>CM067845.1:302913268-304113268 GCA_034509565.1 Triticum monococcum | reverse complement strand
ATAGGAGGAAGAGAGGGAGGAAAGGGGGGGCGCCGGCCCCCTTCCCTTGTCCTATTCGGACTAGGAAGGGGAGGGGCGCGCGGCCACCTCTTGCCTCCTCTCCTCTTCTCCCTTAAGGCCCATGTTGGCCCAATAACCCCCCGAGGGGTTCCGGTAACCCCCCCGGTACTCCGGTAAAATGTCGATTTCACCCGAAACAATTCCGATGTCCAAATATAGGCTTCCAATATATCAATCTTTATGTCTCGACCATTTCGAGACTCCTCATCATGTCCGTGATCACATCCGGGACTCCGAACTAACTTCGGTACATCAAAATGCATAAACTCATAATTACTGTCATCGTAACGTTAAGCGTGCGGACCCTACGGTTCGAGAACAATGCAGACATGACCGAGACACGTCTCCGGTCAATAAACAATAGCGGGACCTGGATGCCCATATTGGCTCCTACATATTCTACGAAGATCTTTATCGGTCAGACCGCATAACAACATACGTTGTTCCCTTTGTCATCGGTATGTTACTTGCCCGAGATTCGATCGTCGGTATCCAATACCTAGTTCAATCTCGTTACCGGCAAGTCTCTTTACTCGTTCCGTAATACATCATCTCACAACTAACATATTAGTTGCAGTGCTTGCAAGGCTTATGTGATGTGCATTACCGAGAGGGCCCAGAGATACCTCTCCGACACTCGGAGTGACAAACCCTAATCTCGAAATACGCCAACCCAACATCTACCATTGGAGACACCTGTAGTACTCCTTTATAATCACCCAGTTACGTTGTGACGTTTGGTAGTACCCAAAGTGTTCCTCCGGTAAACGGGAGTTGCATAATCTCATAGTTGTAGGAACATGTATAAGTCATGAAGAAAGCAATAGCAACATACTAAACGATCGGGTGCTAAGCTAATGGAATGGGTCATGTCAATCAGATCATTCAACTAATGATGTGACCTTGTTAATCAAATAACAACTCTTTGTTCATGGTTAGGAAACATAACCATCTTTGATTAACGAGCTAGTCAAGTAGAGGCATACTAGTGACACTCTGTTTGTCTATGTATTCACACATGTATTATATTTCCGGTTAATACAATTCTAGCATGAATAATAAACATTTATCATGATATAAGGAAATAAATAATAACTTTATTATTGCCTCTAGGGCATATTTCCTTCAGTCTCCCACTTGCACTAGAGTCAATAATGTAGATCACATCACCATGTGATTAACATCGATAGTTCACATCATCATGTGATTAACACCCATAGTTCACATCGCACCATGCGACCAATACCCAAAGGGTTTACTAGATTCAGTAATCTAGTTCACATCGCTATGTGGTTACCACCCAAAGAGTACTAAGGTGTGATCATGTTTTGCTTGTGAGAGAATCTTTAGTCAACGGGTCTGCCACATTCAGATCCACATGTATTTTGTAAATTTCTATGTCAACAATGCTCTGCATGGAGCTACTCTAGCTAACTGCTCCCACTTTCAATATGTATCTAGACCGAGATTTAGAGTCATCTAGATTAGTGTCAAAACTTGCATCGGCATAACCCTTTACGACGAACCTTTTGTCACGTCCATAATCGAGAAACATATCCTTATTTCACTAAGGATAATTCTGACCGCTGTCCAGTGATCTACGCCTAGATCACTATTGTACTCCCTTGCTAAATCAGTGCAGGGTATACAATAGATCTGGTATACAGCATGACATACTTTATAGAACCTATGGCCAAGGCATAGGGAATGACTTTCATTCTCTTTCTATCTTCTGCCGTGGTCGGGCTTTGAGGTCTTACTCAACTTCACACCTTGTAATACAGGCAAGAACTCTTTCTTTGACTGCTCCATTTTGAACTACTTCAAAATCTTGTCAAGGTATGTATTCATTGAAAAAACTTATCAAGCGTCTTGACCTATCTCTATAGATCTTAAAGCTCAATATGTAAGCAGCTTCACCGAAGTCTTTCTTTGAAAAACTCCTTTCAAACACTCCTTTATGCTTTACAGAATAATTCTACATTATTTCCGATCAACAATATGTCATTCATATATACTTATCAGAAATGCTGTAGTGCTCCCACTCACTTTCTTGTAAATAAAGGCTTCACCACAAGTCTGTATAAAACTATATCCTTTGATTAACTTATCAAAGCGTATATTCCGACTCCGAGATGCTTGCACCAGTCCATAGATGGATCGCTGGAGTTTGCATATTTTGTTAGCTCCCTTTGGATCGACAAAACCTTCTGGTTGCATCATATACAACTCTTCTTCCAGAAATCCATTCAGGAATGCAGTTTTGACATCCATCTGCCATATTTCATAATCATAAAATGCGGCAATTGCTAACATGATTCTGACGGACTTAAGCATCGCTACGGGTGAGAAGGTCTCATCGTAGTCAACCCTTGAACTTGTCGAAAACCTTTTGCGACAAGTCGAGCTTTATAGACAGTAACATTACCGTCAGCGTCAGTCTTTTTCTTGAAGATCCATTTATTCTCAATTGCTTGCCGATCATCGGGCAAGTCAACCAAAGTCCATACTTTGTTCTCATACATGGATCCCATCTCAGATTTCATGGCCTCAAGCCACTTTGCGGAATCTGGGCTCACCATCGCTTCTTCATAGTTCGTAGGTTCATCATGGTCAAGTAACATGACCTCCAGAACAGGATTACTGTACCACTCTGGTGCGGATCTCACTCTGGTTTACCTACGAGATTCAGTAGCAACTTGATCTGAAGTTACATGATCATTATCATTAGCTTCCTCACTAATTGATGTAGTAGTCACAAGAACAGATTTTTGTGATGAACTACTTTCCAATAAGGTAGAAGGTACAATTACCTTATCAAGTTTTCTACTTTCCTCCCACTTACTTCTTTCAAGAGAAACTCCTTCTCTAGAAAGGATCCATTATAAGCAACGAATGTCTTGCCTTAGGATCTGTGATAGAAGGTGTACCCAACAGTCTCCTTTGGGTATCCTATGAAGACATATTTCTCTGATTTGGGTTTGAGCTTATCAGGATGAAACTTTTTCTCATAAGCATCGCAACCCCAAACTTCAAGAAACGACAACTTTGGTTTCTTGCCAAACCATAGTTCATAAGGCGTCGTCTCGACGGATATAGATGGTGCCCCCTTTTTTTAACGTGAATGCAACTGTCTCTAATGCATAACCCCAAAACGATAGTGGTAGATCGGTAAGAGACATCATAGATTGCACCATATCTAATAAAGCACGGTTATGACGTTCGGACACACCATTACACTATGGTGTTCCATGTGGCGTGAGTAGTGAAACTATTTCTCATTGTTTTTTAACTGAAGGCCAAACTCGTAACTCAAATACTCTTCTCTACGATCAGATCGTAGAAACTTTATTTTCTTGTTACGATGATTTTTCACTTCACTCTGAAATTCTTTGAACTTTTCAAATGTTTCAGACTTATGTTTCATCAAGTAGATATACTTATATCTGCTCAAATCATCTGTGAAGATCAGAAAATAATGATACTTGTTGCGAGTCTCAATATTCATCGGACCACATACATCAGTATGTATGATTTCCAACAAATCTGTTGCTCGCTCCATTGTTCCGAAGAACAGAGTCTTAGTCATCTTGCCCATGAGGCATGGTTCGCAAGCATCAACTGATTCATAATCAAGTGATTCCAAAAGCCCATCAGCATGGAGTTTCTTCATGCACTTTACACCAATATGACCTAAACGGCAGTGCTACAAATAAGTTGCACTATCATTATTAACTTTGCATCTTTTGGTTTCAATATTATGATTATGTGTATCACTACGATCGAGATCCAACGAACTATTTTCATTGGGTGTGTAACCATATAAGGTTTTATTCATGTAAACAGAACAACAATTTATTCTCTTACTTAAATGAATAACCGTATTACAATAAACATGATCAAATCATATTCATGCTCAACGCAAACACCAAATAACACTTATTTAGGTTCAACACTAATCCCGAAATTATGGGGAGTGTGCGATGATGATCATATCAATCTTGGAACCACTTCCAACACACATCGTCACTTCACCCTTAACTAGTATCTGTTTATTCAGCAACTCCCGTTTCGAGTTACTAATCTTAGCAACTGAACTAGTATCAAATACTGAGGGTTTGCTATAAACACTAGTAAAGTACACATCGATAACATGTATATCAAATATACTTATGTTCACTTTGCCATCCTTCTTATCCGCCAATCACTTGGGGTAGTTCCGCTTCCAGTGACCAGTCCCTTTTACAGTAGAAGCACTAAGTCTCAGGCTTAGGTCCAGACTTGGGCTTCTTCACTTGAGCAACAACTTGCTTGCTGTTCTTTTTGAAGTCCCCTTTCTTCCCTCTGCACTTTTCTTGAAACTAGTGGTATTGTCTACCATCAACACTTGATGTTTTTCTTGATTTCTACCTTCATCGATTTTATCATCATGAAAAGCTCGGGAGTCGTTTTCGTCATCCCTTGCATATTATAGTTCATCACGAAGTTCTGCTAACTTGGTGATGGTGACTAGAGAATTCTGTCAATCACTATCTTATCTGGAAGATTAACTCCCACTTGATTCAAGCGATTGTAGTACCCAGACAATCTGAGCACATGCTCACTAGTTGAGCGATTCTCCTCCATCTTTTAGCTATAGAACTTGTTGGAGACTTCATATCTCTCAACTCGGGTATTTGCTTGAAATATTAACTTCAACTCCTGGAACATCTCATATGGTCCATGACGTTCAAAACGTCTTTGAAGTCCCGATTCTAAGCCATTAAGCATGGTGCACTAAACTATCAAGTAGTCATCATATTGAGCCAGCCAAACGTTCATAACGTCTGCATCTGCTCCTGCAATAGGTCTGTCACCTAGCGGTGCATCAAGGACATAATTCTTCTGTGCAGCAATGAGGATGAACCTCAGATCATGGATCCAATCCGCATCATTGCTACTAACATCTTTCAATACAATTTTCTCTAGGAACATATCAAAATAAACACAGGGAAGTAACAACGCGAGCTATTGATCTACAACATAATTTGCAAAATACTACCAGGACTAAGTTCATGATAAATTTAAGTTCAATTTAATCATATTACTTAAGAACTCCCACTTAGATAGACACCCCTCTAATCCTCTAAGTGATCACGTGATCCAAATCAACTAAACCATAACCGATCATCACGTGAGATGGAGTAGTTTTCAATGGTGAACATCGTTATGTTGATCATATCTACTATATGATTCACGCTCGACCTTTCGGTCTCCGTGTTCCGAGGCCATATCTGTATATGCTTGGCTCGTCAAGTATAACCTGAGTATTCTGCGTGTGCAACTGTTTTGCACCCGTTGTATTTGGACGTAGAGCTTATCACACCCGATCATCACGTGGTGTCTGGGCACGACGAACTTTGGCAACGGTGCATACTCAGGGAGAACACTTCTTGATAATTTAGTGAGAGATCATCTTATAATGCTACCGTCAATCAAAGCAAGATAAGATGCATAAAAGGATAAACATCACATGCAATCAATATAAGTGATATGATATGGCCATCATCATCTTGTGCTTGTGATCTCCATCTTCGAAGCACCGTCATGATCACCATCGTCACCGGCGCGACACCTTGATCTCCATTGTAGCATCGTTGTCGTCTCGCCAATCTTATGCTTCCACGACTATCACTACCGCTTAGTAATAAAGTAAAGCATTACATCACGATTGCATTACATACAATAAAGCGACAACCATATGGCTCCTGCCAATTGCCGATAACTTGGTTACAAAACATGATCATCTCATACAATAAAATCAGCATCATGCCTTGACCATATCACATCACAACATGCCCTGCAAAAACAAGTTAGACGTCCTCTACTTTGTTGTTGCAAGTTTTACGTGGCTGCTACGGGCTTAAGCAAGAACTCATCTCACCTACGCATCAAAACCACAACGATAGTTTGTCAAATAGACTCCATTTTAACCTTCTCAAGGACCGGGCGTAGCCACACTCGGTTCAACTAAAGTTGGAGAGACAGTCGCCCGCAAGCCATCTATGTGCAAAGCACGTCGAGGGAACCGGTCTCGCGTAAGCGTACGCATAAGGTTGGTCCGGGTCGTCTCGTCCAACAATACCGCTGAACCAAAGTATGACATGCTGGTAGGCAGTATGACTTCTATCGCCCACAACTCACTTGTGTTCTACTCGTGCAAATAACATCAAACCATAAAACCTAGGCTCGGATGCCACTGTTGGGGAACGTAGTAATTTCAAAAAAATTCCTACGCACACGCAAGATCATGGTGATGCATAGCAACGAGAGGGGAGAGTGTTGTCTACGTACCAACGCAGATCGACTGCGGAAGCGATCACACAACGTAGAGGAAGTAGTCGTACGTCTTCCCGATCCGACCGATCCAAGCACCGTTACTCCGGCACCTCCGAGTTCTTAGCACACGTTCAGATCGATGACGATCCTCGGGCTCCGATCCAGCAAAGCGTCGAGGAAGAGTTCCGTCAGCACGACGGCGTGGTGACGATCTTGATGAACTACAGCAGCAGGGCTTCGCCTAAACTCCGCTACAGTATTATCGAGGAATATGGTGGCAGGGGGCACCGCACACGGCTAAGGAATAGATCACGTGGATTAACTTGTGTGTCTATGGGGTGCCCCCTGCCCCCGTATATAAAGGAGCAAGGGGAGGAGGCGGCCGGCCAAGGTGTGGCGCGCCAAGGGGAGTCCTACTCCCACCGGGAGTAGGACTCCTAGTTGGACTAGGAGAGAAGGGGGAGAATAGGAGGAAGAGAGGGAGGAAAGGGTGGGCGCCGGCCCCCTTCCCTTGTCCTATTCGGACTAGGAAGGGGAGGGACGCGTGGCCACCTCTTGCCTCCTCTCCTCTTCTCCCTTAAGGCCCATGTTGGCCCAGTAACCCCCCGGGGGGTTCCGGTAACCCCCCGGTACTCCGGTAAAATGCCGATTTCACCCGGAACAATTCCGATGTCCAAATATAGGCTTCCAATATATCAATCTTTATGTCTCGACCATTTCGAGACTCCTCATCATGTCCGTGATCACATCCGGGACTCCGAACTAACTTCGGTACATCAAAATGCATAAACTCATAATTACTGTCATCGTAACGTTAAGCGTGCGGACCCTACGGTTCGAGAACAATGCAGACATGACCGAGACACGTCACCGGTCAATAACCAATAGCGGGACCTGGATGCCCATATTGGCTCCTACATATTCTACGAAGATCTTTATCGGTCAGACCGCATAACAACATACGTTGTTCCCTTTGTCATCGGTATGTTACTTGCCCGAGATTCGATCATCGGTATCCAATACCTAGTTCAATCTCGTTACCGGCAAGTCTCTTTACTCGTTCCGTAATACATCATCTCACAACTAACATATTAGTTGCAGTGCTTGCAAGGCTTATGTGATGTGCATTACCGAGATGGCCCAGAGATACCTCTCCGACACTCGTAGTGACAAACCCTAATCTCGAAATACGCCAACCCAACATCTACCATTGGAGACACCTGTAGTACTCCTTTATAATCACCCAGTTACGTTGTGACGTTTGGTAGTACCCAAAGTGTTCCTCCGGTAAACGGGAGTTGCATAATCTCATAGTTATAGGAACATGTATAAGTCATGAAGAAAGCAATAGCAACATACTAAACGATCGGGTGCTAAGCTAATGGAATGGGTCATGTCAATCAGATCATTCAACTAATGATGTGACCTCGTTAATCAAATAACAACTCTTTGTTCATGGTTAGGAAACATAACCATCTTTGATTAACGAGCTAGTCAAGTAGAGGCATACTAGTGACACTCTGTTTGTCTATGTATTCACACATGTATTATGTTTCCGGTTAATACAATTCTAGCATGAATAATAAACATTTATCATGATATAAGGAAATAAATAATAACTTTATTATTGCCTCTAGGGCATATTTCCTTCAGCTTCACCTTGTGTTTCAACTTCTCTTTCTTTTTATCATCATTTTGTTACCGGAGTTCTTCATGGAGGCTCTACATGGTGGTTCATTAGGCATTCCTTTCATTCTTCAATTGTTCGTCAAGTTTCCTCTCGAAGCTAAGATCCGCCAAGCTATACTCTCAAATAAACATGGTGTTCGACACATGTTTTGTTTTGAGGAGTTCAAGCACTCTTCATCTTGCATTTCAAAGTTCAATCCTTTCTACCTTATCATTTGAGGTGGTATTATGTCATTCTTGACAATTTCAGTTCGTGTTTCATGATTCAACTGTTTTCAAGAATGAGGTATTTTAAAGCCACCAATCTCTTCATTGGAGTTATCTTGGGTTATATTTCACCTAAAGCTTTACCTAAGGATGTTGCTATTGTGGTGCTTCTGAATGACCCAAGCTTGCTCTTTATCCTCTTGGTGGAACAAGTTTTCATATCTTCATTGATCTCAAGCAAGCAATTGTTTTCGTTAGTGGAGAAGTTCACCTCAAGTTTTGAGATGTCTCAATAAGCCCACGAGGATCATATCTTCGTTGTTTGTTTTTCAACAACTCCGCTCTAACCTTCTTGCAAGGATGCTTCCCAAATTAAATTGTGGTAGAAGTTCTCATTCCTTCTCTGTTCTCTTATTCCGACGATCTAGCTTCTATTTGTTCGTTCCGGAGGCATTGTGATGTTACTATCTTCGACCAATCATCTCGTTTTTCTCAAGATCGTGTTCTTTTCATGCTTATCCATTTAACCGGAGTGTTGTGTCCTCGGCTCAAGTTGTTTTCATCTTATCAAGTCTTGCATCTCCTTTCAGTCGGAGTGCTGTCTAAATTATGTCATTCTTATTCCTTCTCTATCTTGTTTTAACCAGAGTAGGCCAAATATCTATCTTGTCACTCAACCTCTTGGTTCTCTTCGTTTTTCCATGTTCCTCTTTTCTAACGGAGTGTTTCCAACTTCGATCATCTCCGTTCTACTCTTTTCTCGAAAATGGTTTTACCTCTCAAGGTTCTTTGGTTTCACTCGTTTGTCGAAGAAGCAACTTTGTTTTACCTCTTCCTCTTCCGTTTCTCTCCGGTGCCATCCTAGATCGCGGGACGAGATCCTCTTGTAGTGGTGGAGTGTTGTGACGCCCCGAGACCGACGTGCCAGGTGACTTCCAGTTATTCGCTGTTGTTGCCTTGTCTTTCGCTTGCGTGTTGCATGTTGCCATGTCATCATGTGCATTGCATCACCATGTTTTAAAAACTTGACTTCGTCCGGGTTCCCCTAGTTCCATCTGTTATCCGTTCTGAGCACATACACACTAGCACGTGCCCGCGGCACGTCCAAAATATTATTTTATAAGTGGCCAAAAAATGTTCTCGGAATGGGTTGAAAGTTGGCATGCAGTGTTGTTATGTTGTCGGTAGGCCGCCTGCCAAGTTTCATCACATCTGGAGTCCGTTTGACGCCCCAATGGATAACTATAGCGGGAGTATAGCCGGTCTAACGTCGGATGTATTCGGTCTTCGGAAACAGTTGTCGGGTCTCTCTCTTCTCTTCTCTCAGCCCAAGGCTTTCTGCACAGTCCACTACATACCGCCAGGCCCAACCTAAGCTCTCTTGTGAGCCCGCGGACCTCCTCGCGCGCGCGTCCGAAAGCTGTCCCGGACCCGACCCGGCAGTCATCACCGTTGGTTCCGGATCATCCCCAAACATCTATGAAATATCTCCGTTTTCTTAATTGGACTTTCTAACCTATAGTTTCTCAGCCGTCTGATTTTAATCCGATGATCCAAACTCTTCTCCTTTCCATATATATAGTCCACTCCTAATCTATTTTGGACAAAACCTAAAATCTAGGGACTTGTCCCGTCGAGCCGTCGCCACACACCTCGGGATCCCTCCGGATCCAAACCCACCAATCACCACAGACCCTCTCGATCCCCTCCATCCTGAAGCCTCCCTCGATCCACCCAACCAATCAGCTCCGCTGCCTCCCCTGTTCGGTCCTCGCCGCATCCGCAGCTCCCCTGCTCCCCTCGCGCTCGGGCACACAACCAGCCGAGTGCCCACCTCCAGATCGAGCAGGAGGCTCGATCTCGAGCTTCTCGAGCCGCCGGCGACCAGGGTCCCTCCCGTCGTGCCCCTTTTATTTCTCCTCCTTCCCTTGGTTCCTTTTTTTCTCTCTCTCGAAGTCTCATCTCTCTCTGTTCGTGCAAAAGAAGTCCTGCCTCGACACCATGGCCATCGCCCCGCTTCTTCGAGACCAGTCGTTGTTGATCTTCTTCCATGCCGCCTCCTGCCAGCGACCGCAACCACCAGGATCCGCCTCGACGCCATCCAAGCTCCGGATCAGGCCGACCTCACCCTGCTCTACTGCCTTCCCGTCGTCTTCCTCGAGCAGGGGCTCATGCCCGAGCTCCTCCGCCACCAGCAGCTCTGTGGCGTCGCCTCCCTGCCGGCCCCGACCTTGCCTCGCTGCTCCGGCGAGTCCCCGACGAGCAGACGGGTGCCCCGCACTGCCCTTGCTTCCTTCTTCCCCCTGACATCTCCCTCGCCGTATCTTTCTTCTTCACTTCCCCGTTTTTCTTCTCTGAATTCCCCTTCCTTCGTTCTTCAGGCAACATGCGACGTCGTGGGTGCCAATCGCCAAGGCCAGCGCCCAGCCTCTGCTTCGCCTCGACCATGACCAGGTCGGGTCTCACCATCCCTCCCCTTCTCCCTTTCGTTTTTTCCCTTTTGCTCTCCCTCCCGTCTCACGCAACTCTCTGAGGTCTCTCTCTTTCCGTTCGTACAGGAGACCGCCGTGGCCGCCATTTGTCCTCGTCGCCGCCCTTCGGATCCCCGCCGGATCACCCTTCCTCCACTAGCCCTTTCTTGCCGGAGTCCCTCGCCGCGGCGACTCCCTTGAGCCACAGCGCGACATCACCTACTTCGCCATCGCCTACTGCGGTCTCTGCTTCCTCTACAACGAGGAGGAGCTCGATCATCCGGTGCCTGCTCGCCTCGCTTGCGTTGACCGCGCGCATCTCGACGCGATCCAGCGAGCGAGCAGGCCTGCTTGGCCTCTCTTCAGCCTGGCCTTGGCCCATGGTGAGGCCACCCCTGAGCGCCCTCCCCCTTTTTTCCCCTACTATCGGGCCAGCCAGATTCGGCCCACTTACTTTTTTTTCAGATCGGCGAATTTGTCTATTAACCTGGGTTTTGCAGTTTTACAAAAAAACCCTTGCACCTCATGCATATAATAACTCTCAAACTATGCATCATATATAAAAAAATTATATATGAAAAATGATTAGTTTTTCATCTAGTTTCATAATATCGAACTTTCATCCATGTTAAAAATGTTTAAAATGTTGTTTGTTTAATTTACTCAAATGCCATGCTAAAATGATTTAATTCATAACTTAACAACCGCAGCTCCATTTTAAATAAACTTTATATGTAAATGGGGTAGAAAAATGCCTAGTTTAACATGATGCACTTTTCTTGCATTTTTAAAAACTATAAAATATGGTTTAGGGCAGAACAGTACCAAATTCATATTATGCACATGAGGATTTTCCGGAATTGTGTTTGTTGCTTCCGGCCTCATTTAAACTTGCCTAGATAGTTCATTTACTTATGCTTCACCCCTTGCCATGCTAACAAACATTTAATGTTGTTGAGTACTTAAATGGGAGAGAACTAAATAATTGTTGTGGTGTTTCGTCAATATGCAACTCGTTGCATATTGAGCTCCACTTAACTTGTAGTTTTGCTTGTGCACTTTGCCATGCCATGTTTCATTAAACCGGACATGCATCATACTTGATTGTGCATCATGCCATGTTTATGCTTGGTTGGTTACTATGTTGTTTGCTTCTTTCCGGGTTGCTTCTCGCGTTAGCTTCGGTTTTGTTTCGGAGTTTTGAGGTTCCGTTCGACTCCGTCCGTTTGTCTTCTTCATGGACTCGTTCTTCTTCCTTGCGGGATTTCAGGCAAGATGACCACCCCCTCGAAATCACTTCTATCTTTGCTTGCTAGTTGTTTGCTCTTTTGCTATGCCGCGATACCTACCACCTTCTATATCATGCCTCCCATATTGCCATGTCAAGCCTCTAACCCACCTTTCCTAGCAAACCGTTGTTTGGCTATGTTACCGCTTGCTCAGCCCCTCTTATAGCGTTGCTAGTTGCAGGTGAAGCTGAAGTTTGTTCCATGTTGGAACATGGATATTTTCGGGATACCATTATTATATCTTACTTAATCAATGCATCTATATACTTGGTAAAGGGTGGAAGGCTCGGCCTTATGCCTAGTGTTTTGTTCCACTCTTGCCACCCTAGTTTCCGTCATACCGGTGTTATGTTTCTTGATTTTGCGTTCCTTAGGCGGTTGGGTGTTATGGGAACCCCTTGACAGTTCGCTTTGAATAAAACTCCTCCAGCAAGGGACAACCTTGGTTTTACATTTTCCTAACAACCTATACCTTTTTCCCTTGGGAGTAATTAACCCGAGGGTCATCTTTATTTTAACCCCCCACCCCCTCGGGCCAGTGCTTCTCTAAGTGTTGGTCCGAACCGGGCAACCTGCGGGGCCACCTCGGGGCAACTTGAGGACTGGTTTTACTCGTAGCTTGACCTATCCGGTGTGTTCTGAGAACGAGATACGTGCGACTCCTATCGGGATGTCGACACATCGGGCGACTTTGCTGGACTTGTTTTACCATTGTCGAAATGTCTTGTAACTGGGATTCCGATACTGATCGGGTCTTCCCGGGAGAAGGAATATCCTTCGTTTACCATGAGAGCTGGTGATGGGCTAAGTTGGGACACCCCTGTAGGGTTTGAACTTTCGAAAGCCGTGCCCGTGATTATGTGGCAGATGGGAATTTTTTAATGTCCGGTTGTAGAGAACTTGGCACTTCACTTAATTAAAATGAATCAATCGCATGTGTAGCCGCGATGGTCTCTTTCCGACGAAGTCCGGGAAGTGAATACGGTTCTTGTGTTATGCTTGAACGTAAGTAGTTTCAGGATCACTTCTTGATCATTTTTAGCTTCTCGACCGTGCTTTGCTTCTCTTCTCGCTCTCATTTGCGTAAGTTAGCCACCATATATGCTTACTGCTTTGCAGCAGCTCCCCCTCACTACCCTTTCCTACCCATAAGCTTAAATAGTCTTGATCTCGCAGGTGTGAGATTGCTGAGTCCTCGTGACTCACAGATACTTCCAAACAGTTGCAGGTGCCGATGATACCAGTGCAGGTGACGTAACTGAGCTCAAGTGGGAGCTCGATGAAGATCTTGATCGATGTTTTATGTCTTTTCCGGTTGATCAGTAGTGGAGCCCGGTTGGGACGATCGGGGATCTAGCATTTGGGGTTTTCTTCTTTTATTTTTGGTTCCGTAGTCGGACCTTGATTGTAATCTGGATGATGTATGTTTAACTTGTATTTGTGTGAAGTGGCGATTGTAAGCCAACTCCTTATCCCTTTCTTATTCAGTACATGGGATGTGTGAAGATTACCCCTCTTGCGACAATCCTACCATGCGGCTATGCATCTAAGTCATGCCCCGACACGTGGGAGATAGAGCCACATTGTGGGTGTTACAACCTCCGCGCCTGGATCCGCAATATTAGAGGTGCCCTCTCTCCGGTGGCCATGGTTCAGTACATCGAACTCTGGCGCCGCCTTCAGCATACCGCCCTCTCCAATGAGCCGGATCGCTTGCGCTGGCGCTAGACTACCAGCGGCTGCTAGTCCGCTAAGTCTTGCTACGACTCACTATTCGCTGGTTCCATCCGTGCACTGCACTGGCAGCTGACTTGGAGATCATGGGCCCCCCTTCAGATCAAGTTCTTCGCGTGGCTGGCTCTCCAGGACCGGTGCTGCACCGCTGCACACCTGGCCCGCCACGGCCAATCTGGCAGCGATGTCTGGATTGGTGCACCCCTCAAGTTCATGCGCCGACCGTCGGCTCTCGGTTCCTTGACTGGTGGCACTCCGCCACGTCCAATGCCCCGGCGGCTCACAGGAAAGGCCTCTCCTCGCTCATCTTGCTCATCGCTTGGTCGATTTGGAGGCACCGCAACCATTGCGTGTTTGACGGCGGCACCCGCTCTGCCACACAGCTATGCCATGACATCCGCGAAGAAACGAGCTCCCGGATCAAGGCAGGAGCGATTGGGTTAGCTACCATAGCACCATAGGCGACTGATTTTTGTTCTGGGGCTGAGCATACCCAACCTCTATCATGCTCGCGCTAGCGGCTAAGGCATCCCTATATACTTAGGCTCTAGCGCCCAGCCCTCCTTGTACACTCTTTTCTACCTATTAATGAATGATACGCAAGCTTTGCGTATTCGCGAAAAAAACAACAACCACAAAGGCATGGACATGTCTACATTTGGGTTATAAAAGTCCATAGGTCTGTACTTTTTTAGAAGCCTTTGACGGGCGTAGTGGTCTGCGCAGATGCTTTTTGTGGGGAAAAAAATGTCAGCCTCTTTTTGGTAAACAAGGGCGTTTACGTGATTACATATAAAGCAAGTGTTTTTTTAAAGAACATGCCACGTCGGACTTAATAGGAGAGCCCCACGGGTCATTTTACAACTAACGTTGTCATGCGAAAAAAAAACAAAAATGCTGAAACTTGCCATAAAAAACGTTCAGAGTTGTCATGTGTTCGTGCCACACTAGTAGCCAGATGTGAATCCATGAACCCATCGGTCCTTCCAGAAAATAATGCTCGCACCGTTACCCACCGAGATCTTAACCATGGCGTCAAAAACCATCGTAGCCTCCTTGTCCTCAATCATCTTGATGCCTTGCCACGGCCTAGTTGGGTCCGTCCGGCGAAGCCATTCCCACCTAACGCGCAACACCAACGCATGGCGCTGTAGATCCTTGACTCCTAGCCCTTCGTAGCACGTCGGGCGACAGATTGTGTCCCAAACGATGAGGCATTGTCTGCCATTCACCTTTTCTTTGTCAGCCCAAAAAAGGACCGTATGCACTTTTCGATCTCGTCAAAGACCCAAACCGGTGTGTCCAAGACCAATAGATGTTTGATAGGCCGTGCAGAGATCACCGATTCGACTAAGATGAGCCGACCCGGATGTTGTATAAGACCACGCTGAAAAACGTGATCAGAGGGGTAAGGACCCCTCGGCATGTTTTTATAGAAGGGCAAGGAACACAGTTGAATATTCGCACCCACAAGGGGTGCAATATATTTCAATAGGTGAATCATCCAAATAGCGTTAAACTTTTGTCGGGCCACATAGGTAGCTAATATACATGGTCATCGGTTTGACAAAATACCGAGTTTAGCACGATAATAAAGGCGGGAGTGTCTTACTTAGGCCTTGTTTGGCAACCCACCCACTCCCGGAATCCATGGAGCGAGGAAACTGCAGCTCCGCCCGCTCCGGGAGCCGAGTTGTGGAGCGGCGCGATTCCGAACAGGGCGTTATTATGGTCACTTTGTCTATGTGGAAATGATTTTGTTTACTTTTTGTTGGACATGTTGTTGTTGGCTGTGTGCATCATATCTATATAGAGATTATGTGGCGTTATCGATTGTTTGTATCCTCTCCCTTGTACAATTTGAGTTAATGAAAGGACCCTCCATCGAAGAAAAAGAAAAAAAAAGAAAATCGCACTAAATCTGAACCAAAACTTGTTAAAAAGGTCCGTCGTTTTCGAGAGCCCAAAACCGATCAGCGACGAGCGAGGGAAGATTGGATGGACCGGTCCACGAGATACGGCGGCATGGAGTGCCATGTTTCCCCGTTACGCGCGCGTCCGTCCGTCCGTCCGCGTCGCACGCTGCACTGCACTTTGCCAGCCCTGACCTGTCCACACTGTGGCGCAGGGGCAGGGCAGTGCATGATGCATCACTGCATGCTCAGCTGAAAGCTACAGACACCGGCCGGCGCGCTAGCTAGCCGTTGACTCGGCGTATGAACCCCGACGCGAAAGGAACCGAGCCTAGCTACGGTACCATACCATGCATGAACCCAGCCAGCCCCACTGCTGCACTGCAGCTAGCAGCAGTACTGCGCTGCGCTGCACTGCGCTGGCCCAACCCAACACGGCTATCGATCGACAACGACGAGCACGACACGATCGCACGCGCACATGCGAGAGACGCAACGACGGAGCGCACCTCGTCACACACGCACACACGCAGCCTCCATTATGGAAGAACGGGATGACGACGCTGGAGGTCTGATTAATACGACTACCATCTTGTGATCATGGTCTGACAACACAAGGATCCTTAAGCAGTACTGTATTTTTTTGAACCGTAGACTGAGAACAATTGTTCTACGGTATTTTCATTGATAAATTTATATGTATAAATACAAAGTAGGTAGAACTATCAACCAATACCCGTTCTATAAAACATAGTCAACAAAAACATAGTAAGTTCTGTTCTACCCAAATTCTAATATTTTCAGCTTTGATTGGCTTGGCTTTGAACTAAGCAGCCCATAGTCCTTCGAGTAAATTGCTGAAAACCATCACATTTGTGGTAAGGATACTACAAAACTATCGTTTTTGTCAAAAATCACGAAAAACCACCACCTCCGTGGCAAGTGAGTAACAGATTGCACTAAATCAGACTTGAGCCGTGACTAACAACAAAACTGACAGGTGGGACCCGTCTGTCCGGGCTGATGTGGCGAAGACTAGTCCTAGTCGGTGTTTGACTGGCTGAGGTGGACAGGGGCCCACCTCTTATCTCCTTCCTCCCCACATTTTTCTCTCCCTCACCGTTGGCCCACTCCGGCGAGACGGATCCGTCGCCGGCTGTGGTCAAGTCTGGGGCCGCAACTCGTCCTGCCCCGGGCAGAGGCAGAGGACACTGTCGCCGTTGCCGGCCACGGTCGAGCCTGTGGTGGCCACATCCCGTCCAGCCTAGGCCGAGGCAGAGGCCGCCGTCGCCATTGTCGGCCGCGGTTGAGCCTGAGGCCGCCGCCCGTCCCACTCCCGAACAAGGTAGATGCCTCGCTGCAGCTAGCGCTCGACCACGCTCCTCTCCCCCCCAATCGTGAGCAAGGCGTACAAGTGGCCCGTGTGCGGCGGCGACTTTGACTCCGACGGCGTGGTGAACAACTGGATCCAGAGCGCAGGGAGGTCGAGGGCAGGGTAGGAGACCGCCGCCAGAGCCGGCCACATCACATTCATACGCCGACAAATCGATATGCCCCGGCCAGATCAATGATTGAGCAGCGTCGCTGGCGGGAACAAATTGAGCGCGTCGCTGGCGGGACTGCAGCTCGGGCTCCGAGCAAGGCTCGCACTCCTCCGGCGACCTCGACATGAGGGACGCTCACCGGAGCAGGATGGCGCTCGCTGGAGCAGGAGCGGCGCTGCTCGCCAGCTCGGGCTCCGGGCTCGTGCGCCGCCAGCATGGCTACCTCGACGGGAGGGGCACTCGCCGGAGCTTGAGCAGATCTACTCGCCGTTGACCTCGCATGGCTACCTCGCCGGACACCAGGAGTCTGGGTTGTCGCCGCCGGGGTAGGGCCGAAGTCAATGGGGCGAGAGAGAGGGGAAAAGAGATGTAAGCATGAAGAAAGAGGTGCGTGGCTGACATGTGGGACCCGGTCCACCTCAGCAGGTCAACACATTAGTCTTTGCCACATCAGCCCGACAGACAGGCCCACCCGTCAGTTTTGCTGTTAGACGCTCCTCGGTTTAGAATTAGTGCAATTTGTTACTCACTTGCCGCGGAGGTGGTGGTTTTTCGTGATTTTTGACAAAAACGATAGTTTTGCAGTATCTTTGCCACAAATGTGGTGGTTTTCAGCAATTTACTCTAGTCCTTCCTGTAAGTAGTGGATCCAACCAGGTATGTGAGGAGCAGCTGACTTGAAGATGCTTGACTAGTACGATAGGACACAACGATCTACTAACTCCTATCCATGCCGAGTAGCGTGGAGGGTGGCGCCATTGACGATACTGGAGGACTAATTAATATGGCTAGGATCTAGTTTGATTTTGGGCTGGCTCGAGTGGGTTGGGGAGGCAGAGCAGAACAGAGCACACAGGGAAGCACAGCCCTTGTGAGTGACCAAACCAAAAGGCTTGGCAGCTTCCATTATAGTACGTCTTGTTGCTGCAGCACAGCAGCTGCCGCGGCTACGTGGGTGTGCTGTGCATGTGGGCGTGGGCGTGGGCGTGGCGGGCCACCGGACCGGTCAGCCAGCCGTGGTGGTGAGTGGGTCCCTTTGGATGCACTAGCCTAGCTTGGTTGGCTGTACACAGACGCATGCATGGATGCATACCCCATTATTAAAAGTTTTTAGCCTCTAAAACTAGTCCTAGTCTTTTTTTAGTCAGGGGTGCTTGAAACTTTAGCCTCTAAAAAAGACTATTTTTAGTCAGACTAAAAATAGTCTCTTGGATCAAGCACACTCTAAATATGAGACTAGCCTAGCTTGGTTGGCCGAAGGAGAACGCTTTTTTTTTTAAGTCCAACATGAGAGCTGTCAGGGCAACTCAAGGCGCCGATGCAAACAGATGATGTGTTTCTCGGTTTTTATTCATTTGGGTGGGTCGAGCAAATGTCTGTGTTCGTTTTCTGTTTGGATTGGACGGTGCACCCAACATTGTCCGCGTGGACTTAAATAAACCAAATAAGCAAAAAATTAAAACATGAAAATAAAATAAACATAATTATACATTAAAATGGTCGGTCAACCGTCTATCAAAGTCCACTTAAGACGCCGTGCCCCGTCGTGAACCACACCTCCCAGTTGGGGTAGTCAGCCGCGTAGGTCGAGTCGCGGCGCTGTGCCGGCGTGAGCTGGGCATGCCGCTGGTGGATCTCCTCTGCAAGTACCGACGTGGACTGTAGCACCGCCGACACCAGAATGCGGTGGGGTACAGATGCGGGCCGTGGGGGAGGTTGCTCTCAGACCATGGCAATGGGACACTGTACTCCCAGTGGTACCATGCGCTGTGCACCGGGATGTACAACCAGTCCCACGGCTGTCGCGCCCTCCCCGCCGCTAGCACCAGCGCCCAACTCGCCGGCGCCCGCGACGAGCAGCCCCCCTCTTGCTTTGCCTTGCCCTTTCCTTACCCACCGAAGAAGCCCATGGCCAGCTAGCACGGGGGCGACTGTGGTCAGATGTGGACAAAAGTGGAAAGTGGATGAGCCCCTCCGAAACGGTTGGCATTTAAAATAAGCATGTGTTGGATGCTTCCACAGGTTGTCATGGAGGCCTGAGTTAGGTGGCCGCATTGACTATAACCACGGGTGGTGGTTCGACGGCCAACATGTGGGACTGAAACGGACACAGAGTAGACGCGTGGCGCATCAGTCTTATGTCCGCATGGATGCAAATCAGGCGCAAATATGTGTCGGGAATGCGTCCAGACGGACAAAGAACGGCCCATTTTTTGGGTTAGCATCGGCGCGTTGAACCGATAATTTCATCTGTTTCTACCCAAATGGACACGTGCGGACCAAATGCGTTGGTGCCTTGGAGTTGTCTTTAGTATTCATGACAACATTTAGAAAAAGTATTCATGAATAGGACAATAAAACACGATGTACATGCGAAAATTGCTAGGCGTGGACGAGCTCGCACGAGCCCAGTATCGTGACGCGTTTGTTTGCCTAGAGATGCGGGACAGACGTGGTATACAAGGTGTTAATTAATGCGTGTACGCGACGGCAAGTGACGCAGTGGAAGCCGACGTTGGCGACGGACGTGAAAGGGCGGTGACGGTGTTTTCTGCCGGCTCGTTACTTCTCTGTTATGTACGGGAGTACGGAAATGTACTGTAGCACGCTAGACCATGCTGGATTTGGTCGAATGCGTCAGCCCTGATTTCGCCCCATTGGATCCCTCGCATGCAGCATGGAGGCATGCATTGACTATTCCATGGTTTGGGTGTCCACCGGAGCGGATTCGGCTTACCTGCTCCCTCGCCATGCTCCCGTCCGTGTTCTCGCTCCATCCTACGGCTCTCCTTTTCTCCTTTTTCTTTCTAATCTAATCATCTCCCCCCTGATTTTAAGGGGGTGGGGCCGGGCCTTATTTTGTTCCAATTAAATCATGCCACATATGCGGGAGCACGGATGGGAGCATGCTAGGGGAGCAGGCAAGTCTCGTCCCACCGGAGCAGCAGAGTTTAATATAATGACCTTGTTTGGATGCTCAGGGCCACCACTTGAACGGCTAATATCGTGCTTAATGTGCTCCGGTATGACAACATCTTTCCTCAATTTCGACGCAAAAAAAAACATCTTTCCTTAGTTTGTTTTGTATCAGCATAGGTGGCCGTGCGAGGGAGTGTTTGGGTGAATTGCAAATACTGGGCTGAACTACTGCTGATGAATTAGCTGTCATGTGTTTATCATTTACCCAGCAAAATTGTTTTTGCAACTTCAGTATGCCTTCACGCCAAAATAAATAAAAATTAGGAGGCTTGCAATTGTTTTTGTAGTAGTGAGAAATTCACGGTATTATGCACCGTGCGAACATTTTAATTACGGTCTTTTTTGGCACCGAGAGCGGGAAGGCAAGTCTAAACAGTGAAAAAAAATGTAGCGTATACTAAAAAAGCACGTCACTTGTTATAAATGCTAGTGTTAGTGAAAAGAGCCTACATGAAATTTTCAAAGGGAAATGGAGCAGGCGTATATTGTTGGTGGAAAAACAAAGTAGGAGATACTTTTTCCTGGTAACAGTTGGTGTTTGAATTCTTTTTATTTTTTCGCATGTGGAAATGTCACGTATTTTTCATCCTGAATGTTTGTATGTTGCAGTTGGATGCGCCAAAAAACGCAAAGTTTTTTTTGCCATTATTTTCAACATTGAAAAAGAAACACCAAGGAAAATCAGCAAATGTACATGCAGGGATGGTTATTATTTGCGTGTTTAACGTGTTTGTGGGCCTTGTTAGCGTTGTTATCACCAAAAATACAAGGTTGTTCAGGCAAACAAGGGAGCAACTAGTTGACGAACGCTTCTTTGAGAGCCTCATAACGATCAATCTGGGGATGGGTTGAGAGCGCGCCACTCAGCGCCCTCTCAACTGCCGCTACGTGTCACGCTCTGAGCGTTCCCTCCGTAGCTTTTAGACAAATCGTTTTTTTATTTTTTGCGCGAAAAAACGTGTTTTATTTTTTTTTCCGCGAGAGGCACAATTTTGTTTTTGCGAGAGGCATAACCATGTCTCTCGGAAACGGAAAAATTTGCGATTTTTTCCATTCCGCGAGACGCACGGTTTTGCTTTCGCAAGAAGCACGACCGTGCCTCTTGGAAACGAAAAAAATGTGTTTTCTCTTTTTCTTTTTCCTCCCACAAGAGACATGGTTTTATTTTTGCAAGAGACACGCCCGTGCCTCTCAGAAACAAAAAAAAATGTGTTTTATATTTTTTCCTTCCGCGAGAGGTCCGGCCATGCCTCTCGGAAAACGTAAAAGAAGCGCGTTTTTTCCTTTCGTGAGAGGCACGCCCATGCCTCTTTAATGGAAAAAAATGTGCTTCCGGTTCGGTTTTCCGTCCGGTTTTCTGATCAGTTTTTTTCTGGAAAAAAACTTATCAAAACCTATCAATTTGGAATCTAGTTTTGAAGATCTCGACGCGAGGAATCCAATGATCAAAACGGTTCAAGATTTGAACGCACGATTTAAGAGATAAAACGTTTTGAATAAACGGATGTTAAAAAAAGGAAATATTTTACTTCCTCCGTCTCTAAATGTAAGACTTTTTATGATACTATGATAGTGTCAAAAAATAAAAAAACTTACATTTTGGGACGAAGGGAGTACAAATTAAGCAGTATATGAAAATCTTTTACTAGCTGACGGACGCACACAAGACGGACGTTGTTATGTACAGTGCCAACATATACCTGTACCAACGAAAAAAACAGACCAATACTATTTCTATGTACAGGGTCTACAAAAAGAAATTACGTACTAGTTCATCCGGTGACGGTGCATACAGATTTCGTAGAAGCTTCACGTAAGGATAGGATTTTTCTTAGGAACACGCCGTTTGCGCGCCGGACCGCAGCTGACGACAATTGTTATATGTCGCCATACGAGACCTGTACCAACGGAATACATGTACGGTGGACCGCCCACCCTGCGTTAGATTACACGGAGCCGTCGCCATATGACACTGTTGAACATGGCTTATCCGTCGTCTCTCTGTACGATCTCATTCAATACACTGTTGAACGTGTCGCTGTCCGATTAGTACCAATACCGGGAGCAGGCGAGCTCGAGCATGCCATCGCCGCTCTCGATGTACATGTGAGGTTAGGGCATCTGCAAGCTAACCCCAAAATGGTCACAATATTTATGCGCGGGCATAGACGCGGGAGCCGGACATCTAACAACATTGCCTAAATATTCGCTCATATCTAGCCAATTTAAATTTTGAATACACAATGTCCAATCACATAGCACCGGCCATCTCACCGCATCCCCTAAAAGATTCATCCATGTCTTGGCTAATTTCAATTTTAAATGTATAGCGCCCTATCACATAGCACGGGCCATATAACCGCATCCCCTATACGTTCGCCCATATCTAGTGAATTCAAGTTTTAAATGCATAGCGCCTGATTACATAGCACCGGTCGTCTAACCGTATCCCCTAAACATTTGCTCATCTCCGACCAATTTAAATTTTAAATGCATAGCGCCCGATCACATTGCATCGACCATTTAATCGCATCCCTTAAACGATAGCCCTGGTCAATTTAAATTTTAAAATGCATGGCGCCCGATCACATAGCACCCATCACAAATAAAAAAATTGTGGTGTTTATAGTTTTTACATGTCTGTCACAAAAGTATCTCAGGCTGGTAATCCATACCTAAAAATGGACTTTTGCCCCGTCGGACCTGCTCCCGAGCCTGGATGCTCACCGTGCCGCCGAATCCTCCTCGCCATCCGCTTCCTTCTCGGCCGCCTCCTTCTTTGCACCCGACACCCACCTAGTTGCTACAATCGAGGACTTAACTGACGTACTGTACTATGCCTTCGAGGAGGCCCTCGATATGGACCAAGATGCCAACAATATGTCATATATCGCATCACCCCTAGCCACCGGCTACACCGAGAGTGGGTGGCTACCTCCACCCACGTTGTCTACGTGGTAGAAACTCCCAAGGATGATGAGGGAGATAAAGAGCCTCCCAAACGTTGATGCTGGAGACGCTGTAATAAAGACGCAGGGAAGGATGACACTAGTCATGAAGCTACAGATAACGACGACACTGCAAACGACGCCAAATATCAGAATGTGGGAGATAATGCTGGCAACGGTCCTATTGATGGCGCTGCACTCAACGGGGAAGATGACAACCCCGAGGACCATGACTATTACACAGAGTCTGAGGAAGATTTAAGCCTCGGACCTAACGAATTTAATATCCCCAATGAACCCGTAGATGATCCTCGGTTGTAGGCCTTTTGTCGGACGTTAATTAGCACCACCAAAAGCATGAAGCTAAAGTCCTAGAAGCTTCGAGCTGAACAGGACAGACTAAGGCCCTGTTTGGATCCATGAGTTAGAGTTAGTTTGAGCTAGTTTGGGCTCAAATAGCCCTAAAGTATCCAAACATGAGGGTTAGTTTGAGCTAGTTGCATCTAACCCACCCAAAAAAAACTATCCCACCCAAGATGTGCTAATTGGAGCTAGATCTCCTAGTGCATTTATTATCAATCTAACCCTGTCATCCAAACACCTCTTTGGTTAGAGTTAGTTCAGGATTAGTCATGAGCTAGAAACTAACTCTAACCTTTAACTAAGTTAGAGTATCCAAACAGGGCCTAAGTGACAAATGGACCGAGGTCCTTAGTGCCGACCAAGAACTCGATGAAGGAGTCGCTGGAAATAAACAACACTGTCCATGAAGGGAGTTACTCCTAGAATTTGATGAGAAGGTTGCCATGACCCTGGCGCGAAAGCATGATTGGGCCGAGAATCTGTACCGACCTCGTCGGGGCTGAGCCAGGTCAGCCGGCAGATACCCTAATCCCCCAAAATGCCACGCCGTCACGGCAAGGAACCACTACCACCTCGGAGGACTTATGATCTGTGGAAGAAATAAGCACCAATGCCAGCCGCTCCATCCCGCTCCATTTATATATAGATCTCCGAAGCGCACACCTGCTGAACAGGAGCGATATCTGGCTTGGCTGGCCAAATATGGCAACACACGTGACCAAACACGTGATCGAGTTGTGACGGCATCGGACGACCGACATGCCACAACACGGGACCGAGGAGCATCTTACCCCATGTGCTTTACAGAAGAGGTGGCGCAACACCAGTTTCCGGATGGGTTTAAACTCATCAATATCGAACAGTACGACGGGACTACTAACTGAACAGTATGGATTAAGGACTTCCTCATGCACATACACATGGCCCGACACGATGACCTCCACGCCATCAAATACCAGTCCCCGAAGCTTAGAGGATCGGCTTGGCACTGGCTCAACAGCCTGCCCGAGAACTCGATTAGCAATTGGGAAGACCTCGAAGACGCTTTCTGAGCTAACTTTCAAGGGACCTATGTCCGACCCTCGAATGCCGATGACCTCATATCATGCAAGAGTCAGGGGAATCCACCATAAAATTTTGGAACCGGTTCTTGACCAAGAAAAATCAAATTGTCGATTGTCCGGACACAGAGGCAATAGCTACTTTTAAGCATGACATCCGCGACAAATGGTTCGCTGGAGAGCTCGGGCAAGAGAAGCCCGGTCGATGGCAGCCCTCACACACTTGATGACTAGATTTTGCGAAGGTGAGGACAGCCGGCTCACTCGCGGGCGCAATCATAATGGAACCCGGGTACCTCCGAGGTGCACGACGGAAATGGTAAACCTCGACGCAATAAAAATAACAAGCGTCACAATAGAGGTAATAACAGTGATGCCGAGGAAGGAGCAGATAATGCTGAGTTCGTCATCCAACATAGAGGCAGCAAGCGGAATCCCTTTAAGGGAATAGAGACGGGCCTTCGACGTTGGAAAAAATCTTGGACAAGCCATGTGCCATCCATGGTGCCCCTGACAAGCCGGCTCCTCATTCGGAACATAACTATTGGGTGATCAAGCATGCCAGTAAGATAACAGCTAAGAATTAGAGCAAAAGTCAATATCATAATGAGGACAGGGGCCACCCGGGCCTACTAATGGTGGAAAAATATAATTCCCTTCAGAAGTTAAGGATGTTAACATGATATATGCCAGTCATGTCAAGAAGGGGGAGATGTGGGCGCCCCGTTACACTTGCTCTAGCAAGTCAACACTGCCCTGGTACAACAAATGCGCGGAGGTTCTGATCACTTTTGATCAACAAGACCACTCGACAAACCTCCATTACGGAGACACGGCCACATTGATACTTGAGCCCATTGTGGATGGTTTTCATTTAACCCACGTCCTTATGGATTGCTGCAATAGCGTTAATAATATATGCTTACACTGTCAAGAAAATGCATATTGATGCGGCAAAAATCAAACCAAGCAATGCTATGTTCAAAGGTATCATACCAGAAGTCAAGGCACGTAGCGCCGGCATGCCCGAGAAATTTCGAAGGGAAGACTTAATCTTTGAGATAGCACCCTTTCAAAGTTGTTACCAGACACTCCTCGGGCGAACCGCCTTCGCTCACTTTCACGCCATCCCACACTATGCCTATTTAAATCTCAAGATGCCAGGACCCAATGTGATGCGGAGCATCCCAAGGTCATCCCCATGGACCTACCTACGTCTCCTACGACACCACTTGGACCAATGACAAGAGCCTGAGCGAAGGCTATCGAAGATAAGGTGAACTCACTCCTCTCCGAGCTACCACTTTCTATGCATGAGAATTGGCTACTACCTCAAGTGGAGACCCTATGTGTGATCAGGCACTTGGAGGAAAGCCACGGACGAGACGGTGAGGACGCCAAGCTCAAGGGACAAGAAGAAGGACAACTCGGAGCTCCCAGGCTCCGGACGACCGACGAACCCCGGACGTCCAATGACCTCCAGGCTTCGGACGTCCGACCATCTCCAGACGACCGGCACACCAACACCCGAGCCGAAACTACGGACTTCCGAAGCCTTCCGGACGACCGACGCCCCGGACGTCCGACCCCGACCGGACGTCCGACCGAAGCCCACCCGAGCTGAATCTACGGACGTCCGACGAGCACCGGACGTCCGGGCCCTCATGAGCCTCCAGACGACCGGTGACTCCCGGACGTCCGACGCCTGTGTGCTATTTATGTGTTGGGCCGCAGCCCATGTACCCCTTCGCGCACCTAGACTATATATATACTCTTCTCCTACCTACGTTTTAGGGTTAGCAAAGGATTAGCTCATATTTTGTGTGAGAGCTTTGCTCATCCACTTGGTTACTTCTGATAACCCACAATTATAGGGGACCGCAACAGTTTTCGAGGATAGAGTATTCAACCCAAATTTATTGATTCGACACAAGGGGAGCCAAAGAATATTCTCAAGTATTAGCAGCTGAGTTGTCAATTCAACCACACCTGGAAACTTAATATCTGCAGCAAAGTATTTAGTAGCAAAGTAATATGATAGTAGTGGTAACAGTGGCAAAAGGTAACGGTAACAAAAGTAATATTTTTGGTGCTTTATAGTGATTGTAACAATAGCAACGGAAAAGTAAATAAGCGAAGAACAATATATGAAAAGCTCATAGGCATTGAATCAGTGATGAAGAATTATGTCGGATGCGATCGATCATGCAACTATTATAACATAGGGTGACACGGAACTAGCTCCAGTTCATCAATGTAATGTAGGCATGTATTCTGAATATAGTCATACGTGCTTATGGAAAAGAACTTGCATGACATCTTTTGTCCTACCCTCCCGTGGCAGCGGGGTCCTACTGGAAACTAAGGGATATTAAGGCCTCCTTTCAATAGAGTACCGGACCAAAGCATTAACACATAGTGAATACATGAACTCCTCAAACTACGGTCATCATCGGTAATGGTCCTGATCATTGTCACTTCGGGGTTAACGGATCATAACACATAATAGATGACTATAGACTTGCAAGATAGGATCAAGAACTCCCATATATTCATGAAAACATAAATAGGTTCAGATATGAAATCATGGCACTCGGGCCCTAGTGACAAGCATTAAGCATAGAAAGTCATAACAATATCAATCTCAGAACATAGTGGATACTAGGGATCAAACCCTTACAAAACTAACTCGATTACATGATAAATCTCATCCAACCTTCACCGTCTTGCAAGCCTATGATGGAATTACTCACACACGGCGGTGAGCATCATGAAATTGGTGATGGAGGAAGGTTGATGATGACGATGGCGACAGATTCCCCTCTCCGGAGCCCCGAACAGACTCCAGATCAGCCCTCCCGAGAGAGTTTAGGGCTTGGCGGCGGGTCTGTATCGTAAACCGCGACGAATCTTTCTCTCTAATTTTTTCTCTCCCCGAACACGAATATATGGAGTTGGAGTTGAGGTCGGTGGAGCATCAGGGGGCCCACGAGGCAGGGGCACGCCTAGGGGGGTAGGCACGCTCCCCACCCTCGTGGACAGGGTGTGGCCCCCTGGCGTGGATTCTTCTTCCAGTATTTTTTATATATTCCAAAAATAATCTCCATTGATTTTCAGGTCATTCTGAGAACTTTTATTTCTGCACTAAAATAACACCATGGCAATTCTGCTGAAAACAGCGTTAGTCCAGGTTAGTTCCATTCAAATCATGCAAGTTAGAGTCCAAAACAAGGGCAAAAGTGTTTGGAAAAGTAGATACGACGGAGACGTATCAACTCCCCCAAGCTTAAACCTTTGCTTGTCTTCAAGCAATTCAGTTGATAAACTGAAAGTGATAAAGAAAAACTTTTACAAACTTTGTTTGCTCTTGTTGTTGTAAATATGTAAAGCCAGCATTCAAGTTTTCAGCAAAGATTATGAACTAACCATATTCACAATAACACTTAGGTCTCATGTTTACTCATATCAATGGCATAATCAACTAGCGAGCAATAATAATAAATTCGAATGACAACACTTTCTCAAAACAATCATAATATGATATAACAAGATGGTATCTCGCTAGCCCTTTCTGAGACCGCAAAACATGAATGCAGAGCACCTTTAAATATCAAGGACTGACTATACATTGTAATTCATGGTAAAATAGATCTAGTCAAGTCATACTGAATGTAAACTAACAGTAATGGATGCAAATGATAGCGGTGCTCTCTAACTGGTGCTTTTTAATAAGAGAGTGATGACTCAACATAAAAGTAAATAGATAGGCCCTTCGCAGAGGGAAGCAGGGATTTGTAGAGGTGCCAGAGCTCAGTTTTGAAATAGAGATGAATAATATTTTGAGCGGCATACTTTCATTGTCAACATAACAACCGAGAGATCTCGATATCTTCCATGGTACACACATTATAGGCGGTTCTCAAGCAGAATGGTAAAGTTTATACTCCCCCACCACCAACAAGCATCAATCCATGGCTTGCCCGAAACAATGGGTGCCTCCAACTAACAAAAATCCTGGGGGAGTTTTGTTTGCAATTATTTTGATTTGATTTGAGCATGGGACTGGGCATCCGGGAGACCAGCCATTTTCTCATGAGTGAGGAGCGGAGGCCACTCCTCTTGAGAATAACCCGCCTAGCATGGAAGATACAGACAACCCTATTTGATACATGATCTATTCGAGCATACAAAACAGAATGTTTATTTGAAGGTTTAGAGTTTGGCACATACAAATTTACTTGGAACGGCAGGTAGATACTGTATATAGGTAGGTATGGTGGACTCATATGGAATAACTTTTGGGTTTATGGAATTGGATGCACAAGTAGTATTCCCGCTTAGTACAAGTGAAGGCTAGAAAGAGACTGGGAAGCGACCAGCTAGAGAGCGACAATAGTCATGAACATGCATTAAAATTAATCAACACCGAATGCAAGCATGAGCAGGATATAAATCACCATGAACATAAACATAGTGAAGGCTATGCTGATTTTGTTTCAACTACATGCGTGAACATGTGCCAAGTCAAGCCACTCGAATCGTTCAAAGGAGGATAGCACCCTATCATACCACATCACAACCATTTTAATAGCATGCTGGCACGCAAGGTAAACCATTATAAACTCCTAGCTAATTAAGCATGGCATAAGCAACTATAATCTCTAATTGTCATTGCAAACATGTTTCTTTCATAATTGGCTGAATCGGGAACGATGAACTAATCATATTTTCAAAAACAAGACAGGTCGAGTTCATACCTGAAGGAAATATGCCCTAGAGGCAATAATAAAGTTATTATTTATTTCCTTATATCATTATAAATGTTTATTATTCATGCTAGAATTGTATTAACCGGAAAGATGATACATGTGTGAATACATAGACAAACATAGTGTCATTAGTATGCCTCTACTTGACTAGCTCGTTGATCAAAGATGGTTATATTTCCTAGCCATAGACATGAGTTGTCATTTGATTAACGGGATAATTAATGATGTGATTGACTTGACCCATTCCGTTAGCTTAGCACTTGATCGTTTAGTTTGTTGCTATTGCTTTCTTCATGACTTATACATGTTCCTATGACTATGAGATTATGCAACTCCCATTTACCGGAGGAACACTTTGTGTGGTACCAAACATCACCGTAACTGGGTGATTATAAAGGTGCTCTACAGGTGTCTCCGAAGGTACTTGTTGGGTTGGCGTATTTCGATATTAGGATTTGTCACTCCGATTATCGGAGAGGTATCTCTGGG
Source organism: Triticum monococcum (assembly GCA_034509565.1). Lineage (NCBI taxonomy): Eukaryota > Viridiplantae > Streptophyta > Magnoliopsida > Poales > Poaceae > Triticum > Triticum monococcum. The sequence goes on along the minus strand of CM067845.1, from coordinate 304,083,434 downwards.
CCCACTCGGTAATGCACATCACTTAAGCCTTGCAAGCATTGCAACTAATGAGTTAGTTGTAGGATGATGTGTTACGGAACGAGTAAAGAGACTTGCCGGTAACGAGATTGAACTAGGTATTGAGATACCGATGATGGAATCTCAGGCAAGTAACATACCGATGACAAAGGGAACAATGTATGTTGTTATGCGGTTTGACCGATAAAGATCTTCGTAGAATATGTAGGATCTAATATGAGCATCCAGGTTCCGCTACTGGTTATTGTCCGGAGACGTGTCTCGGTCATGTCTACATAGTTCTCGAACCCGTAGGGTCCGCACGCTTAAAGTTCGATGATGGTTATATTATGATTTTATGGTTTTTGATGTACCGATAGTTCGGAGTTCCGGATGAGATCGGGGACATGACGAGGAGTCTCTAAATGGTTGAGATGTAAAGATCGATATATTGGACGACTATATTCGTACACCGGAAAGGTTCCGAGTAGTTCGGGTATTTTTCGGAGTACCAGGGAGTTACGAGAATACGGGGGAAGAAGTATATGGGCCTTATTGGGCTTTAAGGGAGAGAGAGAGGCAGGCCATGCACCCCCCAATGACTAGTCCGAATTGGACTAGGGGGAGGGGCGGCACCCCCTCCTTCCTTCCTTTCCCTCTTCTCCTTCCTTGTCTCCTACTCCTACTACTTGGAAGGGGAGGAATCCTACTCCCAGTGGGAGTAGGACTCCTCCAGGGCGCGCCATAGGGGTCGGCCCTCTCCCCCTCCTCCACTCCTTTATATACATGGCCAGGGGGCACCCCATAGAGACAACAATTGATCCCTTGGATCTTTTAGCCGTGTGCGATGCCCCCTGAGGGAGTCCTGGATTAGGGGGTGTCCGGATGGCCGGACTATACCTTCAGCCGGACTCCAGGACTATGAAGATACAAGATTGAAGACTTCGTCCCGTGTCCGGAAGGGACTTTCCTTGGTGTGGAAGGCAAGCTTGGAGATACGGATATTCAGATCTCCTACCATTGTAACCGACTCCATGTAACCCTAACCCCATCCGGTGTCTATATAAACTGGAGGGTTTTAGTCCGTAGGACAACATACACATCAACAATCATACCATAGGCTAGCTTCTAGGGTTTAGCCTCTCTGATCTCGTGGTAGATCAACTCTTGTAATACCCATACCATCAATATTAATCAAGCAGGACGTAGGGTTTTACCTCCATCGAGAGGGCCCGAACCTGGGTAAAACTTCATGTCCCCTGCCTCCTGTTACCATCCGGCCTAGACGCACAGTTCGGGACCCCCTACCCGAGATCCGCCCGTTTTGACACCGACATTGGTGCTTTCATTGAGAGTTCCTCTGTGCCGTCGCCGTCAGGCCCGATGGCTCCTACGATCTTCAACAACGATGCAGTCCAGGGTGAGACCTTCCTCCCCGGACAGATCTTCGTCTTCGGTGGCTTCGCACTGCAAGCCAATTCACTTGGCCATCTGGAGCAGATCGAAAGCTACGCCCGTGGCCGTCAGGTCAGATTCGGAAGTTTTAACTACACGACTGACATCCACGGGGACTTGATCTTCGACGGATTCGAGCCACTACCGAGTGCGCCGCACTGTCCCGACGAGCATGATCTAGCTCTGCCGCCGAACAGTGCCCTGGAGGCCGCACCCGCATCGGCTCGGGTCTCTAATTCGGAGCCAACTGCGCCGATCGAGGATGGGCGGTTGGACGCCACCTCAGGGGCTGCGATCCCAACGGCGATTGAGCCAAACACCAGCCCCGCACTCCGCGAGACTCATGACTCCAAGGAGCCAGACTCCTTTCCGGACTCCGAACCCTCCGCGCCCCGGCCTATCGAATCCGATTGGGCGCCGATCATGGAGTGCACTGCCGTGGACATCTTTCAGCACTCGCCTTTTGGCGATATTCTGAAGTCACTGAAGTCTTTCTCTTTATCAGGAGAGCCCTGGCCGGACTGCGGCCAGCGAGGTTGGGATTCGGACGATGAAGAAATTCAAAGCCCACTCACCACCCACTTTGTAGCCACCGTCGACGACTTAACCGACATGCTCGACTTCGACTACGAAGACATCAACGGTATGGACGCCGATGAAGGAGATAATGAAGAACCAGCGCCCACTAGGCCCTGGAAAGCCACCTCGTCGTATGCCATATACATGGTGGACACCCCAAAAGAGGGAGATGGCGATGGAACAGCGAAGGATGACCCCTCCAAGAAACAGCCTAAGCACCGACGTCAGCGGCGCCGCTCAAAATCCCGCCAAAACAAACACGGTGATTCCAGCACGGGAGATAATAACACTCCGGAAAGCGCCGAAGAAAACCCCCTCCAGCAAGATTTAGCACAGGAGGATGGAGAAACCAGCCCTCATGAGAGAGCGACAGACAGAGAGGTCGAGGACGATAAGTATATGCCTCCCTCCGAAGACGAGGCAAGCCTTGACGACGACGATGAATTCATCGTGCCAGAGGATCTCGTCGAGCAAGAGCGTTTTCAACGCAGGCTTATGGCCACGGCAAGAAGCCTCAAGAAAAAACAACAACATCTCAGAGCTGATCAAGATTTGCTAGTTGACAGATGGACTGAAGTCCTTGCGGCCGAAGAGCATAAACTCGAACGCCCCTCCAAGAACTACCCAAAGCGCATGTTGCTACCCCAATTAGAGGAGGAAGCACTCGATGCGGCCGACCGGCCACCTCGTGGCCGTGACAGAGAGGCCTCTCGGCTCTCCACTCAAGCCGCACCCCGTACCAAGGCACGGGACTATGCGCCGGACTTACGAGATATGTTGGAGGACAAGGCTAAGCAAAGAAGATCGATCTATGGATCGCGTGGGCGCCTCACGGCTCGAGACGGCATCCGTCACGCCGGCCACAAATTCGGCAGGGCCGAACATAGTAGACAAGGCTCACTGGAGCTATGTCAGGATATAGCCCAGTACAGAGGTGCCGCACACCCACTCTGCTTCACAGACGAAATAATGGATCATCAAATCCCCGAGGGTTTCAAACCCGTAAACATCGAATCATATGATGGCACAACAGATCCTGCGGTATGGATTGAGGATTATCTCCTTCATATCCATATGGCCCGCGGCGACGATTTCCACGCCATCAAATACCTCCCACTCAAGCTTAAAGGACCAGCTCGGCATTGGCTTAACAGCTTGCCAACAGGATCAATCAATTGTTGGGAGGACCTGGAAGCCGCATTCCTCGACAATTTCCAGGGCACTTATGTGCGACCCCCAGACGCCGATGACCTAAGCCACGTAATTCAGCAGCCGGATGAATCGGCCAGGCAATTCTGGACACGGTTCTTAACAAAGAAAAATCAAATAGTCGACTGTCCGGACGCTGAGGCCCTAGCAGCCTTCAAGCACAATATCCGTGACGAGTGGCTAGCCCGGCACCTTGGACAGGAAAAGCCGAAATCTATGGCAGCACTCACGACACTCGTGACCCGCTTTTGCGCAGGAGAAGACAGCTGGCTTGCTCGTAGCAACAATATAACCAAAAACCCTGGTAATTCGGACACCAGGGACAGTGGTGGCAGGTCGCGTCGCACCAAGCAGAAGCGCCGCATTAACGGCGACAATGCTGAGGATACGACAGTTAATGCCGGATTCAGAGGCTCTAAATCCGGTCAGCGGAAGAAGCCATTCAAAAGGAATCCTAGGGGCCCGTCCAGTTTGGACCGAATACTCGCCCGCTTATGCCAGATACATGGCACCCCCGAAAAGCCGGCCAATCACACCAACAGGGATTGTTGGGTGTTCAAGCAGGTAGGCAAGCTAAACGCCGAAAATGAAGACAAGGGGCTGCATAGCGATGACGACGAGGAGCCCCGGCCGCCGAACAATAGTGGGCATTTTCCCCCACAAGTGCGGATGGTGAACATGATATACGCAACCCACATCCCCAAGAGGGAGCGGAAGCGCGCGTTAAGGGACGTATACACGATAGAGCCAGTCGCCCCAAAGTTCAACCCATGGTCCTCCTGCCCGATCACCTTTGATCGAAGGGACCACCCACTAGCACCCGTCAAGGCGGCTTCGCCGCATTGGTTCTAGACCCAATTATTGACGGATTTCATCTCACTAGAGTCCTTATGGACGGCGGCAGCAGCCTGAACCTGCTTTACCAGGATACAGTGCGGAAAATGGGCATAGATCCCTCGAGGATTAAGCCCACCAAAACGACATTTAAAGGCGTAATACCAGGTGTAGAGGCCAACTATACAGGCTCAGTCACACTTGAAGTGGTCTTCGGATCTCCGAATAATTTCCGAAGCGAGGAGTTAATCTTCGACATAGTCCCATTCCGGAGTGGCTATCACGCACTGCTCGGGCGAACCGCATTCGCCAAGTTCAATGCGGTACCGCACTACGCATACCTTAAGCTCAAGATGCCAGGCCCTCGAGGAGTAATTACGGTCAATGGAAACACCAAACGCTCCCTCCGAACGGAGGAGCACACGGTGGCCCTTGCGGTGGAAGTTCAAAGCAGCCTCTTTAGGCAGTTCTCCAGTCCGGCCACTAAACGACCGGACACCGTCAAGCGCGCCCGGAGTAACCTACAACAAGACCGCCTGGCACGATCCGAGCAGGCGTAGCAATGCGGCCCCAACCCCAACCCTCGCAAAAAGGCGACGCCAGTACTTCGCGTACATAACTACGCTCTAGAGATACCATGGGCACAGGGGGAGGGGCACCACCACGGCACGCCCGAAACACGGCTTAAACCGCACCAGGGGCTGCCGATTTTTTAAATTTTCTCTTACTTTCAGGACTCCACTCTTCGGAAGGCCTGTTCGGCAGTTCAGTTGCCGCACAAACGATGCAAGAACCAGGGAAGCAGCCAAGCCACACTGCATTACAGAACTCCCAGGTGGTCTCTATCACGAGCAGTATACCTGTTTCGCACATTATTCCGCAGCTTGCCCCTGGAGCGGACATGTTACATAGTCCAACCTTTTGCTTATCGCATTATTTGTATCGTTCTGCTTTGATAGCAGCTCTTTTTAATAAACAATGCATAGCTTTTGTCTATTTTTGCATTACCATTTTTATATATTTATATATGTTCCTTAACGACATGTTGCACCCGTACACTTTGGTACGGCCAAAATACGCCAAGGGCTTCCGTACCCCTCAACATGGTGTGAGAAGTCCGAACACTTTAACAAGTACGGCACCCCGAACTTATAGCATTATATGCATCAGCTCCGAATCATGTCTTGGGTCAATAGTTGGGTTTGCCCGGCTCCTATGTTTTGGTGCCTTATGTTTCGCTATATCGGCTAAGGTAGCACTAGGAGAACCACTGCGATTGTGCCCCGGTTGAGCTGGGTCGAGCACCTCAGTGGAGAAAGCTAAAACTGACCATCATGATGAGGCGAGAGCTGGTCGTTGTTCAAGAGGTTTTTTCGAGTCCCTAAAGACTTATGCCGCTTAGGGCGAGGAGCCGGCTTTTTCCGGCCAAAGTGTGGATAGCGCCCCGAACTCGGTCTTCCGAATACTAGGGGCTTCGCCAAAATTTAAAATTATAGAATTCTATGGCTAAGTGAGAGTGTTCACACATTATAGTCCGATTGCCTCGTTCGTCGGGCTGAGCGGCTCCCTCGAAGGACCCAAATATGGGAAAAAGAGCGCCCAGGTTTATCCCCGAACACCCCAGCACTAGCGGCAAGGGGGCAGAAGCCGACGACTCGCCATCTCTCAGTATTGATAAACAGCCGCACAGAAGGTAATATTTTAAATTCAAACAGCATTGCTTAAGCGCATATGAACAAGTTTTCAGCGCACAGGACAAAACGAGCGAGTTTTACTCAAAAATTACATCCATAGAACATTCCTCCGCCACAAGGCGGGCACCCTTCAGAACATCCTTATAACAATTTTCGGGCTTACAATGCTCTTTCCCCGGCGGTGGCCCGTCTTTCACAAGCTTCTCAGCATCCAGCTTGCCCCAGTGCACCTTCGCACGGGCAAGGGCCCTACGGGCACCTTCAATGCAGACGGAGCGCTTGATGACTTCGAGCCTTGGACAGGCCTCCACCAGCCGCCACACCAGCCCGAAATAGCTCCCAGGCTGAGCCTCTCCAGGCCACAGCCGAACTATGAGGCCCTTCATGGCCTATTCGCAACCTTGTGGAGCTCGACCAGTTGTTTCAACTGGTCGCTCAGGGGCACGGGGTGTCCGGCCTCAGCGTACTGAGACCAGAACACCTTCTCCGTCGAGCTGCCCTCCTCGGCTCGATAGAATGCGGCGGCATCAGATACACTCCGGGGAAGGTCTGCGAACACGCCTGGAGAACTCCGGATTTGGGTAAGTAACAAGTAACTCACGCTTATGTGTTTACTTTGCAGAAAGAATGCCTTACCCGCCGCTATCTTCTTCACCTCATCCAACTCCTGGAGGGTCTTCTGGGATTCGGCCTTGGCAGACTTGGCACTTTCAGTAGACGCCGCGAGCTCGGACGCTCGCGTCCTTGAGTCACGCTCCAAACTCTCATGTTTTTCCATGAGAGCATGGAGCTCTTGCCGCACCTTGCCAACCTCGGCCTCATACTTTTCTCGCTCAACACGCTCCGCGGCCGACCTATTCTCGGCCTCGAGCAGCGCTTGCTTCAGGGTCGCCACCTCAGACGTGCCCCTACAATAGCCACGATAATCCTGTCATTTTTTGCAATTGCACCTTTTTATATATACATATATTTAATTTAACCAAGGTATTTCTTACCTTCATTGTCCTCGAGCTGCTTCTTGGCATGTCCGAGCTCTTGCTCGGATCGCTCGAGGTTCTGCTTTAGCACGTCCACTTCCGCAGTCAGTGCGGCGGACTCCAGCAGGGAAGCCTGCACACGCATATTGACTCTTTTTAGGCTCCTGTGATTTTTATTTGATCCTCTATTCGGCTTTTCTTTCCGAACGCCAAACAGAGCATCAGGGGCTACTTTCTATGCGGTAATGTTAGTTACACATTCTTTACTTACCTCAAAGCCTGTTAAAAGGCTTGTACAAGCTTCAGTCAGTCCGCTCTTGGCGGACTGAACCTTCTAGATCACCGCACTCATAATAGTGCGGTGCCCCTCATCGATGGAGGCGCCTTGGAGTGCCTCCAACATATTTTCAGGCGCCACCGGTTGGACGGAGGTCATCGGCACGGCGGGCCTGCTCCTCTTGGAAGGAGGTTCCCCGCCGGACTTTGGAACCTTTGAAGGTTCTGGAGCGGTGTCCGGCCTAGGGCCGGACTTGGAGCCCTGGGGGGTTTCGTCCCCTTTACTCCTGGAGTCCGGGAGGTCGCCTTGCGGCGCCTCCAGGACCACCTCCTCCCGGATTGGACCCTGTTGGGACAACACATCGGTGTCGTCCATAGGGCGGGGGGAGGAAGCCGTCGGCAGCGAGTTCACGTCTGACGAGTCCAGTGAGCCGCTCGGCGACGCGTCGAGCCGGTCTTTGGGCGGGCTGCATAAACATATTCGACATAAGGGAAATCTGTGCAATAAACGAATACTATGAAATCACTCCGGTATCCGGATACTTACGATTTCGCCAGGGGCTTGGCCCTGGGCGGCCACTCCTCTTCACCGTCGTCGGCGGTGGTGGAGTAGTCCGGAGGAGGGATTCTCCCCTTCTTGGACCCTTCGGCCTCCCCAGTTGGGGCGGCCTTTCTTTTCTTCCCTTCCCCCGTTGGAGGGGGAGGGGTCTCTTCTTCCTCCTCCTCATCTTCGTGGGAGGAGTGCGCCTCGGAATCGTCGGATGATGGATCCGACGCCTCCTGGCACCGGGCACTCTTTCGAGTCCCCGTGGCCTTCTTCTCCGGCACCACATAGGGTGCCGGAACCAGCAGCTTCGCCAGTTGAGCGTCCGCTGGGCCTTCGGGCAAAGGAGCCGGACAGTTGATCTGTCCGGACGTCACCTGCCAATCCTGTCAAAGGAAAGGGAGCTTAGATCCTGCATGGAGTCAAACTATGAAACACTGATACCCTGTAAAAGGAAAAAGGCAGCTTACCGCAAGAGCGTGACGCTGTGCACTGAATCCGCGATTCTCAATAGCGGATGCGGGAGCCACGACGCCCTTGAAAAGCACCTTCCAGACATCTTCGTACGTCGTGTCGAAGAGCCTGCTCAGAGTTTGGTGCCGCGCCGGGTTGAACTCCCACAGGTTGAAAGCCCGTTGTTGACATGGGAGGATCAAGCAGATGAGCATAACCTGGACTACGTTGACAAGTTTAAGCTTCCTGTCCACCAGGGTTTTTATGCATGTTTGGAGTCCGGTCAGCTCTCCTTTTTTACCCCACGACAGGCCCATCTCTTTCCAGGACATGAGCCGCATTAGGGGTTCGGACCGGAACTCAGGGGGTGCGACCCATTCGGCGTCGCGCGGCTCGGTGATGTAAAACCACCCCGATTGCCAGCCCTTCAGGGTCTCCACAAAGGAGCCCTCGAGCCATAGGACGTTGGCCGTCTAGCTAACCATGGCCCCGCCGCACTCCGCCTGGCTGCCGCGCACCACCTTCGGCTTGACGTTGAAAGTCTTAAGCCATAGGCCGAAATGGGGGCGGATGCGGAGGAAAGCCTCGCACACGACGATAAATGCCGAGATGTTGAGGACAAAATTTAGGGCCAGATCGTGGAAATCCAGGCCGTAGTAGAACATAAGCCCCTGGACAAATGGATGCAGAGGGAAGCCCAGTCCGCGGAGGAAATGGGGAGGAATACCACCGTCTCATGAGGCCTGGGAGTGGGGATGAGCTGCCCCGTTTCGGGAAGCCGGTGCGCGATGTCGCTAGCCAGATATCCGGCCTTCCTCAGCTTTTTGATGTGTCCCTCTGTGACGGAGGAGACCATCCACTTGCCTCTCGCTCCGGACATGGCTGGAGAAGGTTGAGGTGAGGAGTGCGTACTTGGGCGTTGGAGCTCGAGTGCGCGAGAATGGATAGGCGAAGGAGGAAGAAGGCGTAGGTGAAAAGGTGGATCCTTATCCCCTTATATGGGTGGACGCAACTACATGTCCCCACCATCCTGGTAAAACTCGCTTATCTCCCAAGCACCGTAATCAAAGGCGCGGTTGGGTTACCCACGCCCATATTGATGAGAATCCCGGAATAAGGGGACACGGTCTCTGCTTTAACAAGACGTGCCAAGGAAACTGCCTCGCATAACGCGCTAAGATGGGACAGTAAAATGGTTCGAATAAAAGCTTAGTCGTGGTGTGATGTCACACTACGGAATACGTCAGCGGATTAGATTTGTGTAAATATTATTCTCTCTATGGCAATATGTGGAAAACTTATTTTGCAGAGCCGGACACTACTTTTGTGTTCAAAATCTTCTATGAAGTACTTGGAGGAGGAACCCGCCTTGCAATGCCGAAGACAATTTGCGCGCCGGACTCGTCATCATTGAAGCCTGGTTCAGGGGCTACTGAGGGAGTCCTAGATTAGGGGGTGTCCGGATGGCCGGACTATACCTTTAGCCGGACTCCAGGACTATGAAGATACAAGATTGAAGACTTCGTCCCGTGTCCGGAAGGGACTTTCCTTGGTGTGGAAGGCAAGCTTGGTGATACAGATATTCAGATCTCCTACCATTGTAACCGACTCCATGTAACCCTAACCCTATCCGGTGTCTATATAAACCGGAGGGTTTTAGTCCGTAGGACAACATACACATCAACAATCATACCATAGGCTAGCTTCTAGGGTTTAGCCTCTCTGATCTCGTGGTAGATCAACTCTTGTAACACCCATACCATCAATATTAATCAAGCAGGACATAGGGTTTTACCTCCATCGAGAGGGCCCGAACCTGGGTAAAACTTCGTGTCCCCTGCCTCCTGTTACCATCCGGCCTAGACGCACAGTTTGGGACCCCCTACCCGAGATCCGCCGGTTTTGACACCGACACCCCCTCCACCATAATCCACCTCAGTCATATCATAGCGGTGCTTAGGCGAAGCCCTGCGTCGGTAGAACATCATCATCGTCACCACGCTGTCGTGCTGACGGAACTCTCCCTCAAAGCTCGGCTGGATCGGACTTCGAGGGACGTCATCAAGTTGAATGTGTGTAGAACTCGGAGGTGCCGTGCGTTCGGTGCTTGATCGGTCGGATCGTGAAGACATATGACTACATCAAGCGCGTTGTGCTAACGCTTCCGCTTTCGGTCTACAAGGGTACGTGGACACACTCTCCCCTCTCGTTGCTATGCATCACCATGATCTTGCGTGTGCGTAGGATTTTTTTTGAAATTACTACATTCCCCAACAGTGGCATCCGAGCCAGGTTTTATGCGTTGATGTTATATGCACGAGTAGAACGCAAGTGAGTTGTGAGCGATACAAGTCATACTGCTTACCAGCATGTCATACTGTGGTTCAGCGGTATTGTTGGATGAAGCGGCCCAGACTGACATTACGCGTATGCTTACGCGAGACTGGTTCTACCGACGTGCTTTGCACACAGGTGGCTGGCGGGTGTCAGTTTATCCAACTTTAGTTGAACCGAGTGTGGCTACGCCCGGCCCTTGAGAAGGTTAAAACATCACTAACTTGACGAACTATCATTGTGGTTTTGATGCGTAGGTAAGAACGGTTCTTGCTCAGCCCGTAGCAGCCACGTAAAACTTGCAACAACAAAGTAGAGGACGTCTAACTTGTTTTTGTAGGGCATGTTGTGATGTGATATGGTCAAGGCATGATGCTATATTTTATTGTATGAGATGATCATGTTTTGTAACCAAGTTATCGGCAACTGGCAGGAGCCATATGGTTGTCGCTTTATTGTATGCAATGCAATCGCCCTGTAATGCTTTACTTTATCACTAAGCGGTAGCGATAGTTGTAGAAGCATAAGTTGGCGAGACGACAATGATGCTATGATGGAGATCAAAGTGTCGCGCCAGTGACAATGGTGATCATGACGGTGCTTCGGAGATGAAGATCACAAGCACACGATGATGATGGCCATATCATATCACTTATATTGATTGCATGTTATGTTTATCTTTTATGCATCTTATCTTGCTTTGATTGACGGTAGCATTATAAGATGATCTCTCACTAAATTATCAAGGTATAAGTGTTCTCCCTGAGTATGCACCATTGCGAAAGTTCTTCGTGCTGAGACACCACGTGATGATCTGGTGTGATAGGCTCTACGTTCAAATACAACGGGTGCAAAATAGTTGCACACGTGGAATACTCAGGTTAAACTTGACGAGCCTAGCATATGTAGATATGGCCTCTGAATACTGAGACAGAAAGGTCGAGCGTGAATCATATAGTAGATATGATCAACATAGTGATGTTCACCATTGAAAACTACTCTATCTCACGTGATGATCGGACATGGTTTAGTTGATTTGGATCATGTGATCACTTAGATGACTAGAGGGATATCTATCTAAGTGGGAGTTCTTAAGTAATATGATTAATTGAACTTTAATTTATCATGAACTTAGTCCTGATAGTATTTTGCAAATAATGTTATAGATCAATAGCTCGCATTGTTGCTTCCCTATGTTTTATATGTGTTCCTAGAGAAAACTAAATTGAAATATGTTGGTAGCAATGATGCGGACTGGATCCATGATCTGAGGTTTATCCTCATTGCTGGACAGAAGAATTATGTCCTTGATGCACTGCTAGGTGACAGACCTATTGCAGGAGCAGATGCAGACGTTATGAACGTTTGGCTAGCTCAATATGATGACTACTTGATAGTTTAGTGCGCCATGCTTAACGGCTTAGAATCGGGACATCAAAGACGTTTTGAACGTCATGGACCATATGAGATGTTCCAGGAATTGAAGTTAATATTTCAAGCAAATACCCGAGTTGAGAGATATGAAGTCTCCAACAAGTTCTATAGCTAAAAGATGGAGGAGAATAGCTCAAGTAGTGAGCATGTGCTCAGATTGTCTGGGTACTACAACCGCTTGAATCAAGTGGGAGTTAATCTTCCAGATAAGATAGTGATTGACAGAATTCTCTAGTCACCATCGCCAAGTAGTAGAACTTTGTGATGAACTATAATATGCAAGGGATAATGGAAACAATTCCCAAGCTCTTCGTGATGCTGAAATCGACGAAGGTAGAAATCAAGAAAAACATCAAGTGTTGATGGTTGACAAGACCATTAGTTTCAAGAAAATGACAAAGGGAAGAAGGGAACTTCAAGAAGAATTGCAAGCAAGTTGCTGCTCAAGTGAAGAAGCCCAAGTCTGGTCCTAAGCCTGAGACTAAGTGCTTCTACTGCAAAGGGACTGGTCACTAGAAGCGGAACTGCCCCAAGTATTTGGCGCATAAGAAGGATGGCAAAGTGAACAAATGTATATTGGATATACATGTTATTGATGTGTACTTTACTAATGTTTATAGCAACCCCTCGGCATTTGATACTGGTTCAGTTGCTAAGAGTAGTAACTCGAAACGGGATTTGCAGAATAAACAGAAACTAGTAAAGGGCGAGGTGACGATGTGTGTTGGAAGTAGTTCCAAGATTGATATGATCATCATCGCACACTCCCTATACTTTCGGGTTTAGTGTTGAAACTAAATAAGTGTTATTTGGTGTTTGCATTAAGCATGAATATGATTTGATCATGTTTGTTGCAATACGGTTATTCATTTAAATTAGAGAATAATTGTTGTTCTGTTTACATGAATATACACCCAATAAAATGGTTTGTTGGATCTCGATCGTAGTGATACACATATTCATAATATTGAAGCCAAAAGATGCAAAGTTAATAATGATAGTGCAACTTATTTGTGGCACTGCCGTTTAGGTCATATTGGTGTAAAGCGCATGAGGAAACTCCATGCTGATGGGATTTTGGAATCACTTGATTATGAATCACTTGATGCTTGCGAACCATGCCTTATGGTCAAAATGACTAAGACTCCGTTCTCCGAAACAATGGAGTGAGCAATTGACTTATTGAAAATAATACATACTGATGTATGCGATCCGATGAGTGTTAAGGCTTGCGGTGGGTATCGTTATTTTCTCACCTTCACAGATGATTTGAGCAGATATGGGTATATTTACTTGATGAAACATAAATCTGAAACATTTGAAATGTTCAAATAATTTCAGAGTGAAGTGGAAAATCATCGTAACAAGAAAATAAAGTTTCTACAATCTGATCGTGGAAAAGAATATTTGAGTTACGAGTTTGGTCTTCATTTGAAACAATGCGGAATAGTTTCGCAACTCACGCCACCTGGAACACCATAGCTTAATGGTGTGTCTGAATGTCGTAATCACACTTTACTAGATATGGCGCGATCTATGATGTCTCTTACTGATTTACCACTATCGTTTTGGGGTTATGTATTAGATACAGTTGCATTTACGTTAAAAAGGTCACCATATAAATCCGTTTAGACAACACCGTATGAACTGTGGTTTAGCAAGAAACCTAAGCTGTCGTTTCTTAAAGTTTGGGGCGGCGATGCTTATGTGAAAAGTTTCAAACTGATAAGCTCGAGCCCAAATCGGAGAAGTGCATCTTCATAGGATACCCAAACGAAATTGTTGGGTACACCTTCTATCATAGATCGGAAGGCAAATTTGTTGCTGAGAATGGATCCTTTCTAGAGAAGGAGTTTCTCTCGAAAGAAGTGAGTGGGAGGAAAGTAGAACTTGATGAGGTAATTGTACCTTCTCTCGAATTGAAAAGTAGCTCATCACTGAAATCAGTTCCAGTGATGCCTACATGAATTAGTGAGAAAGCTAACGATGATGATCATGAAACTTCAGATCAAGATACTACCGAACCTCGTAGGTCAACCAGAGTGAGATCCGCACTAGAGTGGTGCGGTAATCCTGTTCTGGAGGTCATGTTACTTGACCATGACGAACGTACGAACTATGAGGAAGCGATGATGAGCTCAGATTCCGCAAAATGGCTTGAGACCATGAAATCTGAGATGGGATCCATGTATGAGAACAAAGTGTGGACTTTGGTTGACATGCCCGATGATCAGCAAGGCATAGAAAATAAATGGATCTTCAAGAGGAAGACGAACGCTGATAGTAGTGTTACTATCTACAAAACTAGACTTTTCGAAAAAGGTTTTTACAAAGTTCAAGGCGTTGACTACGATGAGATTTTCTCACTTGTAGCGATGCTTAAGTGTGTCCGAATCATGTTAGCAAATTGCCACATTTTATGAAATCTGGCAAATGGATGTTAAAACTACATTCCTTAATGGATTTCTTAAAGAAGAGTTGTATATGATGCAACCAGAAGGTTTTGTCGATCCTAAAGGTGCTGACAAAAATGTGCAAGCTCTAGTGATCCATCTATGGACTGGTGCAAGCATCTCAGAGTTGGAATATACACTTTGATAAGTTGATCAAAGCATATAGTTTTATACAGACTTGCAGTGAAGCCTGTATTTACAAGAAAGTGAGTGGGAGCACTACATCATTTCTGATAAGTATATATGAATGACATATTGTTGATCGGAAATAATGTAGAATTATTCTGCAAAGCATAAAGGAGTGTTTGAAAGGAGTTTTTCAAAGAAAGACCTCGGTGAAGCTGCTTACATATTGAGCATCAAGATCTATAGAGATAGATCAAGACGCTTGATAAGTTTTTTTTCAATGAGTACATACCTTGACAAGATTTTGAAGCAGTTCAAAATGGAACAATCAAAGAAAGAGTTCTTGCCTGTGTTACAAGGTGTGAAATTGAGTAAGACTCAAAGCCCAACCATGGCAGAAGATAGAAAGAGGATGAAAGTCATTTCCTATGCCTCAGCCATAGGTTCTATAAAGTATGCCATATCTATTGTATACCCTACACTAAGTTTGGCAAGGGAGTACAATAGTGATCTAGGAGTAGATCGCTAAATAGCGGTCAAAATTATCCTTAGTGGAATAAGGATATGTTTCTCGATTATAGAGGTGACAAAAGGTTCATCGTAAACGGTTACGTCGATGCAAGCTTTGACACCGATCTAGATGACTCTAAGTCTCGATCTAGATGCATATTGAAAGTGGGAGCTATTAGCTAGAGTAGCTCCGTGCAAAGCATTGTAAACATAGAAATTTGCAAAATACCTATGGATCTAAATGGGACAGACCCATTGACTAAAATTATCTCACAAGCAAAATATGATCACACCTTAGTACTCTTTGGGTGTTAATCACATAGAAATGTGAACTAGATTACTGACTCTAGTAAATCCTTTCGGTGTTGGTCACATGTGATGTGAACTATGGGGGTTAACCACATAAAGATGTGAATCATTGATGTTAAATCACATGGCGATGTGAACTAGATTATTGACTCTAGTGCAAGTGGGAGACTGAAGGAAATATGCCCTAGAGGCAATAATAAAGTTATTATTTATTTCCTTATATCATGATAAATGTTTATTATTCATGCTAGAATTGTATTAACCGGAAGCATGATACATGTGTGAATTCATAGACAAACATAGTGTCACTAGTATGCCTCTACTTCACTAGCTTGTTGATCAAAGATGGCTATGTTTCCTAGCCATAGACATGAGTTGTCATTTGATTAACGGGATCACATCATTAGGAGAATGATGTGATTGACTTGACCCATTCCGTTAGCTTAGCACTTGATCATTTAGTTTGTTGCTATTGCTTTCTTCATGACTTATACATGTTCCTATGACTATGAGATTATGCAACTCCGTTTATCGGAGGAACACTTTGTGTGCTACTGTAGGATCGAAAGTATGTCTAGAGGGGGGGGGGGTGGTTAGACTACTTGACCAAATAAAAATCTAGCCTTTTCCCAATTTTAGTTCTTGGCAGATTTTAGCAACTTTGGACAAGTCAAGCAATCTTAACATAATTCAAGCAAGCATGCAAAGAGTATATGAGCATCGGAAAGTAAAGCATGCAACTTGCAAGAATGTAAAGGGAAGGGTTTGGAGGATTCAAACGCAATTGGAGACACAGATGTTTTTGTCGTGGTTCTGATAGGTGGTGCTATCGTACATCCACGTTGATGGATACTTCAACCCACGAAGGGTAACAGTTGCACGAGTCCACGGAGGGCTCCACCCATGAAGGGTCCACGAAGAAGCAACCTTGTCTATCCCACCATGGCCATCACCCGCGAAGGACTTGCCTCACTAGTGGTAGATCTTCATGAAGTAGGCAATCTCCTTGCCCTTACAAACTCGTGGTTCAACTCCACAATCTTGTCGGAGGCTCCCAAGTGACACCTAGCCAATCTATGAGACACCACTCTCCAAGAAGTAACAAATGGTGTGTTGATGATGAACTCCTTGCTCTTGTGCTTCAAATGATAGTCTCCCCAACACTCAACTCTCTCTCTCACAGGATTTGGATTTGGTAGAAAGAAGATTTGAGTGGTAAGCAACTTGGGAAGGCTAGATATCAAGATTCATATGGTAGGAATGGAATATCTTGGTCTCAACACAAGTGTAGGTGGTTCTCTTTCAAAAAAAAATAAGTTGGAAGTGTAGGTTCGTTCTGATGGCTTTCTCCACGAATGAAGAGGTGGTGGAGGGGTATATATAGCCTCCACACAAAATCTAACCGTTACACATAACTTCCCAAACTCGGTGGGACCGAATGGTTAAACTCGGTCGGACCAATTCAGCAAAGCTAGTGACCGTTTGGGTTTTCGGTGGGACCGACATGCAACTCGGTGAAGGAAATATGCCCTAGAGGCAATAATAAAGTTATTATTTATTTCCTTATTTCATGATAAATGTTTATTATTCATGCTATAATTGTATTAACCGGAAACATAATACATGTGTGAATACATAGACAAACAGAGTGTCACTAGTATGCCTATACTTGACTAGCTCGTTAATCAAAGATGGTTATGTTTCCTAACCATAGACAAAGAGTTGTTATTTGATTAACGGGATCACATCATTAGGTGAATGATCTGATTGACATGACCCATTCCATTAGCTTAGCACCCGATCGTTTAGTATGTTGCTATTGCTTTCTTCATGACTTATACATGTTCCTATGACTATGAGATTATGCAACTCCCGTTTGCCAGAGGAACACTTTGTGTGCTACCAAACATCACAACGTAACTGGGTGATTATAAAGGTGCTCTACAAGTGTCTCCAAAGGTACATGTTGGGTTGGCGTATTTCGAGATTAGGATTTGTCACTCCGATTGTCGGAGAGGTATCTCTGGGCCCTCTCGGTAATGCACATCACGTAAGCCTTGCAAGCATTGCAACTAATGAGTTAGTTGCGAGATGATGTATTACGGAACGAGTAAAGACTTGCCGGTAACGAGATTGAACTAGGTATTGAGATACCGACGATCGAATCTCGGGCAAGTAACATACCGATGACAAAGGGAACAACGTATGTTGTTATGCGGTCTGACCGATAAAGATCTTCGTAGAATATGTAGGAGCCAATATGAGCATCCAGGTCCCGCTATTGGTTATTGACCAGAGACGTGTCTCGGTCATGTCTACATTGTTCTCGAACCCGTAGGGTCCGCACGCTTAAGGTTTCGATGACAGTTATATTATGAGTTTATGAGTTTTGATGTACCGAAGGAGTTCGGAGTCCCGGATGAGATCGGGGACATGACGAGGAGTCTCAAAATGGTTGAGACGTAAAGATCGATATATTGGACGACTATATTCGGACATCGGAAAGGTTTCGAGTGATTCGGGTATTTTTCGGAGTACCGGAGAGTTACGGGAATTCGCGGGAGAAGTATTGGGCCTTATTGGGCCATACGGGAAAGAGAGAGGGGCTGCCTAGGGCAGGCCGCGCCCCCCCAAGGCCTAGTCCGAATTGGACTAGGGGGAGGGGCTGCGGCCTTTCCTTGTTTCCTACTCCTACTACATGGAAGGACTCCTAGTTGGACTAGGAAAGGGGGAATCCTACTCCCGGTGGGAGTAGGACTCCCCTAGGGCGCGCCACAGAGAGGGCCGGCCCTCCCCTCCTCCACTCCTTTATATACGGGGGCAGGGGGCACCCCATAGACACACAAGTTGATCCATGTGATCATATTCTTAGCCGTGTGCGGCGCCCCCTGCCACCATAGTCCTCGATAATATTGTAGCGGTGCTTAGGCGAAGCCCTGCGACAGTAGTACATCAAGATCGTCACCACGCCGTCGTGCTGACGGAACTCTTCCCCGACACTTTGCTGGATCGGAGTCCCGGGATCTTCATCGAGCTGAACGTGTGCTAAAACTCGGAGGTGCCGTAGTTTCGGTGCTTGATCGGTCGGGACGTGAAGACGTACGACTACATCAACCAAACGCTTCCGTTGTCGATCTACAATGGTACGTAGATCACACTCTCCCCTCGTTGCTATGCATCACCATGATCTTGCGTGTGCGTAGGAATTTTTTTGAAATTACTACGTTCCCCAACAGTGGTATCAGAGCCTAGGTTTTATGTGTTGATGTTATATGCACGAGTAGAACACAAGTGAGTTGTGGGCGATATAAGTCATACTGCTTACCAGCATGTCATACTTTGGTTCGGTGGTATTGTAGGATGAAGCGGCCCGGACCGACATTACGCGTACGCTTAGGCGAGACTGGTTCTACCGCCGTGCTTTGCACACAGGTGGCTAGCAGGTGTCAGTTTCTCCAACTTTAGTTGAACCGAGTGTGGCTACGCCCGGTCCTTGCGATGGTTAAAACAACACCAACTTGACAAACTATCGTTGTGGTTTTGATGCGTAGGTAAGAACGGTTCTTGCTAAGCCCAGTAGCAGTCACATAAAACTTGCAACAACAAAGTAGAGGACGTCTAACTTGTTTTTGCAGGGCATGTTGTGATGTGATATGGTCAAGACATGATGAGATATAAGTTTTTGTATGAGATGATCATGTTTTGTTGAAGTTATCGGCAACTGGCAAAATCCTTATGGTTGTCTCTCTAGTGCATAAGATGCAAGCGCCCAATAACTGCTTTATTTTATCGCTATGCGATAGCAATAGTTGCAAGAGCAATTGTTGGTGAGACGACCACGTGACGACACATTGATATAGATCAAGATGATGGAGATCATGGTGTCATGCCGGTGACGATAGAGATCATAACAGTACTTTGGAGATGGAAATCAAAGGCGCAAGATGATGATGGCCATATCATGTCACATATTTTGATTGCATATGATGTTTATCTTTTATACATCTTATTTTGCTTAGTTTGACGGTAGCATTTTAAGATGATCTCTCACTAATTATCAAGAAGTGTTCTCCCTGAGTATGCACCATTGCGATAATTCTTCGTGCTGAGACACCACGTGATGATCGGGTGTGATAGGTGTCGTGGTTCTAAGTCTGACAGTGAGGTAGGGGGGTGTGTATGAAGAGGCTAGACCTTAGCTATTGGGAAGTTGTAAGCACGCAAGGTTTACGAGTTCAGGCCCTTCTCTGAGGAAGTAACAGCCCTACGTCTCGGTGCCCGGAGGCAGTCGATTGGATTATGCGTGTGTTAAATGACAGGGGTGCGAACCCCTGATACTGAGGAGGGGGGTGGCTTATATAGAGTTCGCCAGCCCTCTCCTGCCCTCAGTAATGCAGGGTTTAAGGTACATTTAAGGTGGGCGTTACTGATAACGTCCCTAATAAAGTGTCATAATAATCATAAAGACTACTTAATAGCCGACCGTTTGCCTGCGGAGTGACTTGAGGTCTTCTGGCAGTCGAGTGGTTGGCTTCTTGGTCGAGTGACAACTTCTTGGTCGAGTGTCTTCAATCCGTCGAGTGGGATATCTTCAAGTTGTTTGAAAGGTGACTTCCTCTAAGGATGTCCTATGGTAGGGCTCTTAGGACGGGTCCGTGTCCCAACCGTAGGTACATGACTTCATCATTAGCCCCCGAACGGATCGAGGCTGGAGTGAGAAAAGGGGTTAGGGACCTTTCCAACCGACCCTTCGGGTTATTATGGGTGCTTCGTTCTGGGTCGACTGTCACGGATGACGTCATTAACCTCTTTCAGTCGCCTTGATCCGTTCCAGGTCTTTCGTCGAATGGATTTCTTTACTTGCGAGGCATCGAGCGCCGGCGTGCGCGGGATTTCCGTTTCGTCAAGTTGTTCTGCAGCTGGCGGAGATTGCGGGATTCGGATTTTTTGGGAAGCGCGCGGAACGGGGGCGGCCGCAGTAATCGGGAGCGACAGTGCGAAGGCTCCTCGATCCCCGCGCCGCCTTTTTCGCCATGTACAGCGCGCGCGCGTGCCACGGGATTTGACTGGATAGCTCGGGCCTACCTGCCAGCCACTCGGGAGCGGCCCCTTATAAGTAGTTGGCCCGGAGCCTTTCTTCAGTACGCGTGCTCATCTCTTCCTCTTCCTTCTCTGTTTCTCCGTCACCTCCTCCGCTTCCTTCGCTCTCGCCCCGCCACCACAAAACCAGCTCGAGACCTCACCGGCGACGATGGTGAAGGGTAAGACGACCGCTCTGGAGCGCGCGAAGAAGGCGGCGGCGGCGGGGAAGGGAAAGAAGTCCGCGCGCGGGGGTTCTTCCTCTCGGACGGCCCTGCCCAAGGGGTGGATCCAGGGCGACTGGATGCCCTCGGTGCTCCGTCAGGAGGACCTCGACGACCTGGTCGAGGGAGGAGCCATTCCCCACAGGGCGGCGCGTCTTCCAGGGGGAGAAATCGAGCCCCAGCCACGCGACGGTGAGTGCGTCCTCCTAGCGACTCACATTGACCGTGGATTCTCTCTGCCGCCCCACTCTTTCTTCCGCAACTTCCTGAACTTCTTTGGGGCGCAGCTCCATCACTTTACTCCGAACTCCATAGTCTATCTTGCCGCCTTTATTTCCATGTGTGAGGCGTTCCTGGGGTGCCGCCCACACTGGGGACTTTTCAAGCACATCTTCACCTGTCACTCTCAGTCGGTTAAGAAGGCCAAGTCGAGTGACGAGAGGACACAGGTGATCCAGCTGTGTGGGGGCTTGGCGATCCAGACAAGGGGTAAAAGCTGCTTCCCCTCCATTACCTTCCCAGAGTCAGTTCGAGGATGGCAGGCGACTTGGTTCTACTGCCAGAATCAGGAGACCCCAGGGCAGTCAACTGGACTTCCTCCCTTCACCCTCGACCGAGCCCAAAAGCCTGCTTCCCTGAAGGTGACGCCCGAAGAAAAGGCCCAGGTCAAGATACTGGCGGGTCGAGTGGTCGAACTTGTCCGTGATGGCGTGACAGGGATGGATCTGCTGGAAGTCTTCCTCAAGAGGCGAATCCAACCACTCCAGGCTCGGGACCACCCGATGTGGCTGTACTCCGGCCTCGAGGACACCACTCGGATCCACCCGGAGGAGGTCACCGACGAGATGTTGGAGGGGTGGCTGTCAAGCATCATGGGGAAGAAGGACAATCCCCGAGGAGCTAGGAGGGTCATTCCACTCGACAACTCGTATGAGGTCGACCAGGTGCGTCTTTATGTTTCCGACTGGAATCTTCGTTTTCTGCATTGGTCTTCTTCGAGCGAGTCGACTGACTTTTGTCTTGTCCTTTGTTCCTAGGCGACCACCGAGATGTACTCGACGCCCAACGGGGCGCAGGGGTCGACTGAGGAAGGTGAGGCGAGTGGAGGCGAGAGCAGGGATGACCAAGGCGAGTAGGAGTCTGACGGCGAAGGGGAGGGAGACGACGACGTCTTCTCCAGCGAGGAGGAGGAGGAGGAGGCTGAACCCCCCCGCCCGGAGGGGCGATCCAAGCTCATACACGACCCAGCGCGGGGGCGTGGCAAGACTGCCGCACCTGCTGGGCAGACGTCGAAGCGTCCTCGGAGTTCTCCTCCTCCGCCGACTGAGAAGGCTCCCAAGCACCCACGAGCGACGCCATCCAAGCTGCCCAAAGTCCTGCCAAAGATGAAGATAGCTGTTCCTACCATTTCCGGGTAAATGATAGAAACTTTGCTTTCCCTTGTCGACTGTGGACGGATCCTTGGTCGACTCACCTTGCCGGCTGGCTGACTTTTGAGATTTTGCAGCGGTGCCACTTCTGAGGTTTCCGCCAGGAACGACGACCAAGAGATGGAGGACGCTGTTACCTCCAACCCCGGTATGATTAATGACATTTTGCTTTGAGTCGCCTGGCCCTTGTAGTTCTGGTCGATTGAGTGTTTTCTCTTGCAGCCCCTGTTCATGTTATTGACCTCCCAGACGATGATGACAACGAGCCGCTGAGGGTGAAGAGGACAAAGAAGGCGTCAGCTGTCAAGACCCCACGGTCCACTCCGGCACCTGAGGCCGCGGCTCGGGGCGATGGGGAGCTCGCTCGGGCTTCTGTGACCTTTGCCGATCCCTTGTCAAGTGCGCAGCCCTCGGCGTCGACTGCCAACCCTACGACCTTTGTCGATCCCTTGTCTAGTGCGCAGCCCTTGGCGTCGACTGCCAACCCTACTTCGCTCTTTTTCGCGTACTCTGTCCCTGAAGACGAAGTGGCTGCTGCGAAGGAGGCCATACACCAGGCAGGGGTCATGATGGAACAGGTGAAGGTGGCTCGGGAGGCCAGCCAAGCCGCCTATGACGCGAGCTCGGCTCTTCAGAGCAACGTCCGGGTTAGTCGACTCAACACTTGATTGTTTGAAGAGTCTTTCTCCCTCTTTCTTTTGCTTGAAGATCTTTGTATCTGTATCTGTACACCCACTGGGTGTGTTTTTTTTGGTCGAACCAGTGGGGGCACGCTGAGTGCACCCACTGGGTGTAGTCCCCGAGACTACGGTGGACTGCTGGCAGTCGACTGTAGTCTTTATATTGTGTTTCTGAATCTGTATTTCCTCACTCGGTTTGGTCTGGCCGGGTCGAGTGGGACCGTGTCCTGTCGACTGCGGGCAGTCGGGTTTTTTTTGGTCGAACCAGTGGGGGCACGCTGAGTGCACCCACTGGGTGTAGTCCCCGAGACTACTGTCGAATGTTTTTGACTCGGCTGTGGTCTTAGAAACGTCACCATTGTTCCTTAGTTACTCGGAAGCAACTTATCTCGAACGTCTGTCGACTTTTTTTTTTGCAGAAATCCTGCGAACTTGCCGCTCGCTATGCTGAACTGGAGAAACAGAAGATTCAACTGGATCTTGATCTAGAGCTGGCCAGGATGGAGCTGCAAAAGGTCAGGGAGGGCGCCGCAGGTAAAGTGACTTTGTCGACTGATTTTGTTTTCAGGCTTGGGCATTCCTTTGCTGTTTCCGATTCGATCGCCATTTCTTTGTAGGAGAATTGGAAAAAGCTTTGGCGAGGAAGGACCAGGACCTGGCTGTTGCCCGCAAGGCGGCTGACGACAAGACGGCTCTGGCCGAGCAGAAGCTGGCTTCGGTCGACCATTTGGAAAAGGAGAACACCAGGTTGCAGACCGCTCTGACTGATGCCAACAGGCTGACTGCCAATTGGAAGAAGAAGAACCTCCTCTTGGGCGAGGAGATGGAAGGCATCGCTCGTAGGAGGGACGACCTGGAGAGCTACCTGAGGAGCCTCGCCAAGAGGCTGTACATCAAGCTTGAAGGTGCACATCCGATTTTGACTGTTTTGTACTTTTGTGTTGACCCAATCTTGCGATCGTTGGCTTATCTTTAGGTCTTGTGTGCAGAATTCTGTCAGAACTTCGAAGAGGAGACTGGGCGGATCGAAACGGGTCTGGACCCAATCAATTCTCCGGTGAAAGATGATACTGCCATGAACCTGCTCCGACTGGAATCTCGAATCGACGGCGCCGTGGATTACCTGGCTCGACTGAAGGTCGCCGTGTCGCGGATCGACTCGACACTTTGGCCAGAGTCCGCGCTCCAGAACGATCTCGAGTCTCTTATGGCTCGACTTGACAAAATCCCCGATCGAGTGCAGGAGTGGAAGAAGTCCTCTGCCCGGTGCGGCGCTGATGTGGCTCTGTCCTTAGTCCGCGTCCACTGCAAAGAGGCGCGAGAAGAAAAGTTGGCCACCATCCAAGTTGCCAATACCAAGAGGCACAACTTCCAAGACTTCATGGAGACCTTCATCGCTGCAGCCACTCGCATTGCGGACGGAATCGACCTGGATGAGTTCGTCGCTCCTGCCAGCCCTCCTCTTGAGGAGTGAGAAAACTTTTATGTCTTCCCTTAAATTAGCCTCGGAATGCCGAGTGGACTTGTAATCGTTTAAATTCTGCCGAGCTGAGGGCTCGAGTACTTTGATTCGGGGCCCAGGGCCTTTTAAGCTTTATCCGAACTTAATTTTTGCTGAATGTCTTCGTAGTCTGGAACTGTCGTGTGGGGCTTGATGGCCGACCCTCACCCTGTTGTTGTACATTGTATTTGTGGCGGAGCTCTCGGGAAAAGGTGGCAGTCGACCCACACCCTGTTGTTGTACATTGTATTTGTGGCGGAGCTCTCGGGAAAAGGCGGCAGTCGACCCACGCCTTGTTACTGTAGAGTGGGACGAAGCTCACATTGTATTTGTGGCGGAGCTCTTCAGGAGAAGGTGGGTTTCGAACTTAGGCGAGTATCTGACTGCAGCTAAGTCCCCTCGTGGAGAACTTAGGCGAGTGCTGAACTGCAGCTAAGCCTCCGAGTGGGAGGTTCACTCTCCACTCGGTAGGATTTTTCAAACTTAGGCGAGTGTCTGACCGCAGCTAAGTCTCTTCGTGGAGAACTTAGGCGGGTGCTGAACTGCAGCTAAGCCCCCGAGTGGGAGGTTCCCTCTCCACTCGGTAGGATTTTTCAAACTTAGGCGAGTGTCTGACTGCAGCTAAGTCTCTTCGTGGAGAACTTAGGCGAGTGCTGAACTGCAGCTAAGCCCCCGAGTGGGAGGTTTGCTCTCCACTCGGAAGGAATTTTCAAACTTAGGCGAGTGTCTGACTGCAGCTAAGTCTCTTCATGGAGAACTTAGGCGAGTGCTGAACTGCAGCTAAGCCCCCGAGTGGGAGGTTTGCTCTCCACTCGGTAGGATTTTTCAAACTTAGGCGAGTGTCTGACTGCAGCTAAGTCTCTTCGTGGAGAACTTAGGTGGGTGCTGAACTGCAGCTAAGCCCCCGAGTGGGAGGTTCGCTCTCCACTCGGTAGGATTTTTCAAACTTAGGCGAGTGTCTGACTGCAGCTAAGTCTCTTCGTGGAGAACTTAGGCGAGTGCTGAACTGCAGCTAAGCCCCCGAGTGGGAGGTTTGCTCTCCACTCGGAAGGAATTTTCAAACTTAGGCGAGTGTCTGACTGCAGCTAAGTCTCTTCGTGGAGAACTTAGGCGAGTGCTGAACTGCAGCTAAGCCCCCGAGTGGGAGGTTTGCTCTCCACTCGGTAGGATTTTTCAAACTTAGGCGAGTGTCTGACTGCAGCTAAGTCTCTTCGTGGAGAACTTAGGCGAGTGCTGAACTGCAGCTAAGCCCCCGAGTGGGAGGTTTGCTCTCCACTCGGTAGGATTTTTCAAACTTAGACGAGTGTCTGACTGCAGCTAAGTCTCTTCATGGAGAACTTAGGCGAGTGCTGAACTGCAGCTAAGCCCCCGAGTGGGAGGTTTGCTCTCCACTCGGAAGGAATTGTCAAACTTAGGCGAGTGTCTGACTGTACCTAAGTCTCTTCGTGGAGAACTTAGGCGAGTGCTGAACTGCAGCTAAGCCCCCGAGTGGGAGGTTTGCTCTCCACTCGGTAGGATTTTTCAAACTTAGGCGAGTGTCTGACTGCAGCTAAGTCTCTTCGTGGAGTACTTAGGCGAGTGCTGAACTGCAGCTAAGCCCCCGAGTGGGAGGTTTGCTCTCCACTCGGTAGGATTTTTCAAACTTAGGCGAGTGTCTGACTGCAGCTAAGTCTCTTCGTGGAGAACTTAGGCGAGTGCTGAACTGCAGCTAAGCCCCCGAGTGGGAGGTTTGCTCTCCACTCGGTAGGATTTTTCAAACTTAGGCGAGTGTCTGACTGCAGCTAAGTCTCTTCGTGGAGAACTTAGGCGAGTGCTGCACTGCAGCTAAGCCTCCGAGTGGGAGGTTTGCTCTCCACTCGGTAGGATTTTTCAAACTTAGGCGAGTGTCTGACTGCAGCTAAGTCTCTTCATGGAGAACTTAGGCGAGTGCTGAACTGCAGCTAAGCCCCCGAGTGGGAGGTTTGCTCTCCACTCGGTAGGATTTTTCAAACTTAGGCGAATCGGATTCGCAGCTAAGTCACCCACTGGGGGATTTCGGATACATACAACAGTGACAGCAATTATTGGAACACTCTTATTTCTGATAAAAATGAACTTCAGGAGTTTTTCTTATTACATCTGGTTTGAGAGCGGACTTAAGTGTAAAAGGGGCGGAGAAGCTCCGCGTTCCAAGCTCGAGGTTCGTCGATTTGTCGATCAACATTGTAAGGTGATATGCTCCGTTGTGGAGGACTCTGGTGATGATGAAGGGGCCTTCCCAAGTGGGAGCGAGCTTGTGAGGTTTCTGTTGATCCACTCGGAGGACCAAATCTCCTTCTTGAAAGGCTCGACTCTTCACATTCCGGGCGTGGAATCGACGCAAGTCCTGCTGGTAAATGGTCGATCTGATCATTGCCATCTCCCTCTCTTCCTCCAAGAGGTCGACTGCGTCTTGCCGGGCCTGCTCCGCTTCATCTTCGGTGTAAAGTTCAACTCGGGGCGCATTATGAAGGAGATCGCTTGGCAGGACAGCTTGGGCTCCATAAACCAGAAAGAACGGGGTCCTTCCAGTCGACCGGTTAGGGGTGGTCCTTAATCCCCACAGCACTGACGGAAGCTCATCGACCCAAGCGCCTGCCGCGTGCTTGAGATCGCGCATCAGCCGAGGTTTTATCCCTTTGAGAATTAGACCATTTGCCCTCTCAGCCTGTCCATTCGACTGGGGATGAGCGACTGAGGCGTAGTCGACTCGTGTGCCTTGAGAAGCGCAAAATGCTCTGAACTCGTCCGAATCAAAGTTTGACCCGTTATCAGTGATGATGCTGTGCGGGACTCCATATCTGAATGTCAATCCTCTAATGAAACTGATAGCGGTGCCAGCGTCAAGGCTCTTTATGGGCTTAGCTTCGATCCATTTGGTAAACTTGTCGACTGCCACAAGCACATGAGTGAACCCACTCCTGCCCGTTCTCAGGGGGCCAACCATGTCCAATCCCCAGACGGCAAAGGGCCAGACGAGCGGGATGGTTTTCAGGGCTGACGCGGGCTTGTGTGACATGTTGGAGTAGAACTGGCAGCCCTCGCACCTGTCGACTATCTCTTTCGCCATCTCATTTGCCCTTGGCCAATAAAATCCAGGTCAGTATGCCTTAGCCACAATGGTCCGAGAGGACGCATGGTGACCGCAGGTTCCCGGGTGGATATCGTTGAGGATTATTTGACCCTCTTCTGGCGTTATGCATTTCTGGCCGACTCCGGTCGCACTTTCTCTGTACAGCTGTCCCCTTATGACTGTGAAGGCCTTAGATCGGCGGACGATCTGTCGAGCCTCCTCCTCGTCCTCCGGGAGTTCTTTCCTTAGGATATATGCAATGTACGGTATCGTCCAGTCAGGGGTGACTGCCAAGACTTCCATGATTAGGTCGACTACTGCAGGCACGTCAACTTCAGTTGGATCCGTGGCACTTTTCGGCTGCGGGGCTTCTTCTGTGAAAGGATCTTCTTGGACTGACGGCGAGTGAATGTGTTCCAAGAACACGTTGCTTGGAATGGCTTCTCTCTTGGAGCCTATCTTTGCCAAGTCGTCAGCTGCCTGGTTTTTCAGTCGGGGGATGTGGTGGAGTTTCAACCCCTCGAACTTCTTCTCTAGCTTCCGTACTGCATTGCAGTACCCAGTCATTGCCGGACTCCTGACGTCCCACTCCTTCATCACTTGATTAACCACCAGATCTGAGTCGCCATAGACCATGAGGCGACGGACGCCGAGCGAAATGGCCATGCGCAACCCATACAAAAGTGCTTCATACTCTGCTTCGTTATTGGAGGAATCGAAGTGAATCTAGAGAACGTATCTGAGCTTATCTCCTCGGGGGGAGACCAAAACTACCCCCGCGCCTGAACCATTCAGCATCTTGGATCCATCGAAGAACATAGTCCAGTGTTCCGAGTGAACTTGAGTCGGAAGTTGCTGTTCAATCCACTCGGCGATAAAATCCGCGATTGCTTGGGACTTGATGGCTTTCTTTTCTTCAAACTTGATGTCTAAAGGAAGGAGTTCAATCGCCCACTTGGCCACTCGACCAGTTGCATCTCTGTTATGCAGGATCTCCGATAATGGGGCGTCGCTGACGACTGTAATGGAGTGGTCAGAGAAATAATGTGCAACTTTCTTCGTGGTCATGTAAATCCCATATACAAGCTTCTGGTAGTGGGGGTATCTTTGTTTTGAAGGGGTCAAAACTTCAGACACATAATAAACAGGGCGTTGAACTTTGAAGGCCTTCCCTTCCTCTTCCCGCTCGACCGTAAGTACTGTACTGACAACTTGTCCCGTGGCTGCAATGTAAAGCAGCAGAGGCTCTTTGCTGATTGGAGCAGCTAGCACCGGCTGGGTGGAGAGCAAAGCTTTGAGCTCCGCGAACGCTGCATTAGCTTCTGGAGTCCACTCGAACTTGTCAGACTTTTTCATCAGTCGGTAAAGAGGCAACGCTTTTTCACCGAGTCGAGAAATGAATCGACTTAAGGCGGCCAAGCAGCCTGTAAGTTTTTGGACATCATGCACACGTACAGGACGCTTCATCCGGAGTATGGTGCCAATTTTTTCAGGATTGGCGTCGATTCCCCGTTCGGAAACGAGAAAACCGAGTAGCTTGCCACCTGGAACTCCGAAAGTGCACTTTGACAGATTGAGCTTGATATCGTACCTCCTGAGGTTGGCGAAGGTTTCAGCAAGGTCAACCCGCAGGTCGGAACCTTTCCGGGACTTGACTACGATATCGTCCATGTACGCCTCCACATTCCGACTGATTTGAGTGAGTAAACACTTCTGGATCATTCTCATGAATGTGGCTCCGGCGTTCTTGAGGCCGAATGGCATGGTGACGTAACAGAAGCATCCGAATGGAGTGATGAAAGCTGTTTTGATTTCGTCGGGCCCATACAGACGGATCTGATGGTACCCGGAGTAGGCATCTAGAAAAGACAATCTCTCGCATCCCGCAGTTGAGTCGACAATTTGGTCGATGCGAGGGAGAGGAAAATGATCTTTCGGGCAGGCCCGATTGATATGCTTGAAATCAATGCACATGCGGAGTGACTTGTCCTTCTTGGGGACCATGACAACATTGGCGAGCCACTCGGAGTGGTAGATCTCTCGAATGAACTCAGCTGCTAAGAGCCGAGCCACTTCCTCGCCGATGGCTTATTTTTTCTGGACGGCGGACCGCCACAGATGTTCCTTCACGGGTTTGAACTTTGAGTCGACTCGCAGACGGTGCTCAGCCAGCCCCCTGGGAACTCCAGGCATGTCAGAGGGTTTCCATGCGAAGATGTCCCAGTTCTCACGGAGGAGCTGGATGAGCGCTTCTTCCTATTTGGAGTCGAGCGTCGTTGAGATGTGAGTCGGAGCTGCGTCGGGATCAGTCGGGTGAATGTGGACTGTCTTCGTTTCGCCAGCCGACTGAAAAGCTGACTCGGAGGCAGGCTTCTTAGCCCGCAGCAATTCACTCGGGTCGGCAGTCTTTTGGTACTCTTTCAGCTCGACTACTGCTATCTGAGCGTCGGTGATCTTTGATCCCTTCTGGAAACATTCTTCTGCTTTCTTCCGGTTGCCCGTAACAGTGATCACACCTTTGGGGCCAGGCATCTTTAATTTAAGATACACGTAGCATGGTCGAGCCATGAAGCGTGCGTAAGCTGGCCTGCCCAAGATGGCGTGATAAGCACTCTGGAAGTCCACAACTTCAAACGTTAACTTTTCCTTGCGGTAATTCTTTGAATCACCGAAAACCACATCAAGAGCAATCTAGCCGAGTGACTCGGCTTTCTTCCCAGGAATGACTCCGTGGAAGCTCATGTTACTGGTGCTGAGTCTGGACATCGGAATGCCCATTCCTTTCAAGGTTTCAGCGTACAGTATGTTCAGGCCACTACCGCCGTCCATCAGGACTTTGGTCAGTCGAGTGCCTTCGACAACTGGGTCGACCACCAAAGCTTGCCTCCCAGGGGTGGCAATGTGCGTCAGGTGATCGGACTGGTCGAACATGATGGCCGTCTGAGACCACTTCAGGTAACTGGGAGTCGCCGGGGCAACCATGTTGACCTCATGGTTAATGATTTTCAGTCGACTTTTGCTTTCGAGATCAGCAAAAATCATCAAGGTGGAATTGACTTGGGGGTATCCATCGTCACTATCTTCCTTGTCTTCAACTCTGTCTGGCTCTTTTTCCTTATCCTTGGGCTGCTTGCCCTGGAACTGCTAAATCAGAAGCTGACACTGTCGAGTGGTATGCTTTGGGAAAATAAAATTTCCTTCTTCATCTTTCTTGGTATGGATGTGACATGGCAGGTCCAGAACATCATTCCCATCCTGATCTTTAACCCTCTTGGGCTTCCATGTGCCCTTGGGCTTTCCCTTGAAATTTCCCTGGGCCACAGCTAGGGCCTCCCCCGGGGCGGCTGGCTCGGCCTTCCGCTTCTGCTTCCGACTGGAGTTTCCTCCGGTTTCTTGGGCGACTGACTTAAGTTTGCCACTTCGGAGTCGGTCCTCGTCTTCTCCATTAGCGTACTTGGTGGCAATCTCCATCATCCGATTAAGGGACATCTCTCCGGTCCAGCCAAACTTCAGATTCAACTCCCTGTACTTGACGCCTTCCTTGAAAGCGCAAACTGCTTGATGGTCTGGTACGTTCTCGACCGAGTGGTGCAGTGTGATCCACCTCTGGATATATTCTCTCAGAGTTTCGTTCGGCTTCTGTACGCAAGACCGCAGCTCCGTAAGGCCTGCAGGGCGCTTGCATGTCCCTTCGAAGGTTGTGATAAACACTCGGGAGAGATCTTCCCAAGTGTAAATGCTGCTGGGCGCCAGCTGATTCAGCCACGCCCTAGCTGAGCCTTCCAACATGAGGGGTAAATGCTTCATGGCCACCTCATCGTTGCCGCCGCCGATCTGCACAGCCACTCGGTAATCCTCGAGCCATGTGTCAGGCTTGGACTCACCGGTGAACTTGCTGATTCCAGTCGCCAGCCGGAAGTTGGGAGGGATCACCGTAGCTCTGATGGCCCGACTGAAACACTCAGGCCCCGAGGCATGTGTCCTGCTGCCGGTGGGCGTATCTCTGTTGTGGCCCTCTCGATGAGCCCTATTCCTGCCCACCAGACCTTGAACGAGGATGGATCTCGCGTCAAAGCCTGGGTCTCTGGGGTCGACTGGGATCCTCTGCCCAGTGTTATGGGGGCGCCTGTCGTCTTGATGCCGAGGTGCATATGATCCACTCCTCGGGGGAGGGGACGGCACCCGACGCCCATCATCACGGTCGGGTCGGTGATCATATTGTTCGTTCCTCCTATACTGATCGTGCCGGTCTCCACGCCCCTCACGCCTCGGGGGCGATCTCGGGCTGTGAGCCGACTGGACGGTCTCCGTTGCGATAGATCGACTGTGGATCCTGTCCCGCGACTGAGAGACGGCGGAATTCTGATTTCCCGCCGCTCGGAGCAATGCTCTGATCTGCAGCAATCCTCTGCCGGCCTGCGACTGGGAGGGTTGGATTGACTCCGCTATGCGGGCCGCGGCAGCCAGGTTCTGAACCGGAGTTCGGTACACCTGCGGTGGTGGGAAGAGCTGCCGTCGACTGGGTTCGGGAGCTTGCTGGCGTCGACTGGACTCGGGAGCCTGCTGGCGTCGGCTGGACTCGGGAGCCCGCTGACGCGCCCACTCGTCGAGAGCTCGCTGTAGATTCTCCAGGCGAGTGCGCTCGGCTAGATTAGCCAAGCGCGCGTCCTCCAAGGCCCGGGCCTCGGGGGTTTCTCCAACAATAGGTGTGTAGAGCGCGTCCATGTTCCGGCGACGAAGCTCCTCCCGTTGCAATGACGTAAGAGGCTCGGGGAGGTATTCGTCGTGAGGGTGCGACGGATCGCCCCTGTCGGCACCATCATCAGCGCGATGGAATCCAGGGGGACTGCGTGTCCCCTCGACCGGCAGAACCTCCGCCAAGGGGTCGCTGCTGTCACACTCGGAAGCGGTCTCCGTGGAGCCAGTCGACAGATCGAACAGGCCGCAGAGGGATTCGTCAGGCTCGATTGCAGCGACTTGCGGGGTCACCGACTGGCGGGCCGCGGCGTGCTTCATCCACCGCTGGAGCCTCGACCGACCCGAGCGCTTGCGCTGGTGGGAGACAGGACGGGGAGATGGCACGGGAGACGACCGATATGGGGTCGATGGCTGCCTCAGGAGGACGCCACGGACGCACGCGCGGAAGTGCGTCGCACCGCGGACGGGGAGCGCGTCGACGTCAAGCGGCGCCTCCTGGAGCCAGGCGGAGTCGTCGGCGATGAAAGAGAGTCCGCCGAGACGGATCTCGCGGCCCTCCGCCAAAGCTCCGCAGGAAAACATGATCAAGTGGATCGGAAAAATCGCAACTTCTCCAATTAGGCGCTAAGACTAATGCCCCAAGGTGGGCGCCAACTGTCGTGGTTCTAAGTCTGACAGTGAGGTAGGGGGTGTGTATGAAGAGGCTAGACCTTAGCTATTGGGAAGTTGTAAGCACGCAAGGTTTACGAGTTCAGACCCTTCTCTGAGGAAGTAACAGCCCTACGTCTCGGTGCCCAGAGGCGGTCGATTGGATTATGCGTGTGTAAAATGACAGGGGTGCGAACCCCTGATACTGAGGAGGGGGTGGCTTATATAGAGTTCGCCAGCCCTCTCCTGCCCTCAGTAATGCAGGGTTTAAGGTACATTTAAGGTGGGCGTTACTGATAACGTCCCTAATAAAGTGTCATAATAATCATAAAGACTACTTAATAGCTGACCGTTTGCCTGCGGAGTGACTTGAGGTCTTCTGGCAGTCGAGTGGTTGGCTTCTTGGTCGAGTGATAGCTTCTTGGTCGAGTGTCTTCAATCCGTCGAGTGGGATATCTTCAAGTTGTTTGAAAGGTGACTTCCTCTAAGGATGTCCTACGGTAGGGCTCTTAGGACGGGTCCGTGTCCCTACCGTAGGTACATGACTTCATCAATAGGCTCTATGTTCAAATACAACGGGTGCAAAATAGTTGCACACGCGGAATACTCAGGTTATACTTGACGAGCCAAGCATATACAGATATGGCCTCGGAACATGGAGACCGAAAGGTCGAGCGTGAATCATATAGTAGATATGATCAACATAGTGATGTTCACCATTGAAACTACTCCATCTCACGTGATGATCGGACATGGTTTAGTTGATTTGGATCACGTGATCACTTAGAGGATTAGAGGGATGTCTATCTAAGTGGGAGTTCTTAAGTAATATGATTAATTGAACTTAAATTTATCATGAACTTAGTCCTGGTAGTATTTTGTAAATCATGTTGTAGATCAATAGCTCGCGTTGTTGCTTCCCTGTGTTTATTTTGATATGTTCCTAGAGAAAATTGTATTGAAAGATGTTGGTAGCAATGATGCGGATTGGATCCGTGATCTGAGGTTTATCCTCATTGCTGCACAGAAGAATTATGTCCTTGATACACCGCTAGGTGACAGACCTATTGCAGGAGCAGATGCAGACGTTATGAACGTTTGGCTAGCTCAATATGATGACTACTTGATAGTTTAGTGCACCATGCTTAATGGCTTAGAATCGGGACTTCAAAGACATTTTGAACGTCATGGACCATATGAGATGTTCCAGGAGTTGAAGATAATATTTCAAGCAAATACCCGAGTTGGGAGATATGAAGTCTCCAACAAGTTCTATAGCTAAAAGATGGAGGAGAATCGCTCAACTAGTGAGCATGTGCTCAGATTGTCTGGGTACTACAATCGCTTGAATCAAGTGGGAGTTAATCTTCCAGATAAGATAGTGATTGACATAATTCTCTAGTCACCATGACCAAGTTAGTAGAACTTCGTGATGAACTATAGTATGCAAGGGATGACGAAAACGACTCCCGAGCTTTTCATGATGATGAAATCAATGAAGATAGAAATCAAGAAAAACATCAAGTGTTGATGGTAGACAAGACCACTAGTTTCAAGAAAAGGGCAGAGGGAAGAAGGGGAACTTCAAAAAGAATAGCAAGCAAGTTGCTGCTCAAGTGAAGAAGCCCAAGTATGGACCTAAGCCTGAGACTGAGTGCTTCTACTGCAAAGGGACTGGTCACTGGAAGCGGAACTACCCCAAGTGATTGGCAGATAAGAAGGATGGCAAAGTGAACATAAGTATATTTGATATACATGTTATTGATGTGTACTTTACTAGTGTTTATAGCAACCCCTCAGTATTTGATACTAGTTCAGTTGCTAAGATTAGTAACTCGAAACGGGAGTTGCAGAATAAACAGAGACTAGTTAAGGGTGAAGTGACGATGTGTGTTGGAAGTGGTTCCAAGATTGATATGATCATCATCGCACACTCCCTATAAATTCGGGATTAGTGTTGAACCTAAATAAGTGTTATTTGGTGTTTATGTTGAGCATGAATATGATTTGATCATGTTTATTGTAATACGGTTATTCATTTAAGTAAGAGAATAAATTGTTGTTCTGTTTACATGAATAAAACCTTATATGGTTACACACCCAATGAAAATAGTTCATTGGATCTCGATCGTAGTGATACACATAATCATAATATTGAAACCAAAAGATGCAAAGTTAATAATGATAGTGCAACTTATTTGTAGCACTGCCGTTTAGGTCATATTGGTGTAAAGCGCATGAAGAAACTCCATGCTGATGGGATTTTGGAATCACTTGATTATGAATTAGTTGATGCTTGCGAACCATGCCTCATGGGCAAGATGACTAAGACTCTGTTCTTCGGAACAATGGAGCGAGCAACAGATTTGTTGGTAATCATACATACTGATGTATGTGGTCCGATGAATATTGAGGCTCGCGATAGGTATCATTATTTTCTGATCTTCACAGATGATTTGAGCAGATATGTGTATATCTACTTGATGAAACATAAGTCTGAAACATTTGAAAAGTTCAAAGAATTTCAGAGTGAAGTGGAGAATCATCGTAACAAGAAAATAAGGTTTCTACGATCTGATCGCGGAGACAAATATTTGAGTTACGAGTTTGGTCTTCAATTAAAACTATGTGGAATAGTTTCACTAATTCATGCCACCTGGAACACCACAGCATAATAGTGTGTTCAAACATCATAACCGTACTTTATTGGATATAGTGCAATCTATGATGTTTCTTACCGATTTACCACTATAGTTTTGGGGTTATGCATTAGAGACAGCTGCATTCATGAAAAAAGGGCACCATCTAAATCCGTTGAGATGACATAATCTGAATTGTGGTTTGGCAAGAAACCAAAGTTGTCATTTCTTAAAGTTTGGAGTTGCGATGCTTATGTGAAAAAGTTTCGTCTCGATAAGCTCAAAACCAAATCGGAGAAATATGTCTTCATAGGATACCCAAAGGAAACAGCTGGGTACACCTTCTATCAATGATCCGAAGGCAAGACATTCGTTGCTAAGAATGGATCCTTTCCAACGAAGGAGTTTCTCTCGAAAGAAGTGAGTGGGAGGAAAGTAGAAAACTTGATAAGGTAATTGTACCTTCTCCCTTATTGGAAAGTAGTTCATCACAAAAATCTGTTGTTGTGACTACTACACCAATTAGTTAGGAAGCTAATGATGATGATCATGTAACTTCAGATCAAGTTACTACCGAATCTCGGAGGTAAACCAGAGTGAGATCCGCACCACAGTGGTACGGTAATCCTGTTCTGGAAGTCATGTTACTAGACCATGACGAACTTGCAAACTATGAGGAAGCGATGATGGGCCCAGATTTCGCGAAATGGTTTGAGGCCATGAAATCTGAGATGGGATCCATGTATGAGAACAAAGTATGGACTTTAATGGATTTGCCCGATGATCGGCAAGCCATAGAAAATAAATGGATCTTCAAGAGACGCTAGTAGTGTTACTATCTACAAAGCTAGAATTGTCGCAAAAGGTTTTCGACAAGTTCAAGGTGTTGACTACGATGAGAGTTTCTCACTCGTATCTATGCTTAAGTCTGTCCGAATCATGTTAGCAATTGCCGCATTTTATGAAAACTGGCAAATGGATAAAACAAAACTGCATTCCTTAATGGATTTATTAAAGAAGAGTTGTATACGATGCAACTAGAAGGTTTTGTCAATCCGAAAGGTGCTAACAAAATGTGCAAGCTCCAGCGATCCATCTGTGGACTGGTTCAAGCATCTCGGAGTTGGAATATACGCTTTGATGAGTTGATCAAAGCATATAGTTTTATACAGACTTGCGGTGAAGCCTGTATTTACAAGAAAGTGAGTGGGAGCATTACAGCATTTCTGATAAGTATATGTGAATGACATATTGTTGATCGGAAATAATGTAGAATTATTCTGTAAAGCATAAAGGAGTGTTTGAAAGGAGTTTTTCAAAGAAAGACTTCGGTGAAGCTGCTTACATATTGAGCATCAAGATCTATAGAGATAGATCAAGACGCTTGATAAGTTTTTCAATAAATACATACCTTGACAAGATTTTGAAGTAGTTCAAAATGGAATAGTCAAAAAAGAGTTTCTTGCCTATGTTACAAGGTGTGAAATTGAGTAAGACTCAAAGCCCGACCACGGCAGAAGATAGAAAGAGAATGAATGTCATTCCATATGCCTTGGTCATAGGTTCTATAAAGTATGCCATGCTGTGTACCAGATCTATTGTATACCCTACCACTGAGTTTGGCAAGGGAGTACAATAGTGATCTAGGAGTAGATCACTGGACAGCGGTCAAAATTATCCTTAGTGGAATAAGGATATGTTTCTCGATTATGGAAGTGAAAAAAGGTTCGTCGTAAAGGGTTACGCCGATGCAAGTTTTGACACTAATCTAGATTACTCTAAGTCTCGGTCTAGATACATATTGAAAGTGGGAGCAATTAGCTAGAGTAGCTCCATGCAGAGCATTGTTGACATAGAAATTTGCAAAATACATGCGGATCTGAATGTGGCAGACCCGTTGACTAAGATTCTCTCACAAGCAAAACATGATCACACCTTAGTAATCTTTGGGTGATAATCACATAGCGATGTGAACTAGATTACTGAATCTAGTAAACCCTTTGGGTATTGGTCACATGGCGATGTGAACTATGGGTGTTAATCACATGATGATGTGAACTATCGATGTTAATCACATGGTGATGTGATCTAGATTATTGACTCTAGTGCAAGTGGGAGACTGAAGGAAATATGCCCTAGAGGCAATAATAAAGTTATTATTTATTTCCTTATTTCATGATAAATGTTTATTATTCATGCTATAATTGTATTAACTGGAAACATAATACATGTGTGAATACATAGACAAACAGAGTGTCACTAGTATGCCTCTACTTGACTAGCTCGTTAACCAAAGATGGTTATGTTCCCTAACCATAGACAAAGAGTTGTTATTTGATTAATGGGATCACATCATTAGGTGAATGATCTGATTGACATGACCCATTCCATTAGCTTAGCACCCGATCGTTTAGTATGTTGCTATTGCTTTCTTCATGACTTATACATGTTCCTATGACTATGAGATTATGCAACTCCCGTTTGCCGGAGGAACACTTTGTGTGCTACCAAACGTCACAACGTAACTGGGTGATTATAAAGGTGCTCTACAGGTGTCTCCAAAGGTACATGTTGGGTTGGCGTATTTCGAGATTAGGATTTGTCACTCCGATTGTTGGAGAGGTATCTCTGGGCCCTCTCAGTAATGCACATCACGTAAGCCTTGCAAGCATTGCAACTAATGAGTTAGTTGCGAGATGATGTATTACGGAACGAGTAAAGAGACTTGCCGGTAACGAGATTGAACTAGGTATTGAGATACCGACGATCGAATCTCGGGCAAGTAACATACCGATGACAAAGGGAACAACGTATGTTGTTATGCGGTCTGACCGATAAAGATCTTCGTAGAATACGTAGGAGCCAATATGAGCATCCAGGTCCCGCTATTGGTTATTAACCGGAGACGTGTCTCGGTCATGTCTACATTGTTCTCGAACCCGTACGGTCCGCACGCTTAAGGTTTCGATGACAGTTATATTATGAGTTTATTTGTTTTGATGTACCGAAGGAGTTCGGAGTCCCGGATGAGATCGGGGACATGACGAGGAGTCTCGAAATGGTCGAGATGTAAAGATCGATATATTGGACGACTATATTCGGACATCGGAAAGGTTCCGAGTGATTCAGGTATTTTTCGGAGTACCGGAGAGTTACGGGAATTCGCCGGGAGAAGTATTGGGCCTTATTGGGCCATACGGGAAAGAGAGAGGGGCTGCCTTGGGCAGGCCGCGCCCCCCAAGGCCTAGTCCGAATTGGACTAGGGGGAGGGGCTGCACCCTTTCCTTGTTTCCTACTCCTACTACATGGAAGGACTCCTAGTTGGACTAGGAAAGGCTGGAATCCTACTCCCGGTGGGA
Source organism: Triticum monococcum (assembly GCA_034509565.1). NCBI lineage: Eukaryota > Viridiplantae > Streptophyta > Magnoliopsida > Poales > Poaceae > Triticum > Triticum monococcum. Next base: position 304,044,901 of record CM067845.1, on the reverse strand, counting down.
GTAGGACTCCCCTAGGGCGCGCCATAGAGAGGGCCGGCCCTCCCCTCCTCCACTCCTTTATATACGGGGGCAGGGGGCACCCCATAGACACACAAGTTGATCCACGTGATCATATTCTTAGCCGTGTGTGGCGCCCCCTGCCACCATAGTCCTCGATAATATTGTAGCGGTGCTTAGGCGAAGCCCTGCGACAGTAGTACATCAAGATCGTCACCACGCCGTCGTGCTGACGGAACTCTTCCCCGACACTTTGCTAGATCGGAGTCCGGGGATCTTCATCGAGCTGAACGTGTGCTAAAACTCGGAGGTGCCGTAGTTTCGGTGCTTGATCGGTCGGGCCGTGAAGACGTACGACTACATCAACCAAACGCTTCCGTTGTCGATCTACAATGGTACGTAGATCACACTCTCCCCTCGTTGCTATGCATCACCATGATCTTGCGTGTGCGTAGGATTTTTTTTGAAATTACTACGTTCCCCAACACTCGGTAGGACCGATATGATTAGGGTTAGGGCATAACATAATCTTGGTGTGGCCGATTACACAAACTCGGCGAGACTGATTTTGGTAATAAGCTAACCAGAGAGTTGGTCAGGTAAACTCGGTGGGACCGATCGCTCATTTCGGTGAGACCAAAACGTTACGAAGGGAAAACAAAGAGTTTACATTGCAATGTCGGTGGGACCGATCGCTCATCTCGGTGAGACCGAAATGTTACGAAGGGAAACAGAGAGATTACAACCCCATCTCTGTGAGACCGAGATCCCTATCGGTGAGACCGATTTGCCTTGGGTTTGTGGCAGTGGCTATGACATTTGAAACTCGGTGGCGCCGGATAGGAAGAATCGGTGGGGCCGAGTTTGACTTTTGGTTTAGGTCATATGTGGATGTGAGAAAGTAGTTGAGGGTTTTGGAGCATATCACTAAGCATTTTGAGCAAGAACCTCATTAAGCAACACCACATCCCTCCTTGATAGTATTGGCTTTTCCTATAGACTCAATGTGATCTTGGATCACTAAAATGGAAAATGTAGAGTCTCGAGCTTTGAGCTTGAGCCAATCCTTTGTCCTTAGCATTTTGAGGGGTCCACTTTTCTCATCCATGCCATGCCAATCATTGAGCTTTCCTGAAATATTAGTCTTTAAATAGCATTAGCTCAATGAACTATATGTTGTTAGGAATTACCAAAACCACCTCGAGATAGTTGCACTTTCAGCTACCAAACGTGACAACGTAACTAGGTGATTATAAAGGTGCTCTACAGGTGTCTTCGAAGGTACTTGTTGGGTTGGCGTATTTCAAGATTAGGATTTGTCACTCCGATTGTCGGAGAGGTATCTCTGGGCCCACTCGGTAATGCACATCACTTAAGCCTTGCAAGCATTGCAACTAATGAGTTCGTTGCGGGATGATGTCTTACAGAACGAGTAAAGAGACTTGCCGGTAACGAGACTGAACTAGGTATTGAGATACCGATGATCGAATCTCGGGCAAGTAACATACCGATGACAAAGGGAACAACGTATGTTGTTATGCGGTTTGACCGATAAAGACCTTCGTAGAATATGTAGGAGCCAATATGAGCATCCACGTTTCGCTATTGGTTATTGACCAGAGACGTGTCTCGGTCATGTCTACATAGTTCTCGAACCCGTAGGGTCCGCATGCTTAAAGTTCGATGATGGTTATATTACGAGTTTATGGTTTTTGATGTACCTAAGGTAGTTTGGATTCCCGGATGAGATCGGGGACATGGCGAGGAGTCTCGAAATGGTCGAGACGTAAAGATCGATATATTGGATGACTATATTCGGACATCGGAAAGGTTCCGAGTGGTTCGGGTATTTTTCAGAGTACCGGGAAGTTACGGGAATATGGAGGAAGAAGTATATGGGCATTATTGGGCTTTAGGGGAGAGAGAGAGAGAGAGGCAGGACGCGCGCCCCCAATTACTAGTCCAAATTGGACTAGGGTGTAACACCCTCGATGCGACTATATCTCCCACGTGTCGAGGCACGACTTAGAGGCATAATCGCATTGAAGGCATAAGTCGCAAGTGAGGCAATCTTCACACAACCCATGTACATATAAATATAAAGGGGGAATAAATATAATAGTTGGCTTACACTCGCCACGTCACATCAAGGTACATAAATAGCATTCATCATACAAACACTCATGGCCCGACTACGGCGCCAAAATAGAAAAGACTCCCCAACATGCGACTAAAACCCTGAATCGAACCCCGAGCAGGCACCACTACTGATCATCAGGAAAAGAAACATAGTATCGCTGAGAGTCCTCGTCGTACTCCCACTTCAGCTCGAACGCGCCATCCGGAGGAGTATCATCGGTCCCTGCATCTGGTATAATAGTAATCTGTGAGCCACAAGGACTCAGCAATCTCGCACCCTCGCGATCAAGACTATTTAAGCTTAATAGGTAAGGAAGGGGGTAATGTGAGTGGAGCTGCAGCAAGCGACTAGCATGTATGGTGGCTAACTTATTTGCAAAAGAGAGCGAGAAGAGAAGGCAAAGCACGAGCGGTAACTAAGTAGAGCAGACTACGCAAGCATAACACCAACGCCATGTCCACTTCCCGGACTCCGCCGAGAAGAGGCCATCACGGCAACACACGCAGTTGATTCATTTTAATTAATTAAGTTCAAGTTGTCTACAACCGGACATTAACAAATTCCCATCTGCCCATAACCGCGGGCACGGCTTTCGAAAGATCAATCCCTGCAGGGGGTCCCAACTTAGCCCATAACAAGCTCTCACGGTCAACGAAGGAATAGACCTCCACCCAGGACCCACCGATCAGACTCGGTATCCCGGTACAACAAGATGATTCGACAGGTCAAAACTAGTCCAGCAACACCGCCCGAATGCGCCGACAAATCCCGATAGGAGCTGCACATATCTCTTTCTCAGGGCACACTCAGATTGTCTTAGGTACGGGTAGGCCAGCCCAGAGTTGCCCCTGGTGGCCACCGGCAGCTGACAGTTGGACCAACACTCAGAGGAGCACTGGCCCCGGGGGGGTTTAAAATAAGATGACCCTCGGGCTCCGGAAACCCAAGGGAAAGAAACGGGTAGGTGGCAAATGGTAAAACCAATGTTGGGCATTGCTGGAAAAGCTTTAATCAAGGCGAACTATCGAGGGGTTCCCATTATAGCCCAACCGCGTAAGGGACGCAACAAACCGGGAACATAACACCGATATGACGGAAAACTAGGACGGCAAGAGTGAAACAAAACACTAGGCGAGAGGCCGAGCCTTCCACCCTTTACCAAGTATATAGATGAGTAAAGATAACATAGCAATATAATGATATCCCAACAAGTAAATAAAGGTTCCAATAAGGAACGGCTCCAATCTTCACCTGCAACTAACAACGCTATAAGAAGGGCTGAGCAAAGCGGTAACATAGCCAATCAATGGTTTGCTAGGACAAAGGTGGGTTAGAGGCTCAATCATGGCAATTGGGAGGCTGACAAGCAAGTGGTAGGCATCGTAGCATTGGCAAAGCAAAAGAGCGAGCAAACTAGCATAGCAAAGATAGTAGTGATTTCAAGGGTGTGATCATCTTGCCTGCACAGTTGTCAGAATTGACTGGATCCTCAAAAGCAAACTCAACGGGCTCCTCATTAGCGAACTCGTCTCCCGGCTCTACCCAACAACACAAACAAGCAACAAGGATACAATCAACCACGTGCAAGGGCAAGCAATAAGATGCAAGGATGATATGCTATGCGGGATGCGATGCGGGATGCAAGAATGCAACATGTAACAGGAAATGCATGAACCTGGCCTCAACTTGGAAATCCAAGTGTGCCACTGGATAGAGGGGAAGAAATCCCCCGAAAACGATATAAAGATCATGGCAATCGGAGCTACGGTTAAGAAATGGCAAGCGTTTTACTAAACGAACCGATCTGCGATTTACAGCAACATGCCTCCTAAATGCAACAAAATGAACATGCTACAGCCACCCAACATGAAAACAAATTACATGGCAGTGATGTACTCATCAAGCTTAACAAATCATCATGACTGAGGCATAGGAAAATTCATCCATTAAGGGCTTCAAACAAGCATGGCAAAACTGAATAAGCAAAGCAGATTTCAGACTTAGCGAAATTAACGCTAGTCTGGAATTTCAGACCACGATGCCCTCTTCGGAGCAGCAAAACAACATGAAGGAAAACCTGAACATGGCAAGTAAGAGCATGGCATGGAGCTACTCAACAAGCTTAACAAAACACCCAAAATGACCTGGGGCCAAAAGGGTTCACAACATACTCTACCGAGCACACGAACATCGATGAAACACAATCAGTTTTCAGACTTAGTGAAAACTGAGACATGCTGAAATAATAACTCACGGAGGCATATAAACAAGCTCGATGCTCTCACTACGGTGCAAGTCATGGCAAGGTAAGAATATATCCAAAAAGAAGGCACAAAATGCTAGCTAGACATGGCAAGAACAATGGCATAGCAAGCATGGATCACTAGCAATCACTCCGGCAAAATCGCAAAAGAGTTAACGATCTGCCCAAAACAGCAACTATCCAAAAGTTGAGCTCGATTGAGTCAACCTAGAGTGCTCCAACATAACAAGTAAAGACATGGATGGATTAAGCACAACAAGCATAACAAATCACTCTTACTGATCATCCTCAAAAGAGGCACGTATCGCTAGGAAACAAGCCGGACATATAGCATCGTGAACTAAAACGGCTCAGACTTAGTGAAAATCACTAAGTCCCTGAAATCTGAAATCTCAGGTAGCCCTCTTCGCAAGCTTGCACAAGACAACACACGCATCCTAAAAATACATGGAAGGCATCTCTGGATAGAAGACAACATGCTTAACAATTCATCCCAAAGGGGCACAGGCATATCATGCACGGATTAAATATGGCAAAAATGACAAGAGTGCATGTTGGACTAACGGATCTGCAATTTAACTCAACATGCCTCCTTCCAACAGCATTTTGGGCAACAAGATGACCTCAAATGCAAATGATGCAATGGAATGAAATGATGTACTCGTCGAGACGAAGAATTTGACATATCATACGCCCAAATCGGAGCTACGGGTGCAAAGTTATGGCAGGTCAAATATCGCATAAAAATTACGGAATTAGGGTTTCGGGTAGAGGGGGTCAACCCAAATCTAGATCTGCCGACACTGTAGCACCGCGGCACTGTAGCAGCCGAGGCGGGGCACTGTTCACCGAGGTCGTCGCCGGCGATGGCGCGGCCGGCTCCGGCTCCGGCGAGCCCGGCCGGCGACGAGGGGAGGCGAGGCCGGCGAGGCGCGGTGGAGGACGCCGACGAGGGCGCGCGGGGAGGACGCCGGACGGCGCGGGGCGGCGATGCGGCCGGAGGCGAGGCCGGGCCCCGGAACGCGGGCGAGCTCCGGCGAGGCGCTCCGCGGCGGCGCGGTGGAGCTCCGGCCACCGGAGTGGAAGGAGGCGGCGGCGGGGCGCGGCGATGGGCCGGGGAGGGCCTTCCCTGGGCCGCGCGGGCCGGCGCGAGGAGGGACGGCGGCGGGACACGTGGCACGGGGCGATAGGCTGGCGGCGGCGGGCGGATGCGTCCGGCTCCGTCCCGGACGTGTCCGGCGGCGGCGAGGCTTTTTTTTAGGGTTTCGGGGGGGAAGAGAGATCCGAAAACGGGGGGGTGTATATATAGACATAGAGGGAGCTAGGAGTGTCCAAATGAGGTGCGGTTTTCGCCCACACGATCGTGATCGAATGACCGAGACGATGGAGCTGAGTTTGGTGGGTTTTGGGCCAAAATGGAGGGGTGTTGGGATGCACACACACGAGGCCTTTTCGGTCCCTCGGTTAACCGTTGGAGTATCAAACGAAGTCCAAATGACCCGAAACTTGACAGGCGGTCTGCCGGTAGTAAACCAAGGCCGCATGGCAAGTCTCGGCCCAATCCGGAAATGTTTAATCCCCACACACGAAAGAAAGCTAGAAATGGCCACCGGAGGAGAACGAAGCGCCGGAATGCAAAACGGACAACGGGGAAAATGCTCGGATGCATGAGACGAACACGTATGCGAATGCAATGCACGTGACGACATGATATGAGATGCACGAAAAACAAAACAACACACGGAGGCAAAGACCCGAACCCGAGAATTAAATATAACTTAATGCCGGAAACGGCATGAGTCGGAGTACATTTGGGGAAGGTTACATGTGGGGCGTTACAACACTCCACCACTACGAAAAGATCTCGTCCCGAGATCTAGGACTGAAAGAACTCCGGGTACTTGGAACGGAGGTGATCCTCGCGTTCCCAGGTAGCTTCACGGTCGGAATGGTGTGACCACTTAACTTTGAGAAACTTGATTGACTTGTTGCGAGTTTTGCGTTCAGTCTCTTCAAGGATTGCAACTGGGTGCTCACGGTAGGAGAGATCTTCTTGGAGCTCAATGTCCTCGAAGTTGACGGTGCGCTCAGGCGTCTTGAAGCACTTACGGAGTTGCGAGACGTGGAACACATCATGAACATTGGCAAAGGTTGCAGGAAGCTCGAGTTGATAGGCGAGGTCGCCTCTCTTGCTGACGATCTTGAAAGGCCCGATGTATCTGGGGGCAAGCTTCCCTTTGATACCGAAGCGACGAGTCCCTTTCATAGGAGAGACGCGGAGGTAGACATGATCTCCGATCTCGAAGGCCAAATCACGGTGCTTGCTGTCGTAGTAGCTCTTCTGACGAGACTGGGCTGCTTTGAGGTTATCACGAATGACCTTGCACATTTCTTCTGCTTCTGTGATCAGGTCATTACCCAGCAGCTGACGTTCACCGGTTTCAGACCAGTTGAGAGGTGTACGGCACTTCCTACCATACAGAATTTCAAACGGGGCCTTGCCGGAACTTGCTTGGAAACTGTTGTTGTACGAGAATTCAGCATAAGGAAGGCAATCCTCCCACTTCATGCCGAAGGAGATAACACAAGCCCTGAGCATATCTTCAAGAATCTGGTTGACACGCTCGACTTGACCGCTTGTTTGAGGGTGGAAAGCAGTGCTGAAGCGAATGTTGGTGCCCATGGCCTTCTGAAAAGAATCCCAGAACTTGGAGGTAAAGATGCTGCCACGGTCTGAAGATATCACTTGAGGAATACCGTGCAGAGAGACAATGCGAGAGGTGTAGAGCTCCGCCAATTGAGCTACAGTGATTGACTCTTTGATAGGCAAGAAATGAGCCACTTTGGTCAGCTTGTCGATGACAACGAATATAGCATCATTGCCACGCTTGGACTTAGGAAACCCAGTCACGAAGTCCATTTCAATGTGGTCAAACTTCCATTCTGGAATGGCGAGAGGTTGGAGGAGACCTGCTGGCCTTTGGTGTTCTGCTTTCACTCTTCTGCAGACATCACATTCATTCATGAATTGAGCGATCTCGCGCTTCATTCGAGTCCACCAATAAGTTTGCTTCAGATCTTGATACATCTTCGTGCTCCCAAGGTGGATGGAGAGGAGAGAGTTGTGAGCCTCATTCATGATCACTTTACGAAGTTCACCTTTGGGCACAACAATTCGATCCTCGAAGAAGAGAGTGTCCTTGTCATCAAGTCGGTAGCACTTGTACTTGGACTGACTCTTTGCAATACCGATCTTCACCTTTTTCACCATAGCATCAAGAAGCTGGGCTTGGCGAATCTGGTCTTCCAAGGTAGGAGAAACTTGAAGGTTGGCAAGGAAACCTTGAGGAACAACTTGCAGATTAAGTTTGCGGAAAGCTTCACACAGCTCGGGTTGATAAGGCTTGAGAATCAGACTGTTGCAATATGCTTTTCTGCTCAAAGCGTCAGCAATCACATTAGCCTTGCCTGGAGTATACTCGATACTCGGATTGTACTCTTGAATCATTTCGACCCATCGAGTCTGCCTGAGGTTGAGATTAGGCTGAGTGAAGATGTACTTGAGACTTTTGTGATCAGTGAAAATGTCCACTTTCCTTCCCAAGAGAAGATGTCTCCAAGTCAACAATGCGTGCACAACTGCCGCCAACTCGAGATCATGAGTGGGGTAGTTCTTCTCATTTGGCTTCAACTGGCGAGAGGTATAAGCAACAACTTTCTTCTCTTGCATCAGTACTGCACCGAGACCTTGGAGAGAGGCATCACAAAAGACCTCGTACGGCTTGGTTTCATCAGGCGGAGTTAGAACTGGAGCAGTGATCAATTTCTCTTTCAAAGCGTTGAAAGCAACATCACACTCCGGAGACCAAACGTACTTGACGTGCTTCTGAAGAAGATTTGAGAGAGGCTTCACGATCTTGGAGAAGTTTTCAACGAATCTTCGACAATAACTTGCAAGACCGAGGAAGCTACAGAGTTGCTTCACATTCTGAGGAGGTTCCCAATTAACAATTGCAGACACCTTCTCAGGATCCACGGAAATGCCCTTGGTAGAGATAATATGACCAAGATAAAGAACCTCATCGAGCCAAAACTCACACTTGGAGAACTTGGCATAGAATTGATGTTCCCTTAGCTTGTCAAGAACCAAACGCAAGTGTTTGGCATGATCTTCCTTGTTCTTCGAGAAAACCAGGATATCATCGAGATAGACCAAAACAAAGTCGTTGGTGAAGGGGTTGAAGATGAAGTTCATCATGCGAGAGAACGTCGGAGGAGCATTGGCGAGGCCAAAAGACATAACAGTGTATTCATATGACCCATAGCTTGTTCTGAACGCCGTCTTTGGAATATCTTGTTCACGAATGCGAATTTGATGATAACCCATACGGAGATCAAGCTTGGAGAATACTTGGGCACCCTTGAGTTGTTCGAATAGCTCATTAATGTTGGGAAGTGGATACTTGTTCTTGATGGTCTTCTTATTCAATGGACGATAATCAACACAAAGTCGGTCCGTTCCATCCTTCTTCTTCACAAAAAGAACACCACAACCCCACGGAGAAGTACTAGGCCGAATGAGACCCATCCTTTCTTGCACATCGAGCTGTTTCTTCAACTCCTTCAACTCTTCGGGGCCGAGCTTGTAAGGCCGTTTGCACACCGGTTCCGTACCGGGCTCAAGTTCAATAACGAATTCAACCGGCCGGTTTGGAGGCATGCCTGGGAGTTCTTCAGGGAAGACATCTTGATACTCACAAACAACCGGAATCTGCGAAATAGCATCCAATTCACCCTTTTCATTGAGAGAGAACAACCGGATGGTATTATCCCGAGCAGCAAAGACAATCACTTCCTCAGACGAATGAGTCAGTTGAATCTGCTTGGCTGCGCAATCCAGCTGAGCTTTATGTTTAGAGAGCCAGTCCATCCCAAGAATGAGGTCGATATCGGAATTGCCAAGAACCGTTGGAGAAGCCAAGAACTTGAAGTCACCCAACTTGATAGAAATATCCGGAGCAATGGAGTTAGCCTGCATGCGTTTACCAGGAGAGACGACTGCTAATGGACTAGGCAGAATTTGCTGAGCCAAACCATGCCTAGATGTAAAAGGCCTTGAAATGAAACAATGCGATGCACCTGTGTCAAAAAGAACTTTTGCAGGAATATCATTAACAGGAAGGTTACCCATGATCACATCTGACGAATCCTCTGCCTGAGCTGCATTCATCAAGTTGACCTTGGCGGACTTGGAATTATGCTTGACCACAGCTGTACTTGCCGATCTGACAGGAGGAGGAGGAGGAAGACGCCTCTGGTTGAAACACTTGTTAGCGTAGTGACCCTTCTATTGGCACTTGTTGCACGTGACCTCTGAGAGCGGACGGTGATACGGAGCACTCGATCTTGGAGCTTGAGACGAAGTCTTGTTCTGAAAGCCTGGGTTGGGTGGGTGGGAAGAACCACTGCCACCTTTACTCTTCTGCTGATACGGCTGACGGAACGGAGGAGGAGGAAGCCAATATTTCTGCTGCTTGGTCACTTGAGTAGAGGACGAAGATGAAGTGTCTCTGACTCGCTTCCTGGAAGCATCACACCTGAGCTGAGCAGCCTCTTGCTTCAGTGCCATGTTGTAGAACTCATCGTATCTCAGCGGCTCGAAGAGGACAAGAGCGAGCTGAATTTCTTCACGAAGACCACCCCAGAACTGATAGATCATGCTCTTCTCATCAGGAACATCCTGCTTGGCAAAACGTGCGAGCTTCTGGAACAACTTGTTGTAGTCATAGACAGACAAAGAGCCTTGCTTCAGATTGCGGAATTCTTCACGTTTGCTTTTAGTCACACTTTGAGGAATGTGATGAGCGCGGAAATCACGACGGAAATCATCCCAAGTGATCAAACGTCCACCTCTGGAATCCCGGTACTGCTGAAACCACTCTGCGGCCTGATCCTTGAGCTGGAAAGACGCGAACTTGACGAAATCTTCAGGTCTGACGTTGCTACATTCAAAATGCTTGCCCAGATCGACTAACCAATCATCAGCATCGGTAGCCTCAATGCAGTTACTGAACGTCTTTGGACCATTTGCGAGGAACTGATTCAGAGTTGCAAACTGGTTCTGGTTGCTGCCTTGATTCGCTTGACTGCTTTGATTCCGCTCTTGGATGATTTGCATGATCAGCTGAGTATTTGCATTAGTAGCAGCCATCACAGCCTGCCATGCTTCCGGAGGAGGCGGAGGTGGCGGAGGATCTGGGTTCGGAGTCGTGCGCGTTGGAGGAGCCATCCTGAAGAGGTTGACCACCATTAGCACACAAATAGAGAAATATAGAAGGTGAAACCAACGGAATGAAAATTGCAACATAAAGTCTTCACATCCGAACAAAATGAACGAATGCACTTCTCTTGAAGTGGTCACATATTCCTAAATTGCGAAGCCACGAAGAATCATGTAGAAGAGGTACATCAACGAGGGATGGAATCAACATATGACGTCGGAGAAGAAGGAACACCACAACTCAAAATAAAACCAAGAGTTGGCTTGCGGAATAAGCCGGAACAAACACATGATAGAAATTTCGTCCGAAGTGTTCGTGGTAGGACCTACACGGGCTCGACCGTACAGCACCATCATGTACAAGGCAGTGCACATGACATACGAAGCGTCCCCGAGTCAGCATAGCCAAGGACTCTTTAAGACACAACGAGGCCACTGTAAAATCGACCGTGAATAGGCGAACCACTAGACGTCGAACCCCAATTTCATATCACACATCTGTTGGAAGATATCCTAAGGCTACTTTAATTCCCACCTATGAAATTCCCGAAACTTTCCGGTTATGCAATCAGGTGTTGAGGATACAGGGGAAGCATAATATCTCACCCAAGCTAGCAAATCCTACATCCAGCTGCATCCATCCTTCAACACATAACCAAGAAACCTTCGGAAACCATCTATCTCAACCTTCAAAAAGCATCTGTTATACAAGTTATGGCGATACTCCCGAACTCCCGCCCCAGTACTGGGTGGCGTCGAGGTTATCTCACCAACGAACTGCATAAAGGAGATTTTCGATGTCGCGCACATATCTCAAGTATACCAGAATTGCCACGATAGAATTATGATGACAACACCTCAGAGCTCAACTCCCCGGGACACTTCCACTAAACCCCTGACAGGAGGCACCAAGACAGTATTCTCATCATAAGCCATCGGAACAAAAATAAGATACTCGCGTGATCCTAAATTTTTTTTGTGAAATTTGAGAAGAGAAGAGTCAAAACTCTACGTCAGGATGCCTTACCAGAGCGATGAGGAGACTGGGAAGTAAAAAGAATTCCTAAGCTCTCCGATATATAATTCCTAAGGACTCAAAACATTTTTCTAGACACAACTCGGCTGCTAGAAACGATCAAGCAATGGGGCTCCTAAGGTCGGGGAAGGCTCTGATTACCAACTTGTAACACCCTCGATGCGACTATATCTCCCACATGTCGAGGCACGACTTAGAGGCATAATCGCATTGAAGGCATAAGTCGCAAGTGAGGTAATCTTCACACAACCCATGTACATATAAATATAAAGGGGGAATAAATATAATAGTTGGCTTACACTCGCCACGTCACATCAAGGTACATAAATAGCATTCATCATACAAACACTCATGGCCCGACTACGGCGCCAAAATAGAAAAGACTCCCCAACATGCGACTAAAACCCTGAATCGAACCCCGAGCAGGCACCACTACTGATCATCAGGAAAAGAAACATAGTATCGCTGAGAGTCCTCGTCGTACTCCCACTTCAGCTCGAACACGCCATCCGGAGGAGTATCATCGGTCCCTGCATCTGGTATAATAGTAATCTGTGAGCCACAAGGACTCAGCAATCTCGCACCCTCGCGATCAAGACTATTTAAGCTTAATAGGTAAGGAAGGGGGTAATGTGAGTGGAGCTGCAGCAAGCGACTAGCATGTATGGTGGCTAACTTATTCGCAAAAGAGAGCGAGAAGAGAAGGCAAAGCACGAGCGGTAACTAAGTAGAGCAGACTACGCAAGCATAACACCAACGCCATGTCCACTTCCCGGACTCCGCCGAGAAGAGGCCATCACGGCAACACACGCCGTTGATTCATTTTAATTAATTAAGTTCAAGTTGTATACAACCGGACATTAACAAATTCCCATCTGCCCATAACCGCGAGCACGGCTTTCGAAAGATCAATCCCTGCAGGGGGTCCCAACTTAGCCCATAACAAGCTCTCACGGTCAACGAAGGAATAGACCTCCACCCAGGACCCACCGATCAGACTCGGTATCCCGGTACAACAAGATGATTCGACAGGTCAAAACTAGTCCAGCAACACCGCCCGAATGCGCCGACAAATCCCGATAGGAGCTGCACATATCTCTTTCTCAGGGCACACTCAGATTGTCTTAGGTACGGGTAGGCCAGCCCAGAGTTGCCCCTGGTGGCCACCGGCAGCTGACAGTTGGACCAACACTCAGAGGAGCACTGGCCCGGGGGGGTTTAAAATAAGATGACCCTCGGGCTCCGGAAACCCAAGGGAAAGAAACGGGTAGGTGGCAAATGGTAAAACCAATGTTGGGCATTGCTGGAAAAGCTTTAATCAAGGCGAACTATCAAGGGGTTCCCATTATAGCCCAACCGCGTAAGGGACGCAACAAACCGGGAACATAACACCGATATGACGGAAAACTAGGACGGCAAGAGTGGAACAAAACACTAGGCGAGAGGCCGAGCCTTCCACCCTTTACCAAGTATATAGATGAGTAAAGATAACATAGCAATATAATGATATCCCAACAAGTAAATAAAGGTTCCAATAAGGAACGGCTCCAATCTTCACCTGCAACTAACAACGCTATAAGAAGGGCTGAGCAAAGCGGTAACATAGCCAATCAATGGTTTGCTAGGACAAAGGTGGGTTAGAGGCTCAATCATGGCAATTGGGAGGCTGACAAGCAAGTGGTAGGCATCGTAGCATTGGCAAAGCAAAAGAGCGAGCAAACTAGCATAGCAAAGATAGTAGTGATTTCAAGGGTGTGATCATCTTGCCTGCACAGTTGTCAGAATTGACTGGATCCTCAAAAGCAAACTCAACGGGCTCCTCATTAGCGAACTCGTCTCCCGGCTCTACCCAACAACACAAACAAGCAACAAGGATACAATCAACCACGTGCAAGGGCAAGCAATAAGATGCAAGGATGATATGCTATGCGGGATGCGATGCGGGATGCAAGAATGCAACATGTAACAGGAAATGCATGAACCTGGCCTCAACTTGGAAATCCAAGTGTGCCACTGGATAGAGGGGAAGAAATCCCCCGAAAACGATATAAAGATCATGGCAATCGGAGCTACGGTTAAGAAATGGCAAGCGTTTTACTAAATGAACCGATCTGCGATTTACAGCAACATGCCTCCTAAATGCAACAAAATGAACATGCTACAGCCACCCAACATGAAAACAAATTACATGGCAGTGATGTACTCATCAAGCTTAACAAATCATCATGACTGAGGAATAGGCAAATTCATCCATTAAGGGCTCCAAACAAGCATGGCAAAACTGAATAAGCAAAGCAGATTTCAGACTTAGCGAAATTAACGCTAGTCTGGAATTTCAGACCACGATGCCCTCTTCGGAGCAGCAAAACAACATGAAGGAGAACCTGAACATGGCAAGTAAGAGCATGGCATGGAGCTACTCAACAAGCTTAACTAAACACCCAAAATGACCTGGGGCCAAAAGGGTTCACAACATACTCTACCGAGCACACGAACATCGATGAAACACAATCAGTTTTCAGACTTAGTGAAAACTGAGACATGCTGAAATAATAACTCACGGAGGCATATAAACAAGCTCGATGCTCTCACTACGGTGCAAGTCATGGCAAGGTAAGAATATATCCAAAAATAAGGCACAAAATGCTAGCTAGACATGGCAAGAACAATGGCATAGCAAGCATGGATCACTAGCAATCACTCCGGCAAAATCGCAAAAGAGTTAACGATCTGCCCAAAACAGCAACTATCCAAAAGTTGAGCTCGATTGAGTCAACCTAGAGTGCTCCAACATAACAAGTAAAGACATGGATGGATTAAGCACAACAAGCATAACAAATCACTCTTACTGATCATCCTCAAAAGAGGCACGGATCGCTAGGAAACATGCCGGACATATAGCATCGTGAACTAAAACGGCTCAGACTTAGTGAAAATCACTAAGTCCCTGAAATCTGAAATCTCAGGTAGCCCTCTTCGCAAGCTTGAACAAGACAACACACGCATCCTAAAAATACATGGAAGGAATCTCTGGATAGAAGACAACATGCTTAACAATTCATCCCAAAGGGGCACAGGCATATCATGCACGGATTAAATATGGCAAAAATGACAAGAGTGCATGTTGGACTAACGGATCTGCAATTTAACTCAACATGCCTCCTTCCAACAGCATTTTGGGCAACAATATGACCTCAAATGCAAATGATGCAATGGAATGAAATGATGTACTCGTCGAGACGAAGAATTTGACATATCATACGCCCAAATCGGAGCTACGGGTGCAAAGTTATGGCAGGTCAAACATCGCATAAAAATTACGGAATTAGGGTTTCGGGTAGAGGGGGTCAACCCAGATCTAGATCTGCCGACACTGTAGCACCGCGGCACTGTAGCAGCCGAGGCGGGGCACTGTTCACCGAGGTCGTCGCCGGCGATGGCGCGGCCGGCTCCGGCTCCGGCGAGCCCGGCCGGCGACGAGGGGAGGCGAGGCCGGCGAGGCGCGGTGGAGGACGCCGACGAGGGCGCGCGGGGAGGACGCCGGACGGCGCGGGGCGGCGATGCGGCCGGAGGCGAGGCCGGGCCCCGGAACGCGGGCGAGCTCCGGCGAGGCGCTCCGCGGCGGCGCGGTGGAGCTCCGGCCACCGGAGTGGAAGGAGGCGGCGGCGGGGCGCGGCGATGGGCCGGGGAGGGCCTTCCCTGGGCCGCGCGGGCCGGCGCGAGGAGGGACGGCGGCGGGACACGTGGCACGGGGCGATAGGCTGGCGGCGGCGGGCGGACGCGTCCGGCTCCGTCCCGGACGTGTCCGGCGGCGGCGAGGCTTTTTTTTAGGGTTTCGGGGAGGAAGAGAGATCCGAAAACGGGGGGGTGTATATATAGGCATAGAGGGAGCTAGGAGTGTCCAAATGAGGTGCGGTTTTCGCCCACACGATCGTGATCGAATGACCGAGACGATGGAGCTGAGTTTGGTGGGTTTTGGGCCAAAATGGAGGGGTGTTGGGATGCACACACACGAGGCCTTTTCGGTCCCTCGGTTAACCGTTGGAGTATCAAACGAAGTCCAAATGACCCGAAACTTGACAGGCGGTCTGCCGGTAGTAAACCAAGGCCGCATGGCAAGTCTCGGCCCAATCCGGAAATGTTTAATCCCCACACACGAAAGAAAGCTAGAAATGGCCACCGGAGGAGAACGAAGCGCCGGAATGCAAAACGGACAACGGGGAAAATGCTCGGATGCATGAGACGAACACGTATGCGAATGCAATGCACGTGACGACATGATATGAGATGCACGAAAAACAAAACAACACACAGAGGCAAAGACCCGAACCCGAGAATTAAATATAACTTAATGCCGGAAACGGCATGAGTCGGAGTACATTTGGGGAAGGTTACATGTGGGGCGTTACATAGGGGGAGGGGCGACGCCCCCTCCTTCCTTCTCTTCCCTCTTCCCCTGCCTTGTCTCCTACTCCTACTACTTGGAAGGGGAGGAATCCTAATCCCGGTGGGAGTAGGACTCCTCCAGGGCGCGGCATAGGGGCCGGCCCTCTCCCCCTCCTCCACTCCTTTATATACATGGCCAGGGGGCACCCCATAGAGACAACAATTGATCTCTTGGATCTTTTAGCCGTGTGCAGTGCCCCCCTCCACCATAAGCCACCTCGGTCATATCATAGCGGTGCTTAGGCGAAGCCCTGCATCGATAGAACATCATCATCGTCACCACGCCGTCGTGCTAACGGAACTCTCCCTCAAAGCTCGGCTGGATCGGAGTTCAAGGGACGTCATTGAGTTGAGCGTGTGCAGAACTTGGAGGTGTCGTGCGTTCGGTGCTTGGTCGGTCGGATCGTGAAGACGTACGACTACACCAAGTGCGTTGTGCTAACGCTTCCGCTTTTGGTCCACAAGGGTATGTGGACACACTCTCCCCTCTCGTTGCTATGCATCACCATGATCTTGCGCGTGCGTAGGATTTTTTTTTGAAATTATTACATTCCCCAACAATACCAGCTTTTCTCATCTCAATCAGTTCATCATATATCGTCATTATTGCCTTTCACTTGCATGACCAAATGGTGTGGATAATAATAATAGTGCACGTGCATTCGGCTAAGCTAGAATCTGCAAGCATTCAATTCATGGGAGAAGACAAGGTAATATGGGCTCTTTGTTAGATTAACAATAATGCATATAAGAGCCACTCAACATTTTTATTAAGGTCTTCTCCCCTAGACCCCCAAAGGAAAGAAAAGAAACAAAACTATTTACACGGGAAAGCTCCCAACAATCAAAAGAAGAACAAGAAATCTTTTTGAGTTTTATTTTTAATTACTACTATTACACGCATGGAAAGTAAACTAGCTAAAAGCTACAACTATTTTTTTGGTTTTTCTTAATGTTTTTCAAACACACAAGAAGAAAGCGAGGAAATGAAAATAAACTAGCATGGATGATACAATGAAAAATTATGAGCACCGACGACTGGCATGAGTGTATGATCATGAATGTAAGGTCGGTGGGAAATACATACTCCCGCAAGCTTAGGCTTTTGGCCTAAGTTGGTCTATGCCCATGGATCAAAGTTGTAGTTGGGGTCGTACTGAGAAGGGTCCTCAGATTGCCACTGGCTGGCGATCTCCTCCGGATTCCACTGATAAACAGACTGACGGTGAGGGTCAGATGGTGGCTCTGGCTCTGCAGCTGACATCTGGCTCCGGTAGGCATGAATGGCCTCCGGCATAACAAGGTACTTTCCTGAAAATATGTTAAACAAAGAGGGAGCAGGCAAGGTAATAACTTCACAATGTTTTTTGGTAAATATCAATTTATATTTGAGTGTCTTATTCTTATCCTTAACAATAAACTCATGTGCTACCATACTCTTATAACCTAGAGCAATAGAAGGCAACAACTTTTCCTCTTTCTCATAATGCCTGATAGGTATGTTAAAGTGTGCAGCAGGGCGCGCGACAAAGATGCCTCCGAGGATGGGGCCCTTAGTACGGTTCAGATTTAACCGTTTAGCAACAATAGCGCCTAAACTGAAAGTAGTGTCCTGAAACAAGGCATGGCGCAAAATAGCAATATCAGGGGCACCAAGGTTTCCACAGTTCCCGCGACCAATTAAGCATCTACTAGCAAATATTACGAAGTAACGTAAAACAGGAAAATGTATGCTAGTGATTCTCGCATCGAAAACTTTCCTCGTTTCCCCTACAATAATCATATTAATAAATCCCTCCACATCATTACGATGTGGTTCCTCTATGCTGCCCTCAAAGGGTATCAAACAGATCCGGCAAACATCATAAAGTGACATCTCTTATGCTCATCATATAAATAGAATTCCATCGAAGGTGGTGATCTCCTAGCATGGAAATGAAAATTTTGCACAAAGATATTGGTGAGTAAGAGATACTGTTCACGCTGGTCATGGAGGAAGGCGGTGAGGCCTGCATTCTCAGCCAATTGATAAAAATATTCATAAATCCTGGCCTCTTTCAAGAACTCATCACAAGACCATTCACATGGCCGAACCTCCGCAGTACGAGGGAGATTATACTTGGGCTTCTTTTTCTCTTCACTTTGCTTATCCTTCGAGCTTCGGCTCGATGAGCCCCTCAAAAATCTCTTCATCTTTTTCTGAAATTTTCTGAAATTTTTAGTAACTTAAAATAAAAGTGAATCAAACTCAACAAGATTGATAGCAACTACTCCTACAAGTGCCTAGAGGCCATATCATGCATTAAAACTACTTTTGACCACATAAATTTGACATGCAAGCTCAAGAACAGAGTCACCTAAGCAGCAAAAAAATGCAATAAATAAAGCACTAGAACAAAAACTAATTGGACCATTGGAGGAGTCACATACCAAAGAACAATCCCCCAAAGCAGTTTTGTGAATGGAGCTTAGAGCAAGGAGATCGAAAATGGCAGCAAGATGGGCAAGAACTCGGGTTTGAGCTGGCTAGTGATTTTTTTGGGAGGAAGAAGGAGTGTGTGGTGGCTGGAATAAGTGGAGGGGGCCCAGCAGGGGCCCATGAGGCAGGGGGCGCGCCCAGGGGGGTGGGCGCGCCCTGGACCCTTGTGGCCAGGTGTTGGCTCCCCCTGATGTGTTCTCAGTGCCAGATATTCTCAAATATTATAGAAAAAATCATATTTAATTTTCAGGGCATTTGGAGAACTTTTATTTTCAGGGTATTTTTTATTGCATGGATAATTCAGGAAACAGACAGAAAATACTTTTTTTGCTTTATTTAATATAAATAATAGAAATAAAAAAGCGTACAGAGAGTTGTGCTTTCTAACTTCATCCATCTCATGCTCATCAAAAGGAATCCACTAACAAGGTTGATCAGGTCTTGTTAACAAACTCATTCCGAATCGCATGAAACCGGAGAAATTTCGAATAACACTAGGTTACCTCAACGGGGATATGCACATCCCCAACAATAAGAATATCATATTTCTTCTTGACAGTAGGAAGAGGAAATTCAAAACCTCCAATAGTAATTGTTGAAATTTTTCTAATAGAATTTATACTGTGGACTTGAGGTTGGTTCCTCGGAAAGTGTACCGTATGCTCATTACCATTAACATGAAAAGTGACATTGCCTTTGTTGCAATCAATAACAGCCCCTGCAGTATTCAAAAAGGGTCTTCCAAAAATAATAGACATACTATCGTCCTCGAGAATATCAAGAATAACAAAGCCCGTTAAAATAGTAATGTTTGCAACCACAACAGGCACATCCTCACAAATACCGACAGGTATAGCAGTTGATTTATCAGCCATTTGCAAAGATATTTCAGTAGGTGTCAACTTATTCAGATCAAGTCTACGATATAAAGAGAGAGGCATAACACTAACACCGGCTCCAAGATCACATAAAGCAGTTTTAACATAGTTTCTTTTAATGGAGCATGGTATAGTTGGTACTCCTGGATCTCCAAGTTTCTTTGGTATTCCACCCTTAAAAGTATAATTAGCAAGCATGGTGGAAATTTTAGCTTCCGGTATCTTTCTTTTATTAGTAACAATATCTTTCATGTACTTAGAATAAGGATTCATTTTAAGCATATCAGTCAAACGCATACGCAAAAAGATAGGTCTAATCATTTCATCAAAGCGCTCAAAATCCTCATCATCCTTTTTCTTGGATGGTTTAGGAGGAAAAGGCATGGGTTTCTGAACCCATGGTTCTCTTTCTTTACCGTGCTTCCTAGCAACAAAGTCTCTCTTATCATAACGTTGATTCTTTGATTGTGGGTTATCAAGATCAATAACAGGTTCAATTTCTACATCATTATCATTGCTAGGTTGAGCATCAACATGAACATCATCATTAACATTATCACTAGGTTCATGTTCATTACTAGATTGTGTTTCACCATCACAAATAGAAATATCATTGGGATTCTTAGGTGTCTCAACAAAAGGTTCACTAGAAGCATGCAAAGTCCTATCATTTTTCTTTTTCTTCTTCTTAGAAGAACTAGGTGCATAAATATTAATTCCCTGAGAATCTTGCTCAATTATCTTAGGATGGCCCTCAGGATACAAAGGTTCCTGAGTCATTTTACCACCTCT
This sequence comes from Triticum monococcum, assembly GCA_034509565.1. NCBI lineage: Eukaryota > Viridiplantae > Streptophyta > Magnoliopsida > Poales > Poaceae > Triticum > Triticum monococcum. The sequence goes on along the minus strand of CM067845.1, from coordinate 304,024,590 downwards.
AGTCATAACTCTAACAACATTATCATTTTTCTTATTGTTTAATTCATTGAGTAAATCATTCTGAGCTTTAAGTACTTGTTCTACTTGAGTGGTAACCGTAGAAGCATGTTTACTAATAAGTTTAAGTTCCTTTAACTCTAGACATATAATCACTCAAGTGTTCAAGCATATCAACATTGTGTTTCAACTGTCTACCAACATAAGCATTGAAATTTTCTTGTCTAACCATAAAGTCATCAAACTCATCCAAGCATTGGCTAGCAAACTTAGTAAATGGAATTTCACATTTATCAAATCTATAGAGAGAATTTACCTTTACTACCTGTGTCGGGTTATCAAGACCATGTATTTCTTCAATAGGTGGTAAATTCTTAACATCTTCAGCTTTAATACCTTTTTTCTTTCATATATTTCATTGCCTGTTGCATATCTTCAGGACTGAGAAATGGAATACCCCTTTTCTTCGGAGTTGGCTTAGGAGTTAGTTCAGGAAGTGTCCAATTATTTTCATTAGTCAACATATTATTCAATAGCAATTTAGCTTGATCAACAGTTCTTTCCCTGAAAACACAACCAGCACAACTATCCAGGTGGTCTCTGGAAGTATCGGTTAGTCCATTATAAAAGATATCAAGTATTTCATTTTTCTTGAGAGGATGATCAGGCAAAGCATTAAGTAATCAGAGAAGCCTCCCCCAAGCTTGTGGGAGACTTTCTTCTTCAATTTGCACAAAATTATATATTTCCCTTAAGGCAGCTTGTTTCTTATGAGCAGGGAAATATTTAGCAGAGAAGTAAAAAATCATATCCTGGGGACTACGCACACAACTAGGATCAAGAGAATTAAACCATGTTTTAGCATCACCCTTTAATGAGAATGGAAATAACTTAAGGATATAATAATAGCGAGTTTTCTCATCATGTGTAAACAGGGTGGCTATATCATTTAATTACATAAGATGTGCCACATCAGTTTCAGATTCATAGCCATAGAAAGGATCAGATTCAACCAAAGTAATTATCTCAGGATCGACAGAGAAATCATAATCCTTATCAGTAATAAAGATAGGTGAAGTAGCAAAAGTAGGATCATATTTCATTCTAGCATTCAAAGACTTTTCTTTAAGCTTAGCTAATAATTTCTTAAGATCAGATCTATCATTGCAAGCTAAGAAGTGTCTAGCAGTTTCTTCATCCATAACATAACCCTCATGCACAACAGGTAATTCATATCTAGGGGGAGAATCTTCATCATAACTTTCATCAATATTATCAGTTCCAATAATTTCATTCTCTCTAGCCTTAGCAAGTTGTTCATCAAGAAATTCACCTAGTGGCAGAGTAGTATCAAGCATAGAAGTAGTTTCACCATAAGTATCATGCAAAGCAGAAGTGGCATCATCAATAACATGCAACCTATCAGAATCAATAGCATGTGTAGGTGTCGCAAGTTTACTCAAAACAGAAGGTGAATCAAGTGCAGAGCTAGATGGAAGTTCCTTACCTCCCCTCTTAGTTGAGGGAAAAATCTTGGTTCTTTGATCTTTCAAGTTCTTCATAGTGTCCAGCAGATATATCCCAAGTGACTCAAAGAATAGATCTATGCTCCCCGGCAACGACACCAGAAAATAGTCTTGATAACCCACAAGTATAGGGGATCGCAACAGTTTTCGAGGGTAGGGTATTCAACCCAATTTTATTGATTCAACACAAGGGGAGCCAAAGAATATTCTCAAGTATTAGCAACTGAGTTGTCAATTCAACCACACCTGGAAAGTTAATATCTGCAGTAAAGTATTTAGTAGCAAAGTAATATGATAATAGTGGTAATGGTAGCAAAAGTAATATTTTTGGGTTTTATAGTGATTGTAACAGTAGCAACGGAAAAGTAAATAAGCGAAGAACAATATATGAAACGCTCATATGCATTGGATCAGTGATGGAGAATTATGTCGGATGCGATCGATCATGCAACAGTTATAACATAGGGTGACACAGAACTAGCTCCAGTTCATCAATGTAATGTAGGCATGTATTCCGAATATAGTCATACGTGCTTATGGAAAAGAACTTGCATGGCATCTTTTGTCCTACCCTCCCGTGGCAGCGGGGTCCTATTGGAAACTAAGGGATATTAAGGTCTCCTTTTAATAGAGTACCGAACCAAAGCATTAACACAGTGAATACATGAACTCCTCAAACTACGGTCATCACTGGTAATGGTCCCGATTATTGTCACTTCGGGGTTAACGGATCATAACACATAATAGGTGACCATAGACTTGCAAGATAGGATCAAGAACTCTCATATATTCATGAAAACATAATAGGTTCAGATCTAAAATCATGGTACTCGGGCCCTAGTGACAAGCATTAACCATAGCAAAGTCATAGCAACATCAATCTCAGAATATAGTGGATACTAGGGATCAAACCCTAACAAAACTAACTCGATTACATGATAAATCTCATCCAACCCATCACCGTCCAGCAAGCCTACAATGGAATTACTCACGCACGGCAGTGAGCATCATGAAATTGGTGATGGAGGAACGTTGATGATGACGATGGCGACGGATTCCCCTCTCCGGAGCCCTGAACGGACTCCAGATCAGCCCTCCTGAGAGAGTTTAGGGCTTGGCGGCGGCTCCGTATCGTAAAACGCGACGAATCCTTCTCTTTGATTTTTTCTCCCCGAAGACGAATATATGGAGTTGGAGTTGAGGTCGGTGGAGCGTCAGGGGGACCACGAGGCAGGGGGCGTGCCCAGGGGGGTAGGCGTGCCCCACCCTCGTGGATAGGGTGTGGGCCCCCTAACGTGGATTTTTCTTCCAGTATTTTCTATATATTCGAAAAATAATCTCCGTTGATTTTCAGGTCATTTCGAGAACTTTTATTTCTGCACAAAAATAACACCATGGCAATTCTGCTGAAAACAGCGTTAGTTCGGGTTAGTTCCATTCAAATCACGCAATTTAGAGTCCAAAACAAGGGCAAAAGTGTTTGGAAAAGTAGATACGATGGAGATGTATCACCTTCTCCTCGGAGATAGCGTCTCCTCGGAGAAGATCCCCCAAGCGGATCCAAGACCCCTTTACGGGAAGAACCTCAAGACCTCCTCACGAAGAAGACCAGCTACCCTTGTATTGTCCTTAGTTGACCTTGGATCGTGTGATCTCTTATGTACTCAAGGATCTAGCATATGTGTGACTCTTGTTGGTTTAGTGTTTCTCTTTGTTTCCCCTTGTGTTTCCCCTCGTATTTTCCCTTGTGTTCTTCGTGTTCATCACGGGATCCGCTCCTTTCGTGAAAGATCGGCCCCCAGGGTTCCTACCCTACATCATATTGCTATCAGAGCCACGTTGATCACGATTTCAGAGGCTCCCCGTTGTGTTTATAGCCTTGTCTTTGTTGATTTTGTCCCTAATTTGAAAATCCCCCACAAAAATAGTCCCCAGTTTTTTTTTGTGATTTGGTGTGTTGAATTTTTGTTGGATTTGATCCGTGGATTTGCTTTGTCTTGAGTGGATCTAGCTTTCCCCCCTTTCCCCCCCTTTTCCATCCACGAAATCGTCCGGATTCGACGAATTTCGACCTCTCCACCTCGTCCATGAGCTGTTCATCCCGTGCCCGAAAATCGCCGAGGCACTGGACCTCCTGCGACCGGACGACCAACGTTCCCTGACGAAACTGAATTTTATTCAGTTTAGTCACCACCACCTCCCCACTTCCGCATACTCACTCCCACCACCTATACACCATCACCACTTCCGCATACCACCACCATTGCTTACCCGTTTCGCACTCCGACACATTTTGCCACTTTGAGTTTTGAGAATTTGAGTTGCGGTTCCGTGTCCTATTGTGTTTCGGCTATTTAGGTATGGTTCGACATCAACATCACCGCCGCTCATCTTCTCCACGGACGCATCATCAACAACGACCACCTCGACTACATCTTGGTATCCGTGCAACCATTTTGACACCATACCGTACGCAAGAAGCGGTAACATCATCTTGGTATCGGATACATCATTCTTGCCATTACATTGATAGCCATCATAGCCTTACTCCTTTGCATCACTTACCCATTAAGACTAGCTTTTGAGTATTGCCGGCAACGAGAGTTGTGCACATTAGTGATCATACTTCCCATAGCATACATACATCATTGGTGCATATCTTGGTATCATCTCTTGTGTCACAAGGTTGTCATCGCATACACAATTGCTATCTTGGTTCGTGAAGCATTGCATGAGAAAAGAGATCAAACAACAATGAGCCAAACAAGCTTTTAAGCAAAAGGGAAAGATAAGCAAAGAGCTTTTAAGCAAGAACCATAGCATCATACAACATTAAGGTTGTCATACTAGATCATCTTGGATCATAGCATCAAAACACCATACATAGAGCATACTTGGGATAGAAGTCGTTGCATTTTTGCTTAGTAGGTTGTGCACAAGCCTTCATATCCACCTATTGTGCAATCGTTCTAGCGTCTCTCTAGTGTTGTACAACAAGAGCATTTTCTTGGATTCCACATTTTGGCTCACCCTTGGTTGCACGACCCCACTTATCTCTTTGCATTTGTGTTTCAGTGTACCTTATATTGCTTGGTCTACTTGTTACATTGCAAACTTGCGAATCTTTTCCAACATTATTGAAGCTCACTTACAATTTCATCAAATTTTGTTCCAACATCCTAACCAAGCTCCACCATAAGCTTTTACTTGTGTAGGTGTGAGAAACCGACAAGAATTGGTACCAATTGTGCTATTTCCTTGTTCCACATTGGAGCGATCATTGATCCACCTTCAACTTCGGTCAAGGTACATTTGGTATACGTTCTTCTCTTTCTACCACTCACATTTTTCTCTTGGAATGATGGATAGGACAAGTGTTTCTGCCAACCCACTCTTCATTGAGAACGACGACGACATGAACTCCTACGTCACAAAGAGCCACCTCTTTGGTGCACAACGTGCATTGCATCAAGAGCAACAAGCAATGAGTGAACGCATCGACAACCTCGCCACCGACTTGCGACTCTCTGAGCAACGTACAAGAGATTAATTCGACCACAAGCTCAACGACCACAAGCAAGAGAATGATGCAAGAATGGACGAGATTCGTGCTTTGTTGCTCAACCGCTCTTCTTCCACTTCGTCCTCATCAAGACGGAGCCGCTCAAGTCAACACTCCAACTTCACCCTCTCCGGCTCAAGTACACCGACATCGAACACTCTTCGACATGCCACACACAATGATTGTCAAGCAAGCCTCAATCCTCTACGCGACATCGACTCTCAAGAGCACCAACACCGTCAAAGCCAAGCTGCCTTTGCGCAAGAACGAGAACGGCAACGACAACGCCAACATGATGAGGAAGAGCGAGCACGTCTACACCAAGATGCACGAGATGCCGAGGCACAACGCCAAGAACAACAACTCCGTGAAGCTCAAGCACTTGAGGCGCAACGTTCCCTTCGAGATTCAAGTCACGCCATCACTACACGCAATCGCCATCGATGCAAACAGGAAGAAGCACTTCGTGAATCGTCAACTTCCTCAAGAGGATTTACCAATCACGTGTGCATCGTCAAGTTCCTCAAGTTCGTCCTCGAGCTCGACAAGCCCCTCCACAAGCTCCTCAAGAACCCCAAGTTCACCAAGAGCATGAAGACAATGGAAATCCTCCACGACAAGAGGAACACGAGGTTGACAACCCTCCTCACCAAGAGCAACACGAGTTTGCCAATCCTCAACAACTTGGGCGTCATCATCCCCGACCCCAACATAATGAAGAGCAACACTATGGCAAGCTAAAGTTCACCATGCCCAAGTTCAATGGAAGAAACGATCCCGAAGAGTACCTTTCATGGGCATTGAAGGTCGACAAAATCTTTCGTTTGCAGAACTATGAAGAAGAGAAGAAGATCGCGATGGAATCCCTTGAGTTCCAAGACTATGTCCTAATTTGGTGGGAACAAGTCATCAAGCGTCGTGAGGCAAGAGGTGAACCATCCATCACTACTTGGGCGCAAATGAAGGATGTGATGAGAGCATGCTTCGTGCCTACCTACTATAACCGCGACCTCTTCAAGAAACTCCAACTACTCAAGCAAGGAACCAAGAGCGTTGAAGAGTACTACAAGGAGATGGAGATTGCAATGACAAGAGCCAACGTCCTGGAAGATGATGAGCAAACAATGGCACGTTTCTTGAATGGACTCAATCATCCTATCAAGAAGATCACCGATTTCCAACCATACTCGAACCTCCTCGAGCTAGTGCATCAAGCTACCAAAGCGGAACGCCAAGTACAAGATGGTTTCAAGTATGCCAAGTTCTCATCCAAGACATACGGCTTCTCCAACACCCAAGCTTCAATGACTCCAACACCGTCTACCAAGCCTTCTACAACCAACGTCAACAAATCAAGTTCCAAGAAAACTTTGACTACTCCAAGTCATCCTACTACAAGCAACTTCAAGCCGAGAGCTTCATCATCATCAACCCCCACCGATGAGACCATCAAGACAAGTTCCTTCAAATGCTTCTGTAAGTGCATCTAGTGCCACCCCTAGTTGGTTTTGGAGTATTGACGACAAACCTAGTTGAGGGACTAATGTGTTTGTGAGAATTGCAGGATAACACAGGTAGAATTCCCTCATTGATTCGGTTTTCTTACCAGAGATGACCCCTAAAAATGTATGAAGACATTGAAGTCAATGGTGGTATATGAAGATATTCACATTGAAGACTATGACAAGAGAAGACACCACATGAAGCCTATGGAGCTCGAAGACTTAGATCTTTCGTAGTTCTTTTTCATTTGTGTTGAGTCATAGGAACCACCGTACTGTTAAGTGGGGTCCAAGAGAACCAGTCAGAATGACTGAAGTGATGCCTAAACAAAAAAACCTATGTCTTCGAGTGAAGACTATGAGAGCAAATCTTGTCCAGAGTCGGACAAGTCAGCTTTGCTTATAGCCCAAGTAAAGTTGCCGTGTGGGTTTGAAATCTGACCGTTGGAACACGTGTCAGTTCCTTAGTGACCCAGGGTCATTTCGGACAAATCAGGTCGGGTTGACTAGTGACTATAAATAGCCCACCCCCTACAACCATAAACAGTTGGGTGCTCAGATTCAGAGTACGACTTTTGTCGTTTGAGAGCAACCCACCTCGAAGCCTTTGAGAGAGAATTCCTTGCGAGGATAAAGCCCTAACCACCCAGAGCCAAAGAGAATTAGGCATCACTTAAGTCTTCTTGTCTGAGTGATCTGAAGACTTATTACACTTGAGGACTGTGCATCCTCCAGCCAGTTAGGCGTCGCGTTCTGAGCATCCAAGAGACATTGTGGATTGCCGGTGAACGAAGTCTGTGAAGGTTTGAGAGTCTACCTTGAAGACTTACCAGAGTGATTGGGCGAGGTCTGTGTGACCTTAGCTCAAGGGGAATACGGTGAGGACTGGGTGTCCTGAGCTGCGTGTTCAGGACTGGGTGTCTGGGACTGTGTGTCCTTTGGTTTAAATACCTAGCCGCCCTAACCAGACGTACAATTGTCACAGCAACTGGAACTAGTCCAACAAATCTTTGTCTTCAACGAGTCACTGGTTTCATCTTTCCCTTCTCTTTACTTACTGTTACTCTATGTGAAGTCATTGTATGTTTGCTCAATCTTTTGTCTTCACTAAGTGACTGTGTGATCTTTTTGGCTTCTTAATATCTTCCTGCCTGATCCTTACTACCTAGCTACTATCAGTCATTGTCCTTTCACTTCATTGAATACATGACTATGGTTTATCTAGTGTAGTCTAACTTCCGCTGCATGGTAATAGGTTTATTTCTATCGTTTGTCTTCGAAACTTCCATGTTTTGAATAACTTTCATAAAAATCGCCTATTCACCCCCCTCTAGTCGATATAACGCACTTTCAATTGGTATCAGAGCAAGGTGCTCCCTTGTTCTGTGTGATTCGGTTTAACCACTTGGAGTTTTAGCTATGTCGACTGCAGGGATAATTAAAGTCTCTGCTGCGTGCCCCGTCTTCGATGGAACTGAATATCCCTACTGGAAGAATAAGATGCGCATGCATCTTGAAGCCATTGACGTCGACCTATGGTATGTCGTCTAGAACGGCGTTCCCAAGGCTGGAGAAGGTGTCACTGCTGCTGATGTCAAGAAGTTCGTTCAACTGGACTCTACTGCCAAGAACATTATCTGTGGTCATCTGACCAAAGGACAGTATGGCCGTGTGAGCGCTTTGGAAACATCTAAGCTGGTCTGGGACTGGCTCTCCAAGGTCAACGAAGGCGTCTCAACCCAGAGAGATCAGAGAATTAGTGTTCTTCGCAACCTCTTCAACCGCTTCAAGTGAAAAGACAATGAGAATGTCCAGCTCATATTTGACCGACTCACTGACATCACAAATGAGCTTCAAGCCCTTGGCGCCACTGAGATCACCAAGCATGAAGTCGTCAAGACACTTCTGAGATCACTTGACAGTTCGTTTGACACCCTAGCCCTGATGATTCAAGAATGGCCTGATGACATACTTGAGAGGCTCAACACACATGAGTTTCAGCTATCTGAGAAAAGAGATATCTACGGTCCAAACTATGGGCGAACTCGTGCCTTGAAGGCAAAAGTTGTCTCCTCATCTGAAGAAGAATCTGACAGCAGTTCTGACGATCCTGAAGACATTGGAAAGGAACTTGATATGCTTGTAAAGAAGTTCCAAAGATTCACCAAGAAGAAAGGCTTCACGATCAAGCTCAAGGAATGATGAAGCTTTTGCTCATGGCTACAAGAAGAAAACATGTCACAAGTGCAAGAAAACTGGCCACTTCATCTCTGAGTGTCCGCAGTGGGACAATGAGAACAAAAAGAAGAAGAAGAGCAAGGAATATGACTCTGATGACAAGAAGAAGAAGAAATTCTCAAAGTCCTCATCCAAGTCTTCCTAAAAGTCTTCATCACACAAGAAGAGTTCATCTGGCAAGGCACGTGCGTTTGTTGGCAAGGAAATGGATTCAGAGGAGGAGTCTGCTTCTGAGGAGGCGGAGGTGGAGTCTGAGGAGGAGTCCGATTCTGGCGTGGCAAGTCTGGCTACAGCATACGTTGCCAAGTCCATCTTCAACACTGAAGACAATGACTTCACCACCGACGCCGATGCAAATGACAAGGACGACTCTGCTCCTACCTACTGCTTCATGGCACGCGGTGCCAAGGTAAACACATGCACTACTCACTATCAAACATCTAGTGACGATGACTCTGATTGTGATTCAAGACCCAGCTACAAAACACTTGCTAAAATTGCAACTAAACAACAGAAAGCCATGGAACATATTCAAAAACTGTTAGACAAAAGCGATGATCTATTGGGCGCTGAAATGACTCAATCTGAATCCTTAATTGAAGACATAAAAAATCTTCACGTTAAGTATGAGGAACTTGAAAGTCATCATGAAACGCTCTCAACAACTCATGAAAAGCTTTCCTATGATTATCTTCAAAGGAAGCAAGATCTTGAGAAATTGAGAGCGGCTCATGAAGATCTTCAAAAGGAAAACGAGTCACTTCGCGCCGAACAGATCAGTTCCGCTCACGAAGGATTTGAACCACCATGTCTTAAATGCATTGAGCGTGATAATGCTGCTTCTGTTGCTGAATGTTCTACTGCTGCTACTGTTGCAATATCTTCAACTATTGATGTGGTAACTAACCCCTCTGCTGAGGATACCACTGCTATTGCTGATGAGAATGCTAGATTGAAGACATTGCTTGAAACAGGGATGTACAAAAGTCTTAAAGGGCATCAGACACTATGTGATGTCCTTAAAAAGCAGACACTGAACCGAAACCCTAGGAAAGAGGGTGTTGGGTTCGTAAGGAAAATGAATGTTGATGGCTCTTACTGGAAGCCTGAGCAGTACCCCAAAACCACATGGGTTGCTGCAAAGGAACCTTCAGCTGATCCATCCAATCTATCTGGCTTCACTTGTGCTAACCCCATTATCATTGATGAACCCTTTGATTCAAACTATAAAGTATTTAAGAATCAGAATGGTGAAGTGTTTGCTAGGTACATTGGTACTAACTGCAGGAATGGACCGCCTATGAAGAAGATCTGGGTGCCCAAAAGGTGTTTGGAAAATCTTCCTGTGAATGTCATCATGACACCACAGATGAAGAAGACATACCCCAGACCACAGGCTTCATATGGCCCAAAGGCGTCATACAGACAGAGGACTCATCTGAGTCGCACTAATGCAAATGTTTTGCAGGGAAACCATACTCAGGCCTATGAATATGAGCACGGTTCATCGAACCGCCATGTTCATAAGACCAAAAACTATTCTGCTTATTCTGATGAGTATTATTGTCCACCTGCGAGACTTTTTGCTAGGGCTCCAAAGCCAAAGTTCTCATATGCTGCACTTAGACTTATTGCTTCTAAGCCACCCTTGAAGATGTGGGTGGCTAAGAAAGCTTAACTCTCTTTTGCAGGGAAAGGTCTCCAGCAGAAAACCAAAATCGTCTGACGCTATTGCTGGGGACCTTAAACATCTTGTAGGGTGCAAGATCAAATGCCCGAATGGCATTACTATGTACTTCGTTCCTGAATCGCATGCCACTCTCCCTATTAGTCCTAATCTGGATCTAAGTTTTCATAACCCACTGGCTCGTCAAATGTGTTTGCTTCACAATTCTCTTCGTGAAGCCTACCCCCCTAACTGCACTGTAGGGTACGACACCAGCGTCTTCAGAATGGATTATTGACAGTGGGTGTACAAATCACATGACTGGCAAAAGAAGCCTTCTTATGGACTCAACCTTACGTCCATCCGACAAGAGCCACATCACATTTGCTGACACTGGTAAAAGTAAGGTATTGGGTCTAGGTAGAGTTGAAATCTCAAAGGATCAACACATGGATAAAGTCATGCTTGTTGAATCCCTTGGCTTCAACTTAATGTCTATCTCCATGCTTTGCGATTTAAACATGATCGTGATATTTGGAAAATATCGCTGCCTTGTTCTAATGGAATCTGACAAGTCTCTAGTGTTTGAAGGGTATCGGAAAGATGATTTGTACATGGTAGATTTCTCAGCAGGGCCACAGCTCGCCGTATGTCTTCTAGCAAAGGCTTCAGAATGCTGGCTCTGGCATCGGAGGCTTGGGCATGCTGGCTTGAGGAACCTCCACACCCTTGCAAAGAATAAGCATGTCATAGGCATCGACGGCGTCAAGTTCAAGAAAGATCACATATGCGGTGCCTGTGAAGCAGGAAAGATGACGAGGGCCAAACATCCCTTGAAGACAATCATGACCACCACTCGACCCTTCGAGCTGCTTCACATGGATCTTTTTCGTCCCACTCATTACTCAACTCTTACTACTACTTCTTGTCTCTATGGCTTTGTCATTGTTGATGATTATTCTAGATACACTTGGGTGCAGATAATCCTTTACAAGACTCAAGTGCAGGATGTCTTCAGACGCTTCGCCAATCGAGCTATGAACAACTATGGCGCCAAGATAAAGCACATTAGAAGTGACAATGGCACTGAATTCAAGAACACTGGCCTTGATACATATCTTGATACCTTGGGCATCACACATGAATCCTCAGCCCCGTACACGCCACAGCAGAATGGCGTCCTTGAACGCAAGAACAAAACACTCATTGAGATGGCCAGAACAATGCTAGATGAATACAAGACTCCAAGAAAATTCTGGCCTGAAGCCATTGATACTGCATGCCACACAATCAATCGTGTTTATCTTCACAAGCTTCTGAACAAGATATCGTATGAGCTCCTCACTGGCAAGAAGCCAAATGTCAGTTACTTCAGAGTATTTGGTGCAAGGTGCTGGATCAAGGACCCACATCACACTCCAAAGTTTGCCCCAAAAGCACATGAGGGTTTTATGCTTGGATATGGAAAGGATTCGCACTCCTACAGAGTCTTCAACCTCTTTCATTATAAAGTGGTTGAAACAGTGGGTGTGCGGTTCGATGAGACTAACGGTTCACAAAGAGAGCACCTGCCAAATGTGCTAGATGAAGTTCCATCCAGTGAATCAATCAAGCTAATGGGAACTGGAGAAATCATACCTTCTGAAGCTCATCCTGAAGAGGAACTCATCATCTCCGCACCAGATCAACCTGAAGACAATGCTCAACCTGAAGACAATCCCTCCAACAACGACAATGATCAGCAAGAGCAAAGTCTTCGCCCTGTACATCCTCGTGTTGCCAATGAAGTGCAGATTGAGAGAATAATTGACAGCATCAATGTACCTGGTCTGCTCACTCGATCAAGGGCAACTCAGATGGCAAATTTTTGTGGGCATTTCTTGTTCGTCTCAATAACAGAACCCAAGAAAGTTGAAGAAGCCTTCATGGAACCTGAATGGATTCAAGCTATGCAAGAAGAGCTTCAACAGTTTGAGCTAAATAATGTATGGGAACTGGTTAAGCGTCCTGATCCACGGAAGCACAATATAATAGGCACCAAATGGATATACCGCAACAAGCAAGATGAGCATGGTCAAGTTGTCAGAAACAAAGCTCGTCTCGTTGCTCAAGGATATACTCAAGTGGAAGGCATTGACTTCGATGAAACATTTGCTCCTGTGGCTAGACTTGAAGCCATACGTATACTTCTGGCCTATGCAAATCATCATAACATACTTCTATATCAAATGGATGTGAAGAGTGCCTTTCTCAATGGCAAGATTGAAGAAGAAGTGTATGTTGCACAACCGCCTGGCTTTGAAGATCCAAAACATCCTGACATGGTATACAAGCTCAAAAAGGCACTGTATGGCCTCAAACAAGCCCCTCAGGCCGGTATGACACACTCAAATATTTCCTGAAGAGCAAAGGCTTCATACTTGGTTCCCTAGACCCCACTCTCTTCACGAAGACATATGATGGTGAACTGTTTGTGTGCCAAATATATGTGGATGACATTATCTTCGGCTGCACCAATCAGAAGTACAGTGAAGAGTTTGGATACATGATGCAAGAGCAATATCAGATGTCCATGATGGGAGAGCTGAAGTTCTTCCTCGGTCTTCAAATATTACAGCAACGCAACGGCATCTTCATATCTCAAGAGAAGTATCTCAAAGATTGCCTTAAGAAGTCCGGTATGCAAGACTGCAAAGGGTTCATGACGCCAATGCCAGCCAAGCATCATCTAGGTCCTGACGACAATGGTAAAGAGTTTGATCAAAAGGTATACCGCTCCATGATTGGTTCCTTGCTTTATCTATGTGCATCTAGGCCAGATATTATGCTTAGTGTTTGCATGTGTGCTCGATTTCAAGCGGAACCAAAGGAGTCGCATCACTTAGCTGTGAAGCGAATTCTTCGATAGTTGGATCACACCCCAACTCTAGGATTATGGTATCCAAAGGGCTCAGAGTTTGATTTGGTTGGATTCTCGGATGCTGATTATGCTGGTGACAAGGTGGATCGCAAGTCTACATCAGGCACATGTCATTTTCTGGGACGATCACTTGTTTGTTGGTCTTCAAAGAAGCAGAACTGTGTATCTCTCTCCACTGGTGAATCTGAATACATTGCTGCTGGATCTTGCTGCGCTCAGCTTCTGTGGATGAAGCAAACCCTCAAGGACTATGGCATTCATCTGAAGCAAGTGCCACTCTACTGCGACAACGAAAGCGCCATCAAGATTGCCAACAACCCTGTTCAGCACTCGAAGACAAAGCACATTGAAATTCGTCATCACTTTCTTAGAGATCATGTTGTGAAGGAAGATATTGATATCATACACGTCAACACTGAAGCGCAATTGGCAGATATCTTCACCAAGCCCATGGATGAGAAGAGATTTTGCAAGTTACGGTGTGAGCTAAATATCCTGGAATCCTCAAATGTCCTATGATCAGGCACACATCCTAACCCTTATGCATATTGATGACTTAGATGTGCAACACACGAAGTAAAGTATATCTTCAATTAATGAAGATATACATTCTAAGTGTGAATACATTAAAGTGGAATTTGACTTCGGAGCGCCACGATAATTGTGCGCCGTGTCTGGGTCTAACACTTCCTATACGGTGGGTAACGCCACCACCAAATGTTCTATTTGAAGTGTTTCACTCAAGGTGTTACCTTGCTATGTCTTCACATTTGGTCTGGTGTCAACCTCAACACGTTTTCATGATTATCTTCACTATGTTGAATATAGATATATGTATATACTAGTGTTCTGTCCTCTACAACATTCACTTATAGCTATGTCTTCTTGTTGAATCTTTTGATCTAAGTGAATGTGATCGGACCCTAACCTCTCTGTGCTTTCTATCTCAAACTCTATCTCTCCAAGTCATATGCATTCTATTGAAACTGTCGAATGTCTTCTCTGCATCCTTGTCAGCTGAAGATACAGAGACAAACATTAAGTCCGTTTTCAATGCTCATTCCTCCACATGAAACCTGGAGAAGTAGGAACGACCACCTGACAATCCAGGCGTGTGTGGGACGTGGAGCAAACTGCATGATGGCCATGTGTTCCTCAGATGTGAATTGCCAGGGGCACCTGTGTAATAACGTAGTGTCGCCCCTGTACCCATAAATACACCCATCACATCGGTCATTATCTCTTCTTCCACTCTCGCACGAACCCTAGCGCCACCACTAGCCCTCGACGACGCCGGCGACGAAGCGCTTCACTGCTGCAGTCTCTCCGACGCCGTCTTCACGCCGACCGCGGACATCGTCCTCTCCGCCGTCGCCGTAGGTGTCCTCCGTCGCCAAGTTAGGGCACGGAAGATCAAACTGCTCGGCCTTCTCTTCCACTCTGTCTAGCAGTTCCCAGTGTGGTAAATAAAACTTCTTTTTACGGCCCCTTTTGATCCTATGACTTTGTCACTTTCTACCATAAGAAGTTTCTATTCACACAAGTTAGATCTCTTTCCTACTGCATCTCAAAACATGCCTAGTATATTCACTTATGCTCTCAAGTAGTTAGATTCCTTACTTGTACTGATCTCTGGATTCGTACAAATCTGGAACCAACTCCTTATCTATGAGTGAATGTCTTTGCACGATGAGGTCAATGTCTTCTAACCTGATTTATCTTCAAAATCTTCTGAGAATGCATATGACCTCTTCCCTTCCCTCGCACCTTAATGCTGTCACAGGTACATGTCCATGGGAGAATCCCTTGGTTCTCATAGTCTGCATTCATTTGCAGAATTCTTACAGCATCATATAAATTCTCCCGAAGCCAGTTCATGTTTGTCCAGCAAGAGAAAACCTTTCAAGCCTTTGAACGTTTTGAAGCCTTTCTGTTTGAAGTTCATGGCTGCAGAGAAGTCAGTAAGGAAGGGTGGCAGACAGTGTCGTGGGGGAACATCAAGAGATTTGCCTGATGACCTCTCAGAGCTATACAAAACAGATCATGAAGAGGATTATAATCAATACAAGACCCGAATCCAATGGATTCGAAGATATTGGGCAAAACAGTGGTTCAAATACCGGTTTGTGACCCAGGAATATGCTGAGAAAAATGCCATCAACAGACCATGGGGAGATATCCTGTACAAGAATCTTCAACCCAGGTCCAGAGAAGAAGCCATTGAGCAATGCTTCTATCCCTACATGGTTCGTGGGCCACAGCCTGCAGATGCACACCCATCATCACTACTCTAGTGTCGTGACGACAATCTGTTCAAGCGCAACTTCCAATTTGCCAAGAACTCAGCGAAGCAGAACAAGAAGTCTTTTGGGTTAGACTTCAACCCTGGTCCTTCTGCTCCAAGGGCTGACAACACACGCAATGCAGAACCCAATGTCGTCGGTCCTTTCTACAATCTGGCAGGTCTCATCACCCATATCTTGGTTCAAGCGACAGCCGTGAACGAGCCTGTTGCTGACGCTGAATCAGACGAAGCGCCTGCAGCGCCAACGCCAAAGAAGTTGAAGAAGCCCAAGGCTTCACAGCCTACCCCTTCACCGAAAATCTCAAGGGCGAAGCCACTAGCAACTGCACCTCCTGAAGACAGTGTGCAGTCTGAAGACTTATCACGCATCTCCAAGCCCCAGAAGAGCAAGATGCCTCAGCCACACACCGGCCAAGAGCTCACAGCTGCTGCCATTCTGCGCAATGATGACATTGATCTATCAAGTGACGAAGATCTCGCAGATGACGCTCTTGAGCAACTCATCAAGAGCAAAGAAGAGGCAGAAATCTTCAATGATCTGCCGCTCTTTGATGTCACAATCATTCACAACTTCATTGATGAATGGTTTGACATGCCAAACATTAGCTTTGATGATCTGCAGCTACCCATTGGCCTCAGTGTCGCCTTCCATGGCGCCATTGCTTCAGAACTAGCCATCGCCCAGCGTGTTGTTGAACTGAAGCAGAAGATTGACTATGAAAAGGCTCAGTTCAAGAAACATATGGCCAAGCTCAGCGTGCAAGATGTGAAGAACTTCAACATCATGCTGCACGAGCTCAAGGAAGCCTTTCTGAAGAAACATGCAGAAGCTCAGGGTTCGCGTGAGCGCATGAAGACTCTGGCTGACAGATGTGTGCAAGCCTACAATGAGGCTGAGAAGCGCAAGGCACTTGGGCGTCCTAGCATCGACCCCAGGATGGCGCAAAGAAGAAGAAGAAGAAGCCTGTTACGGCTGAACCCGATGCACCAAGGCAGGAAGCAGTTCCGATTGTCTTCCCCACAAGAATGACTGGCTCGAAGCCAAAAAGCCGGTCAACAGCTTCAGAGCTCAAGAAGACGAGGACTGCTGAGGCTGAAGTGAGGAAAAGGAAATATCTTGAAGCCTCTCCAACTACCCCCTCCAAGAAAAAGAGAAAGACCAAGAAAGATAGGGCTGCTCCCACAGAGCCCTTGGTTGTTGAACCCATTTCCATGGTTCACCCCGAAGCCAATCCACAAGAACGCCAACTGACCATCCATGTGCCTGCTTTCACAGAGGCTCATGGAGCTGAAGACATTCCAGCAGCTGATCCCATCACTGCTGAAGACATTGGTCAACATGACAATGTAGAAGATGGTGCAGTCCTTCCTCAGTTCGAGAACAGCGAACTCATTAGCATTGGTCGTCCTCTGACGCCAATCGCTCAGGATGCTTCATGGGTGGATCGCCCACAAGAGGAAGAAGACGATGAGGCCCAGCCAACTCCATCTGCACATGCGTCACCTGCGTTGCGCAGGCTTCGCAAAGGTCCAAGGTCTCAAGTCTCTGCTGAAGACATTCCGGCTGCATCAGCCGAAGACGAAGAAGTACCACAAGTCCCCCCGTCTCACCAAGAAGCAGTTCTTACGAAGAACATGCTTGTGTCCGACCCTGCAGCTCGTCAAGTGGAGGATGAAAATCTTGAGGCTGCCACAACCACCAATGAAGCTAATGTGGAGCCCTCCCCACCAAAAGCATCAGAAGACAGTGAAGCCACTGATCCTGACACTTCTGTTCCTGAGTCTGCTGTCGGTCCTCAGTTCGACTATCATGTTGGGCACATGCCTCAGGTCCAGAAGCCAATCCCAAGATTGCCAAGGTTCCCAGGTCCTGCATCAGCACCTGGCTCCTTCAATATCAATGGCTTCAGGGCAGACAACACATTCTTCAATAGCTCCAAGAACCCCTACTCAAGGGAAAGGATTTCATCAGATCGGTTCTGGAGCTATCCCCAGCGAAGCTATTACTCATGCATACTGTACAACCAAGGTCGCATCTTCCCACACAAGCGCCTTGACGTTGAAGCTATAGCTGGTCTGCCCTGCCTAGAAGAAGCTTTGGATTGCTTCAAGCAAGTTGGACTGCTGCCATTCATAACTAACCAAGAACATTGGAATGAAGAGCTGCTGCTCCAATTCTATGCCACACTCCACATCCGTGGGTACAACAAAGATCTAAAGACTTGGGTCCTGGAGTGGATGACCGTCAATGTTCATCACGAAGCCAATGCATTTGACATCATTGAGCTCACTGGCTTGCCCACTCCTGGCGATCTCTTCGAGCAAGGCTGTCAGCTGCATACTGAAGCTATTGAGAGGATCTTTCAGAGGCCTGAACCTGATATGAGTCAGATGCTCAGCATGATGAAGCCATTGCCCCAAGATGCTGCTTATCCCACAGAGTTCTTCATTGAAGACCTTGAGTATCTGCCAAGAACCATCTATCACATCATCAGGCGGACTCTCTGGACCATTAAAGGACACTCTCCAAATGCCAAGATTGAGGGTGCAATGAAGACTTTGATATTCTATATCCTTCATGGCAAATGCTTCAATGCACAGGACTTCTTCATACGCCAACTTGCTGCATCAGGCACTGATCTGTTTGGTTTGAAGTTCTACGCCCCTTGGGTCATGCGACTGATCAAGCTTCACTCTGCTATCTCGTATCAGCCCTCAGCCCGCAAACATCGCATCTTCTTGCCTGATGTGGATACCTCTGCTGAAGCCATCTATCCTGAGCCTGCCAAGCAACCTCTAAGCCTTCAGAATGCAGAACACTAGAGCTTCACTCAAAACATTGAAGGAGTTGAAGCAGTCTCTCGGGTGTATCCTTTG
This sequence comes from Triticum monococcum, assembly GCA_034509565.1. Taxonomy (NCBI): domain Eukaryota; kingdom Viridiplantae; phylum Streptophyta; class Magnoliopsida; order Poales; family Poaceae; genus Triticum; species Triticum monococcum. The sequence goes on along the minus strand of CM067845.1, from coordinate 304,005,997 downwards.
GCTGGCACTACACGTGCACCACGCCCTGCTTCCACTGAAGCCACTGACAGCACAACTACTCCATGACCCAAGAAGCGCACTCGTGTTCTCAATGACCGAGAGCTTCTTGTGGCCCTTCATCAAAAACAGGATAGGCATCATGACTGGCTGAAGCGTCAGATGAAAAGCCTCTTGGTGGATGTTAATCGCATTCAAAATCTTGCCACCAAGAATGCTTTCTGTAAGTGCATCTAGTGCCACCCCTAGTTGGTTTTGGAGTATTGACGACAAACCTAGTTGAGGGACTAATATGTTTGTGAGAATTGCAGGATAACACAGGTAGAAGTCCCTCATTGATTCGGTTTAGTTACCAGAGATGACCCCTAAAAATGTACGAAGACATTGAAGACAATGGTGGTTCATGAAGACATTCATGTCGAAGACAATGACATATGAAGACTCCCCATGAAGCCTATGGACCTCGAAGACTTAGATCCTTCGTAGTTTTACTTTATTCATGTTGTGTCATAGGAACCACCGTACTGTTAAGTGGGGTCCAAGAGAACCAGTCAGGATGACTGAAGTGATGCCTAATTCAAATCCTATGTCTTCGAGTGAAGACAATGAGAGAAAATCTTGTCCAGAGTCAGACAAGTCAGCTTTACTTGCAGCCCAAGTAAAGTTGCCGTAAGAGTTCAAAATCCGACCGTTAGTACACGTGTCAGTTCCTTAGTGACCCAGGGTCATTTCGGACAAATCAGGTCGGGTTGCCAAGTGGCTATAAATAGTCCACCCCCACAACCATAAACGGTTGGCTGCTCAAATTTCAGTGCACGGCTTTTGTCGTTTGAGAGCAACCCACCTCGAAGCCTTTGAGAGAAAATCCTTAGTGAGGAGAAAAGCCCTAACCACCCAGAGCCAGAGTAATTGGGCATCACTTAAGTCTTCTTGTCTGAGTGATCTGAAGACTTATTACACTTGAGGACTGTGCATCCTCCAGACAGTTAGGCGTCACGTTCTGAGCATCCAAGAGGAATTGTGGATTGCCGGTGAATGAAGTCTGTGAAGGTTTGGGAGTCTACCTTGAAGACTTACCGGAGTGATTGAGCGGGGTCTGTGTGACCTTAGCTCAAGGAGAAAACGGTGAGGACTGGGTGTCCTGAGCTGCATGTTCAGGACTGGGTGTCCGGGACTGTGTGTCCTTTGGTTTAAATACCTAGCCGCTCCAACCAGACGTACAGTTGTCACAGCAACTGGAACTGGTCCAACATATCATTGTCTTCAACGTGTCACTGGTTTCATCTTCGCCTCCCTTTACTTACCAGTACACATTGTGAAGCTATTGCATGCTTGCTTTATCTTCTGTCTTCACAACTTGACTGTATGATCTGTTTGGCTTCATAACTTCTTCCAACCTGATCCTCATTACACTGAAGCTGTTTGTCACTGTGCTTTCACTATATTGTATACTTGACCATGGCTTGTGTTGTGTAATCTAACTTCCGCTGCATAGTGATAGGCTTGTTCACTCTGTTTGTCTTCATAACTTCCACGTTTTGAAGACTTTCATAAAAATTGCCTATTCACCCCCCCTCTAGTCGATATAACGCACTTTCAATTGGTATCAGAGCAAGGTGCTCCCATGTTCTGTGTGATTCAGTTTAACCACCTGGAGTTTTAGCTATGTCGACTGCAGGGATAATTAAAGTCTCCGCTGCGTGCCCCGTCTTCGATGGAACTGAATATCCCTACTGGAAGAATAAGATGCGCATGCATCTTGAAGCCATTGACGTCGACCTATGGTATGTCATCGAAAACGGCGTTCCCAAGGCTGGAGAAGGTGTCACTGCGGCTGATGTCAAGAAGTTCACTCAACTGGACTCCACTGCCAAGAATATTATCTGTGGTCATCTGACCAAGGGACAGTACGGCCGTGTGAGTGCCTTGAAGACATCCAAGCTGGTTTGGAACTGGCTCTCCAAGGTCAATGAAGGCATCTCAACCCAGAGAGATTAGAGAATCAGTGTTCTTCGCAATCTCTTCAACCGCTTCAAGCGAAATGACAATGAGAATGTCCAGCACACATTTGACCGGCTCACTGACATCACAAATGAGCTTCAAGCCCTCGGCGCCACTGAGATCACCAAACATGAAATCGTCAAGACGCTGCTAAGATCACTTGACAGTTCATTTGACATCCTAGCCCTGATGATTCAAGAACGTCCAGACTTCAAGACACTCGATCCGTCTGACATACTTGAGAGGCTCAACACACATGAGTTTCAGTTTTCTGAGAAAAGAGACATCTACGGTCCAACCTATGGGCGAACTCGTGCCTTGAAGGCAAAAGCTGTGTCCTCATCTGAAGAAGAATCTGACAGCAGTTCTGATGATCCTGAAGACATTGGAAGGGAACTTGCAATGCTAGTGAAGAAGTTCCAGAAATTCCCCAAGAAGAAAGGCTTCAGAAAGTCTTCACGATCAAGCTCAAGGAATGATGAAGCTTCTGCTCATGACTACAAGAAGAAAACATGTCACAAGTGCAAGAAAACTGGACACTTCATCTCTGAGTGTCCACAGTGGGACAATGAGAACAGAAAGAAGAAGAAGAGCAAGGAATATGACTCTGACGATAAGAAGACGAAGAAATACTCAAAGTCTTCGTCCAAGTCTTCCTCAAAGTCTTCATCACACAAGAAGAGTTCATCTGGCAAGGCTCGTGCGTTTGTTGGCAAGGAAATGGATTCACAGGAGGAGTCCGCTTCTGAGGAGGCAGAGGTGGAGTCTGAGGAGGAGTCTGATTCAGGCATTGCGAGTCTGGCTACAGCCTACGTCGCCAAGTCCATCTTCAACACTGAAGACAATGACTCCATCACCAACACCGATGCAAATGACAAGGACGACTCTACTCCTACCTACTGCTTCATGGCACGTGGTGCCAAGGTAAACACACGCACTACTCACTATCAAACATCCAGTGACGATGACTCTGATTGTGATTCAAAACCCAGTTAGGAAACACTTGCCAAAATTGCAACTGAACAACAAAAGGCCATGGAACATATTCAAAAACTGTTAGACAAAAGCGATGATCTGTTGGGTGCTGAAATGACTCGTTCTGAATCCTTAATTGAAGACATAAAAAATCTTCATGTTAAGTATCAGGAACTCGAAGATCGTCTTGAGACTCTCTCAACTACTCATGAAAAGCTTTCCTATGATTATCTTCAAAAGAAGCAAGATCTTGAGAAGTTGAGAGCGGATCATGAAGATCTTCAAAAGGAAAACGAGTCACTTAGAGCCGAACAGATCAGTTCTGCTCAGGAAGGATTTGAACCACCATGCCTTAAATGCATTGAGCGTGATAATGCTATTTCTGTCGCTGAATGTTCCACTGCTACTGCTGTTGCAATATCTTCAACTGTTGAAGTGGTAACTAACCCCTCTGCTGAGGATACCACTGCTATTGCTGATGAAAATGCTAGGTTGAAGACATTGCTTGAAACAGGGATGTACAAAAGTCTCAAAGGACATTAGACATTATGTGATGTCCTCAAGAAGCAGATTCTGAACCGAAACCCTAGGAAAGAGGGTGTTGGGTTCATGAGGAAAATTAATGCAGATGGCTCTTACTGGAAACCTGAGCAGTACCCCAAAACCACATGCGTTGCTGCAAAGGAATCCTCAGCAGATCCATCCAATCTATCTGGCTTCACTTGTGCTAATCCAATTATCATTGATGAATCCTTTGATGCAAACTATAAACTGTTTAAGAATCAGAATAGTGAAGTATTTGCCAGGTACATTGGTACTAACTGCAGGAATGGACCGCCTATGAAGAAGATCTGGGTTCCAAAAACGTGTCTTGAGAATCTTCCTGTGAATGTCCTCATGACATCTCACATGAAGAAGACAAACCTCAGACCAAAGGCTTCATATAGGCAGAGGACTCATTTGAGTCGCACTAACACAAATGTTTTGCAGGGAAACCATGCTCAGGCATATGAGAGCGGTTCTTCAAACCATCATTCTCATATGACCAAAAACTATTCTACCTATTCTTATGAGTACTATTGCCCACCTGCTAGACTGTTTGCTAGGGCTCCAAAGCCAAAATTTTCAGATGCTGCACTTAGACTTATTGCTTCTAAGCCACCCTTGAAGATGTGGGTGGTTAAGAAAGCTTAACTCTCTTTTGCAGGGAAAGGTCTCCAGCACAAAACCAAAATCTTCTGACGCTATTGCTGGGGACCTTAAAAATCTTGTGGGGCGCAAGATCAAATGCCCGAATGGCATCACTATGTATTTCATACCTGAATCGCATGCTACTCTCCCTACTTGTCCTAACCTGGATCTAAGTTTTCATAATCCACTGGTTCGTCAAATGTTTTTGCTTCACAACATTCTTCGTGAAGCCTATCCCCCTAACTGCACTGTAGGGTACGACACCAGTGACTTCAGAGTCTTTAGAATGGATTACTGACAGTGGGTGTACAAATCACATGACTGGCAAAAGAAGTATCTTTATGGACTCAACCTTACGTCCATCTGACAAGAGCCACATCACATTCGCTGACACTGGTAAAAGTAAGGTACTGGGTCTAGGTAGAGTTGCAATCTCAAAGGATCAACACATGGATAAAGTCATGTTTGTTGAATCCCTTGGCTTCAACTTAATGTCTATCTCAATGCTTTGCGATTTGAACATGATTGTAATCTTTGGAAAATATCGTTGTCTGGTACTAATAGAATCTGACAAGTCTCTAGTGTTTGAAGGGTATCGAAAAGATGATTTGTACGTGGTAGATTTCTCAGCAGGGCCACAGCTTGCAGTTTGTCTTCTCGCAAAGGCTTCAGAATGCTGGCTTTGGCATCGAAGACTTGGGCATGCTGGCATGAGGAACCTCCACACCCTTGCGAAGAAGAAGCATGTCATAGGCATCGAGGGCATCAAGTTCAAGAAAGATCACTTATGCGGTGCCTGTGAAGCTGGGAAGATGACAAGGGCAAAACATCCTTCGAAGACAATCATGACCACTACTCAACCCTTCGAACTGCTTCACATGGATCTCTTCGGTCCCACTCACTACTCAACTTTTTCCACTACTGCTTGCCTCTATGGCTTCGTCATTGTTGATGATTACTCTAGATATACTTGGGTGCACATAATCCTTTACAAGACTGAAGTGCAGGATGTCTTCAGACACTTCATAAATCGGGCTATGAACAATTATGGCGCCAAGATAAAGCACATCAGAAGTGACAATGGCACAGAATTCAAGAACGCTGGCCTTGACACATATCTTGATACATTGGGCATCACTCATGAATTCTCAGCTCCATACACGCCACAACAGAATGGCATCGTCGAACGCAAGAACAGAACACTCATTGAGATGGCCAGAACAATGTTAGATGAGTACAAGACACCAAGAAAATTCTGGACTGAAGCCATTGACACTACATGCCATACTATCAACCGTGTATATCTTCACAAGCTGCTGAACAAGACATCTTATGAACTTCTGACTGGCAAGAAGCCAAATGTCAGTTACTTCAGAGTATTTGGATCAAGATGCTGGATCAAGGACCCTCACCACACCTCAAAATTTGCTCCAAAAGCACATGAGGGCTTCATGCTTGGATATGGAAAGGATTCGCACTCCTACAGAGTCTTCAATCTCTTTCACTACAAAGTGGTTGAAACAGTGGATGTGCGGTTCGATGAGACCAATGGGTCACAAAGAGAGCAACTACCAGATGTGCTAGATGAAGTTCCAGCCAGTGAATCAATCAAGCTAATGGGAACTGGAGAAATTATACCTTCTGAAGCTCGTCCTGAAGAAGAACTTATCATCTCAGCACCTGATCCACATGAAGACAATGCTCAGCCTGAAGACATTCCTCCCCATGATAACGTAGATCAGCAAGAGCAAAGTCTTCGACCTCTACATCCTCGTGTTGCCAATGAAGTGCAGATTGACAGAATAATTGATAGCATCAATGCACCTGGTCCACTGACTCGTTCAAGGGCAACTCAACTGGCAAACTTCTGCGGACACTTCGCGTTCGTTTCAATCACAGAACCCAAGAAAATTGATGAAGCCTTTATGGAACCTGAATGGATTCAAGCTATGCAAGAAGAGCTTCAACAATTTGAGCTGAACAATGTATGGGAGTTGGTTAAGCGTCCTGATCCACGGAAGAATAACATAATAGGCACCAAATGGATATACCGCAACAAGCAAGATGAGCATGGCCAAGTCGTCAGAAACAAGGCTCGTCTCATTGCTCAAGGATATACTCAAGTGGAAGGCATTGACTTCGATGAAACATTTGCTCCTGTGGCCAGACTTGAAGCCATCCGTATACTGCTGGCCTATGCAAATCATCATAACATAATCCTGTATCAAATGGATGTAAAAAGTGCCTTCCTCAATGGCAAAATTGAAGAAGAAGTGTATGTTGCACAACCACCTGGGTTTGAAGATCCAAAACATCCTGACATGGTTTACAAGCTCAAAAAGGCACTATATGGCCTCAAACAAGCCCCTCGGGCCTGGTATGATACACTCAAATACTTCCTGAAGAGCAAAGGCTTCATACCTGGTTCCCTGGATCCCACTATCTTCACAAAGACATATGATGGTGAACTGTTTGTGTGCCAAATATATGTGGATGACATTGTCTTCGGCTGCACCAATCAGAAGTACAGTGAGGAGTTCGGATATATGATGCAAGAGCAATATCAGATGTCTATGATGGGGGAGCTGAAATTCTTCCTCGGTCTTCAGATACGGCAACAACGCAATGGCATCTTCATATCTCAAGAGAAATATCTCAAAGATTGCCTGAAGAAGTTCGGTATGCAAGACTGCAAAGGCTTCACAACACCAATGCCAGCCAAACATCATCTGGGTCCTGACGACAATGGTAAAGAGTTCGATCAAAAGGTATACCGCTCCATGATTGGTTCTTTGCATTATCTATGTGCATCTAGGCCAGATATTATGCTTAGTGTTTGCATGTGTGCTCGGTTCCAAGCAGCACCAAAGGAGTCGCATCACTTAGCTTTGAAGCGAATTCTTCGATATTTGGCTCACACCCCAACTCTAGGGTTATGGTATCCAAAGGGCTCAGAGTTTGATCTGTTTGGATTTTCGGATGCTGATTACGCTGGTGACAAGGTTGATCAGAACTCCACATCAGGCACATGTCACTTTCTGGGCCGATCACTTGTCTGTTGGTCTTCAAAGAAGCAGAACTGTGTATCTCTCTCCACTGCTGAATCTGAATACATTGCTGTTGGATCCTGCTGCGCTCAGCTTCTATGGATGAAGCAAACCCTCAAGGATTATGGCATTCATCTGAAGCAAGTGCCACTTTACTGCGACAACGAAAGCGCCATCAAGATCGCCAACAACCCAGTTCAGCACTCGAAGACAAAGCACATTGAAATTCGCCATCATTTTCTCAGAGATCATGTTGCAAAGGAAGACATTGATATCATACACGTCAACACTGAAGAGCAATTGGCAGATATCTTCACCAAGCCCTTGGATGAGAAGAGATTTTGCAAGTTACGGTGTGAGCTAAATATCTTGGAATCCTCAAATGTCTTGTGATCAGGCACACATCCTAACACTTATGCATGTTGATGACTTAGATGTGCAACACACAAAGTAACGTGTATCTTCAATCAATGAAGACATACATTCTAAGTGTGAATACATTAACATGGAATTTGACTTCGGAGCGCCACGATAATTGTGCGCCGTGTCTGGGTCTAATACTTCCTATACGGTGGGTAACGCCACCACCAAATTTTCTGTTTGAAGTGTTCCACTCAAGGCGTCACATTTGCTATGTTTTCACATTTGGTTTGGCTTCAATCTCAATTTGTCTTCATGATTATCTTCAATATGTAGATTATATATATGTACTGGTGTTCTGTCCTCTACAGCATTCACTTATAGCTATGCCTTCTTGTTTGAATCTTTTGAACTAAGTGAATGTGATCGGACCCTAACCTCTCCATGCTTCCTACCTCAAATTCTATCTCTCCAAGTCATATGCATTCTATTGAAACTGTCCAATGTCTTCACTCCATCCTTGTCAGATGAAGACACAGAGACAAACTTTAAAACAGCTTTCAATGTTTTTCCATCAACAAGAAATCCGGAGAAGTAGGAACGGCTCCCGACAAACAAGGCGTGCGTGGGGTGAAACTGCCCCCACAATTCCGCATGCTGGCCACGTACTGATCAGATGCGAATCGCCAGGGGCACCTGAGTAATAGCGCAGGGCCGCCCATATCCCTATAAATACACGTTTCACTGCAGTCATTATCTCTTCTTCCACCCTCGCACGAACCCTAGCGCCACCGCTAACTCTCAACGACGCCGGCGACGAAGTGCTTCACTGCCGCAACCTCTCCGATGCCGTTCTCACGCCGACAGCGGACATCAGTCTCTCCGCCGTCGCCGTAGGTGTCTTCCGTCGCCAAGTTAGGGCACGGAGGATCGAACTGCTCGGCCTCAACTCTCACCTCGTCTAGCAGTTCCAAGTCTGGTAAATAACAAGTCTTTTTAACAGCCTCTTTTGATCCTATAGCTCCATCACTTTCTGCCAAAAGAGGTTTCCATTCACACAAGTTTCATCTCTCTCATTTGCAACTCATAACTTGCCTAGTATATTCAGTTGTTCTTCATGAAGTAGTTAGATTCCTCACTTGTACTGATCTATAGGTTAGTACAAATCTGGAACCAACTTCTTTTCTATAAAGTGAATGTCTTCGCATGATGAAGTCAATATCTTCTAAACTGATTTGTCTTCAAAATCTTCTGAGAATGCATATGACCTCTTCCCCTTCCCTCGCACCTTAATGCTGTCACGGGTACATGTCCGTGGGAGAATCTTTTGGTTCTCATAGTCTGCATTCATTTGCAGAGTTCCTAAAGCGTCTCATCAATTCACCCGCAGCAAGTTCCTATTGGTCAAGCAAAAGGAAGCCTTTGAAGACTTTGAATCTGAAGCCTTCCAAGCTAAGCTTCATGGCAGCAGAAAAACCAGCGAGGAAGGGAGGCAGACAGAGACGTGGTGAAACGTCTAAGGATCTGCCTGAGGATTTGGCAGAAATGTACCAAATTGATCCTGAAGAGAGCTATGGTCAGCGCAAGACACGAATCCAATGGATTCGAAGATATTGGGCAGAGCAGTGGTTCCAATACCGCTTCGTCACCAAGGAATATGCAGAGAAGTGCACCATCAAGAGGCCATGGGGAGATGTCTTGTACAAAAATCTCGTACCCCGGTCCAGAGACGAAGCCATTGCTCAAGGCTTCTATCCATGCATGGTCAGAGGACCACAGCCAGCTGAAGCACATCCGTCATCACTTCTCTGGTGTCGCGATGACAATCTCTTCAAGCGCAACTTCCAATTTGCTCAGAACTCTGCGAAGCAAAACAAGAAGGAGTTTGGACTGGACTTCAACCCTGGTCCCTCTAAGCCAAGGGCGGATGGCACACGCGACGCAAATCCCAATGTCATTGGGCCGTATGCCAATCTCGAAGGCCTCATCACTCGCATTCTAGTCCAAGGGACTGCCGTGAACGACCCTCCAGCAGACACTGAGTCTGATGACGCTCCTGCTACCCCGGAGTCGAAGCAAATGAAGAAGAAGCCAAAAGCTTCCAAGCCAGCCGCTTCTCCCAAGATCTCCAGAGCGAAGCCATTGGCCACTGCACCTCCTGAAGCAAGTGTGCAGTCTGAAGACTTATCACGAGTCTCCAAGCCCCAAGAAGCCAAGAAGCCTCAGCCACATACTGGCAAAGAGCTCACTGCCGCTGCCGTTCTGCGCTGCGAGGCCATTGATATGTCAAGTGACGACGATCTTGCCGATGACGCTCTTGAGCAGCTAATCAAGAGCAAGGAGGAGGCTGAAATCTTCAACAATCTGCCTCTGTTCGATGCAGCAATCATCCACAACTTCATTGATGAGTGGTTTGATACACCCAACATCAGCTTCGATGATCTGCAGCTGCCCATTGGCCTCAGTGTAGCCTTCCAAGGAGCTATTGCTTCAGAACTCGCAATTTCCCAGCGCATAGTGGAATTGAAGCAGAAGATAGATTTTGAAAAGGCTCAGTTCAAGCAGAACATGGCCATGCTCAGCATCCAAGAAGTCAAAGACTTCAAAGTCATGCTGCATGAGTTGAAGGAAAACTTTATGCAGAAACGTGCAGAGGCTCAGGGTTCACGTGAGCGCATGAAGAATTTGGCTGATCTCTGTGTGCAGGCCTACAATGAGGCCGAGAAGCGAAAGGCACTTGGGCGTCCCGGCATCGACCCCAGGATGGCCGCTAAGAAAAAGAAGAAGCCCACTGTGGCTGAACAAGAGGCCCCACGACAAGAAGCTGTTCCGATTGTCTTCCCCACTGCCAAGCCTGGCTCGAAGCCAAAGCACCGCCCAACCGCTTCAGAGCTTAAGAAGACAAGGACAGCCGAAGGTGAAGCAAGGAAGAGGAAACACCCTGAAGCCTCTCCTTCAGACCCCACCATCAAGAAACGCAAGACCAAGAAGTCTCGGGCTGCTCCCACAGAGCCCCTGATAGTCGAACCCCTCTCCGTCCGCTTTCCGAACGAAGATCGTCAGCTGACCGTGCATGAGCCTGCTTTCACAGAGGCTCCGCACGCTGAAGACATTCCAGCAGCCGGCCCCAACGTTGCTGAAGACATTGGTCTCCAAGACAATGTGCAAGGTGATGCAGTCCTTACTCAGCTCGAAACGAGCGAAATGATCAGCATTGGTCGTCCCTTGACGCCAATCACCCAAGATGCATCGTGGGCAGATCGCCCGCAGGATGAAGAGAATGAGCCCCAGCCCACTGCAACTCCACTGGCGTCGCCTGCATTCCGTAGGCTTCGCAAAGGGCCAAGGGCTCAGACTACTGACGACATTCCGGCTGCATCAGCCGAAGACCATGAAGAAGAGCATGAAGAACCTCAAGCTCCATCTCACCCGCACCAACAAGAAGAAGTTCTCAAGGAGAACGCACCTGAATCCATCCCTCTCACTACACGTGATGAGGCTGACACCATTGCAGCTGCCACACCCAATACTGAAGCATTTGTGGAGCCCGACCAACCAACAGCTTCAAGAGATACTGAAGCTACTGCCTCTGACCCTTCTGTGCCTGAGTCTGCTGCCGGTCCACAGTTCAACTATCATGTTGCGCACAGGACCCAGGTCCAGAAGCCAATCCCACGACTGCCAAGGTTCCCAGGTCCTGCAATAGCTCCTGGCACCTTCAATGTCAATAGCTTCAAGGCAGACAACACTTTCTTCAACCGCTCCAAGAACCCTTATTCGAGGGAACAGATCGTATCAGATAGGTTCTGGAGCTACCCACAGCGCAGCTACTACTCCTGCGTCCTCTACAACCAAGGCCGTATCTTTCCACACCAGCGCCTTGAGGTTGAAGCTATTGCTGGTCTGCCTGGTCTGGAAGAAGCACTGGACTGCTTCAAGCAAGTTGGCCTGCTGCCGTTTGTCACGGATGAAGAGCACTGGAATGAAGAGCTTCTGCTCCAGTTCTATGCCACACTGCACATCAAAGGCTACAACAGAGATCCGAAGACTTGGGTCCTGGAGTGGATGACCGGCAATGTCCATCATAAAGCCAATGCATTTGATATCATTGAGCTCACCGGCCTACCCACTCCTGGCGAACTCTTCGAAGAAGGCTGCCAACTCCATGCTCAAGCAGTTGAGAGCATATTTCAGCGACCTGAGCCAAATATGAGTCAAATGCTCTCAGTGATGAAGCCATTGCTTCCTGACGCACCTTACCCAACCGAGTTCTTCGTTGAAGACTTAGAGTACCTGCCCAGAACTATCTATCACATCGTCAGGCGGACTCTATGGCCCATTAAGGGGCACTCTCGATATGCCAAGGTTGAAGGTGCCATGAAGACTCTCATCTTCGACATCCTGCATGGCAAATGCTTCAATGCCCAGGATCTCTTTATACATCAACTTGCAGTGTCTGGCTCAGATCTCTTTGGTCTGAAGATTTATGCTCCATGGGTTATGAGGCTCATCAAGCTCCACTCTACTATATCCTATCAACCCTCTGCTCGCAACCACAGAATCTTCTTACCTGATGTGGACACCTCTGCTGAAGCGATTTATCCTGAGCCTGCCAAGCAGCCATTAAGTCTTCAGAATGCAGAACACCAGAGCTTCACTCAGCATGATGAAGGTGTTGAAGCCATTTCCAGAGTCTATCCAATGGCTAGCACCACACGTGCCCCTGCATCAACTGAAGCCACTGACAGCACAGCTGCACAGAGACCCAAGAAACGCGCTCGTACGCTCACTGATCATGAACTTCTTGTGGCTCTGCACCAAAAGCAAGATAGGCATCACGACTGGCTCAAACGGCAGATGCGCAGTATCATGCAAGACGTCAATCGCATCAGGAATCTGGCCACAAAGAATGCCTTTGTCGCACATGAAACCTGTCGCCGCACTTGGAAAGGCCTCACCATGATGTGCACTGAAGCTGAACTGCAAGAGGATGGCTTCAAAGAGAGATTCAAGTTTGACTCCACACCCCCCAGAAGAGCTGTGTTGCGTGGAACTCCGTCGCTTGAAGAATCAGAGTTCTCTTCCTCTGCTACCACAGTGACTGGAAAAATCATTGAGGAAGAAGACGATGCTACATCACCACCACCTTCTTCAGCGCGCGTCGTCACTGCACCAAGCTCGCCAGCTCCACCAAACGTCTCCACCGACCCTGCTGCGCCTGGGAACGCGTAGAAAACTCTATGTCTTCAAACCTTTTTGGTCATCACTGACAAAAGGGGGAGAAGCATATGATGTTTATAGTCTTCAAGCGGGTCAATAATATGGGCGGGTGCTTTATATTTTGCATTTTGCTTCGTGCTTACAACTCTCGTTTTGCTACATTTGGTTCTTTGAGTTGTAACACTTAAACTTGATGGTCGTCTGCTACTATGTTTGCCACTGTGTTTTTGCGAAGATAAATTCCGCATGTACGACGATAATTTCCGCACTTATATCATTTCGCAGACGTCCATTTTTCATTATGCATATCATTATCTTCATATATCTTTACATACATGATGGATTGTCATCATAAGTTGAAGTGGATTCCCACAAATACAACCTGCTATGTGCATTTGCGTTCCAGAAGCAAATCACTTATATGCACATCTTCAGGAGGAGCCCTTGCAGCTTATGAAGACAATTCCTTTACAATTTCACAAATTATATTCCCCGTTGAAAACTTCAACTAGTTTGTCATCAATCACCAAAAAGGGGGAGATTGTAAGTGCATCCAGTGCCACCCCTAGTTGGTTTTGGAGTATTGACGACAAACCTAGTTGAGGGACTAATATGTTTGTGAGAATTGCAGGATAACACAGGTAGAAGTCCCTCATTGATTCGGTTTAGTTACCAGAGATGACCCCTAAAAATGTACGAAGACATTGAAGACAATGGTGGTTCATGAAGACATTCATGTTGAAGACAATGACATATGAAGACTCCCCATGAAGCCTATGGAACTCGAAGACTTAGATCCTTCGTAGTTTTACTTTATTCATGTTGTGTCATAGGAACCACCGTACTGTTAAGTGGGGTCCAAGAGAACCAGTCAGGATGACTGAAGTGATGCCTAATTCAAATCCTATGTCTTCGAGTGAAGACAATGAGAGAAAATCTTGTCCAGAGTCAGACAAGTCAGCTTTACTTGCAGCCCAAGTAAAGTTGCCGTAAGAGTTCAAAATCCGACTGTTAGTACACGTGTCAGTTCCTTAGTGACCCAGGGTCATTTCGGACAAATCAGGTTGGGTTGCCAAGTTGCTATAAATAGTCCACCCCCACAACCATAAACGGTTGGCTGCTCAAATTTCAGTGCACGGCTTTTGTCGTTTGAGAGCAACCCACCTCGAAGCCTTTGAGAGAAAATCCTTAGTGAGGAGAAAAGCCCTAACCACCCAGAGCCAGAGCAATGGGCATCACTTAAGTCTTCTTGTCTGAGTGATCTGAAGACTTATTACACTTGAGGACTGTGCATCCTCCAGACGGTTAGGCGTCGCGTTCTGAGCATCCAAGAGGAATTGTGGAGTGCCGGTGAACGAAGTCTGTGAAGGTTTGGGAGTCTACCTTGAAGACTTACCAGAGTGATTGGGCGGGGTCTGTGTGACCTTAGCTTAAGGAGAAAACGGTGAGGACTGGGTGTCCTGAGCTGCGTGTTCAGGACTGGGTGTCCGGGACTGTGTGTCCTTTGGTTTAAATACCTAGCCGCTCCAACCAGACGTACAGTTGTCACAGCAACTGGAACTGGTCCAACATATCATTGTCTTCAACGTGTCACTGGTTTCATCTTCGCCTCCCTTTACTTACCAGTACACATTGTGAAGCTATTGCATGCTTGCTTTATCTTCTGTCTTCACAACTTGACTGTATGATCTGTTTGGCTTCATAACTTCTTCCAACCTGATCCTCATTACACTGAAGCTGTTTGTCACTGTGCTTTCACTATATTGTATACTTGACCATGGCTTGCGTTGTGTAATCTAACTTCCGCTGCATAGTGATAGGCTTGTTCACTCTGTTTGTCTTCATAACTTCCACGTTTTGAAGACTTTCATAAAAATCGCCTATTAACCCTCCCCTCTAGTCGATATAACGCACTTTCACTTTCATTACCCATGAAACCTGTCGCCGCACATGGAAAGGGCTAACGATGATGTGTTCTGAAGCTGATCTTCAAGAGGATGGCTTCACTGAGTGATTCAAGTTTGACTCCACACCTCCTAGAAGGGCAGTGCTGCGAGGAACACCATCCCTTGAAGACTCTAAGTTCTCTTCCTCCGCTGCCACAGTGACTGCCAGAGTTATCGAGGATGAAGATGATGCTACTTCACCGCCACCTCCTTTAGCACACATCGATACTGCTCCAAGTTCGTCTGCACCGCCAAACACCACCGAAGACCCTGCTACTTCACCTACTCCTCATGGGAACGAGTAGATGCTCTATGTCTTCAAACCTTTTTGGTCCTCACTGACAAAAGGGGGAGAAGCATATGAGGTTGATAGTCTTCAAGCGGGTCCATATGGGCGGGTGCTTTATATTTTGCTTCGTGCTTACAACTCTCGTTTTGCTACATTTGGTTCTTTGAGTTGTAACACTTAAACTCGATGGTCGTCTGCTACTTATTTGCCAACTTGTTTTGCGATGATAAATTCCGCATGTGCGACGATAAATTCCGCACTTAGATCATTCTGCAGACGTCCATTTTTCATTATGCATGTCATTATCTTCATATACTTTCACATGCATAGTGGATTTTCATCATAAGCTGAAGTGGATCTCCACAAGTACAACCTGCCATGTGCATTTGCATTCCAAAAGCAAATTACTTATATGCACATCTTCAAGGGGAGCCCTTGCAACTTATGAAGACAATTCCTTATCCTTTAAAATTTCAAAGATTATATTCCCCGTTGAAAACTTCAACTAGTTTGTCATCAATCACCAAAAAGGGGGAGATTATAAGTGCATCTAGTGCCACCCCTAGTTGGTTTTGGAGTATTGACGACAAACCTAGTTGAGGGACTAATGTGTTTGTGAGAATTGCAGGATAACACAGGTAGAAGTCCCTCATTGATTCGGTTTTCCTACCAGAGATGACCCCTAAAAATGTATGAAGACATTGAAGTCAATGGTGGTATATGAAGATATTGACATTGAAGACTATGACAAGAGAAGACACCACATGAAGCCTATGGAGCTCGAAGACTTAGATCTTTTGTAGTTCTTTTTCATTTGTGTTGAGTCATAGGAACCACCGTACTATTAAGTGGGGTCCAAGAGAACCAATCAGAATGACTGAAGTGATGCCTAAACAAAAAACCTATGTCTTTGAGTGAAGACTATGAGAGCAAATCTTGTCCAGAGTCGGACAAGTCAGCTTTGCTTATAGCCCAAGTGAAGTTGCCGTGTGGGTTTGAAATTTGACCGTTGGAACACGTGTCAGTTCCTTAGTGACCCAGGGTCATTTCGGACAAATCAGGTCGGGTTGCCTAGTGGCTATAAATAGCCCACCCCCTACAACCATAAACGGTTGGCTGCTCAGATTCAGAGTACGGCTTTTGTCGTTGGAGAGCAACCCACCTCGAAGCCTTTGAGAGAGAATTCCTTGCGAGGATAAAGCCCTAACCACCCAGAGCCAAAGAGAATTAGGCATCACTTAAGTCTTCTTGTCTGAGTGATCTGAAGACTTATTACACTTGAGGACTGTGCATCCTCCAGCCGGTTAGGCGTCGCGTTCTGAGCATCCAAGAGACATTGTGGATTGCCGGTGAATGAAGTCTGTGAAGGTTTGGGAGTCTACCTTGAAGACTTACCAGAGTGATTGGGCGAGGTCTGTGTGACCTTAGCTCAAGGGGAATACGGTGAGGACTGGGTGTCCTGAGCTGGGTGTTCAGGACTGGGTGTCCGGGACTGTGTGTCCGGGACTGTGTGTCCTTTGGTTTAAATACCTAGCCGCCCTAACTAGACGTACAGTTGTCACAGCAACTGGAACTGGTCCAACAAATCTTTGTCTTCAACGAGTCACTGGTTTCATCTTTCCCTTCTCTTTACTTACTATTACTCTGTGTGAAGTCATTGTATGTTTGCTCAATCTTTTGTCTTCACTGAGTGACTGTGTGATTTGTTTAGCTTCTTAATATCTTCCTGCCTGATCCTTACTACCTAGCTACTATCAGTCATTGTCCTTTCACTTCATTGAATACATGACTATGGTTTATCTAGTGTAGTCTAACTTCCGCTGCATGGTAATAGGTTTATTTCTATCGTTTGTCTTCGAAACTTCCATGTTTTGAAGACTTTCATAAAAATCGCCTATTCACCCCCCCCTCTAGTCGATATAACACACTTTCAGCTTCACATGCAGAGGCGAGGCCACAAGTCCTACGAGTGCACCAAAAAGCGGACGATGATCCTCAACAACAACGACACTTATGACTCAATGAGTGAAGGAGAAATGGAAGCCCTTGAGCAAGTGGCCATACACTGGCAAGTGAACGATGAAGAGGAACAAGTCTTTTGCAATGAAGATTCAAGTCCTGCTCTAGTTGTCTCCAGGGTCTTGACTTTTCAACATCACCAAGAAGAAGACCAAAGATGCCATATCTTTCATACCAAGGCTGACATCAATGGAAGATCCGTCAAGGTCATCATCTATGGAGGGACTTGTCATAACCTCGCAAGTGAAGAACTTTGCTCCAAGCTCCAATTGCCCAAGATGAAGCACCCACATCCCTACAAAGTTCAATGGCTTAGCGACTCTGACACTATCCAAGTCGAGCATCGAGTACAAGTCTCCTTCAAAATTGGTGCCTACGAAGACACTTTGGAGTGCGACGTCGTTCCAATGACCATTTGCCACCTTCTTCTTGGACGCCCATGGCAATTTGATAGAGGTGTCATCCACAACGGCCGAATGAACCACTACATCTTCAAGATGAAAGGAAAGGAGTACGTACTTCGCCCCATGTCTCCAAGCCAAGTGATCGCCGACAAGCAAGCCACCCATCATGGAGAGAATAGTGAGAGAGCGAACCACCAAAAAGAGAGTGAGCGCCACAAGCCCAAATCGAGTGCCTCCACGATGAGCGAAAAGAGAACTTAGTCCTATTCGCCACCAAAAGTGAGATAAGAGGATTGTGTGAGAACCCATCTAGTGTCCTACACTATGTCCTTTTGTGCAAGGACAATGCAACACAAGCTAACACCTCTCATGCTCTACCTTTAGTGTTGTCTTATCTTTTGCAGGAATTTCAAGATGGTTTCTCCGACGAGCTACCTTCGGGACTACCTCCACTACGAGGCATCGAGCACCGCATCGACCTCATCCCCGGAGCACCTCTTCCGAACAAAGCTACCTACCGCGTCAACCCCGAAGAAACCAAAGAAATACAAAGGCAAGTAAAGCATCTCATAGACCATGGACATGTGCGTGAAAGCTTGAGTCCTTGTGCCGTTCCGATCATTCTTGTGCCAAAACGAGACGGTAGCTTTTGCATGTGCTCCGATTGTAGACCTATCAATGCTATCACCAATCGCTATAGGTACCCATTCCACGCCTTGATGATATGCTTGATGAACTTAGTGGTGCCACTATATTTTCAAAAATTGATCTTAAAAGTGGTTACTATCAAGCACGCATACAAGAGGGTGGTGAATGGAAGACCGCTTTCAAAACAAAGTTTGGTTTGTATGAGTGGTTAGTCATGCCTATGGGTCTACCTGAAGCACCGGGTACTTTCATGCATCTTATGAATCATGTCTTTCGCCCTTACATTGGTGTGTTTGTTGTGGTCTACTTCGATTATATCCTTGTTTATAGCAAATCTCTTCAAGATCATGTCACCCATGTTTGAACCATTTTGCAAACTCTTTCATACGAGCATCTCTATTCTAACATGGAAAAGTGCCTTTTCGGCGTTGATAAGCTCGTTTTCTTGGGTTTTGTAGTTTCCTCTAAGGGTGTTCATGTTGATGACTCTAAGATCAATGCTATTAAAACTTGGCCCCAACCAACCAATTTGTAACAAGTGCGTAGCTTCCTTGGTCTAGCCGATTTCTACTGTAGATTTGTCAAGGAATTTAGCACCATTGCTTCACCTTTGCATGCTTTGAGCAAGAAACACGCGCCTTTTGTTTGGGGACCATCCCAAGATACCGCTTTCAATGAGCTCAAGAATTTGCTTACTCATGCTCCCGTGCTTACTTTACCCAACTTTGATAAGCCCTTTGAGATTCATTGCGATGCTAGTGGTAATGGCACAGGAGGTGTGTTAACGCAAGAGAAGCGCCCCATAGCTTACTTTAGTGAGAACTTTCCAGAGCGCAACTCAATTACCCCATCTATGACAAAGAGATATATGCTTTAGTACGTGTTTTGCATGAATGGGAACACTATCTTCTCCCTCATGAATTCATCATTCATACCGATCATGAAACGCTTAAATACCTTAAGGGTCAAACCAAGTTGAATAGGCATCATGCTAAATGGAGTGAATTCATTGAGTCTTTTCCTTATGTCATCAAGTACGTCAAAGGTAAGGAAAATGTTGTGGCGGACGCTCTTTCCTGCATATGCATGCTTGCTACTCAACTTGAAATGATTGTCATTGGCTTTGAGCATATAAAAGACTTGTATGAGCATGATCCTACTTTTGCTACTCCTTATGCCAAGTGTCTGACACATACCTCTTGGGAACGCTATTACATAAAAAATGGTTATCTCATGAGAGCTAACAAGCTTTGCATCCCTGAGTCTTCTCTTCGTTTGTTGCTTTTGCAGGAATCTCATGGAGAACGATTAATGGGACATTTTGGACGCGACAAAACTTTCACTACGCTCTCCAAGAACTATTATTGGCCCAAGATGTTTCGCGACGTCAACCGCTTCACCAACCGATGCTCTACATGTCGCAAAGCTAAGTCTAAAGCTCAATCCCATGGCCTTTACATGCCTCTTCCTATTCCATATCAACCATGGGAAGATGTTAGCATGGATTTTGTACTTGGATTGCCTAGGACTAGAAATGGGAAGGATTCGGTATTTGTCATTGTGGACCGTTTCTCTAAGATGGCACATTTCGTTCCTTGCAACAAGATAGACGATGCTTCACATGTTGCAAATCTATTTTGTAGGGAAATATTGCGTCTACATGGAGTGCCAAAGACGATCGTCTCGGACCGCGACGTCAAGTTCCTAAGCTACTTTTGGAAGACACTATATGCCAAGCTCAGAATCAAGCTACTCTTCTCCACAGCGTATCATCCACGAATCGACGGCCAAACGGAGGTGACCAACCGCACACTCTCGGCTCTACTTCGCGTGCTCATCAAGAAGAACATCAAGGAGTGGGAGGAATGTCTACCTATCGCCGAGTTCACCTGCAACTGTGCAAGACACTCAACAATCGGCAAGTCCCCCTTCGAGGTTGTCTACGAATTCAACCCATTGTCACCATTGGACATTCTCCCTCTAACACTACAAGAGCGCATCAATTTGGACGCAAGTGAATGTGTGAACCATCTCAAGAAGATGCATGAAGATACAAGGCACACCATCGAGCGCCAAGTACAACGACTTGTGACCAAGCTCAACATCAACAAGCAACCCATGGTATTCGACATTGGTGATCTTGTGTGGCTACACCTTCGCAAAGACCGCTTCCCCACCGAACGCAAGTCCAAGCTTCTACCTCGAGCGGATGGACCCTTCAAGGTTCTCACACGCTACAACAACAACAACAACAACGCTTACAAGAGCGACCTCCCGCGCGACAAGTACAACGTGAGCGACATCTTCAATGTCAAGGACCTCTCGCCCTACCATGGTGATGAGGAATTTGATCCTATGTCGGATCTTCCCCAAGGGAGGGGAGATGATGCGGAGCATCCCAAGGTCATCCCCATGGACCTATCTAGGTCTCTATGACACCACTTGGACTAATGAAAAGAGCCCGAGCAAAGGCTATCGAAGATAAGGTGAACTCACTCCTGCCTGAACTACCACTTTCTATGCATGAGAATTGGCTACTACCTCAAGAGGATACCCTATGTGTGATTAGGCACTTGGAGGAAAGCCACGGACGAGACGGTGAGGACGCCAAGCTCAAGGGACAAGAAGAAGGACAGCTCGAAGTTCCCAGGCTCCGGACGACCGACGAACCCCGGACGTCCGATGACCTCCAGGCTCTGGACGTCCGACCCTCTCCGGACGACCGACGCACCCACACCCGAGCCGAAACTACGGGCTTCCGAAGCCTTCCAGATGACCGACGCCCCGGAAGTCCGACCCCGACCGAACGTCCGACCGAAGCCCACCCGAGCCGAATCTACGGACGTCCGACGAGCACCGGACGTCCGGGCCCTCGCAAGCCTCCGGACGACCGGTGACTCCCGGACGTCCGACACCTGTGTGCTGTTTATGTGTTGGGCCACAACCCATGTACCCCTTCTCCCACCTAGACTATATATAATCTTCTCCAACCTACGTTTTAGGGTTAGCAAAGGATTAGCTCATATTTCGTGTGAGAGCTTTGCTCATCCACTTGGTTACCTTCTCCTCGGAGATAGCACCTCCTCGGAGAAGATCCCCCAAGCAGATTCAAGACCCCTTTACGGGAAGAACATCAAGACCTCCTCACGGAGAAGACCGGATACCCTTGTATCGTCCTTAGTTGACCTTGGATCGTGTGATCTCTTATGCACTCGAGGATCTAGCATATGTGTGACCATTTCTTGTTGGTTTAGTGTTTCTCTCGTGTTTCCCCTCGTATTTTCCCTTGTATTCTTCGTGTTCATCGCGGGATCCGCTCCTTTCGTGAAAGATCGGCCCCTGGGGTTCCTACCCTACATCACAATGAAGTAATTATGGCAAGTGGCAACATGGAGCATTCCCTCTGAACTGAGGAGTGAGGCACGACCTTCGCGACCGAGGTATAGAATACCGAGGAAGCACCAGGTGCTCAATCCGTGTTAAGTAAGCAAGACAACACAAGGCACCCATGTAACGCCCTCGATGCGTCTATATCTCCTACGTGTCGAAGCATGACTTAGAGGCATAACCACATTGAAAGCAATGTCGCAAGTAAGGCAATCTTCACAACATCCCATGTAAATAGATAATAAAAGGGGAAGGTACATAGTAGACTTACACTCGCCAGGTCAAACAAAGTACATAAATAGCATTACATCATCCAATCACTCATGGCCCGGCTACGGTGCCAAAATAAAAGATCAACCCAACATGCGACATGGTCCCGATCGCCCCAACTGGGCACCACTACTGATCATCCGGGAAAGACAAATAGTAACGACGTGAGTCCTCGTTGAACTCCCAGTTGAGCTCAAGCGCGTCATCTTGAACAGAGTCATCAGGCCCTACATCTAGTTTGGAAGTAATCTGTGAGCCACAGGGACTCAGCAATCTCGCACCCTCGCGATCAAGACTATTTAAGCTTATAGGTAAGGCAAGGTAATATGTGGAGCTGCAGCAAGCGACTAGCATATATGGTGGCTAACCTGTTCGCAAAAGAGAGCGACCAGAGAAGGCAAAGCGCGAACGAATAACTAGAGAACAACCTGCGGCAAGCATTACTCCAACACCGGGTTCACCTCCCGGACTCCGCCGAGAAGAGACCATCACGCTAACGCACACAGTTGATTCATTTTAATTAAGTTTAGGTTCAAGTTATCTACAACCGGATATTAACAAATTCCTATCTGCCCATAACCGCATGCACGGCTTTCGAAAGTTCAAATCCCTGCAGGGGAGTCCCAACTTAGCCCATGACAAGCTCTCATGGTCAACGAAGGATATACCTTCTCCCGAGACATTCCGATCAGACTCGGCATCCCGGTTCTACAAGACAACTCCGACAATGGTAAAACAAGTCCAGCAACACCACCCGCTGTGCCAACAAATCCCGATAGGAGCTGCACATATCTCGTTCTCAGGGCACACCGGATAAGCTAAGCGTACGGGAGCCAACGTAATCCAAGTTTCCAAGGGACGGCCCCGCACGGTGCTCGAGGTTGGACCAACGCTTAGAGAAGCACTGGCCCGGGGGTTTAAAATAAAGATGACCCTTGAGTCCGCGAAACCCAAGGGAAAAAGTCTAGGTGGAAAATGGTAAAACCAAGGTTGGGCATTGCTGGAGGAGTTTTATTCAAGGCAGACTATCAAGGGTTCCCATTATCACCCAACCGCGTAAGGAACGCAAAATCCGGGAACATAACACCGATATGACGGAAACTAGGGCGGCAAGAGTGGAACAAAACACTAGGCGAGAGGCCGAGCCTTCCACCCTTTACCAAGTATATAGATGCATTAAGATAATAATATAATATAATGATATCGCAACAAGTAAACAATGTTCCAACAAGGAACGATCTCCAATCTTCACCTACAACTAGCAACGCTATAAGAGGGGCTGAGCAAAGCGGTAACATAGCCAATCAACGGTTTGCTAGGACATGGTGGGTTAGAAGTTTGACATGGAAATTTGGGAGGCCTGATAAGCAAGTGGTAGGCATCGTAGCATAGGCATAGCAAAAGACCGAGCATCTAGCAAAGCAAAGATAGAAGTGATTTCGAGGGTATGATCATCTTGCCTGCAAAGTTGTCAGAGTTGACTGGATCCTGGAAAGAAAACTCAACGGGCTCCTCGTTAGCGAACTCATCTCCCGGCTCTACCCAAACAAGATAAACAAGCAAACGGAACACAATCAACCACGTGCAAACTCAAACAACATGATGCAAACATGGTATGCTGTGCGGAATGCGATATGTGATGCATATGCAAGATTTGACAAGGAATGAATGAACCTGGCCTCAACTTGGAAATCCAAGTGTGCCACTGGAAAGGTGAGGTGATTTCGGTTGAAATCGATATAAAGAACACCAGAATCGGAGACACGGTTTGGAAATGGCAAACAATTCAAATATGGCACCGGTCTGCGATATACAGCAAGTAACCATCTAAATGCAACAAGACAAACATGCTACAGCACTCAAACATGGCAACAAAATACATGGCAGGGATCCATTCATGATGCTTAACAAAAGATGAACACTGAGCTACGGCCAATTCATCCATTAACAGGTTCAAACAAGCATGGCAAAAGTGCAATTGGTAAACAGATCTCAGACTTAGTGAAATTAACACTTGTCTGGAATTTCAGATCAGGTAGCACACTTTGGAGCATGAAAACTAGATGCTACAGGAACTTAACATGGCAAAGTAAGGCATGACATAGAGCGACGCAAGGAGCTTAACAAAAGTACCTTAGTGACCTTGAGCCAAAAGGGATCAGAAAATACATTTGCAAGCATGTGAACATGGCAAAAACATAAACAGATCACAGACTTAGTGAAAAACTGGAACATGCAAATCAGATATCAAGTAGGCATGTTTACGAGCTCGCTGCACTCACTACAGAGCATGGCATGACAATATAAGCATACACCCATCAAGAATACACATTATACAAGCTAGACATGGCAAGAACAACAACATAGCATGCACGGATCAACCACAACATCCTCGGCAAAATCGCTAACAAGTAGACAATTTGCCCAGATTCACGAAATAGCAAAAGTAGAGCTCGATTGACTCAAACTAGGGTGCTCCATAATTGCAAACAAAAACATGGGTGGATAGAGCACTACAAGATTAACAAAACATCCTTACTGATCATCCTCAAAAGAGGCACGAATCACTGGGAAACAACATGAACATATGGCATATTGATGAAAAACAGATCAAGGACTTAGTGGAATTGCTAAGTCCCTGAAATCAGCATTAATGAATGCTCCACTTTGCAAGCTTGTGCTAGTCACCACACACATCACAAAAATACATGGATAGCTCCTCTGGAAAGATGGCAAAGCATATGACAAAACACATGTAGAGCTCAGGGGCATATCATGCACACATTAATCATGGCAAAAATGACAAATAGGTATTTGGTGCAGCTGATCTGACACTTAACTCAAATAGCACTCTTCCAACAGCATTTCGGGCATCAAGATGAACTCAAATGAAAATGATGCATGAGATGAAATGATGTGCTCTCTGAGGCGAACATTTTGATATGCTAAACGCCCAAAACGGATCTACGAATGAGGAGATATAGCATGATGAACATGGCAAAATAATTAGGGTTAGGGACGAAAAGTCAACCCCGAGATTTCGGATCTCAGATCCAGATCGGGATCTTGCCGGAGTTACTATAGTGGCACGGTTCCCGAGGATCGCCGGCCGGAGTTCGAGCTCGAGGACGGGACGTCGGTGGCCGGGCTTCTCGCCGGGGAGGGCGCCAGCGTGGAGGAGAGAGGCGCGGGGCGGCGAGGCGGCGCCGGCCGGACTTGAGGGCTCCGGCAACCGGAGGTCGGCGGCGCATGGTGGCCGAAGCAGCGGCAAGGTGCGGGCCACCGGTGGAGGAGCGCGGTGGCGCGGCGAGTGAGGATGGCGGCGCGGGGGAGGCGCAGCCTCGGCGGCGGCGGCGGGCGCTCCCAGGCGCGGGGCGGCGAACGGGCCTCGGGGGCCCGACTTGGGCTCCCCGGTCCGGCGGCGGAGAGGGCGGCGGCCAGACGCGTGTAAGCTCGGGATTGGTGGAGGCGATTCGTCCAGGGGTGGCGGACGTGTCCGGTGGCGGCGGAGACGAATTTTAGGGTTTTGGGAAAGAGGAGATGCGGGATTTCGGAAGGAGATCTATATATAGGCATAGAGAGAGCTAGGAGTGTCCAAATGAGGTGCGGTTTTCGGCCACGTGATCGTGATCGAACACTCTACATGATGGAGAGGGTTTTGGTCGGTTTTGGGCCAAATTGGAAGGGTGTTGGGCTGCAACACACACGAGGCCTTTTCGGTCCCTCGGTTAACCGTTGGAGCATCAAACGAAGTCCAAATGGTACGAAACTTGACAGGAAGTCTACCGGTAGTAAACCAAGGCCGCTTGGCAAGTATCGGTCCAATCCGGAAATGTTTAACCCCCACACATGAAAAGAAGGTAAAAAAGACCACCGGAGGAGAACGGAGCGCCGGAATGCAAAACGGACAACGGGGAAAATGCTCGGATGCATGAGACGGACACGTATGCAAATGCAATGCACATGATGACATGATATGAGATGCATGACAATGACAACAACACACGGAGACAAAAACCCGAACCCGAGAAAATAAAATAACTTAACGCCGGAAACAGCAAGAGTTGGATTACATATTAGGTAAATCATATCCGGGGTGTTACAACACTCCACCATTCCGAAAGGATATCGTCCCGAGATCTAGGACTGGAAGAACGCCGGGTACTCAAAACGGAGGTGATCCTCGCGTTCCCAGGTGGCTTCACGATCGGAATGGTGTGACCACTTGACTTTGAGGAATTTGATTGACTTATTGCGAGTCTTGCGTTCAGTCTCTTCAAGAATAGCAATGGGGTGCTCACGATAAGAGAGATCTTCTTGGAGCTCAATATCTTCGAAGTTGACGGTGCGGTCAAGAGTCTTGAAGCACTTGCGGAGCTGAGAGACATGGAACATGTCATGCACATTTGCAAAGTTTGAAGGAAGCTCAAGTTGATAGGCGATATCGCCTCTCTTGTTGACGATCTTGAAAGGTCCCACGTATCTAGGGGCAAGCTTCCCTTTGATACCGAAGCGACGAGTACCTTTCATTGGAGAGACGCGGAGGTAAACATGATCTCCGATCTCGAAAGCCAAATCACGGTGCTTACTATCATAGTAGCTCTTCTGGCGCGACTGCGCTGCTTTGAGGTTATCACGAATGACTTTGCACATTTCCTCTGCCTCTGTGATTAAGTCATTTCCCAGAAGTTGACGTTCACCGGTTTCAGACCAGTTGAGAGGGGTACGTCACTTCCTGCCATACAGAATTTCGAATGGGGCCTTGCCCGAACTTGCTTGAAAACTGTTGTTGTAGGAGAATTCAACATATGGAAGACAATCTTCCCACTTCATGCTGAAGGAGATCACACAAGCCCTGAGCATATCTTCAAGAATCTGGTTGACACGCTCGACTTGACCGCTAGTTTGAGGATGGAAAGCTGTGCTGAAGCGGATGTTGGTGCCCATGGCCTTCTGAAAAGAATCCCAAAACCTGGAGGTAAAGATGCTGCCACGGTCTGAAGAGATCATCTATGGAATACCGTGCAATGAGACAATCTGAGAGGTATACAGCTCCGCTAATTGAGCTGCAGTGATTGACTCTTTGATAGGCACAAAGTGAGCCACTTTAGTGAGTTTGCCGATGACAGTGAATATAGCATCATTGCCGTGCTTGGACTTTGGAAACCCAGTCACAAAGTCCATCTCAATGTGGTCAAACTTCCATTCTGGAATGGCAAGAGGTTGGAGGAGACCAGCTGGCCTTTGGTGTTCTGCCTTCACTCTTCTGCAGACATCACACTCATTCACGAACTGAGCAATCTCGCGCTTCATTCGAGTCCACCAATAAGCCTGCTTGAGGTCCTGACACATCTTCGTTCTCCTAGGGTGGATGGAGAGGAGTGAATTGTGAGCCTCGTTCATGATCACTTTACGAAGGTCACCTTTGGGCACAACAATACGATCCTCGAAGAAGAGAGTATCCTTGTCATCAATGCGGTAGCACTTGTACTGGGGTTGACTCTTGGCAATCCCAATCTTCACCTTCTTCACCACAGCATCAAGAAGCTGAGCTTGGCAAATCTGATCTTCCAAGGTATGAGAGACTTGAAGGTTGGCAAGGAAACCTTGCGGAACAACTTGCAGATTAAGTTTGCGGAAAGCTTCACAAAGCTCGGGTTGGCAAGGCTTGAGAATCAGACTGTTGCAATAAGCCTTCCTGCTCAATGCATCAGCGATCACATTGGCCTTGCCTGGAGTATACTCGATACTTGGATTATACTCTTGAATCATTTCGACCCATCGAGTCTGCCTGAGGTTGAGATTAGGCTGAGTGAAGATGTACTTGAGACTCTTGTGGTCAGTGAAGATGTCCACTTTTCTTCCCAATAAGAGATGTCTCCAAGTCAAAAGAGCATGCACAACTGCCGCCAACTCGAGGTCATGAGTGGGGTAGTTCTTCTCGTTGGGCTTCAACTGGCGAGAGGTATACGCCACAACTTTCTTCTCTTACATCAACACTGCACCAAGACCTTGGAGAGAGGCATCGCAGAAGACCTTGAATGGTTTGGATTCATCAGGAGGAGTCAGAACTGGAGCAGTGACCAATTTCTCTTTCAAAGTGTTGAAAGCAATGTCACATTCCGGAGACCAAACGTACTTGACGTGCTTCTGGAGAAGGTTTGAAAGAGGCTTCGCGATCTTTGAAAAGTTCTCAACGAACCTTCAACAGTAGCTTGCGAGACCGAGGAAGCTACGGAGTTGCTTCACGTTCTGAGGTGGTTCCCAATTCACAATTGCAGACACCTTCTCAGGATTCACCGCAAATGCCCTTGGCAGAGATGATATGCCCAAGATAAAGAACCTCATCGAGCCAAAACTCGCACTTGGAGAACTTGGCGTAGAAATGGTGTTCCCTGAGCTTATCGAGCACCAAACGCAAGTGCTTGTCATGATCTTCCTTGTTCTTCGAAAAGACCAGATTGTCGTCGAGATAGACCAAAACAAAGTCATTGGTGTAGGTGTTGAAAATGAAGTTCATCATGCGAGAGAAAGTCGGAGGAGCGTTGACGAGGCCAAAAGACATGACAGTGTATTCATCTGAACCATAGCTTGTCCTGAAAGCCGTCTTGGGAATATCTTGCTCACGGATTTGAATCTGGTGATAACCCATGCGGAGATTAAGCTTGGAGAATACTTGGGCACCTTTGAGTTGTTCGAACAGCTCGTTGATGTTGGGAAGTGGGTATTTGTTCTTGATAGTCTTCTTGTTCAATGGACGGTAGTCAACACAAAGTCGGTCCGTTCCATCCTTCTTCTTCACAAAGAGTACACCACAACCCCACGGAGAGGAACTAGGTCGGATGAGACCCATTCGCTCTTGAATATCGAGTTGCTTCTTCAGCTCCTTCAACTCTTCAGGTCCGAGCTTGTAAGGACGCTTGCAAACCGGTTCCGTTCCAGGCTCAAGATCGATGACGAATTCAACTGGCCGGTGCGGAGGCATTCCTGGAAGCTCTTCTGGAAAGACGTCTTGATATTCACAAACGACTGGAATTTGAGAGATGGCATCCAGTTCACCCTTCTCATTGAGTGAAAACAGACGGATTGTATCGTCATTAGCAGCAAAGACAATTACATCCTCAGACGAATGAGTCAATTGAATCTGCCTGGCAGCACAATCAAGCTAAGCCTTGTGCTTAGAAAGCCAATCCATTCTGAGAATAAGATCAATATCCGAGTTACCAAGGACCATTGGAGAAGCCAGAAACTTGAAATCACCCATCATGATAGAAACATCTGGGACTATTGAAGTAGCCCTCATAGACTTAGCCGGAGAAACCACTCCCATAGGTTTACCCAACATTTGCGAAACGAAGTCATGCTTGGAAACAAATGATCTTGACATGAAACAATGCGATGCACCAGTGTCAAAAAGAACTTTTGTGGGAAAATAGTTAACTGGAAAGTTACCCATGATGACATCTGACGAGTCCTCTGCCTGAGCTGCATTCAGCAAGTTGACCTTGGCGTGCTTGGGGTAATGCTTGACCACATCTGTACTTGCCGATCTCACAGGAGGAGGAGGAGGAGGGAGACGCCTCTGATTGAAGCACTTGTTGGCATAGTGACCCTTCTGTTGGCACTTGTTGCACGTGACCTCTAAAAGCGGACGGTGATACGGAGCACTCGATCTTGGAGCTTGAGACGAAGTCTTGTTCTGAAAGCCAGGGTTGGGTGGGTGGGAAGATCCACTGCCACCTTTGCTCTTCTGAAACGGCTGACAGAACGGAGGAGGAGGAAGCCAATACTTCTGCTGCTTGGCCACTTGAGTAGAGGAAGAAGGAGTAGCATCTCTGACTCGCTTCTTGGAAGCATCACACTTCAGTTGAGCAGCCTCTTGCTTCAATGCCATGTTGTAGAACTCATCGTACCTCAAGGGCTCAAAGAGAACAAGAGCTAGCTGGATTTCTTCTCTAAGACCACCCCTGAACTGGTATATCATGCTCTTCTCGTCAGGGACGTCCTGCTTAGCAAAGTGGGCGAGCTTCTGAAACAACTTGTTGTAGTCATAGACAGACAAAGAGCCTTGCTTCAGGTTGCGGAATTCCTCACGCTTGCTTTCAACCATGCTCTGAGGAATATGATGAGCTTTAAGTCTTGACGGAATTCATCCCAGGTAATCACACAGCCTCCTCTGGAATCTTTGTACTGCTGGAACCATTCTGCAGCTTGGTCTTTGAGTTGGAAGGAAGCGAACTTGACAAAGTCCTCAGGCCTGACGTTACTGCACTCGAAATGCTTGCACAAGTCCACAAGCCAATCGTCAGCATCAGTTGCCTCAACACAATTGCTGAAGGTCTTTGGCTAGTTTGCAAGGAACTGGTTGAGTGTAGTAAAGTGATTCTGATTGTTGCCTTGGTTGTCTTGGTTCGCTTGATTGCGCTCTTGAAGAATTTGCATGATCAACTGCGTGTTTGCATTGGTAGCAGCCATCACAGCTTGCCATGCCTCCGGAGGAGGTGGAGGTGGTGGCGGATCCTGATTCTGATTCTAATTGCTGCTCTTAGCGGGAGCCATCCTAAAGAGGGTGACATCCGTTAGCACATTGACAGATAAAATTGAAGCTGAATCAAGCGGGTTGAAATTGCAACATATAGTCTTCACATCCGAACATAAGAACGAATGCATTCCACTTGAAATGGTCACATATCCATAAATTGAGAAGCCACTTACAATTTAGGTAGAGGAATAAATCAACAAGGTACGGATCAAGAATGAATACTCGGTAAGAAATCCCAATCTCAAACCAAATATCCGTGGAAGAAGAGCTAGAGCTACAAGAATTCCCACCTATGAAACTCCCGAAC
The DNA here is from genome assembly GCA_034509565.1 of Triticum monococcum. Taxonomy (NCBI): domain Eukaryota; kingdom Viridiplantae; phylum Streptophyta; class Magnoliopsida; order Poales; family Poaceae; genus Triticum; species Triticum monococcum. The sequence goes on along the minus strand of CM067845.1, from coordinate 303,975,394 downwards.
CTTTCCGGTTATGCAATCAGGTGTTGGGGATACAGGGGAAGCATAATATCTCACCCAAATCTAGCAAATTCTACATCCAGCTGTATCCATCCTTCAACACATAACCGAGAAAACTTCGGAAACCATCTACCTCAACCTTCGAAAGCATCCGTTATACAAGTTATGGCAATACTCCTGAACTCCCGCCCCAGTACTGGGTGGCGTCGACGTTATCTCACCAACAACTGCATAAAAGAGATTTTCGATGTTGGCGAACTAAACTCAGGTATTCCAGAACTGCAACGATAAAATTGTGACGACAACACCTTGGAGCTCAACTCCCCAGGACACTGCCACAACCCCTAAATGACAGGAGGCACCAAGAACAATGTTCTCGTCACAAATCCATCGGAACGATTCCAAGATACCTGCGTGATCCTAAAATTTTTTTTGTGAAATTTGAGAAGAGAAGAGTCAAAACTCTACGTCAGGATGCCTTACCAGAGCGATGAAGGGACTGGGGAGTAAAAAGAATTCCTAAACTCTCCAATATATAATTCCTAAATGACTCAAAACTTTTTTCTAGACTCAACAACGGCTGCTAAAAACGATCAAGTAGTGGGGGCTCCTAAGGTCGGGGAAGGCCCTGATACTAACTTGTAACGCTCTCGATGCGGCTATATCTCCTACGTGTCGAAGCACGACTTAGAGGCATAACCGCATTGAAAGCAATGTCGCAAGTAAGGCAATCTTCACAACAACCCATGTAAATAGATAATAAAAGGGGAAGGTACATAGTTGGCTTACACTCGCCACGTAAAACAAAGTACATAAATAGCATTACATCATCCAATCACTCATGGCCCAACTACGGTGCCAAAATAAAAGATCAACCCAACATGCGGCATGGTCCCGATCGCCCCAACTGGGCACCACTACTGATCATCCGGGAAAGACACATACTAACCGCGTGAGTCCTCGTCGAACTCCCACTTGAGCTCAAGCGCGTCATCTGGAACGGAGTCATCAGGCCCTGCATCTGGTTTGGAAGTAATCTGTGAGCCACAAGGACTCAACAATCTCGCACCCTCGCGATCAAGACTATTTAAGCTTATAGGTAAGGCAAGGTAATATGTGGAGCTACAGCAAGCGACTAGCATATATGGTGGCTAACCTGTTCGCAAAAGAGAGCGAGAAGAGAAGGCAAAGCGTGAACGAATAACTAGAGAACAACCTATGGCAAGCATTACTCCAACACCGTGTTCACCTCCCGGACTCCGCCGAGAAGAGACCATCACGGTAACACACACAATTGAATCATTTTAATTCAGTTTAGCTTCAAGTTATCTACAACCGGATATTAACAAATTCCCATCTGCCCATAACCGCGGGTATGGCTTTCGAAAGTTCAAATCCCTGCAGGGGAGTCCCAACTTAGCCCATGACAAGCTCTCATGGTCAACGAAGGATATACCTTCTCCGAAGACATTCCGATCAGACTCGGCATCCCGGTTCTACAAGACAACTCCGACAATGGTAAAACAAGTCCAGCAACACCACCCGCTGTTCCGACAAATCTCGATAGGAGCTGCACATATCTCGTTCTCAGGGCACACCGGATAAGCTAAGCGTACGGGAGCCAACGTAACCCAAGCTGCCAAGGGACGGCCCCGCACGGTGCTCTAGGTTGGACCAACGCTTAGAGAAGCACTGGCTCGGGGGTTTAAAATAAAGATGACCCTTGAGTCCGTGAAACACAAGGGAAAAAGGCTAGGTGGCAAATGGTAAAACCAAGGTTGGGCATTGCTGGAGGAGTTTTATTCAAGGCGGACTGTCAAGGGGTTCCCGTTATCACCCAACCGCGTAAGGAACGCAAAATCCGGGAACAGAACACCGATATGATGGAAACTAGGGCGGCAAGAGTGGAACAAAACACTAGGAGAGAGGCCGAGCCTTCCACCCTTTACCAAGTATATAGATGCATTAAGATAACAAGATAACATAATGATATCCCAACAAGTAAACAATGTTCCAACAAGGAACGGTCTCCAATCTTCACCTGCAACTAGCAACGCTCGAGAGGGGCTGAGCAAAGCGGTAACATAGCCAATCAACGGTTTGCTAGGACATGGTGGGTTAGAGGTTTCACATGGCAATTTCGGAGGCCTGATAAGCAAGTGGTAGGCATCGTAGCATAGTCATAGCAAAAGAGCAAGCATCTAGCAAAGCAAAGATAGAAGTGATTTCGAGGGTATGATCATCTTGCCTGCAAAGTTGTCAGAGTTGACTGGATCCTCGAAAGAAAACTCAACGGGCTCCTCATTAGCGAACTCGTCTCCCGGCTCTACCCAAACAAGACAAACAAGCAAACGGAACACAATCAACCACGTGCAAACTCAAACAACATGATGCAAACATGGTATGCTATGCGGAATGCGATATGTGATGCATATGCAAGATTTGACAAGGAATGAATGAACCTGGCCCCAACTTGGAAATCCAAGTGTGCCACTGGAAAGGTGAGGTGATTTCGGTTGAAATCAATATGAAGAACACCGGAATCTGAGACACAGTTTGGAAATGGCAAGCAATTCAAATATGGCACCGGTCTGCGATATACAACAAGTAACCATCTAAATGCAACAATACAAACATGCTACAGCACTCAAACATGGCAACAAAATAAATGGCAGGGATCCATTCATGATGCTTAACAAAAGATGAACACTGAGCTACGGCCAATTCATCCATTAACAGGTTCAAACAAGCATGGCAAAAGTGCAATTGGTAAACAGATCTCAGACTTTGTGAAATTAACACTTGTCTGGAATTTCAGATCAGGTAGCACACTTTGGAGCATGAAAACTAGATGCTATAGGAACTTAACATGGCAAAGTAAGGCATGGCATGGAGCTACTCAAAGAGCTTAACAAAAGTCCCTTAGTGACCTTGAGCCAAAAGGGATCAGAAAATACATTTGCAAGCATGTGAACATGGCAAAAACATAAACAGATCACAGACTTAGTGAAAAACTGGAACATGCAAATCAGATATCAAGTAGGCATGTTTACGAGCTCGCTGCACTCACTACAGAGGAAGGCATGACAATCTAAGCATACACCCATCAAGAATACACATTATACAAGCTAGACATGGCAAGAACAATAACATAGCATGCACGGATCAACCACAACATCCTCGGCAAAATCGCTAACAAGTAGACAATCTGCCCAGATTCACGAAATAGCAAAAGTAGAGCTCGATTGACTCAAGCTAGGGTGATCCATAATTGCAAAGAAAGACACAGGTGGATAGAGCACTACAAGATTAACAAAAAAATACTTACTGATCATCCTCAAAAGAGGCACGGATCACTAGGAAACAACATGAACATATGGCATATTGATAAAAAACAGATCAAGGACTTAGTGGAATTGCTAAGTCCCTGAAATCAGCATTAACGAATGCTCCACTTTGCAAGCTTATGCTAGTCACCACACACATCACAAAAATACATGGATAGCACCTCTGGAAAGATGGCAAAGCATATGACAAAACACATGTAGAGCTCAGGGGCATATCATGCACACATTAATCATTGCAAAAATGACAAATAGCTATTTGGTGCAGCAGATCTGACACTTAACTCAAATAGCACTCTTCCAACAGCATTTCGGGCATCAAGATGAACTCAAATGAAAATGATGCAATGAGATGAAATGATGTGCTCTCTGAGATGAACATTTTGATATGCTAAACGCCCAAAACGGATCTATGGATGATGAGATATAGCATGATGAACATGGCAAAATAATTAGGGTTAGGGATGGAAAGTCAACCCCGAGATTTCGGATCTCAGATCCAGATCGGGATCTCGCCGGAGTTACTGTAGCGGCACCGTTCCCGAGGATCGCCGGTCGGAGTTCAAGCTTGAGGACGGGACGTCGGTGGCCGGGCTTCTCGCCGGGGAGCGCGCCGGCGTGGAGGAGGCGCAGGGCGGCGAGGCGGCACCGGCCGGACTTGAGGGCTCCAGCAACCGGAGGTCGGCGGCGCAAGGTGGCCGGAGCAGCGGCGAGGTGTGGGCCGCCGGTGGAGGAGTGCGGCGACACAGCGAGTGTGGATGGCGGCGCGGGGGAGGCGCAACCTCGGCAGCAGCGTCGGGCGCTCCTGGGCGCAGGGCGGCGAACGGGCCTCGGGGGCCCGACTTGGGCTCCCCGGGCCGGTGGCGGAGAGGGCGGCGGCCGGACACGTGGCAGCTCAGGATTGGTGGAGGCGATTCGTCCGGGGGTGGCGGACTTGTCCGGTGGCGGCGGAGACGAATTTTAGGGTTTGGGGAAAGAGGAGCTCCGGGATTTCGGAAGGAGATCTATATATAGGCATAGAGAGAGCTAGGAGTGTCCAAATGAGGTGCGGTTTTCGGCCACGCGATCGTGATCGAACGCTCTAGATGATGGAGAGGGTTTTGGTGGGTTTTGGGCCAAATTGGAAGGGTGTTGGGCTGCAACACACACGAGGCCTTTTCGGTCCCTCGGTTAACCGTTGGAGCATCAAACGAAGTCCAAATGGTACAAAACTTGATAGGCGGTCTACCGGTAGTAAACCAAGGCCTCTTGGCATGTCTCGGTCCAATCCGGAAATGTTTAACCCCCACACACGAAAAGAAGGTAGAAAAGACCACCGGAGGAGAACGGAGCGCCGGAATGCAAAACGGACAACGGGGAAAATGCTCGGATGCATGAGACGAACACGTATGAAAATGCAATGCACATGATGACATGATATGAGATGCATGACAACGAAAACAACACACGGAGACAAAAACCCGAACCCGAGAAAATAAAATAACTTAACGCCGGAAACGGCAAGAGTTGGATTACATATTAGGTAAATCATATCTGGGGTGTTACAACCCAGGAAGTACAAATGTCTCCTCGGGACAACCAGACAGTACCCCTAAACAGGGGTGCATGCTCCATCGCGTCTCATACATCTCCAGGGTGTCATCGGTGCAAAAAGCAATAAATATTGCTCCTAAATATGTATGATCTTTTATTGCAACAGAAAATAAGCTTTGTAAGAACTTGTGATGGTAAAGAAATAAAAGTGACATACTGCATTATAAAGGTTGTTATCACAAGGGGCAATATAAACTGGCGTTCCTTTGCATTAAGGTCTTGCACATCCAAAAATAAAAAGCACATGACAATCTCTACTCCCCTCTGCGAAGGGACTATCTTTTAATTTTCATCTTTTACTTTTATGCAAGAGTCAATAGTATTCATCCTCATTTCGACATCGATTATTCTTCACTTGGCAAGCATCATGTGGTAGGAAATGATCCAGGCACATATATCGAGTTCAATATAGGTAATCATGGGTTATTATTGTTGACATTATCCCTGAGATAAATAAGTTGGGAGGCGAAACATTAAGCCACTGTCTTCCTCTGCCTCTGAATGAAAAAATTGTTCTAAAATATGCTTTGAGTGTCAGCAATCATGGAAGACTATAAGATAGTTGAGCATCTGGGATTTACTAAATCAAAGCTCTTACATAGACCCTTCCTGAAAATAAGATGAAGTGTAATTGTTTGATGAATGAAAACATAGTTTTTTAGTTTTCAAGAAAGTTTATGGTCTATGCTTTAACATGTGAATAGCTTGCTACTTGATCATGAGAAGTTTTATGAGAAAGAGTTGTTGTTTATGATGCTAGGAAAAGTGATTGAAATTATCATTGATCAAACTTATGTAGTATGCTAGCATACACACTTCATAAATAATTTCTTTTATCATTTACCTTCTCGAGGATGAGCAGGGATTAAGCTTGGAGATATTGATACGTCTCCAACATATCTATAATTTATGAAGTACTCATGCCATGTTTACAACAATTTTATATGGTTTTTGTCATGGATTTGTCACGGAGGATGCCCTAGTGAAAGGACTTAGGTGTGGAGCCATCGCAACTAGGTTAGCTTGAAGGGGTTGAATGGGACAAAGGACACTGAGAATTTACCCAGGTTCGGCCCCTCACAACGAGGTAAAGGCCTACGTCCTGCTTCTAGTTGTATTGCTTGAGTTTCGATTACAAGGGAGCGATTACGATTGACCTAGTTCTCGATTGCATGTTTCTCCTCTTAACCCGCCACCGGGTCTCTCCTTTATATACACAGGCCGAGACCCGGAGGCTTACAGAGCCCCTGTCGGCTCACACAATGTGACCGGCTTGATTTCTAACTAATCATGCCTTACAGAGCAAGTCCTCCTACGACGGTTCACTGCTCCGGTCCTGGGCCTTTAGCAGGCCTACCTCTAAGAGTCGTCGTCTTCATACCTTTCCCTGTGCATCCTTCATGTTAACCCGCCAATAGTATAACCCGTCCCCTCCTGGGTGGGTCATACCGCGAAGCTATATCCCCAACATTAGGCCCCAGGTGATTTGAACTTGTTCATATCAATCTCCACTGTTTAACTTAGCAGAATGTATCATTGCCGATTCTTCATCAGTCCGCTATAACCCGCCATGATGTCACATAAGCAGAATCATTGTAACCAACCATGAAGTCATGTGCATTAATTCTGCAAAAGGCCCAGGATATCTCAACGGATCTTTAACTTAATGGGCCTCCCGAAAACCGAGGCGCCCGCATTCTTAGCATAATCATTTTGCCTCCTCGATTTATGTGTGTGCCATCTTATTATTTCCTTATAAATAGGGACATGAGGCCCTCTTTTTCACTTTTACCCCTGCCTCTGCCTCTTCTTCTACGTATTCCTCGCACCGACCACTACAGCACGAGCTCCCCCGCCGCCATTGACCTTCTTCAACAACTCTGACCCAGGCCGCTACATCGACCTAACTGTAACCAGAGATCGCGACACCCTCCACTGTTCATCAACATCAACGGGTACTCATCTCAACTTATTCTTGGTCCGCATGAAGTTTCCTAGTTCGTCGGTGTTCGTCACTGCTCGTCGTAACTTCTCTTCCAACGCTTAGTTTGATCCAAAAATTAGTACAAAATTTGTGTGGTAGCAGTTTCAGCACCCGTTTCCAATCACAGATGCATCATGTCTTCCTGAGATTCAAACCCCAGCTCGCATGTTCTTCCACTGTCATATTTAGGGTTAGCAATTATTCTCCTTTTCTGAACTGATGTACATCCATAGATATAACCACAAATTGTGGAACCTGTTTCTCCCATACTTAACAAAATTTCAACTGTCTTGATAGTTATCTAACCCGCCATTCACTTGCTGGGCGGCTTAACCATCAATCCTTTGTAACCCGCCAGAACCTTAGCTGGCTCACCAATTGAGTATCGATAGTCATTTACTATGAAACAACTGACTTAAACATGAACTTTGAAACCATCAGGCGGTTCCTCCTCACATACTGATCCACCATACTGTATTTCTCAGACATTCATTTTCAAAGATGACTAAGACTGTTACCTCATGCGATTGGGTTTCCTCCACTGTCACGGAGCAAACTCTTGCGTAATATGTTCAAGTGGGCTTCCTATCAGCCAAAGATGTTATTCACTGGCGAGCCCCGGGAACAGAAGTTAGACCTCAGCCGCAGGAAGGCGAAGTCATTGTTTTTGTTGATCATATGAACCGCGGTTTCTCACCGTCCGGCTCAAAATTATTTCGTGATGTTTTGCATTTTTTCAAACTTCATCCCCAAGATATCGGACCCAACTCCATTTCCAACATATGCAACTTTCAAGTATTTTGTGAAGTTTACCTTTAAGAAAAGACCAACGTCGATCTTTTCTAAGAGTACTATTATCTGAACCGCCAGACCGAGTTTACAGATGGACCTTGCTTAGGACTTGGTGGCATTTCAATTCAGAGACGAAGAGATGCTATCTTCCCTGCAGCCGCACTTCCTAGTCACCCGAAGGACTAGAATCAGACTTGGTTTTATTGCCAAGATACATCTCCATTAGATGAAAATCCTTTGCCGGGTTCCCACGACTATCGTCTTAGCCGAAAACATCCACTTACAGACCGTCTCATCACTACCGAACATGCGAAGTATATGCCTACCTTTTGGCCTTGCTAGCCAATGGACTGACCGAAGTTGACTTGGTTCGATGCTAGGTCGCCTGGAGGATCATACCTTTGAGCCATCGGTCCGACTTAATGTGTGAGTATACTTGTGATGTCAAATATCCACATCATTACTGTCAAACGCGTCTGCAAGACAAAGAAATTAATGACATGACTAAGACACTACTCAATTAGAGTTTAGAGACCTGCAGCAAAACGGGTCTGAACCCCTTCTGCGCTCTTAACCCGGCTCCAGATGTAAGTGCTTTAAGCCAATTTTTCTGTAACCATTACTTATACTGAACTGCACATTCCTTATCTTTATTTGCTTGTTTTTCAGGCTGACTCTTCTTTCTGGAGCAAGAAGTTGCAAGAAAAACCGGCGAAAAAGACCAGAGACAAGATCAAAGCTTCCAAGAAACCCGCCAAGAAGAAAACAAACACAACAGAGCTATTTGCACTAAACGATGATGAGTCGAAGGTAGAACTTGATTCCCTTGGCTTTTTTGTACATCTTATTGACGCTGACCCCTCTCAGGATGACGCAGAGACTAGCTAGGAAAATGCTGCAGAGGGAACTATTATTTCCTCCGACTCAGAGCCTTTGCCAAGACAGAAATTCGGCACGTGACCCGGAAAGTAAGGTTTTCTCACCCTTTATTACTTGGATCCAAACTTTATTTTGAAGAAACAACAACATGAAGCTCGGCGTACAACCCGGAACAACGGGGGAGGAAATCTGCATGCCGGCTTACCCAATACGTCGGCCCCTCGCAAACGCCGAGCATAGGTTTCTCAAAATTCAAACTTCTCTTTTCCAAAGGCGGGTCTTATCCGTCAACCGCTTAATCCTTCCAACTCAAATTATCAGGGAACCTCTGACTCCTCCTCCGGTGACTCTACTGGGACTCAGATCCTCCTCTTCAAAGTCGCTCCTCGGTGAGAACATTTGACCTCTTGGTTTTTAACACTTTACCAAATGATATGTTAACATCTTCATGTGTCTCATTTTCAGTGGTATAGCCAAGCCAGCAAGAAATTGAAGATAAATAAGCCGGCCAAAGACCCCAAGACCACTAAGCCGGAGAAGCAGACAATATCAGAAGCTTCTCAACAAACCCCTGAAGCTGCTGCTGATGACCCGCCACCAAAGACTCACGATGTCATAGTGGATCCAATGGGTGTTGACCCGCCTAGTGCTAAACTGCCAAGTCCCACCAAGCCTGCTGAAGAGGAGGCTGAAGACGTTGTAGTTACTGGGACTGGCTATACGGAGCCAAGCAACCCCACTGTCTTATCAAAGCACAACCCCAAGGAAGAATTTTCAGCTGCTGACAAAGGCAAATGGAAATTGGACTTGGAAAGCTATGCCAGCTTCAATGCCAGTGAAATTCATGCGGGCTACTTAAGCCGCCTTCATACCAGCCGTGACATGGAAGCTGGCTTGGTCAATCTGATGAAGCAGCGCTTTGAGGTAAATACTGAAATCCTTCCCATATGAATATATGTCAGCTGCCAAGTCTAAAGGATATGTAAGAATTGAGGATGTTGTAGACTTAAATAATATCATTCATCTTGTAGCTTCTCCATACTAGTTTATCTCCATTAGATTCAAATGAGTAGCTCACAAGGGCCGGTTTAAACTGAATAGTTAAGTCAAGCCTTAAGATCATGTTGTTAGAAATCCGAACATGTAGCCCCCATGGGTCGGCTCAAATTGAAAAACTGAGCCGGGTCATTAAATACTCTTATGCAAAAAATGACCTACATTAGCCCACAAGTGCCAAGTAAAATACTTGTATTGTGCTTGGGACTTCGATGAAATGATTATCATAACCGCAAAATGCTTCTTGGCTTTTTGTGTATCAGGCTGAATTAAGTATGAAAGAATCCCAAGTAGTCAACCTGCGATCGAACATTAAGACACAACAATCAGAAACTTCAAAGGCCAAGTCGGAATTGAAAACCTCCTTAGAAGTGAATGAAAAGTTGAGAAAATAGTTCGATGCTAAGAGAGCCAGATGGGATACTGAAAAGGCGGCTCTGTTGAAAAGGGCTAAAGACGTCGAGGCTGCTCTTAAGCCGGTGACTGGAGAGTTATCCGGCTTGAAATGATAGATTAACAGTTTGACAGCCACCATATGTGGTAAGTGATATTGTACTTCAATCTTTCACCACCAATGTATTGTAACCCGCCTGCTGATTTACCAATATGTTTGCTCAACAGGTCCCAGGAGCTCCAACCTTGGCCAGGACATGCGTGTGAAGCTCAAAGTTGTGTACACTCTTGTGGAGCAATTGTATACCGGCACTCAACGGGCCATATCAGCTATCTCTCATCGTAAACAACAACCTTCACTCATCAGGGAGGTATTGGACAAACTACCTATCATGCCTCAATGAATTGAAGAGATAAAGCGATCATCCGCCAGAGCAAGTGATATTACTGCTCTAAGCGGGGCGAAGGCATGGCAGACAGAGCTAGACCCGGAGGAGATGGCCACTGGCTATTTGAGCCTCAAAGAAGACAGGTCTCCCTTCGATGCAAGCAACTTTACCAAATGTGTAAAGGAGATGCGCCCTCTGACCAGCAAATTGGCTGAAGAGACTGACTTGTCCAAGTATCAGGCGGCTTATACAATGGAAAACTCAAAAGTGAAAGCGCGGGCCTCCAATATGTAAGCATACTTTTGCTCCTGATTTTGATCTGTCCACCCTTATAGATGATGAAGCTGTGTTCAAAGCTTTAATCGGCATCGACTGGACATCACCTGACTTCCCGAGGACGGAGGAAGAAGAAAAACCAGCGCAGGATAACCTGGAAGCTTTAACTGATCAGGACCAAAACAACTGATCTAGGGGGAGGCTCTCCGATCGCGGTGTGGCGCTTCTCTTTGAAAAACTCTTAATCATTTGGGCTTTGGAAAGCCTTGTAATAGGCTAGTTGAAACAATGATATGCCATGCGTCGTGCATGTGTTATCCTTTGAATGTTTAAACCATCGTGCTTGATTTTTATCACCCGCCACTTGTGCATATAATGATATCAGTTATGTGGATCATATCAAGAATCATCATACTTCCTGTACACAAGGAAACAACATATGTCCTGGCGGTTTACGCCAGGTCGGGTCACAAATATCTTTGAAAGAACCCTGATATAATAGTCTTTGATTAAAAAAGGTTGAAGGCTATTTAAGCCAGAAATATGCCAGCGACTTAAAGGCGAAGGCAGGGCAGGTTAGAAAAACCCTAAATATCTATTCATATATGAAAAGTCATACCTGTAGACCGATATCATAATGACGTTGTAATGATTGTAATCCAGCATGGGTATTAACTTGTAAATATGAAAAATCATGACTTGAATTTATTCAAGGCAAATCATCCTAGCAACTTAAAGTCTACTAATCAGGGCGGGTTATTAACCCAATATGCTTAAGCATAAGTCATAGAGTCAAGGCTACATGGCCTGAATTGCAAAAAAGCACATATTAATATCGAAGAAGGATATGAATCCAAAATTTTCAAAAAAGACAAATCCAGAAAAACAAGGCTTTCATAGGCCGCCAAGCATAAAACGTCAAGTGCTTTCATGGGCCGCACAGCCACTGAGTTAATTCCTGCACACCTGTAAGCCGACCCTCACATGACAAACCGCCATTTTAACTTTAACAAGTTCAGGGTATTATTTAAAAGATTGACTGTCAAGAGTACGGCGGGTCATTCCAGGATTACCTGGGCGGAGTAACAACGACATACAGGCCGGTTAACCTGAAATTTGGTGTTTACACCTCGCATGTAAGTCGATCAAGAGGGTAAGTATAGATATGCTCTTTGGCAAGAAGTCCCCAAGTAACGTGCGAAAAGGCATGTAAGCCTGATCAAGAGGGTAAGCATAGATATGCTCATTGAGCAGGAAGCCCCCAAGTGACTCGCGAGAAGGCATGTAAGCCTGATCAAGAGGGTAAGCATAGCTATGCTCATTGAGCAGGAAGCCCCCAAGTGACCTGTGAGAAGGCATGTAAGCCTGATCAAGAGGGTAAGCATGGCTATGCTCATTAAGCAGGAAGCCCCCAAGTGACCCGCGAGAAGGCATGTAAGCCTGATCAAGAGGGTAAGCATGGCTATGCTCATTGAGCAGGAAGCCCCCGATTGACCTTATAAACAAATAATAAAGGCTCAGACACTTTAGAATTGAAACGACAAAGGCCCTGAATTATCAGGGATGTTGGCTTTATTATAGTGATCATAATATGTACACTGAAGAAACTATGTATAGCATAAGAGCCAGTGGCTCGGGTGTAATAAGGCCGAAGATGAGCAATGTTCCAAGGCCGATGGGTCTCCTCCTCCGATGTGTGTGGGTCCTTGTGGTCTCGAATATTGATAAGGTAATATGACCCGCTGTTCAAGTTCTTGCTAACCACAAAAGGTCCTTCCCAAGGTGGGGATAACTTTTGCATATCTGTTTGATCTTGGATGAGCTGGAGCACCAGGTCACCTTCTTGAAAGGTCCGGGTTTTAACTCGGCGACTATGGTAGCGACGCAGATCTTGCTAGTATATCGCTGAACGAGACGCCGCAAGGTCACGCTCCTCATCCAACATATGAAGAGCATCCTGACGTGCCTTTTCATTGACAGCTTCAACATAAGCTGCCACCCGGGGCAAGTCTTGACGGACATCACTTGGAAGAACCGCCTCTGCCCCGTAGACCATGAAGAAGGGCGTGTAACCTATTGATCTATTTGGGGTGGTATTGATACTACAAAGCAATGAGGATAATACCTCAACCCAACAACCCGGTGTCCTCTACAAAGGGACCATAAGCCGGGGTTTTATTCCTCTCAAGATTTCTTGATTGTCCCTTTCAGCTTGACCGTTGGATTGGGGGTGAGCCACCGAAGAAACGTCAAGACGAATATGCTCTCGCTGACAGAACACTTTCAATGCTCCCTTAGACAGATTAGTGCCATTATCAGTTATGATATTATGAGGGTAGCCAAAGCGGAAAATCACCTTCTTAATGAATTGAACTGTTGTTGCGACATCACACTTACTGACGGCTCTGCCTCAACCCACTTGGTAAACTTGTCAACCGCCACCAAGAGGTGGGTCTTTTTGTCCTTAGACCTCTTGAAAGGTCCAACCATATCCAGCCCCCAGACTGCAAATGGCCAAGTAATTGGAATCATCCTCAATTCTTGAGCCAGCGCATGAGCTCGCCTAGTAAATTTCTGACAGCCATCACACTTGCTAACTAGTTCTTCTGCATTAGCATGAGCCATCAACCAGTAGAATCCATGACGAAAAGCTTTAGCCACCAGAGATTTAGAGCCAGCGTGGTGTCCACAATCCGCTTCATGGATTTCCCTTAGAATCTCATGGCCTTCTTCAGGAGAAACACAACGCAGGAATACACCTGTGATACTACATCGGTGTAACTCGCCATTAACAATGGTCATGGACTTAGACCACGGGGTTATTTTCCTGGCCAAAGTTTCATCCTCAGGCAACTCTCCCGGGGTCATATAAGCCAAGTACGACACTGTCCAATCAGGAATAGTATGAAGAGCCGCCACCAACTGTGCCTTTGGGGTCAGGAATTGCAAAAACCTTCTTTGTCAGCAACTTAACTGAAGGGTTATTTAATATATCAAGAAAAACATTTAGTGGTACCGGCTTATGCTGAGACCCCAGCCGGCTTAAAGCATCGGCTGCCTCATTCTTTCTACGATCAACATGTTCCACTTGATAACCTTTGAAATGACCAGCAATACTATCAACCGCCCGGCAATAAGCCGCCATGAGCGGGCCCTTAGAATACCAAGTTCCTGAGACTTGCCGAGCCACCAAATATGAGTCGCCAAAGCACCTCACCCGACTTAAATTCATCTCTTTGTCCATCCGAAGACCATGGAGCAGGGCCTCATACTCAGCAGCATTACTAGTACAAGGAAACATCAGCCTCAAAACTTAACAAAATTTATCACCTCGTGGGGAAGTCAAAATAACTCTAGCCCCGAGCCTTCCAACTGCCTGGACCCGTGAAAATGAATAGTCCAATACATATTATCAGGCTTCTCCTCAGGCATCTGCAATTCTGTCCAGTCATTGATGAAATCCACAAGAGCCCGAGACTTGATACCCGTCCTAGGCATATATTTCAAACCATGGAGTCCAAGCTCAACGGCCCATTTGGCCACTCAGCCTGTGGCTTCTCTGTTGTGAATAATATCCCCTAAGGGAGCAGAACTAACCACAATAATGGGATGACCAAGGAAATAATCCTTCAACTTGCGACCGACCATGAACACCCCATAGACTAGCTTCTCCCAATGTGGGTACCTCTATTTAGACTCAATTAATACCTCTCTGACATAATAAGTCGGCATTTGAACCGGGTATTCCTTACCTATTTCCTTCCTTTCCACTACAACCGCCACGCTCATGGCTCTGCTGTTAGCAGCCACATATAAAAGCAAGGGCTCCTTCTCAACAGGAGCTGCAAGAACCGGTGGCTCAACTAATTGTTTTTTAAGCGCCTCAGACACCTCATTAGCAGCATCACTCTAAACAATGTGATCTGTTTTCTTCATCATCTAGTATAGAGGAATAGCCTTCTCACCCAAGCGGCTTATAAACCGGCTTAGGGCTGCAATACGACCCACCAAACGCTGGACATCATTAATGCATGCCGGCTTAGCCAATGAAGTAATAGGCTTGATTTTCTCCGGATTAGCTTCAATACCACTCTCAGAGACCAGAAAACCCAAGAGCTTGCCTGCAGGCACATGATACGTCTCCAACGTATCTATAATTTTTTTATTGTTCCATGCTATTATATTATCCATCTAGGATGTTTTATATGCATTTATATGCTATTTTATATGATTTTTGGGACTAACCTATTAACCTAGAGCCCAGTGCGAGTTTATGTTTGTTCCTTGTTTTTGAGTATCACAGAAAAGGAAAACCAAATGGAGTCCAATTGACCTGAAATTTCACGGAGATTATTTTTGGACCAGAAGAAGCCCGCGGAGTATCGAAGATGGGTCAGAAGAGTCCCGAGGCACCCAATAGGGTGGGGGCGCGCCCTACCCCCTGGGCGTCCCCTACCTCGTGGCCGCCTCAGAGACCCCCATGACTTGTTCCCGATGCCAACATCTCTTATATATATATACCCAAACTTCCAGAACATAACCTAGATCGGGAGTTCCGCCGCCGCAAGCCTCTGTAGCCACCGAAAACCAATCTAGACCCGTTCCGGCACCTTGCTGGAGGGGGGGATCCCTCTCCGGTGGACATTTTCATCATCCCGGTGCTATCCATGACGAGGAGGGAGTAGTTCACCCTCGGGGCTGAGGGTGTGTACCAGTAGCTATGATTTTGATCTCTCTCTCTCTCTCTCTCGTGTTCTTGATTCGGAACAATCTTGATGTATCGTGAGCTTTGCTATTATAGTTGGATCCTATGATGTTTCTCCCCCTCTACTCCCTTGTAATGGATTGAGTTTTCCCTTTGAAGTTATCTTATCGGATTGAGTCTTTAAGGATTCGAGAACACTTGATGTATGTCTTGCATGTGCTTATCTGTGTGACAATGGGATATTCACGTGATCCACTTGATGTATGTTTTGGTGATCAGCTTGAGAGTTCCGTGACCTTGTGAACTTATGCATAGGGGTTGGCACACGTTTTCGTCTTGACACTCTGGTAGAAACTTTGGGGCACTCTTTGAAGTTCTTTGTGTTGGTTGAATAGATGAATCTGAGATTCTGTGATGCATATCGTATAATCATACCCGCGGATACTTGAGGTGACATTGGAGTATCTAGGTGACATTAGGGTTTTGGTTGATTTGTGTCTTAAGGTGTTATTTTACTACGAACTCTAGGGCTGTTTGTGACACTTATAGGAATAGCCCAATAGATTGATCAGAAATAATAACTTTGAGGTGGTTTCGTACCCTACAATAATCTCTTTGTTTGTTCTCCGCTATTAGTGACTTTGGAGTGACTCTTTGTTGCATGTTGAGGGATTGTTATATGATCCAATTATGTTATTATTGTTGAGAGAACTTGCACTAGTGAAAGTATGAACCCTAGGCCTTGTTTCAACGCATTGCAATATCGTTTGTGCTCACTTTTATCATTAGTTACCTTGTTGTTTTTATATTTTTCAGATTACAAAAACCTATATCTACCATCCATATTGCACTTGTATCACCATCTCTTCGCTGAATAAGTGCACCTATACAATTTACCATTGTATTGGGTGTGTTGGGGACACAAGAGACTCTTTGCTATTTGGTTGCAGGGTTGTCTCAGAGAAACCATCTTCATCCTACGCCTCCCAAGGATTGATAAACCTTAGGTCTTCCACTTGAGGGAAATTTGCTACTGTCCTACAGACCTCTCCACTTGGAGGCCCAACAACGTCTACAAGAAGAAGGTTGTGTAGTGGACATCAAGCTCTTTTCTGGCGCCGTTGCCAGGGAGGTTAGTGCTTGAAGGTATATATTTAGATCTTGCAATCGAATCTTTTTGTTTCTTATTTTATCACTAGTTTAGTCTATGAAAGAAAACTACAAAAAAATGGAATTGAGGGTACCTCATATGCTTCATCTTTTTAATGTCTTCCATGAAAATAAGGATTCCGATAACTGTGCCAAAGTGTTAGAAGAAGAATGCATTAGAATGTTTGGCACTAAATCTTTGTATGATGAGCATGCTTTCAATGTTGTTAGTATGAACTCTTTGAATATCCATAGTACTAATGATGATTGCACTAGTCATGATGAAAATGTCTCTTATAAGCATGTCAAATTTTGTGGAGTGCATAGGGTTTGCAAGTACACACCAAATAGGGAAGATAGATTTTGCAAGAGGCATAAGTATTTAGAAACTAAATGGTTGCAGAAAAGGCTAGATGTTTATGCTGAAAATTTAAATTTTCTTAGCCATCCTTGTGAACTTTGCAATGAACGTGGTCATTTAAATAGCCAATGCAAATTGTTTCATGATCGAATCGTGTCCAAAAATTGTGATGACTTGATTTCCCTTGCACATCATAATGAACTTAGTTTGCTTCTGGGTTATGAAGAAATGAAACGTATAACTAAGTATATTCCAGAATTTGCCCTTGAGACAGTTCTTGATTTTGATCTAGAGGAAATTTATATGTATTGTGTGGTGAATTGCATTGAAAATCCTTATATTGCCAATTACATAAAGACAAGAAAAAAATAGAAGATGAAGAGAATACTAATGAAAGGGAAGAGACTTCCCAGTATCCTCCTATTATTTCTTATGATGAATCAGGTAACGAGGAGGAGCCTTCTATTCTACCAATATAATTAATAAGGAGCTCCAAGAAGAGGATTAAACCCACACATAATTTGAAGAAGAAAATGAAAAGACGGAGAAGCAAAGGTAAAAAGGTATCCTTCCCAAATGATGTTGCTCCTATTACTCATTGTGATGATGATAATTTCTATACTATTGGTGCTATCCATACTATTAATGATGAGAGTGATTATGATTATGATATGAAAAGGCCCAAGCTTGGGGGTGCTATGTTTGATGAGAATGACATGTTTGAGAATTTATTTGCTGCAATTAATGTTTGTCCCTAGCTTGGGGATGCTATGTTTCATGAATATGATATATTTAACCTCCCAAGTTTTGATATGCAAATTTATTATGATGATAGCATGCCTCCTATTTATGATGGCTATATTGATGAAAGTGGGTTTGGAAGAGTGTCGACTTTAGGAAGTAATGATCCCACTATTTTGGAGCGTGTTGAATCTTATTTTGACAATTATGAAAGTGGATTTGGAGAGGTCATGACTTTATTTAGTAATGATTCCACCATCTTGGAAGAGGTTTCAATTGATTATGATGAGAACAAAGTTGCTACTTATGATGATAATTGTGCTGACACTTATCCTATAAAAATTAGTGATGATTATATTTATAAAAATTATCATGATTATGATTACCCTTTTTCTGAACATTACTCTTTTAATGTGGAAACAATTTATACTATTCGAGTTTCTTATGATACTCCCACTATTCCGAATGAGAAGAATTTTGCTTATGTGGAGAGTAATAAAAATCCTATGCTTGTGGCTCATGAAAAGAATGCTTTATGTGATAGTTATATTGTCGAATTCATTCATGATGCTACTGAAATTTTTTATGAGGGAGGAATATATGCTTGTAGGAATTGCGATAATATCTAGTTTCCTCTCTATGTGCTTAGAGTTTTAAAGTTATGCTTGTTTTGACTTCCTATGCAAGTTGAATATTGTTCCCATAAGTTGTCTGCTCACAAAATCCCTATGCATAGGAAGTGGGTTAGACTTAAATGTGCTAGTCATATTCTTCATGATGCTCTCTTTATGTTTCAATTCTTATCTTTTATGTGAGAATCATTGAAATTATCATGCGTAGCTAAAACGGCAATAAAGAAAAACGCTTGTTGGGAGACGACCCAACATTTACTCCTACTGTTTTTGTGTGTCCTCATGATTAAGATACTGTAGTAATCATGTTTTATAGCTTTTGTTTCAATAAAGTTCCAAGTAAAGCCTTTAGGATCTTCTTGGGTGATTGTTATTTGATCTTGATGATAAAAACAGAAAGTATGCGCTCAAGAAAATAATTATCGTTTTTTTACCAGAGAGCGATAAAATACCAATTCCAACTGCAGTAGATCAATACACAAATTTACTAGGACTTCCTAATTTCTCAGGATTTTTGGAGTTACAGAATTATTCGATAGTTACATATTACTACACACTGTTCTGTTTTTGGCAGATTCTGTTTTCGTTGCATAGTTTGCTTGTTTTCTAGTTTCTGTGGCTTATATTGCTTAATATAAATAGTAGAAATGATATGGTACAGTAGGAATGATGTGAGAAAAATTATGAATCTTGTCTTGACAGTACCTAAGTGGTGATTTGCTTTCTTATACTAACGGAGCTTACGAGTTTTCTGTTGAGTTTTGTGTTGTGAAGTTTTCAAGTTTTGGGTAAAGATTCGGTGGACTATGGAATAAGGAGTGGCAAGAGACTAAGCTTGGGGATGCCCAAGGCACCCCAAGTTAATATTCAAGGACAAGTAAGAGCCTAAGCTTGGGTATGCCCCGGAAGGCATCCCCTCTTTCGTCTTCATCCATCGGTAACTTTACTTGAGGCTATATTTTTATTCACCACATGATATGTGTTTTGCTTGGAGCGTCTTGTATGATTTGAGTCTTTGCCTTTTAGTTTACCACAATCGTCCTTGCTATACACACCTTTTGGAGAGACACACATGAATTGGAATTTATTTGACTACTCATTGATCTTCACTTATATCTTTTGGAGTAGTTTGTCATTTGCTCTAGTGTTTCACTTATATCTTTTTACAGCATGGCGGTAGTTTTATTTTCAAGAAATTGTTGAACTCTCATGTTTCACTTATATCATTTTGAGAGTCTCTAAACAGCATGGTAGTTTGCTTTGGTTATGAATTTAGTTCTAATATGATAGGCATCCAAGAGGGATATAATAAAAACTTTCATATAAAGTGCATTGAATACTATGAGAAGTTTGATGCTTGATGATTGTTTTGAGATATGAAGATGGTGATATTAGAGTCGTGCTAGTTGAGTAATTGTGAAATTGAGAAATACTTGTGTTGAGGTTTGCAAGTCCCGTAGCATGCACATATGGTAACCGTTGTGTGACAAATTTGAAGCATGATGTGATCTTTTATTGCTTTCCTTATGAGTGGCGGTCGGGGACGAGCGATGGTATTTTCCTACCAATCTATACCCCTAGGAGCATGCACGTAGTGCTTGGTTTTGATGACTTGTAGATTTTTGCAATAAGTATGTGAGTTCTTTATGACTAATGTTGAGTCCATGGATTATACGCACTCTCACCCTTCCATCATTGCTAGCCTCTTCGGTACCATGCATTGCCCTTTCTCTGCTCGAGAGTTGGTGCAAACTTCGCTGGTGCATCCAAACCCCGTGATATGATACACTCTATCACACATAAACCTCCTTATATCTTCCTCAAAACAGCCAACATACCTACCTATTATGGCATTTCCATAGCCATTCTGAGATATATTGCCATGCAACTTTCCACCGTTATGTTTATTATGACACACTTCATCATTGTCATATTGCCTTGCATGATCATGTAGCTGACATCGTATTTGTGGCAAAGCCACCATGCATAATTTCATACATGTTACTCTTGATTCATTGCCCATCCCAGTACACCGCCGGAGACATTCATATAGAGTCATACTTTGTTCTAGTATTGACTTGTAATCTTTGAGTTGTAAATAAATAGAAGTGTGATGATCATCATTAATAGAGCATTGTCCCAAAAAAGGGGAAGGACAAATTAAGAAAGAAAGAAAGGCCAAATAAAAATAATAAAAGGGACAATGCTAATATTCTTTTTCCACACTTGTGCTTCAAAGTAGCACCATGATCTTCATGATAGAGAGTCTCTTATATTGTCACTTTCATATACTAGTGGGAATTTTTCATTATAGAACTTGGCTTGTATATTCCAACAATGGGCTTCCTCAAATGCCCTAGGTCTTCGTGAGCAAGCAAGTTGGATGCACACCCACTTAGTTTCTTTTGTTGAGCTTTCATACATTTATAGCTCTAGTGCATCCGTTGTATGGCAATCCCTACTCCTTGCATTGACATCAATTGATGGGCATCTCCATAGCCCGTTGATTATCCACGTCAATGTGAGACTTTCTCCTTTTTTGTCTTCTCCACACAACCTCCATCATCATATTCTATTCCACCCATAGTGCTATGTCCATGGCTCGCGCTCATGTATTGCGTGAAAGTTGAAAAAGTTTGAGAATACTAAAGTATGAAACAATTGCTTGGCTTGTCATCGGGGTTGTGCATGATAGGAGCTTTTGTGTGTGAAAAAAATGAAGCATGGCCAAACTATATGATTTTGTAGGGATGAGCTTTCTTTGGCTATGTTATTTTGAGAAGACATAATTGCTTGGTTAGTATGCTTGAAGTATTATTATTTTTATGTCAATATTAAACTTTTGTCTTGAATCTTTCAGATCTGAATATTCATGCCAAAATAAAGAAAATTACATTGATAATTATGTTAGGTAGCATTCCACATCAAAAATTCTGTTTTTATCATTTACCTACTCGACGACGAGCAGGAATTAAGCTTGGGGATGCTTGATACGTCTCCAACGTACCAATACTTTTTGATTGTTCCGTGCTATTATATTACCCATCTAGGATGTATTATATGCATTTATATGCTATTTTATATGATTTTTGGGACTAACCTATTAACCTAGAGCCCAGTCCCAGTTTTTGTTTTTTTCCTTGTTTTTAAGTATCGCGGAAAAGGAAAACCAAATAGAGTCCAATTGACCTGAAATTTCACGGAGATTATTTTTAGACCAGAAGAAGCCCACGGAGTATCAGAGATGGGCCAGAGGAGTCCCGAGGCACCCACGAGGGTGGGGGGGCACGCCCCCTACCTCATGGCTGCCTCGGAGACCCCCCTGACTTGTTCCCGACGCCAACAACTATTATATATACCCAAACTTCCAGAACATAACCTAGATCGGGAGTTCCTCCGCCGCAAGCCTCTGTAGCCACTAAAAACCAATCTAGACCCGTTCTGGCACCCTGCCGGAGGGGGAAACCCTCTCCGGTGGCCATCTTCATCATCCCGGCACTCTCCGTGATGAGGAGGGAGTAGTTCACCCTCGAGGCTGAGGGTATGTACTAGTAGCTATGTGTTTGATCTCCCTCTCTCTCGTCTTCTTGATTTGGAATGATATTAATGTATCACGAGCTTTGCTATTATAGTTGGATCTTATGATGTTTCTCCCCCTCTACTCTCTTGTAATGGATTGAGTTTTCCCTTTGAAGTTATCTTACCGTATTGAGTCTTTAAAGATTTGAGAACACTTGATGTATGTCTTGCATGTGCTTATCTGTGGTGACAATGGGATATTCACGTGATCCACTTGATGTATGTTTTGATTATCAACTTGCGAGTTCCGTGACCTTGTGAACTTATGCATAGGGGTTGGCACACGTTTTCGTCTTGACTCTCCGGTAGAAACTTTGGGGCACTCTTTGGGGTTCTTTGTGTTGATTGAATAGATGAATCTGGGATTGTGTGATGCATATCGTATAATCATACCTGCGGATACTTGAGGTGACATTGGAGTATCTAGGTGACATTAGTGACTTTGGAGTGACTCTTTGTTGCATGTTGAGGGATTGTTATATGATCCAATTATGTTATTATTGTTGAGAGAACTTGCACTAGTGAAAGTATGAACCTTAGGCCTTGTTTCAATGCATTGCAATACCGTTTGTGCTCACTTTTATCATTAGTTACCTTGCTGTTTTTATATTTTCAGATTACAAAAACCTATATCTACCATCCATATTGCACTTGTATCACCATCTCTTCACCGAACTAGTGCACCCATACAATTTACCATTGTATTGGGTGTGTTAGGGACACAAGAGACTCATAGCTATTTGGTTGAAGGGTTGTTTGAGAGAGACCATCTTCATCCTACGCCTCCCACGGATTGATAAACCTTAGGTCATCCACTTGAGGGAAATTTGCTACTGTCCTTCAAACCTCTGCACTTGGAGGCCCAACAATGTCTACAAGAAGAAGGTTGTGTAGTAGACATCAACACACCAAAAACACATTTGGCCGGGTTAAGCATCATCTTCTAGACCCGGAGGTTATGAAAAGTCTCCTTCAAATCATCTAGCAAGGTCTCCTTATTTCTAGACTTGACAATAATATCATCCCTATAATCATGAACGTTGCGTCCGATCTGGTTGTGAAGACAATTCTGAACACAACGCTGATAAATCGCCTGGGCACTCTTGAGCCTAAAAGGCATAGACACATAGCAGAAAGCTCCAAAGGGCGTGATAAAAGATGTTTTCTCCTAGTATTTAACTGCCATCTTGATCTGATGATAATCAGAATAAGCATCTAAAATGCTCAAACGCTCAAACCCACTGTAGCATCAATGATCTGATCAATACAAGGAAGAGCAAAAGGATTAGCTGGGCAAGCTTTGTTAAGGTCTGTGTAATCCACACACATACGCCAAGTGCCATTTTTCTTAAGTACTAGCACTGGATTAGCCAACCACTCAGGATGAAAAACTTCAATAATGAACCCGGCTGCTAAGAGCCATGCCACCTCTTCTCCAATGGCCTTGCACCTCTCCTCATTAAAACAACGAAGGAATTGCTTGACCGACTTAAACTTAGGGTCAATATTGAGAGTGTGCTCAGCGAGTTCTCTCGGTACACCCGACATGTCTGAAGGCTTCAATGCAAAGATGTCCCGGTTCTCATGGATGAACTCGATGGGCGCGCTTTCCTATTTCAGATCCATATTGGCACTGATAGTGAACTGCTAAGATGAGTCACTAGAGACAAAGTCAAACTTCTTGGTATCATCCGCCGATTTAAACTTCAACAAAGGATCATCCTGTATGGTTGGCTTCTTCAACGGAGTCATATCAGTCGGGTCAACATTGTCTTTATAAAACTGAAGTTCTGGCACAGGCAGACTCGGCGTAAGCAGCATCACCTTATTCACATTCCAAGGCTATCTTCCTATCACCATGTACCGTGATGGTACCTTTGTGACCTGACATCTTAAGCTGCAAATACACATAACAAGGCCGCACCATAAACTTGGCGTAAGTTGGCCGTCCGAATAGAGCATGATAGGGGCTCTTGATTTTAACCACTTCAAAATTCAATGTCTCATCCCGGTAATCGTGTTCATTTCCAAAAGCCACTTCCAAGGCTATCTTACCTACGTGATAAGCTGACTTACCAGGCACCACTCCATGAAAGACTGTAGAGGACGGCTTAAGATCTTTGTCAGTCCGATTCATCCGGCAAAAAGTATCATAATAAAGGATATTGATACTTGTACGATCGAAAGTATGTCTAGAGGGGGGGGGGGTTAGACTACTTGACCAAATAAAAATCTAGCCTTTTCCCAATTTTAAGTCTTGGAAGATTTTAGCAACTTAGCACAAGACAAGCAATCAACCTACACATGCAAATCTAAGAGTATAACAACAGAATGTAAATCATTGCATATAAAGGTAAAGGGAGGAGTTTGGAGGGAGCAAATGCAATGTAGACACGGAGATTTTTGGCGTGGTTCCGATAGGTGGTGCTATCGTACATCCACATTGATGGAGACTTCAACCCACGAAGGGTAATGGTTGCGCGAGTCCACGGAGGGCTCCACCCACGAAGGGTCCACGAAGAAGCAACCTTATCTATCCCACCATGGCCATTGCCCACGAAGGACTTGCCTCACTTGGGTAGATCTTCACGAAGGACGCGATCTCCTGGCCCTTACAAACTCCTTGGTTCAACTCGACAATCTTGACGGAGGCTCCCAAGTGACACCTAACCAATCTAGGAGACACCACTCTCCAAAAGGTAATAGATGGTGTGTTGATGATGAACTCCTTGCTCTTGTGCTTCAAATGATAGTATCCCCAACACTCAACTCTCTCTCGAAGATTTCGATTTGGTGGAAAGATGATTTGAGTGGAAAGCAACTTGGGGAAGGCTAGAGATCAAGATTCTTGTGGTTGGAATGGAATATCTTGGTCTCAACACATGTGTAGGTGGTTCTCTCTCAGAAAATGAATGGTAGAAGTGTAGGCATGTTCTGATGGCTCTCTCCATGAATGGAGGTTGGGTGGAGGGGTATATATAGCCTCCACACAAAATCTAACCATTACACACAATTTACCAAACTCGGTCAGACTGATTCAGTTCAAAATGTGAACATTAGGATTTTCGGTGGGACCGACATGACAACTCGGTGGGACCAATTTCATTAGGGTTAGGGCATAACGCAATCTCGGTGAGACCGATCACATATACTCTATGAGACTGATTTCTATAATAGGCAAACAAAGAGTTGGTCACGCAAACTCGGTGGGAAAGACCACTCATTTCGGTGAGACCGAAATGTTACGAAAAGGAAACATAGAGTTTGCATTGTGAACTCGGTGGGACCGATCGCTCATCTCGGTTAGACCGAAACGTTACGAAGGGAAACAAAGAGTTTGCAATCCCATCATGGTGAGACCGAGATCCCTATCGGTGAGACCAAATTGATTAGGGTTTTTGGCTATGGCTATGTCAAATGAACTCGGTGGCGCCGGATAGATCAAATCGGTGGGGCCGAGTTTGACTTTTGGTTTGGGACATATGTGGATATGATAAAGTGGTTGAGTGCTTTTGGAGCATATCACTAAGCATTTTGAGCAGGCAATCCATTAAGTAACACCTCATCCCCTTATAATAGTACTGGCTTTCCTATGGACTCAATGTGATCTTGGATCACTAAAATGAAAAAGAAGAGTCTTGAGCTTTTGAGCCAATATGTGTCCTTAGCATTTTGAGGGGTCCACATTCCTAGTACAAGCCATGCCAATCACTGAACTTTCTGAAATGATCATCTTGAAAGAGTATTACTTCAATGAGCTATATGTTGTTAGGAATTACCAAAACCACCCAGGGATAGTTGCACTTTCAATCTCCCCCTTATTGGCAATTGATGACAACATATAGATCAAAGCTTCGATAAATGATAATAAGATTGAAATACATCGTTGCTTTGAGAAGTATGTGATAAGCAATAGCTCCCCCAAATTAGTGCATTATTTAAAATTTGCTTTTGAATGCAAATGCACAATTGATTAGGATCATGGGTTACTCTTTTATGTCACATACATCTTGGTGGAGCGCTCAAAATGATAGAATATGAAATATGCAATCACCAGGGCAATGTGAATGATCATATATGAGAGATAAATAATGTCATCATTCAAGCACAAGCATTAAAGTGATATGATCAAGCACATGATCATAAAAGTATCTCACACACATAAACATAGAGTATCATCCAAGCAAGAACACAAATAAGTATAAACCAAATAGCAAAGATGGAAAAAAGAAGCAAAGCTCTCTCTCTCTCTCTCTTGCTCTCTCAAAGCCTATAATCTATACACTTTCTCCCCCTTTGGCAACAAGTTACCAAAAAGCTCGAAAATGCATAGTGCTATGCGTCTCTCTAGGCTTGATCTTCGGGAGGAGGCATTGAGAGGACTCCAAGGATGAATGCATCTGTTGAAGTTGTTGGAGCTGGTGGAGTGGCAACTGGAGCTGCTACTGATGCTGTGGCTGTAGGTGCTAATGTAGTCGCTCTTGTGTCAGTTACTGGCACTGCAGCAGATCTTTGTCCCCTTGGCACTCTATGAAAGGCATCTGTTGTAGCTTGCCCTTTCCTCTCCTCGGCTTCTTCCTAGAGCTGCTCAACAACTGTTTGCATGTCTATCACCTTCAAATCAAGATCATAGAATTTTGTTTCAATGATCCTCTCCAGGCTTTCTTGGTTCTGAGTCAGGGTGGCCAATCCCTTCTCAATCCTCAAGGTGGCTTGAATCAGATATCCAAGTTGATCTTGCTTAGATTTGAGAAACACTTAAGAAGCCTCTTCAGCACTTGGCATCTTTGCTGCCTTCTAAGCTTTAGATTTTCCCTCTTCTCTTGAGCCTCTACAGAAGTAGGATCTTCAGCATTCATGACAACTGTGTTGTCCTCCAAATCTGGCCTCAAGGGAAGATGTTTCTTGTCCAACAGGTAGGTGTGTGTGCCCATCTTGGAGTTGATGAGCATCTGGATGTGTGGAGCATACCCACATCCCCTCTTTTAATCTCCAGCCGCCCTCTTGATTGTCTCAACAATCAAACTCATTACTTTAAACTTCTGGGGCACATCAAACAACTACAGAAAGTTAATGGAATGGCCTATGATCATTCTATTATCTCCTGACTTTGGCAACAAGGTATGCCTCAAGATTGTGTTGATGGTGGTCAGGCCAGACAATAGATAGTACACAAAGCCCATCTTGTGAGTCTCTAAAGATTTGTCAGGAATCTCCTTATACATGTTAGCCATGGATTTGTGATCCTTCTTCTTATTGGCATATACATCTATGTCATCTTCATGCTCTGCAGGGGCATTGATCAGTTTGGCCCATTCAGCAACTGTCGATTGGTACCTAGTACCCTTAGACACCTAGACAATTCTACCATCAAGAGAAAAATGTGTTGTGGAGTAGAATTGCACGATGAGTTCATCATTCCACTTGATCAATTTATGACCCACAAATTTGTCCACTCCACATAGCCTGAAGCTCTCATCCACTCCTGGAAAGTGGTCTTCATTGTTGCCAATATATTTCTAGTCTACCCACTTTGTATCACAGACAATTGGCTTCTTATCAAGCAAAATGGTCTCATAGAAGTATTGTTGTTCCTTGGTGTGAAACCTATAGTCCACAGCAGTCCTTCTCCTCACAGCATATGGATCAGATTGTCTCCATAGTCATGCATCCTTTCTGATCTTCATGTTTTCTGCCACTGCATGATTTTCATCGTGGTCAGGGATGTTTGGCTTCAGCTTCCTAAGCACTTGGGCTTCAACATCTTCTTATTCTTCTTCAATCTCAGTCTCAGGCACTGGGGCCTTGTTCTTCTCAGCAGCTGGTATATTCCTTGTGCTCCTCTTTGGTGTAGTCTTGGGAGCTGGAGCAGAAGCTTTGGGAGCAGTCTTGGGCTTAGAGGACGTAGCCCCAGACTTAATGGCATCCCCCATTAGCTTTGGAGCTTTAGGTGCTGGTGCAACATCTTCTTCTTCCTCTCCCTTTTCATCCTCAGCTGGGACTTCCATCATGGAGGATCTCCCAATGACTTTGTCCATAGTTTTCTTGACTCTTTGTTTTCTCTTCTTGCCCTCACTAGCACCCTCTTTAGTTGATTTGGAAGTCTCAAGAGTGGAGGCTCTGGCCTTTGACATGGGCACTCTCTTTGCAGGAGCCTTTTTGTGTATACCAGGCTTTGTGGATGCAACTGTGCCAAACTCCTTCTTAACAACTTCTTCTTGGAGCTGACCTCCTCCTCACCAGCTACATAGTCTTCATCTTTAGAGTCAGAATTTCTCTTCTTCCTCTGCCTAGTAGCAGCCTTAGGCAGGTTGCTAGGAGTACTTCTGCTGCCTTCATCGTAACTGCCAGAGGGACTAGTGCCCTCACTCAGATTCACCTGCTCTTGTGACTTATTCTGGCTATCACTCTGATCAGACATGGTTGACACTGCAAACTAAAAGCTGACCATGTGAATAGTTATAGATGAGATAGAGTGGATGAGCATCAGAAAGTGCAGAGGTTTTGCAAAACAGATGAGTCAAAAACTTAGTTTTAGTTTTCCACACAAAGCATTTCGGAGCTATCGATTTGTTAAACTCGGTGACACCGAAGCAACTTTTGGAGTCTAAACTAGTGGAATCGGTCAGACCGAGACACAGTTTGGTGACTCCAAGATTGCTAGGGGTTCACTGAGAGTTGAAGTCGGTCACACCGATTTGCAAGTTTCAGTCAGACCAAAAAGTGCAAGTGCAATGGCCTAACCAAATTAGTGAGACCGATTTCCACAACTCGGTCGGTCTGAGATGAGTTCGGCGGAAACCTAACCCTAAATTTTCGAATCAAATCTAATCTAAAGGAAGTTTTTGCTGGACATGATGATCTCATACGTGGTAAGAAAAATGGCATTTGCTTCGTGCTAAGAATCAGAAGAAGGAATCGCACAAAGATTCGAACTCATACCCTAGTTCGGTGATGAGCTCGCTACGGCGGCAACGACGGGGTTGAATTCCATTGACAGCGAAGGAGACCAGTGGCTGGTGTCGGTGTCAAAACCGGCGGATCTTGGGTAGGGGGTCCCGAACTATGCGTCTAGGATCAATGGTAACAAGAGACAGGGGACACGATGTTTACCCAGGTTCGGGCCCTCTCTATGGAGGTAATACCCTACTTCCTGCTTGATTGATCTTAATGAATATGAGTATTACAAGAGTTGATCTACCACGAGATCGTCATGACTAAACCCTAGAAGTCTAGCCTATGGTAATGAGTATATGTGGTGTCCTTTCCGGACTACCTATAACGCCCCGAGACCGACGTGCCAGGTGTCTTCTAGTTATTCGCTGTTGTTGTCTTGTCATTTGCTTGCGTGTCATGCATTGCATCACCATGTTTTTCAAAACTTGCATCCGTCCCGGTCTCCTCATTCCGTCCGTTGTCCGTCCTGAGCCTAGACACCCTTGCACGCGCCCGCGGCATGTCCGAAATAGTATTTTATAAGTGGACGAAAAAGGTTCTCGGAATGGGATGAGAGTTGGCGTGCGGTCTTGTTATGTTGTCAGTAGGCCGCGTGCCAAGTTTCATCGCATTCAGAGTCTATTTGACGCCCCAACGGATAACTATAGCGACATTATAGTCGGTCAAATCGTCGGACGTTTTCGGTCTCCGGAAATCGTGTCGGGCTGCATCTCTCCCCTCTTCTTTCAGACCAACCCGCTCTCCACAGCCCACTGCCTACTGCCAGGCCCAACCTAACCTCTCTCGTTAGACCGTGGACCTCCCCTCGCGCGTGTCCGAAAGTTGTCCCCGAACCCGACCCGGGCAGTCGTCACCGTTGGATCCGGATCAACCCGAAACATCTACAAAACGTCTCCGTTTTGTTAATTAGACTTCCTAACCTATATTTTCTTAGCCGTCTGATTTAGATCGAAGGGCTTCCATTAGTCTGCATATAGACCCACTCACTATATAAACCAGCAACCCTAAATTCTAGGGGCCTTGTCCCATCCATCCTTTCCCACCGCGCCGCCACTTCACCTGGTTCCTCGGGATCCCTCCCGGACCAACCAGCGCAAGCCACTTCTCTCCATCGATCCAACACGCAGCCAACCTCCACCTTCCTGATCCGCCCGTGCACACATGAGCCCGAGCTCCCAACCGAGGAGACCGCGTCCCACCTGGCTGCTGTTTGCCTCCAGCAGTTGCGCTGACGAGCTTTGCAGCCGGACCACCGGATCTCCTCCCCCTCACCTTGTTCTCCCCTTCCTCTCTCTGCCTTATTTTTATTCCCTACTCTCAAACTCTCTCCATGTCTTGTCCTAGACAGGGAACCAAAGGGGGCGCAATCGCCTGAGCTCGGCCTCGAGGTTCCGTCGCCGTCACTGGGGGAACGCCGGATCCAGCCGTCCCTGGCATCTGCCTCCCCCGCCTCAGATCCGGTCATTCCCGTGTCAACTTCGCCGCCGCCACTCCCCTGCATCTCGCCTCCGCCTCCCTTGTTTCTGCGAGCGCTCGTGGACGTGGGCCGAACCCCTGCGTCCTCGCCTCCCCGACTCGAACTAGCCCGAAACGGCCATCTCCGACGCCTCCTCGCCGGATCCCACGCGTCAAGTCCGCCGGCCGCTGCTGTCTTCCCGGCGATCCTCGTGCGCACCCCTGCGTGGATACTTCGACCTGCTGCTGTTCCCTTTCTTCAGAAACAGGCAGAACAGCTCGCCCGCCCTGCTCGATCGGTTGACGGCACCTCCACGTGCCTGGGCCGCCTCCTCTTCCTTCGTTGACCGAGGCCCAGTCCCCACATCGCCGATCTGGGCCGAGGCCCGTGGTGAGCAGCACCCGAGCGCCCCCTGCATATGGGGATTTACCAGAATTGTTGTCCGTTGCTTCCAGCCTCATTTAAACTTCACTAGATAGGTAGTTTTACTTTACTTCACCCTCTTGCCATGTTTAACAACATTTAATGTTGTTGGGTACATAAACGAGATCGAACTAAATAACTTGAATGTGGTGTTTCGTCAATATGCAACGGAGTTGCATATTGACCTCCACTTAATTTGTAGGGTTGTTTGTGCTCTTTGCCATGCCATGCCTCATTAAACCGGACATGCATCATACTTGTTTGCGCACCGTGCCATGCTTATGTGCTGGTTGTTTACCATGATTGTTTGCTTATTTCCAGTGTTGCTTCTTCGGGTTGGTTCTGATAACGTCGTGTTGTGAGGATTCGTTCGACTACGTCTGTTTATCTTCTTCATGGACTCGTTCTTCTTCCTTGCGGGATTTCAGGCAAGATGACCATACCCTTGAAATCACTTCTATCTTTGCTTGCTAGTTGCTCGCTCTTTTGCTATGCCTATGCTGCGATACCTACCACTTGCTTATCATGCCTCCCATATTGTTGAACCAAGCCTCTAACCCACCTTGTCCTAGCAAACCGTTGTTTGGCGATGTTACCGCTTTGCTCAGCCCCTCTTATAGCGTTGTTAGTTGCAGGTGAAGATTGAAGTTTGTTCCTTGTTGGAACATGGAGATGTTGTTCCTTGTTGGAACATGTTTACTTGTTGGGATATCACAATATCTCTTATCTAATTAATGCATATATATATACTTGGTAAAGGGTGGAAGGCTCGGCCTTATGCCTGGTGTTTTGTTCCACTCTTGCCGCCCTAGTTTCCGTCATATCGGTGTTATGTTCCCGGATTTTGCGTTCCTTACGCGTTTGGGTTATAATGGGAACCCCTTGACAGTTCGCCTTGAATAAAACTCTTCCAGCAAGGCCCAACATTGGTTTTACCATTCGCCACCTAGCCTTTTCTTTCCCTTGGGTAGGCCTGCCCAAGGGTCATCTTTATTTAAACCCCCAGGCCAGTGCTCCTCTGAGTGTTGGTCCAACTTGTCATCCGCCGGTGGCCACCAGGGGCAACTCTGGGCTGGCCTACCGGAAGTTTGGGCAATCCGGTGTGCCCTGAGAATGAGATATGTGAAGCTCCTATTGGGATTTGTCGGCACATTCGGGTGGCTTTGCTGGTCTTGTTTTACCATTGTCGAAATGTCTTGTAACCGGGATTCCGAGTCTGATAGGGTCTTCCCGCTAGAAGGAATATCCTTCATTGACCGTGAGAGCTTGTGATGGGCTAAGTTGGGACACCCCTGCAGGGATTTGAACTTTCGAAAGCCGTGCTCGCGGTTATGGGCAGATGGGAATTTGTTAATGTCCGGTTGTAGAAAACCTAAAGTTGACCTTAGTTAAAATGCACCAACCATGTGTGTTACCGTGATGGTCTCTTCTCGGCGGAGTCCGGGAAGTGAACACGGTGTTGGAGTAATGCTTGACGTAGGTTGTTCCAGGATCACTTCTTGATCATAGTTTCTCGATCGTGCTTTGCCTTCTCTTCTCGCTCTCATTTGCATATGTTAGCCACCATATATGCTAGTCGCTTGCTGCAGCTCCACCTCATACCTTTTACCCTTCCTATAAGCTTAAATAGTCTTGATCGCGAGGGTGCGAGATTGCTGAGTCCCCGTGGCTCACAGATTCTTCCAAAACCAGTTTGCAGGTGCTGATGTTACCGAGAAGGTGACGCAACCAAGCTCAAGGAGCACCTCGATGAAGATCCCCTCCTTTATGTTGTTTCATTCTAGTTGATCAGTAGTGGAGCCCAGTTGGGGTCGATCGGGGATCTGTGTAGCTTTTGGGGTAGTCTTCTTTTATTTTGGTTCCGTAGTCGGACCTTGATTGTATTTGGATGATGTAATGCTTTATTCATGTAATTGTGTGAAGTGGCGATTGTAAGCCAACTATGTATCTCTTTCCCTTATGTATTACATGGGTTGTGTGAAGATTACCTCACTTGCGACATTGCTTTCAATGCGGTTATGCCTCTAAGTCGTGCTTCGACATGTGGGAGATATAGCCGCATCGAGGGCGTTACACTACCCCTTCGGTTTATATAGACACCAGGGGGATCTAGGGTTTACATGGAGTCGGTTACATAAGAAGGAATCTTCGATCGCTAAGCTTGCCTTCCACGCTAAGTAGAGTCCAATCCGGACACGATGCAGTCTTCGGCCTTCATGTCTTCACAGCCCATCAGTCTGGCCCAAAGGATAATAGGCGGGACCCCCGAGGACCCCTTAGTCCAGGACTCCCTCAGTAGCCCTCGAACCAGTCTTCAATAACGAGGTGCTCGGCACACATACTGTCTTCGGCATTGCAAGGCAGGTTCTCCCTTCGACGATCTCCAAGTATGTATTCGGCCATTGATCCAATGTCACCTCCTTGGCTTCCGTGCATTGAATAGTCTTTGTCCTCCACGTGTCAAGTGAATGTGGAAAGTCAAGGTATTTTTTGCGAATAACACCCCCTTCATGCGAGGAAGAGCTCCTATTTAAAGAGATTGGACCCCAGATCCATTCAGCGCTACACAGAAGAAATCCCCAGAGACTGCTTTAGGAGAAACCATTCCGGCATGGCTAATGCTCCCAGCTCCTCCGCTCGTCCCGGCCCAGAGAAAGGCGAGTGAGTGGGAGAGGTGTTCCGTGTCTCATAGCCGTTTGACGAAGTTGCAAATGCAGGGATTCCTTCCCCATGCAGATATAGTCCCTGTTCGATCGGGGCTAGCTTCCTTCAATGAGGAGACTCAGGCAGAGGACTTCCCCAATCCGTCCGGGGGAGTGAGTGTGCTTTGTCCCCTACCAACTAAGAGCCATCGGATTTCCAATCCATTTGTTCCTCCGAGGGCTTCTGGAATATTACGGCCTCCAGCTGCACAACTTCACTCCGACCTCTATTCTGCACATTGCGGGTTACGTCGCTTTATGTGAACTTTTCCTGGGCGTCGAGGCTCACTTCGAGTTGTGGAGGAAGCTGTTTTGTCTCGTCCCGCGCAATCACGAAGGGTCAATATTTGAAGTGGGCAGAGCCGAAGTGTGGCGCGTCGCCCATACCGGATATCCATCTGGCACACCAAGGAAGGCACCTGATGAATGGCCCTCTGAATGGTTTTATATAGAGGGCGTTGCACTTCCTGACCCAATTTGAAAGGGTCTTCCTGAATTTGCTCATGTCCCGTTGAAGAAACGCCACAGTTGGTGTCCCCGGAGTCTTGAAGCAGAATACGGCGCGGAGGTTCGTCAGCTGATGAGCAGGATAAGAGAGCTCACTCAGTCCGGACTCATGCTACCTCTTGAGCACTGCGCTGGTTTTCCCTTGAAGAGGAAAGGGTGATGCAGCAGAGCAGCGTAAGTATTTACCTCAGTTTTTGAGAACCAAGGTATCAATCTAGTAGGAGGCCACGCACGAGTCCCTCGCACCTACACAAACAAATAAACTGCTCACAACCAACGCGATAAAGGGGTTGTCAATCCCTTCACGGTCACTTACGAAAGTGAGATCTGATAGATATGATAAGATAAAAATTTTGGTATTTTTATGATAAAGATAAATAAAGATGCAAGTAAAATAAATGGAAAAGGAAATAACTAAGTATTGGAAGATTAATATGATGGAAAATAGACCCGGGGGCCATAGGTTTCACTAGTGGCTTCTCTCGAGAGCATAAGTATTACGATGGTTGAACAAATTACTGTTGAGCAATTGACAGAATTGAGCAGAGTTATGAGAATATATAGGTATGATCATGTATATAGGAATCACGTCCAAGACAAGTAGACCGACTCCTGCCTGCATCTACTACTATTACTCCACAAATCGACCGCTATCCAGCATGCATCTAGAGTATTAAGTTTAAGAGAACAGAGTAACGCTTTAAGCAAGATGACATGATGTAGAGGGATAAACTCATGCAATGTGATGTAAACCCCATCTTGTTATCCTCGATGGCAGCAATACAATACATGCCTTGCTGCCCCTACTGTCACTGGGAAAGGACACCACAAGATTGAACCGAAAGCTAAGCACTTCTACCATTGCAAGAAAGATCAATCTAGTAGGCCAAACCAAACTGATAATTCGAAGAGACTTGCAAAGATAACCAATCATACATAAAAGAATTCAGAGAAGATTCAAATATTGTTCATAGATAAACTTGATCATAAACCCACAATTCATCGGTCTCAACAAACACACCGCAAAAGAAGATTACATCGAATAGATCTCCACAAGAGAGGGGGAGAACTTTGTATTGAGATCCAAAAAGAGAGAAGAAGTCATCTAGCTAATAACTAAGGACCCGAAGGTCTGAAGTAAACTACTCACACTTCATCAGAGAGGCTATGGTGTTGATGTAGAAGCTCTCCGTGATTGATACCCCCTCCAGCGGAGCTCCGGAAAAGGCCCCAAGATGGGATCTCGTGGATACAGAAAGTTACAGCAGTGGAATTAGGGTTTTGGCTCCGTATCTGGTAGTTTGGGGTGTACGTAGGTATATATAGGAGGAAGAAGTACGTCGGTAGAGCAACATGGGCCCCACGAGGGTGGAGGGAGCGCCTGGGGGGGGGAGGGGGGGGGGTAGGCGCGCCCCTACCTCGTGCCTTCCTAGTTGATGTCTTGACGTAGGGTCCAAGTCCGCTGGATCACGTTTGTTCCGAAAAGCACGTTCCCGAAGGTTTCATTCCGTTTGGACTCCGTTTGATATTCTTTTTCTGCGAAACTCTGAAATAGGCAAAAAAACAGCAATTCTGGGCTGGGCCTCCGATTAATAGGTTAGTCCCAAAAATAATATAAAAGTGTATAATAAAGCCCAATAATGTCCAAAACAAGATATAATATAGCATGGAACAATAAAAAATTATAGATAACGTTGTAGATGTATCAAGCATCCCCAAGCTTAATTCCTGCTCGTCCTCGAGTAGGTAAATAAAAACCAAATTTTTGATGTGGAATGCTACTTGGCACAATTTCAATGTAATTCTTCTTAATTGTGGTATGAATATTCAGATCCGAAAGATTCAAGACAAAAGTTCAATATTGACATAGAAATAATAATACTGCAAGCATACTAACTTAAGCAATTATGTCTCTTCAAAATCATATGGCCAAATAAAGTTATCACTACAAAATCATATAGTCCGGCTATGCTCCATCTTCACCACACAAAGTATTTAAATCATGCACAACCCCGATGACAAGCCAATCAATAGTTTCATACTTTTGGTGTTCTCAAACTTTTTCAATCTTCACGCAATACATGAGCGTGATCCATGGTCATAACACCATAGGTGGAATAGAATGGTGGTTGTGGAGAAGACAAAAAAGGGGGAAGATAGTCTCACATCAACTAGGCATATCAATGGTCTATGGAGATGCCCATTAATAGATATCAATGTGAGTGAGTAGGGATTTCCATGCAACGGATGTATTAGAGCTATAAGTATATGAAAGCTCAACAAAAAGAACTAAGTGGGTGTGTGAAAGTGCAACTATCCCTAGGTGGTCTTGGTAATTCCTAACAACATATAGCTCATTGAGCTAATGCTATTTCAAGATTAATATCTCAGGAAAGCTCAATGATTGGCATGGCATGGATGAGAAAAGTTGACCCCTCAAAATGCTAAGGACAAAAGGATTGGCTCAAGCTCAAAGCTCAAGACTCTATATTTTCTATTTTAGTGATCCAAGGTCACATTGAGTCTATAGGAAAAGCCAATACTATCAAGGAGGGATGAGGTGTTGCTTAATGAGGCTCTTGCTCAAAATGCTTAGTGATATGCTCCAAAACCCTCAACTACTTTCTCACATCCACATATGACCTAAACCAAAAGTCAAACTCGGCCCCACCAATTCTTTCTATCCGGCGCCACCGAGTTCAAATGTCATAGCCACTGCCACAAACCCTAGGCAAATCGGTCTCACCGATAGGGATCTCGGTCTCACCGAGATGGGATTGTAATATCTTTGTTTCCCTTCGTAACATTTCGGTCTTACCGAAATGAGCGATCAGTCCCACCGAGATTGCAATTTAAACTCTCTGTTTTCCCTTCATAACGTTTTGGTCTCACCAAGATGAGCGATCGGTCCCATTGAGTTTACCTGACCAACTCTCTGGTTAGCTTATTACCAAAATCGGTCTCGCCGAGTTTGTGTAATCGGTCTCACCGAGATTACGTTATGCCCTAACCCTAACCATATCGGTCCTAGCGAGTTGCATGTCGGTCCCACCGAAATTCCTAATGGTCACTAGCTTTGCTGAATCGGTCCGACCGAGTTATCAATTCGGTCCCACCGAGATTGGCAAGTTGTGTGACGGTTAGAATTTGTGTGGAGGCTATATATACCCCTCCACCACCTCTTCATTCATGGAGAGAGCCATCAGAACAAACCTACACATCCAACTTGCTTTTTCTGAAAGAGAACTACCTACACTTGTGTTGAGACCAAGATATTCCATTCTTACCATATGAATCTTGATCTCTAGCCTTCCCCAAGTTTCTTTCCACTCAAATCTTCTTTTCACCAAATCCATATCCCGCGAGAGAGAGTTGAGTGTTGGGGAGACTATCATTTGAAGCACAAGAGCAAGGAGTTCATCATCAACACACCATTTGTTACTTCCTGGAGAATGGTGTCTCCTAGAATGGCTAGGTGTCACTTGGGAGCCTCCGACAAGATTGTGGAGTTGAACCAAGGAGTTTGTAAGGGCAAGGTGATCGCCTACTTCGTGAAGATCTACCACTAGTGAGGCAAGTCCTTCGTGGGCGACGGCCATGGTGGGACAGACAAGGTTGCTTATTCATGGACCCTTCGTGGGTGGAACCCTCCATGGATTTGCGCAGTCGTTACCCTTCATGGGTTGAAGTCTCCATTAACGTGGATGTACGATACCACCACCTATCAGAACCATGACAAAAACATCCGTGTCTCCTATTGTGTTTGAATCCTCCAAACCCTTCCCTTTACATTCTTGCAAGTTGCATGCTTTACTTTCCGCTGATCATATACTCTTTGCATGCTTGCTTGAATTTTTTTGAAATCGCTTGACTTGTCCAAAGTTGCTAAAATCTACCAAGAAGTAAAATTGGGAAAAGGATAAGTTTTTATTTGGTCAAGTAGTCTAATCACCCCACCCCCCTCTAGACATACTTTCGATCCTACAGTGTGCATCCAACTTGCTTGCTCACGAAGACCTAGGGCATTTTAAGGAAGCCCATCATTGGAATATACAAGCCAAGTTCTATAATGAAAAATTCCCACTCGTATATGAAACTGATACCATAGGAGACTCTCTATGAAGATCTTGGTGCTACTTTGAAGCACAAGTGTGGTAAAAGGATAGTAGCATTGTCCCTTCTCTCTTTTTCTCTCATTTTTTATTTGGGCCTTTCTCTCATTTTTGGGGCTCTTTATTTATTTATTTAGTCCGGAGTCTCAATGCGACTTGTGGGGGAATCATAGTCTCCATCATCCTTTCCTCACTTGGGACAATGCTCTAAAAACGATGATCATCACACTTTTTATTTACTTACAACTCAACAATTACAACTCAATACTTAGAACAAAATATGACTCTATTTGAATGCCTCCGGTGGTGTACCGGGATATGCAATGAATCAAGAGTGACATGTATGAAAGAATTATGAACGGTGGCTTTTCCACGAATACAATGTCAACTACATGATCACGCAAAGTAATATGACAATGATGGAGCGTGTCATAGTAAACGGAACGGTGGTAAGTTGCATGGCAATATATCTCGGAATGGATATGGAAATGCCATGATAGGTAGGTATGGTGGCTGTTTTGAGGAAGGTATATGGTGGGTGTATGATATCGGTGAAAGGTGCGCGGTATTAGAGAGGCTAGCAATGGTGGAAGGGTGAGAGTGCGTATGATCCATGGACTCAACATTAGTTATAAAGAACTCATATACTTATTGCAAAAATCTACAAGTTATCAAAAGTATTACGCGCATGCTCCTAGGGGGATAGATTGGTAGGAAAAGACCATCGCTCATCCCCGACCGCCACTCATAAGGAAGACAATCAATAAAATAAATCATGCTCTGACTTCATCACATAACGGTTCACCATACGTGCATGCTACAGGAATCACAAACTTTAACACAAGTATTCCTCAAATTCACAACTACTCAACTAGCATGACTCTAATATCACCATCTCCATATCTCAAAACAATTATCAAGTATCAAACTTCTCATAGTATTCAACACACTCATAAGAAAATTGTATTATTAATCTTGAATGCCTAACATAATTAAAGCAATTTACCACGCTGTTTTGTAGGAATCTCAAAATAATCTAAGTGAAGCATGAGAGAACAATGTTTTCTATAAAACAAATCCACCAATGTGCTCTAAAATATATAAGTGAAGCACTAGAGCAAAAACTATATAACTTAAAAGATATAATTGAAGCACATAGAGTATTCTAACAATTTCCGAATCATGTGTGTCTCTCTCAAAAGGTGTGTACAGCAAGGATGATTGGGGAAAACTAACTAATAAAGACTCAAATAATACAAGACGCTCCAAGCAAAACGCATATCATGTGGTAAATAAAAATATAGCTCCAAGTAAATTTACCGATGGAAGTAGACGAAAGAGGGGATGCCTTCTGGGGCATCCCCAAGCTTTGGCTTTTTGGTGTCCTTAGATTATCTTGGGGGTGCCATGGACATCCCCAAGCTTAGGATCTTGCCACTCCTTGTTCCATAATCCATCAAATCTTTACCCAAAACTTGAAAACTTCACAACACAAAACTTAAAGTAGAAAATCTCGTGAGGTCCGTTAGCGAAAGAAAACAAAACACCACTTCAAGGTACTGTAATGAACTCATTCTTTATTTATATTGGTGTTAAACCTAATATATTAAAACTTCTCTATGGTTTATAAACTATTTTACTAGCCATAGATTCATCAAAATAAGCAAACAACACACGAAAAACAGAATCTATCAAAAACAGAACAGTCTGTAGTAATCTGTAGCTAACACAAGATATGGGACCCCAAAAATTCTAAAATAAATTGCTGTACGTGAGGAATTTATTTATTAATCATCTTCAAAAATAATTAACTAAATAGCACTTTCTAAATAAAAATCACAGCAATTCTCGTGAGCGCTAAAGTTTCTGTTTTTTACAGCAAGATTAAAAAGACTTTCCCCAAGTCTTCCGAACGGTTCTACTTGGCACAAACACTAATTAAACACAAAAAACACAACCAAAAAAGAGGCTAGATAAATTATTTATTACTAAACAGTAGCAAAAGGCAAGGAATAAAAATAAAATTGGGTTGGCTCCCAACAAGCGCTATTGTTTAACGCCCCTAGCTAGGCATAAAAACGAAGATAGATCTAGGTATCTTTAATTGGTAATTCTTTAATGAGACATCTATCACCTTTAGGAGTTTCTTTCCTTTTATCAATAATCAAACTTCTAGGCACAAAATAAAAAATAATTAGTAGCAAATGGTTCCTTATTGATAGAAAAAAGATTGGGATGAATACTTATAGATTTGAGATCCGCGGTTTCTTTGCTAGAAGATTCACCCTTATTTTTAGGAACATACATAAGCTTGGTAATTTTAGTTGGAGGACTTGGAGTATGCTTCACAGAAGAAAAAGCGGTTCCCAAGTTGGTAATGATACCCTCAAGTTTATCGATTCTAGTGGAATCATGATTTATTCTTTCATTAACCATGGGTTCCTTCTCCTTAATATTTTTCAAAGTGACTCCTACTTTATATCCATATTGAGTAATTTGGTTGTGGATCTTTTTATCGAAATTTTCAATTAACTCTACGGTAGCAACTTTATTTTCAATAATTTCAAGTTTTTGCATTACATGCTCCAAAGTTAACATAGTTCCATTAACCAAAAGAGGGGGTGAGCCAAACAAATCTATCATAGCATTATAGGAATCAAAAGTGTGGCTACCCAAGAAATTCCCTCCGGTAATGGTATCAAGGACATATCTGTGCCAAGGAATAGCACCTACATAAAAATTGTGGAGAAGAATGGAAGTATATTGCTTCCTGGTAGATCTATTTTGAGCATTGCAAATTCTATACCCAGCGTCTTTCAGGTTTTCTCCTTCCCTTTGCGTAAAATTAAGAACTTCATTTTCGGGAGAAAACGGAGAAGATAGGGGACTAGCCATAATGATAAGCAATCAAGCCAACACACAAACAGACAAGAGAAGGGCAAAAAAGAGGCAAATAGAGAAAGAGGAGGAGGACAGAGAGAGAGAGCGGGCGAATAACATGGCAAGGGTGAAGTGGGGGGAGAGGAAAATGAGAGGCAAATGGCAAATAATGTAATGAGGGAGATAAGGGTTTGTCATGGGTACTTGGTATGTTGACATGATGTAGAGGGATGAACTCATGCATCTAGAGTATTAAGTTCAAGAGAACAGAGTAACGCTTTAAGCAAGATGACATGATGTAGAGGGATGAACTCATGCAATATCATGTAAACCCCATCTTGTTATCCTCGATGGTAACAATACAATACATGCCTTGCTGCCCCTACTCTCACTAGGAAAGGACACCGCAAGATTGAACCCAAAGCTAAGCACTTCTCCCATTGCAAGAAAGATCAATCTAGTAGGCCAAACCAAACTGATAATTCAAAGAGAATTGCAAAGATAACCAATCATACATAAAAGAATTCAGAGAAGATTCAAATATTGTTCATAGATAAACTTGATCATAAACCCACAATTTATCGGTCTCAACAAACACACCGCAAAATAAGATTACATCGAATAGATCTCCATAAGAGAGGGGGAGAACTTTGTACTGAGATCCAAAAGAGAGAAGAAGCCATCTAGCTAATAACTATGGACCCAAAGGTCTGAAGTAAACTACTCACAATTCATCAGAGAGGCTATGGTGTTGATGTAGAAACCTTCCGTGATCGATACCCCCTCCGGCGGAGCCCCGGAAAAGGCCCCAAGATGGGATCTCGTGGATACAAAAAGTTACGGCGGTGGAATTAGGGTTTTGGCTCCATATCTGGTAGTTTGGGGGTACGTAGGTATATATAGGAGGAAAAAGTATGTCGGTGGAGCAACATGGGCCCCACGAGGGTGGAGGGCGCGCCTTGGGGGGGGTGGTAGGCGCGCCCCCTACCTCGTTCCTTCCTGGTTGATGTCTTGACGTAGGGTCCAAGTCCTCTGGATCACGTTTGTTCCGAAAATCACGTTCCCAAAGGTTTCATTCCGTTTGGACTCCATTTGATATTCTTTTTCTGTGGAACTCTTAATACGCAAAAAAATAGCAATTATGGGCTAGGCCTCCGGTTAATAGGTTAGTCCCAAAAATAATATGAAAGTGTATAATAAAGCCCAATAATGTCCAAAACAGGATATAATATAGCATGGAACAATAAAAAATTGTAGATATGTTGGAGACGTATCAAGCATCCCCAAGCTTTATTCCTGCTTGTCCTCGAGTAGGCAAATGATAAAAACCAAATTTTTGATGTGGATTGCTACTTGGCATAATTTCAATGTAATTCTTCTTAATTGTGGTATGAATATTCAGATCCGAAAGATTCAAGACAAAAGTTCAATATTGACATAGAAATAATAATACTTCAAGCATACCAACTTAAGCAATTATGTCTCTTCAAAATCACATGGCCAAATAAAGTTATCAGTACAAAATCA
Source organism: Triticum monococcum (assembly GCA_034509565.1). Taxonomy (NCBI): domain Eukaryota; kingdom Viridiplantae; phylum Streptophyta; class Magnoliopsida; order Poales; family Poaceae; genus Triticum; species Triticum monococcum. The sequence continues at coordinate 303,932,960 of CM067845.1, read as the reverse complement.
TATAGTCTCGCTATGCTCCATCTTCACCACACAAAGTATTTAAATCATGCACAACCCCGATGACAAGCCAAGAAATAGTTTCATACTTTTGGTGTTCTCAAACTTTTTCAATCTTCACGCAATACATGAGCATGATCCATGGACATAACACTACAGGTGGAATAGAATGGTGGTTGTGGAGAAGACAAAAAAGGGGGAAGATAGTCTCACATCAACTAGGCGTATCAACAGGCTATGGAGATGCCCATTAATAGATATCAATGTGAGTGAGTAGGGATTTCCATGCAACGGATGCATTAGAGCTATAAGTATATGAGCTCAACAAAAATAACTAAGTGGGTGTGTGAAAGTGCAACTATCCCTAGGTGGTCTTGGTAATTCCTAACAACATATAGCTCATTGAGCTAATGTTATTTCAAGATTAATATCTCATGAAAGCTCAATGATTGGCATGGCATGGATGAGAAAAGTGGACTCCTCAAAATGCTAAGGACAAAAGGATTGGCTCAAGCTCAAAGCTCAAGACTCTACATTTTCTATTTTAGTGATCCAAGGTCACATTGAGTCTATAGGAAAAGCTAATACTATCATGGAGAGATGAGGTGTTGCTTAATGAGGCTCTTGCTCAAAATGCTTAGTGATATGCTCCAAAACCCTCAACTACTTTCTCACATCCACATATGACCTAAACCAAAAGTCAAACTCAGCCCCGCCAATTCTTTCTATCCGGCGCCGCCGAGTTCAAATGTCATAGCCATTGCCATAAACCCTAGGCAAATTGGTCTCACCGATAGGGATCTCGGTCTCACCGAGATGGGATTGTAATCTCTATGTTTCCCTTCGTAACATTTCGGTCTTACCTAAATGAGCGATCAGTCCCACCGAGATTGCAATGTAAACTCTCTGTTTTCCCTTCGTAACGTTTCAGTCTCACCGAAATGAGCGATCGGTCCCACCGAGTTTACCTGACCAACTCTCTGGTTAGCTTATTACCAAAATCGGTCTCGCTGAGTTTGTGTAATCGGTCTCACCTAGATTACATTATGCCCTAACCCTAACCATATCGGTCCTAGCGAGTTGCATGTCGGTCCCACGGAAATTCCTAATGGTCACTAGCTTTGCTGAATCGGTCCGACCGAGTTATCAATTCGGTCCCACCGAGATTGGCAAGTTGTGTGACGGTTAGAATTTGTGTGGAGGCTATATATACCCCTCCACCACCTCTTCATTCGTGGAGAGAGCCATCAGAACAAACCTACACTTCCAACTTGCTTTTTCTCAGAGAGAACTACCTACACTTGTGTTGAGATCAAGATATTCCATTCTTACCATATGAATCTTGATCTCTAGCCTTCCCCAAGTTGCTTTCCACTCGAATATTCTTTCCACCAAATCCATATCCTATGAGAGAGAGTTGAGTGTTGGGGAGACTATCATTTGAAGCACAAGAGCAAGGAGTTCATCATCAACACACCATTTGTTACTTCCTGGAGAGTGGTGTCTCCTAGATTGGCTAGGTGTCACTTGGGAGCCTCTGACAAGATTGTGGAGTTGAACCAAAGAGTTTGTAAGGGCAAGGAGATCGCCTACTTCGTGAAGATCTACCGCTAGTGAGGCAAGTCCTTCGTGGGCGACGACCATGGTGGGATAAACAAGGTTGCTTCTTCGTGGACCCTTCGTGGGTGGAGCCCTCCATGGACTCGTGCAGTCGTTACCCTTCGTGGGTTGAAGTCTCCATCAACATGGATGTACGATAGCAGCACCTATCGGAACCACGACAAAAACATCCGTGTCTCCTATTGCGTTTGAATCCTCCAAACCCTTCCCTTCGCATTCTTGCAAGTTGCATGCTTTACTTTCCGCTGGTCATATACTCTTTGCAAGCATTGAATTTTGTTGAGATTTCTTGACTTGTCCAAAGTTCCTAAAATCTGCCAAGAACTAAAATTGGGAAAAGGATAAGTTTTTATTTGGTCAAGTAGTCTAATCATCCCCCTCTAGACATACTTTCGATCCTACAGGTGGTATTAGAGCTTTGGTCTCCATTTGCCTTGATTTTCATAGCTTTTGGAAGTCATAGCCTTGGTTTCACAACCTAGGAGAGTATGGCGTCTAGCGAGGGAAACTACCACCGTAGAGGTCCTTACTTTGATGGTACTAATTTTGCTATTTGGAAGCATAAGATGAAAATGCATATTCTTGGACATAACCCCGCCGTATGGGCTATTGTGTGTATTGGCTTGCAAGGTGAATTCTTTGATGGGAGAGAACCGAACCGTGAAGTTACCGCGGAAGAGTTGAAGATGCTGCAATACAATTCTCAAGCTTGTGATATCCTTTTCAACGGATTGTGCCCCGAAGAATTCAACAAAATCAGTCGTCTTGAGAATGCAAAGGAAATTTGGGATACTTTGATTGATATGCATGAGGGTACCGACTCCGTCAAGGAATCCAAGTTGGATGTGCTTCAAAGTCAGCTTGAAAAGTTCAAAATGAAGGATGGTGAAGGTGTCATTGAAATGTACTCTAGGATTGCTCTTATCACAAATGAGATCGCCGGCTTAGGGAGTGAAGAGATGACCGACAAATTCATCATCAAGAAGATCCTAAGAGCTTTGGACGGAAAATATGATACCGTATGCACATTGATCCAAATGATGCCCAATTACAAAGATCTCAAGCCAACGGAAGTCATTGGACGAATTGTTGCTCATGAGATGTCACTCAAGGATAAGGAGGAGCTCCATAACAAGTCAAGTGGTGCTTACAAAGCCTCATGTGAAGCTCCCACATCATCAAGTGAGAAACAAACCTTCAATGAAGAATTGAGCCTAAGGGTGAAGAACTTCAACAAGTTCTACAAGAGTAGAAGCAAAGAGAGAAGTTCCAAGTCAAGGTCCTACAATGACAAAAGATCATCTAGTCAAGAGCGAAATTGCTACAATTGTGGAAGACCCAGACACTATTCCAATGACTGTACGGCACCCTACAAGAGAAGAGAAGATTCTCCAAAAAGAAGAAGTAGAAGAGGAGAATCACCATCAAGAGAGAGAAGGAGTAGAGATGATCGTTATGAACGAAGAACATCTCAGAGAAGCAAGGATCCGGAAAGGATGGACAAGTCATCAAGGAGCTACACAAAACAAAGACATCAAGCTCATGTTGGTGAATGGGTATCCGATTCCGACTCCGACAATCACTCCGAGAGAAGCTATCACTCTGACTCCGAATATACTCAAGATGAAGGTGTTGCCAGTCTAGCACTTGTGTCAACCAACTCCTACGACATATTTGATTCACCAAATGAAGGACTTGGAAGATGCTTCATGGCTAAAGGCCCAAAGGTATCACACCCCGAGTATGTTGATTTCAATAGTGATGAAGATGACTTGTTAGGTGATGATGATTTACTTGTTGACAACTCTAGTGATGAATACTATGATGAAATAAAATTAATCATGCTAATCAAGATAAAAAGAATGACAATGATAAGGAGAAGATTGAGTTTCTAACTAAAGAACTAAACACTCTTAAGTTAGCTCATGAAACTATCTTATGATATCATCGAGAACTTTTAAGGACTCATGAGAAATTACGTTTTGAAAAGCTCAACATTGAGCAAGAGCATGAGTTATTAAAGTCAATCAATGATGATCTTCGCAAGAAAAGTTCTTCTTACATTACCAAGTGTTTACTCTTATCCACTTACATGCCTCAAGTCAAGTCTAGTAACAAGAACAAGAAAGATTCTTCCTCTCGTAGTAACAATAATCATGCTAAACCTAATGTTGTTGCTTCTAGTAGTTCTCTTGATTCCACTAATGATTCTCTTAGCCAAGTTACACTTGAGGAAGAAAATAGATTATTGAAGGGAATTATAGAGAAAGGTGTTTACAAGAGCCTTGCCAAGAGTAAGCAATTCGAGGAAATTGTACGCAAGCAAGGAAGGCACTGGAAGAACCAAGGTGTTAGTTTTGAACGAAAGTTTAATGCCAATGGAGTTTAGTGGGAAGAAGATCAATACCCCAAGACAAAGTTTGTTCCTCAACAAGAGAAGTATGATCCTACTTCCTTCAAAGGGACACAAGCTCAAGATGATCCTCCACCACAAGACCACAAGCAAAAAGTCAAGGATAAGCTTCAAGAGGAAATTGATGCATTTGAAGAAGCACCCAAGGCCTTGGTCAAGTGGGTTCCCAAGACTACATCAAGTTCTACTTCATCAAGTACGACCACAACTCCAAGGATTCCCATCAAGATGATGTGGATCCCGAAGAAGAAGAACTAGAGAGTTCTTGAGGGTGACTCCGCCAACATACTTCACTCTTATCATTTTGGCAAAGAACAAGTGCAATCAACTTACACATCTTGCACTAGTTCAAGGAGTCACAAACCCTCTTGTTGGTAAGACAAGAGACAAGGTAACCTAATGCTTTCATAGACATCATCTTGTGTGTGCATCATTCTATGTCTATGGATATCTTTGTTTGTTCCTTGTGGGACTAACCCGTGTAGGTATTGAAAGTGCAACTCACTCCAAAGGATTGCTCCAAATGATCTACATCAACATTGAGCATCCACATCTTTAACACCTACATGAATTCATCATCGACAAAACCCAAGGTTAATTCATCCCTCTCAGGGGGGATCTCACATCTAGGGGGAGCTTTACTCTAAGAATTGAGCTAAAGCCACTCTAATGGTGTGAACACAACAACGCTTTATGTAAAAGTGGTAACCCCATTTGTGCTTAAACGATGGGTATGACCTATGATAAAATGTTCTCATTTGACTCCTAAGTCAATATACTCATATATAGATGACCTAGTCACCGCCAATTGCTTGATAGATGCTAGAATTGGTTGTGCATGCTTTGCCACATATTTCATTTGCCATTTTATTGTGTGAGCATGTTGGTTGCATAATTTACTCATTCGAGGACATCCACGTGTTGCTTTGATTGTTTGGTTCCTTTTTCTTTTGCCAAGTGGATGGACAAGAATGCCTAAGAACCTTCTCTAGCTATCTATGCTTTTCTCATGTCAAACTCTATTCATGCTACATCACAAAGTTTGATCAAGTCAGATTCGAACCACTCTGTGTGAGGAGCACTCGGAGTCCCCGATTCGTCATAGACTTCAAAATCCAAAACTTCTTTATGCGTCTTGGTTTGACCGATTTATCCATTTCGGTCATACTGAGATCACTAAGTCGATCTAGGTTTTCAATCTTGGTGCAACCGATTTGAACTTTTCGGTCACGCCGAGTTTCAGTAACTGCTTGCAGTTATGAATCTCGGTGCCACCGAGTTTTTCCACTCGGTCACAGCGACAGGGTCAGGCTATATATATATATCCCCAGGCCAAAATTTGGAAAAAAATTCGAACCCCTTTGCCCGCGCTCAGCCTGCTCTGCCTCCCTGGGTCTCCGGATCGTCCTCCTCATCGCCAGCTGCCTCCCGCCGCTGGTCTCCGTCGTTACCGCCGTAGCAAGTCCATCTCCACACTTAGGGGTCTGCTGTCAGTGTTTGCATCATGTCAGATTAGAGTAACAGTCAGAACAAGTCTAAGGAGCAAGTGAAAATGAGTGAGGGCACTAGTCCCTCTAGCAGCTTTGATGAAGGAAGCAGGAGTACACCCAACAACTTGCCTAAGGCAGCCACCAGGACCAGAAAGAAGAAAACCTTAGATTCTGAGGATGAGGACTATGTGGCTCTTGAGGAAGAGGCCACCTCAAAGAGGAAAGTCCTGAAAAAGGAATATGGCACAGCCGCTGCCACTAAGCTAGGGATGAAGCAAAAGGTTCCTGCCAAGAGAGTTCCCATGTCAAAAGCCAGAACATCCACTCAAGAGACTTTGGGATCTGCATCCAAAGAACAGGTTGTGGCAGAAAAGAAAAGGAAGGAAAGGGTCAAGAAGACCACTGCCAGAGTGCTTGGAAGATCTTCAATAATGAAAGATTCTGGAGAAGAGGAAGAGGAAGAGGATGCAACACCAACACCCAAAGGTCAAAAGCTTATGGGAGATGCTATAAGGGCAGGGGCTGCTCCATCTAAGCCTAAGACTGCTCCTAAGACTGCTGCTCCAGGTCCAAATCCAAAACCCAAGAGGAGCACCAGGAACATCCCTGCTGAGGAGAAGAACAAGGCCCCGGTGCCTCAAGCTGCTGAAGAAGAAGATGATTCTGTTGTGTTGAGGAAGTTGAAGCCCAAAATTCCAAATCACAATGATGCTCACCCAGTTGTAGAGAACATGAAAATCAGGAAGGATTTAGGTTTAGGGCCATAGAGAGAGTCTGATCCATATGCCACCAGGAGAAGGACTGCTGTGGACTACAGGTTCCATACAAAGGAACATCATGACTTCTATGAGACAGTCTTACTTCACAAGAAGCCCATAGTGTGTGACATGAGATGGGTTGACTGGAAATTCATTAAGGAAAATGAAGATAACTTCCTTGGTGTATATGACAGCTTCAAGGCATGTGGAGTCGGTGAGTTTGTGGCTCAGAAGCTCACAAAGTAGAATGATGAGCTTATTATGCAGTTCTACTCCACAGCTCATTTCTACCCAGATGGAAGGATTGTCTGGATGTCTGAAGGTACTAGGTACTAGTCAACGGTTGAAGCATGGGAAAAATTGATCAATGCTCCTGAGGAGAGTGAAGATGACTTGGATGTCTATGCCAAAAAGAAGAAGGATCACAACACCATGGCACATATGTACAAGGAGATCCCAGATGCTGCTCTTGAGACACACAAGTTTGGATCAGTACATTACCTTCTGTCAGGTTTGCCAACAATCAACTGGATCCTCAGGCACACTCTTCTTCAAAAGTAAGGTGATTACAAGATGATCAGAGGCCATGCAATTAACCTGCTTCACATATTTGATGTGCCTAAAAAGTTCAAAGTCATGAGCCTAATTGTGGAAACCATAAAGAGAACAGCTGCAGATCAGAAGAGAAGTTGTGGGTATGCCCCATAGATCCAGGAGCTAATCAACTCCAAGATGGGCACTGGCCATATCTCCTTGACAAGGAAGACATGCCCATCTACCCAGACTTTGAGGACAACACTGTGATGATGGATGAGAATGAACCATATTCTGTGCACACACAAGCAAAGAAGGAGAAGGCAAGGGCTGAAAAGGCTGCAAAGATGCCAACCATTGACGAGGCATCTCAGTATCTTCTGAAGAGCAAGCAAGATCAGCTTGGCTACTTGATTGCCTCCACTCTGAGGATTGAGAAGGGATTGGCCACCCTGACTCAAAACCAGGACAACTTGGAGAGGATCATGGAGCAGAAGTTCTATGACTTAGATGTGAAGGTCACTGAGATCCAGTCAGTTGTTGAGCAACTTCAGGATGAAGTGCAGGAGAAGAAGGGCAAGTCTACCACTGATGCTTTTGCTAGAGTGCCTAGAGGACAGAGATCTGTTGCAGTGCCTGTCACAGACACCAGAGCAACTTCATCTGCACCAGCTACAGCTTCAGTGCCACCAGCTCCAGCACGCACTCCACCATCTCCATCTACATCAACTGATGCTCTCGTCCTTGGCGTGCTATCTACACCACCACCTGAAGACCAAGCCTGAGAGTCGATCTAGCCCTATGCATTTTTATGAACTTTTTGGTAACTTGTTGCCAAAGGGGGAGAAAATGTATAGATCATAGGCTTCGAGAGAGAGTGTTGCTCTTTGTTCTCTCTTTTTGTTTGGTGGTTAAACTTTGTTATTTGCTTGTTTGCGATACTTTATGCTTTTGTGTGATACTTGGATGATCATGTGTTTGATCATATGCTACCTTAATGCTATCTTTTTATATCCCCATGTATTATCTTTCACTTTGCTTGGTGATGAGTGCATGTATTTCATTATTATCATTTTGAGCGCTCCACCAAGATGTATGTGACATGGAAGAGTAACCCATGATCCTAACTCATTGTGCATTTGTAGTCCAAAGCAAATCTTAAACTATGCACAAATTTAGGGGGAGCTCTTGCTTTTCACATACTTCTCAAAGCGACAATGTTTTTCACTCTTATTATCATTTGTGAAGCTTTGATTTATATGTTGTCATCAATTACCCAAAAGGGGGAGATTGAAAGTGCAACTATCCCTAGGTGGTTTTGGTAATTCGTAACAACATATAGCTCATTCAGCTAATGCTATTTCAAGATTAATATCTCAGGAAAGCTCAATGATGATGTTTAGTTTGCTGTTTCTACCAAAATGCATGTTCATAAGAACCGTAAGTTCTAAGTTTTACTTGTAAAACCAAATTCCTTATTCATACCATACACATTACTTAATAGTCCCTATATGTATGCTTGTTTTTGTGGATCTATAATCCAGTGTGTGGTGAAGCAGCCCACGTTTGCACCTTGTCATCACCTATTTTATCTTACTGATGTGGCTAATGATATGAACAAGAGGCCATGCACATTATCCAAAATAGATACAATGATTTTCTTTGCCCTTCATCTATGCTTGTTATGTTGACATGGTAATCCAGTAGTGTGGTGAAGCTCCCCTCATTATGAACAATGCCAAATTATGCTATTGATATTTTGAACATACTCTTTATTTTCTAATTTGAAATTCGATAGAATTGACAGAACAGTTGTCATCTTTGTTTATACAGGTGCAAAACATGTCATCTCTCTGCTTTGTTTCAGGGTGATATGCCTGATGGCATGCACAAGTCTGCTGAAGGCTGTGAGACAAACCCAACATATATTGCAGCAAAGAAGGCAAAACATCTTGAAGATAGCGAGACAACCCCAAAGTCTTGTCTTGATGCAGTGTTCAAGTTACTTGAGACTAACAGTCAGACAAGCTCACAGAATTCGTTGTCCGAATCAATTCGACTTCTTCAGTCCCAAGTTCTAGCAGAAAGGCATTTTGCAACTCAACTTTGACTTGAAGTCCTATCTCTAAGAAAGATTGCGGAGAACACCAATGAGAACCTCATTGCTAAACAGCTACACCTGGAAGCTATGACCGACATGCTAAGCCGGTCTCACAGCCTTGCTCAGCAGCTTGTGCAGCAGTTCCCCCGCAAGGCTAACCTTTCTTGAACTGTCTTGGAAGTGGTCTCGGTTCAGTATTATTTTGTTACGCTGCAATGGTGCCCAGTTTTTGTAATCTGCTTCTTCGTTGCGCTTTATGATCACTGGTGGTGAACTTTGATGCCCAGTGGATGTAATATACCTTAAATCCTTTATTGTGTAGTGTAGGTTTATTCTTAGTTACTATGCCGTAATTTCTTTATTGTATAGAGTAGGTTTGTTCTTAATTCCTACTAGTTACGCAGCAGCCTGAAATGAACCCCGGCCCATGATTGTGCGAATCAAATCACGGGCTTTTAACAGGCCAAAATTGTCTGGGTCCTTGTTTGGCCCAATCAGATATCGGCTGCGAGCAGGCCGGTTGCAAACCGGGCCGTAGTTAGGCCCAACTATATGATGGGCTTTTAACAGGCCGGATTTAATATAGGGCCGAAATGTTAAACGGGCCCTTAACAGGACAAAACTAATATCAGGCCGAATTACTAAGTGGGCCTTTAGCAAGTGGGCCCAAAAGCATAGTGTCCAGTTGACGGGCCGAATCTGATATGGGCCATAATTGAGCCCAAAGCCTCTTAAAGGGCCGGACCTGATCTAGGCCGTAATTTGGCCCAAAACGTGGTAGGCTTTTAACGGGCCGGATCTCATATGGGCCACTATTAGGCCTGGAGCGTGGCAGGCCATTAATGGACCGGATCAAATATGGGCCGGCATTTGGCCCAAAACATGGCAGCCAGTTAATGGGCCGGCCTACTAGGGTCCTCAAAATCTTGTGGGCCTACAGCTGGGCCGGCCCATTAATGTCGACGAAATCTAATGGCCCTTTAGCTGGGCCGGCCCATTATGACCCGCAAGACTCTTGTGGGCCTTTACCTGGGCCGGCCCATTATGGCACACAAAAATCTTGTGGGCCTTTACCTGGGCCGGCCCATTATGGCCCGCAAAATCTTGTGGGCCTTTAGCTGGGCCAGCCCATTATGGTCCACAAAATTTCATGGGCCTTTAGCTGGGCCGGCCCATTATGGTCCGCAAAATCTTGTGGGCCTCTAGTTGGGCCGGCCCATTTAATCTTGTTGGGCCGTGCCACGTGTCGATGTATCATGGGTGCCTTCTGTCCACTGAGTGGATGACATCTGTCCCGACGATGAGCCGACACGTGTTTCCTCTAGCCAATGATGATTTTACACGTGGAAAATCCCCATTGGTCGGGGCTGTTAACGGGTTATCGGATCCAAAACCCGACCCGATAGCTTAACGGTATTCCGTTACGGTGGATGCCACGTGTCGGTCACCCTTAACGAAAGCACTTCTATGACGCGCGATTTATCGTCATGGAAGTGGACACTTCCGTGATGATAATTTTGGTAATGCCATGGAACACTTCTACGACAGCACAGGTATGACTATCTTGATTCTGTCATAAATTTGTCATGGATGTACATGCATGACAAAAAAGCGACCTACTGTGACAAACACGTATCATCACGGAAGTGTATTTTTTTGTAGTGATAAGTCTTGGCCCGCACTTCTCTGCTTTGGTATCTGCGAGCCTGTTGTTGATAGAATGCAGAACGGGCCTTTGCAACGTCACGCTCCTCCTCCAGGGCATCTAAACTGTCCTACCGATCGAGCTCGGCCTCTCTCTCTCTCTCTCTTCGTACATGCGCACTCGAGGTGAGTCATGAATGATGTCGCTGGGCAAAACGGCCTCTGCACCGTACACCATGAAGAATGGTGTGTATCCAGTAGTGCGATTGGGCATGGTCTGCAGCCCCCAGAGTACGGAGTCGAACTCCTCAACCCAGTGCTTGTCTAATTCCTTCAGACACCGCACTAGTCTAGGCTTGATGCCGCTCATGATAAGACCATTAGCTCGTTCGACTTGACCGTTTGTTTGTGGGTGATAGACGAAGGCGTAATCGAGCTTAATGCCCAGGTTAGCACACCAGGTTTTCACTTTATCGGCTGTAAAATTGGAGCCGTTATCAATGATGGTGTTGTGTGGGACACCGTAATGGTGCACGACACCGGATATAAAGTCTATCACTGGTCCGGCTTCAGCCGTTTTAAGTGGCTTGGCCTCTATCCACTTGGTGAACTTATCAACCATGACTAGTAGATATGTTTCTTGTGGCTTCCTCCTTTAAGGGGTCCGACCATATCAAGCCCCCAGACTGCGAAAGGCCAAGTAATGGGGCTTGTTTGTAGAGCGGTAGGCGTCATATGGCTTTGATTGGCGAAAAGATGGCATCCGACACAGCGTTGTACAAGGTCATGTGCATCTGCTCGGGTCGTCGGCCAAAAGAAACCTCTACGGAAGGCCTTACTTACAAGGGCCCGAGCCGCGGCGTGCTGACCGCCGAGACCAGCATGGATTTCAGCCAGGAGTTGCCGTCCCTCTTCTTCGGAGATACATCTTTGAAGGACTCTGGTAGCACTTTTCTTGCAGAGCTCTCCTTCATGGACCTTATAGGATTTCGAACACCGAACAATGCAGAGAGCCTCATTCTGATCCTCGGGGAGCTCTCGCCTATTTAGGTAGGCCAAGAAGGGTTCGGTCCATGGGGCAATTACTGCCATTATTAGATGGGCCGATGATGTTATCTCGATGGCTGAGCCCCTGATGATACCGGTATTGTGTTCGGAATCCGGGGGTATGATCGGATCCGGACTAGCATTGCTGCTCTCATCCTGCCACACCACGGATGGCTTGAAGAGCCTTTCCAGAAAGATGTTAGGCGGGACGGGGTCATGCTTGGCACCCATGCGAGCAAGGACATCCGCCTCTTCATTACTTTCTCGAGCCACATGATGAAACCTGAGTCCCTCGAACCGAGCTGATATTTTGAGTACGGCGTTACGATAGGCCGCCATCTTTGGATCTTTGGTGTCGAAGTCTCCGTTTATTTGGGATATCACAAGATTTGAATCTCCGCGCACCTCCAGGCATCGTATGCCCATGGAGGCAGCCATCCGAAGACCGTCCAATAGGGCCTCGTATTCGGTTGCGTTGTTGGAGTCAGTGTATAATATTTGGAGTACGTACTGAACTGTGTCTTCGGTGGGGGACGTCAAGACGAAGCCCGCTCCTAAGCCGGCCAGCATTTTAGAGCCATCGAAGTGCATGACCCAGTTGGAATATGTACCATACTCTTTAGGGAGTTCGGCCTCTGTCCATTCGGCGGCGAAGTCAGCCAATACTTGAGATTTAATGGCTTGGCGTGGTTTGTATGTTATGTCGAATGGTAGGAGCTCAATAGCCCACTTGGTAATCCAACCTGTAGCGTCGTGGTTATTATATCATTGAGTGGTACTTCGGAAGCCACCGTGATCGAACACTCTTGGAACTAGTGTCATAGCTTCTGGGATACCATGAAGACCATGTATGTTATCTTTTGGTAATGAGGGTATCGGGATTTGCATGGTGTGAGGACGGTGGATACGTAGTATACCGGTTTCTGAAGTGGGAACTTGTGTCCGTCCTCCTTTCGCTCAACGACGAGCACTGCGCTCACCACCTGGTGTGTTGCATAGATGTATAATAACATCGGTTCGCCGACGTTTGGCGCAGCCAGGATTGGGTTGCTCGCTAAAAGAGCCTTTATTTCGTCTAGTCCGGCCGTTGTCGCTTCTGTCCACTCGAAGTGGTCGATACGTCGGAGAAGGCCATAAAGTGGCAATGCTTTTTCTCCTAGTCTAGAGATAAAGCGGCTTAAAGCTGCCACGCATCCGGCTAGTTTTTGGACCTGTTTAAGGTCTATTGGTGTAGCCAATTGTGACAAAGCTCGGATTTTGGTTGGATTTACCTCAATTCCTCTATTGGAAACGATGAAGCCCAGCAGCTTTCCGGCGGGAACGCCGAAAACACACATTTCCGGATTGAGCTTGATGTCATATGTCCGGAGGTTGTCGAATGTGAGATGCAGGTCATCTATTAACGTCTCGACGTGCTTAGTATTGATGACGACGTCACCCACATATGCTTCGACTTTCTTGCCGATTTGTTTCTCCAGGCATGTCTGAATCATGCGTTGGTAGCTGGCGCCGGCGTTTTTAAGCCCAAAGGGCATAGTGTTGAAGCAGAAAGGCCCGTATGGGGTGATGAATGCCGTTGCGGCTTGATCGAACTCCTTCATTTTAATTTGATGGTATCCGGAGTATGCATCGAGGAAACACAGTGAGTCAGGTCCTGGAATAGCATGAATAATCTGATTGATGCGGGGGAGGGGAAAGGGATCCTTAGGGAAAGCCTTATTGAGGTCTTTGAAATCGACGCAGAGGCGCCAGGATTTGTCCTTCTTTGGTCCCATCACCAGGTTTGCTAGCTAGTCCGGGTGTTTTATTTCTCTGATGAATCCGGCCTCGATTAACTTGGCTAGCTCCTCCCCCATAGCTGGTCGTTTAGGTTCGGAAAAGCGTCGCAGTGTTTGCTTGACCGGCTTATATCCCTTCGATATAGTGAGGTTGTGTTCGGCCAGCCTGCGTGGGATTCCTGGCATATCAGAAGGGTGCCAAGCGAATATGTCCCAGTTCTCGTGCAGGAACGTTCGTAGTGTGGCGTCAACCATTGGGTCCATCTATGCCCCGATGGAAGTTATCTTCTTGGGGTCCGTCGGGTGGACTTGAAATTTGACTATTTCATCTGCTGGTTTGAAGGAGGTGGATTTGGGACGCTTATCAAGGATTACGTCGTCCCTATCCACCGTAGAGCATAGTGCGGTTAACTCTTCGGCTGCGAGGGCCTCAGACAGTGCCTCGAGGGCTAGGGATGTTGTTTTGTTTCGGTGCGGAGGGCTATGCCCGGATCACTAGCAAGAGTGATAATACCGTTGGGCCCGGGCAGCTTGAGCTTCATATACCCGTAATGAGGTATAGCTTGAAAGCGTGTGAATGCATCTCACCCCAATAGGGCATGATATCCACTGTTGAAAGGGGCCACTTGGAAGGTTATCTCTTCGGACCGTTAGTTCTCCGATGTGCCGAATACCACGTCGGGTGTAATTTTCCCCGTGCATCGTGCCTCCCGGTTGGGAATGATCCCTCAGAAGGTCTTATTACTATGCTCGATGCGGCTCCTGTCTATTTCAATTTTATTCAGTGTGTCCTCGTAGATGAGGTTTAGTCTATTGCCGCCGTCCATGAGCACTTTAGTGATCCAGAAGCCATCCACAATTGGGTTGAGGACCAAGGCGGCTGGTGCCCGCACTGACCGGATTTTTGGTTCGTCACTGGCGTTGAAAGTTATGGCCATGTCGTTCAAGGGATTTATTATTGCGACTTGGCAGACTTAGGCGAGGTCGTGGAGTGCCCTCTTGCGCCGATTTTTTGAAGCAAAAGTCTCGAAGACTGTCAATACTCTGGGGTCGTCGTCTTCCGGGGGGAGTTGCTTCGCGGTGTTTTTTAGTGAGGATATCCTCGCCGCTCTTGGCCACTTGCCGGAGTATCCAACATGCTCTAAGGTTGTGCGTTGGTATGGTATCCAGTGTCGTGTGTATTTTGCACGGCCTATCGAGCCATCCCTCCACAATGGTTCCGCGTCCCATAATGGGTTTAGTTTTCTTTACTATGGGTTCGGGTGCCCCGTGAGGGTGCAGCCGTTTTGCTCACCCGAGGGGTTGGGTGGAGACCGGTGGCTCCCAGCGAGCCGTATGCGTTTTCCAGGCACTTTCCATTGCGCAGTACTTCTGCACCACGGTTGCCAAGTCAGCGAAGTGTAATACGCGACGGCGGTTGATGGCATTGAGGATGCCTTCGTCCGTGCAATTAGTGCAGAATACTAAAATCACGTCCTCGTTGCGGCAGTCTTTAATCTTGTCTTTGACAAGGAGGAATCTGGCCCAAAAGTGATGGCCTATTTCCTGAGGCTGTTGTCGTACGTACCTGAGGTCGCATATATCCGGCGGGCCGGAATTGCTAGGCGAATATTGCTTGTGGTGGGTGGGTGGTTTTAAATCCGAACCCTGACCCGATTTGGAGTCCGGAGCCTGAAAAACTTCCGAGCTCATTAGTTCGGGCTCCGGGATGTCTAATGATTTTCCGGGCCCAACGCCTGAGTCCAAGTTCGGGGGACTGGGAGTGTCATTCCGCAGACGGGTATCCGGCTCTTCGAGGTCAGAAATCCAAACATAGATCATCTTCGGCATAGGGGAAGAATTGTTGTTTTGCTCTTCTACGACCGCTATCTCATGGGTGATCGGTGGAGATTTGATTTCTCTCTGATCGGGTTTAAGCCCAATTTGATCATAGTCAGTAGCGACCCCCATGGTGGCGATGCGATCAAGGAGTTCATTTAAAGACGACCACTCCACCGGATCCATCCTTATGGAGTATTCGGAGTCAATACGGAGGCGATTTTTGATGACCCGAGAATTCCTCATCGGCTTAACGGGCGAACGGGCGATCATGGTAAAGCCGCCCAGCCGGAGGGTTTGGCCTGAGGCCAGAACTCCTCTGGAGGTGATACTGTATTTGATAACAAGGCGAGCCATGAACCCTAACTTCGACGACACAGTGGAGCTCTCAATGAAAGCACCAATGTCGGTGTCAAAACCGGCGGATCTCGGGTAGGGGGTCCTAAACTGTGCGTCTAAGGTGGATGGTAATAGGAGACATGGGACACGATGTTTTACCCAGGTCAGGCCCTCTAGATGAAGGTAATACCCTACGTCCTGCTTGATTGATCTTGATGAATATGAGGATTACAAGAGTTGATCTACCACGAGATCATAGTGTCTAAACCCTAGATGTCTAGCATGTATGATTGTGATTGCTCCTAAGGACTAAACCTTCCGGTTTATATAGACACCGGAGGGGCCTAGGGTTATACAAAGTCGGTTAGAGAGAAAGAAAATAATACATCCAAACGCCTAGCTTGCCTTCCACGCAAAGGAGAGTCCCATCCAGACACGGGAAGAAGTCTTCTATCTTGTATCTTCATGGCCCAATAGTCCGGCCCATGTCACACAAGTCGGACGCCCGAGGACCCCTTAATATAGGACTCCCTCAATGGCCACCGGTGATGGTTCCCCCTCCGGCAGGGTGCCGGAACTAGATCCTGATTGGTTTTTCGTGGCTACAAAGGCTTGCTGCAGCGAAACTCCCATTATAGGTTTCTTTCTGGGGGTTTCGTGATTTATAGGAATTTTTGGCATCGGTCTCACGTCAAGGGGTCCACAAGGCAGCGACAAGACAGTGGGGCACGCCCTCCACCCTTGTGGTTGCCTCGGGACTCTTCTAGCCCAACTCTATGCTTTGGGGGTCTCCTTTGGTCCATAAAAAATCACCGTAAATTTTCAAGCCATTCTGAGAACTTTTATTTGTGCACAAAAACGACACCACAGTAGTTCTACTGAAAACAGCACCAGTCCGGGTTAGTTCTAATAAAATCATACCAAAACCTTATAAATTGTTGTAAACATGGCATGAATACTTCATAAACTATAGATACGTTGGAGACGTGTCATAGGTTTGCTCGGAGGTGAAGTTAAGAAGAAGGTTTTCCCTTCATCTTTGAAGGGAAAAGCATTGGCATGGTATAGGCTATGCGATGATATTGGATCTTGGAATTGGAATCGATTGAAATTGGAATCTGACCAAAAAATTTATCCTATGCATCTAGTTCATCGTGATCGGAATTTTATATATATATATATATATATATATATATATATATAATTTTTGGCCTCCTGAAGGAGAAAGTATCACTCTAGCTTGGGGGAGGCTTAAGTCAATGTTATATTCATGCCTCAATCATGAGCTCTCGAGAGAAATTATTATTCAAATTTTTTATGCTTGGCTTTCTTGTAATGATCAATCCATGCTCGATACTTCTTGTGATGGTTCTTTTGTGAAGAATACTATTGAATTTAGGTGGGATCTTTTAGAAAGAATTAGACGCACCTCTGAAGATTGGGAACTCGAGGAAGGTAATGAGTCAGACATTAAGCTTGAGTTTGATTGTGTTAAATCTTTTATGAATACTGATGCTTTTCACAAGTTTAGCACTAAATATGGACTTGACTCTCAGATAGTAGCCTCCTTTTGTGAATCATTTGCTACTCATGTAGATCTCCCTAAGGAGAAGTGGTTTAAATATCACCCCCCTATTAAAGAAGAAATTAAAGAACTAGTTAAAGCTAAAGATGAAACTATTATTTACAATGTTGATCCAGTTGTGCCCATTGCTTCATTGAAAAACCACCTTTCCCTGTTAGGATAAAGGAACATGCTAAGGTCTCAACTGTGGTTTGCAAAATTAATATTAAAGCACCTAAACCCTAAGAGAAAATTAAAGTGAAACCTAGTGTTGCTATGGTTAAAGATCTCTTGGTTGAAAATATTGATGGGCATGTTATTTATTTCTGTGATGAAGTTGCTAGAACTGCCAAACCCGATTAAAAAGATAAACATCGACCTATTGTTGGCATGCCTGTTGTCTTAGTTAAAATAGGAGATCATGGTTATCATGGTTTATGTGACTTAGGTGCTAGCGTGAGTGTTATTCCTTTTACCTTATACCAAGAAATTATGAATGACATAGCACCTGCTGAAATAGAAGACACAGGTGTGATGACCCACAACTATAGGGGATCAATTGTAGCTCTTTTCGACAATTAATAGTGTCGAACCCAGCGAGGATCAGAAGGAAATGAGAAGTGGTTTTCAGCAAGGTAATGTATGCAAGTGCTGAAATTGTAAGTAGCGCAGTAGTTTGATAGAGAGATAATTTGTAACGAGCAAGTACCGATAATAGCAGCAAAAGTGCAGCAAGGTAGCCCAATCCTTTTGAGGCAAAGGACGGGCCAAACGGTCTCTTATAATAAGCAAAGCATTCTTCAGGGTACACGGGAATTTTATCTAGTCACTTTCATCATGTTGACTCGATTTGTGTTCGCTACTCTGATAATTTGATATGTGGGTGGACCGGTGCTTAGGTGTTGTTCTTACTTGAACAAACCACCTACTTATGATTAACCCTCCCCCAAGCATCCGCAACTACGAGAAAAGTATTAAGAATAAATTCTGACCATAGAATTAAACTTTTGGATTCAATCGGTCCCTTACGGAATAGCGCATAAACTGGGTTTTAAGCTTCTGTCACTCTCGCAACCCATCATCTAATTGCTACTCCACAATGCATTCCCTTAGGCCCAAATATGGTTAAGTGTCATGTAGTCGATGTTCACATGACACCACTAAGGGAATCACAACATACATACTATCAGAATATCTAACACATATCAATTTCACATGATTACTTACAACATGATTTCTCCCATGACCTCGCGAACAAAAGTAACTACTCACAAATGATAATCATGCTCAAGATCAGAGGGGTATTAAATAGCATATTAGATCTAAACATATAATCTTCCACCAAATAAACCATATAGTAATCAACTATAAGACGTAATCAACACTACTAGTCACCCACGAGCACCAATCTATAGTTCCGGTAACAAGATTGAACACAAGAGATGAACTAGGGTTTGAGATGAGATGGTGTTGTTAAAGATGTTGATGGAGATAGCCCTCCCCAAGATGGGAGAGTTGTTGTTGATGATGATGACGATGATTTCCCCCTCCGAGAGGGAAATTCCCCCGGCGGAATCGCTTCACCGGAGGACAAAAGTGCTCCTGCACAAGTTCCGCCTCGAGACGGCGGCGCTCCATCCTGAAAGTCCTCTCCTTATTTTTTTCTAGGTCAAAATGACTAATATACCAGAAGATAGGCACCGAAGGTGGGCCTGGGTGAGCACAACCCACCAGGGTGCGCCTGGGCTTCCTGGCACACCCAGGTGGGTTGTGCCCGCCTGGTGGGCCTCCTCTGGTACTCATTTGCTCCAATATTCATCATATATTCCATAAAAATTCTCTGTGAAGTTTCAGCTTGTTTGGAGTTGTGCAGAATAGGTAGCCTGACGTAGCTTTTCCAGGTGCAGATTTCCAGCTGCCGGAATTCTCCCTCTTTGTGTGTACCTTGCAAATTATGAGAGAAAAGGCATTAGAATTTGATACGTCTCCAACGTATCTATAATTTTTCATTGTTCCATGCTATTATATATCCTGTTTTGGATGTTTAATGGGCTTATTTATACACTTTTATATTATTTTTTGGACTAACCTATTGACCGGAGGCCCAGCCCAAATTGTTGTTTTTTCCTATTTTAGTGTTTCGCAGAAAAAGAATATCAAACAGAGTCCAAACGGAATGAAACCTTTAGGAGCGTGATTTTTGGAACAAACATGATCCAGAGGACTTGGAGTGGACGTCAAGCAATCAACGAGGAAGCCACGAGGCAGGGGGGGCCGCCTACCCCCTGGGCGCGTCCTCCACCCTCATGGGCCCCTCGTTGCTCCACCGACCTACTTCTTCCTCCTATATATACCTACGTACCCCCAAACCATCAAGGAGCACCACGAAAACCTAATTCCACCGCCACAACCTTCTGTCCCCCGTGAGATCCCATCTTGGTCCCTTTTCCGGCACTCCACCGGAGGGGGCATTGATCACGGAGGGCTTCTACATCAACACCATAGCCTCTCCGATGATGTGTGAGTAGTTTACCTTAGACCTTCGGGTCCATAGTTATTAGCTAGATGGCTTCTTCTCTCTCTTTGGATCTCAATACAAAGTTCTCCTAGATTCTCTTCGAGATCTATTCGATGTAATATTCTTTTGCGGTGTGTTTGTCGAGATCCGATGAATTGTGGGTTTATGATCAAGATTATCTATGAACAATATTTGAATCTTCTCTGAGTTCTTTTATGTATGATTGGTTATCTTTGCAAGTCTCTTCGAATTATCAGTTTGGTTTGGCCTACTAGATTGATCTTTCTTGCAATGGGAGAAGTGCTTAGCTTTGGGTTCAATCTTGCGGTGCTCGATCCCAGTGACAGTAGGGGAAACGACACATATTGTATTGTTGCCATCGAGGATAAAAAGATGGGGTTTATACCATATTGCATGAGTTTATCCCTCTACATCATGTCATCTTGCTTAAAGTGTTACTCCGTTCTTATGAACTTAATACTCTAGATGCATGCTTGATAGCGGTCGATGTGTGGAGTAATAGTAGTAGATGCAGGAAGGAGTCGGTCTACTTGTCACGGACGTGGTGCCTATATACATGATCATACCTAGATATTCTCATAACTATGCTCAATTATATCAATTGCTCGATAGTAATTTGTTTACCCAGCGTAATACTTATGCTATCTTGAGAGAAGCCACTAGTGAAACCTATGCCCTCCGGGTCTATTTTCTATCATATTAATCTCCCGTCAACAAGCTATTTCTTGCGCCGTTTACTTTGTTTTCTTTACTTTTAGTCTTATCATAAAAATACCAAAAATATTATCTTATCTTCTCTATCAGATCTCACTTTTGCAAGTGTCCATGAAGGGATTCACAACCCCTTTATTGCATTGGTTGCAAGCTTCTTTTTTTGTGTAGGTGCAAGGGACTTGAGCATGGCCTCCTACTTGATTGATACCTTGGTTCTCAAAAACTGAGGGAAATACTTACGCTACTTTGCTGCATCACTCTTTCCTCTTCAAGGGAAAACCAACGCAGTGCTCAAGAGGTTGCAAGAAGGATTTTTGGCGCCGTTGCCGGGGAGTCTACGCACAAGTCAAGACATACCAAGTACCCATCACAAACTCTTATCCCTCGCATTACATTATTGCCATTTTCCGCTCGTTTTCCTCTCCCCCACTTCACCCTTTCCGTTTTATTCGCCCTCTCTTTTCGTTCCCTCTTTTCTCGTGTTCCTTGAGTTTGCTGCCATTATGTCTGAATCTGAGGAGGTTATCGTCGATAAGAGAGGTAATAATAACATGGAAAATTTTGATGCTTTCAATGATCCTCCTGAGGAACCTACTATCTTGCATACAAAAAAGTTTCGAGTCGGTAGTGGTAATATTATTGGGAAGGGAGTTATTCAAGATTTCTTTACTTGTGCCGGTACTTTTCCCATTATGGGTGGTTCTATTCTTCATAGAACTAGTAGTCTTGCGGATGCAATATCCTTGCTCATAGTTCAACTTGAAAGGCAATTTCTTCATATGCATCCTTGCATACAAAGAATTTTCCTAGAATTTTCTAATATTGAGTACTCTTCTGTTAAGCGTGCCGCTACTATCTTTTTGGCTCATGAGTTCAGATTTATTATGAAAAGAGCTAAAGAAATTTTTGCGCATTATATGGTGGATGTTGGTCATCCTCCCATAGAAGCTATCCTTTTTAATCAAGAAGACTTAATGCCTTTACAATCTTTGGATCATGTTGCTTATAATGAAAACCTTAGAAAAATGTTCCTACCGATGTTCTAGTTGATAGAATTTCTGAACTTAATGATGATTTTGCTATTCAGAATAATCGGTTAGGTTTTTCTCTTGAGAAAAGACTCGTGACTTTTTGTCAAAAGAACGCTTGTAATGATGAATTGGCTGTGCAATATAAGGGGCCAAGGGAGGAACACATACCTCCCGAGCTTGATCTTGGGGACTTTTGTCCTATTAAATTTAACCCCTTTGATTAATTTTGCTTGCCATGAAGGAAACTTGCTGCTGAACGTAGAGAATACGAAAGGAGTTTTCATGGTTTACCTTACCATTATTATGGCAACACCTAGATCTATCTTCGCTTTTATGCCTAGCTAGGGGCGTTAAACGATAGCGCTTATTGGGAGGCAACCAAATTTTATTTTTGTTTCTTGCTTTTTGATTCTGCTTAGTAATAAATAATTCATCTAGCCTCTGTTTAGATGTGGTTTTATGCTTTTAAGTAGTGTTTGTGCCAAGTAGAACCTTTGGAAATACTTGGGGAAAGTCTTTGCGATCTTGCTGTAAAAAACAGAAACTTTAGCGCTCGCGAGAATTGCTGTCATTTTTTATTGGAGGGTGATATTTAGTTAATTCTTTTTGCAGAATATTAATAGATAAATTCCTCACGTACAGAAATTTATTTTAGAATTTCTGGGGTTCCATAAGTATTCGAAACCTACAGATTACTACAGACTGTTCTGTTTTTGACAGATTCTGTTTTCCGTGTGTTGTTTGCTTATTTTGATGAATCTATGGCTAGTAATAGAGTTTATGAACCACAGAAAAGTTGGAATACAGTAGGTTTAACACCAATATAAATAAATAATGAGTTAATTACAGTACCTTGAAGTGGTGGTTTGTTTTCTTTTACTAACGGAGCTCACGAGATTTTCTTTTAAGTTTTGTGTTGTGAAGTTTTCAAGTTTTGGGTAAAGATTTGATGGATTATGGAACAAGGATTGGAAAGATCCTAAGCTTGGGGATTCCCAAGGCACCTCAAGGTAAAATACAAGGAAAACCAAAAGCTTAAGCTGGGGGATGCCCCGGAAGGCATCCCCTCTTTCGTCTTCGTCTATCGGTAACTTTACTTGGGACTATATTTTTATTCACCACATGATATGTGTTTTGCTTGGAGCGTCTTGTATGATTTGAGTATTTGCTTTTTATTTTATCACAATCATCCTCGCTGTACACACCTTTTGAGAGAGACACACATGATTTAGAATTTGTTAGAATACTCTATGTGCTTCACTTATATCTTTTGACCTATATAGTTTTTGCTCTAGTGCTTCACTTATATCTTTTAGAGCACGGTGGTGGTTTTATTTTATAGAAATTAATGATCTCTCATGCTTCACTTATATTATTTTGAGAGTCTTAAACAGCATGGTAATTTTCTTTAATTGTGAAATTAATCCGAAGGTGATAGGCATCTAAGATGAGCATAATAAAAACTTCCATATTGAGTTCATTGAATATCATGAGAAGTTTGGTACTTGGTAAGTGTTTTGAGGTATAAAGGTGGTAATATTAGAGTGTGCTAGTTGAATAATTGTGAAATTGAGAAATACTTGTGTTAAGGTTGGCAAGTCCCGTAGCATGCACGTATGGTAAAATTTGTGTGACAATTTTGACACATAAGGTGTTCATTTATTGCTTTCCTTATGAGTGGCGGTCGGGGACGAGCGATGGTCTTTTCCTACCAATCTATCCCTCTAGGGGCATGCGTAGTAGTACTTTGCTTCGAGGGCTAATAAAATTTTGCAATAAGTATATGAGTTTGAAAGTGTAACTATCCCTAGGTGGTTTTGGTAATTCCTAACAACATATAGCTCATTGAGCTAGTGATATTCCAAGATTAATATTTCAGGAAAAGCTCAATGAATGACATGGCATGGATGAGGAATGTGGACCCCTCAAAATATTAAGGACAAAAAGATTGGCTCAAGCTCAAAGCTCAAGACTCTACATTTTACATTTTAGTGATCCAAGATCACATTGAGTCTATAGGAAAAGCCAATACTATCAAGGAGGGATGAGGTGTTGTTTAATGAGGTTCTTGCTTCATAGTGCTTAGTGATATGCTCCAAAACCCTCAACTACCTTCCCACATCCACATATGACCTAACCCAAAAATCAAACTCGGCCCTACCGATTCTTTCTATCCGGCGCCACCGAGTTTCAAATGTCATAGCCATTGCCACAAACCTTAGGCAAATCGGTCTCATCGCTAGGGATTTCGGTCACACCGAGATGGTGTTGTAATCTCTCTGTTTCCCTTTGTAACGTTTCGGTCCTACCGAGATGAGCGATCGGTCCCACCGAGATTGCAATGTAAACTCTCTGTTTCTCTTTCATAACATTTCGGTCCCACCAAAATGAGCGATCGGTCCCACCGAGTTTACCTGACCAACTCTCTGGTTAGCTTATTACCAAAATCAGTCCCATCGAGTTTGTGTAATCGGTCACACCGAGATTACGTTATGCCTTAACCCCTAACCATATCGGTCCTACCGAGTTGCATCTCAGTCCCACCGAAAATCCTAACGGTCACTAGGTTTGCTAAATATGTCCGACCGAGTTTTTCACTTCGGTCTCACCGAGATTGGTAAATTGTGTGTAACGGTTAGTTTTTGTGTGGAGGCTATATATACCCCTCCACCCACTCTTCATTCGTGGAGAGAGACATCAGAACATACCTACACTTCCAATACACATTTTCTGAGAGAGAACCACCTACTCATGTGTTGAGGCCAAGATATTCCATTCCTACCATATGAATCTTGATCTCTAGCCTTCCCCAAGTTGCTTTCCACTCAAACCTTCTTTCCACCAAACCCATATCCTGTGAGAGAGAGTTGAGTGTTGGGGAGACTATCATTTGAAGCACAAGTGTCGGCGTTCTGGGAACGGGGGTCCCCAGACTTGCCTGCCTGTGGCCTGCGACGTGGCTCAAGTGGGGGCCCAACGCGGCCCATCTTCATCAGCTCAAGCACAAGACCCTTGCGAAGGGCCATGCCTCGCGGGGCGGATGACAGAAAGCTTCCTGAGAGGCAGCCTCATCAGGCAGGCTCGCGAGGAGGCAGAGAGATCAAGGCGGGGATACCTCGCGAGGAACCCGTGACACAAGCCATGACGATCGAGACCAGGCGGGCGCCGGCCTACGCAGTGTCCTTGTTTCCCCTTTGGTGCAAAGGGGGCAAGAACATGCCAAGTGTCGGTGTCAAAATTAGCGGATCTCGGGTAGGGGGTCCCGAACTGTGCATCTAAGGTGGATGGTAACAGGAGGCAGGGGACACAATGTTTTACCCAGGTTCGGGCCCTCTTGATGGAGGTAAAACCCTACATCCTGCTCGATTAATATTGATGATATGGGTACTACAAGAGTAGATCTACCACGAGATCGGAGAGGCTAAACCCTAGAAGCTAGCCTATGGTATGATTGTATGTTGTCGTATGGACTAAAACCCTCCGGTTTATATAGACACCGGAGGGGCTAGGGTTACACAAGGTCGGTTACAATGGAGGAGATACACATATCCGTATTGCCTAGCTTGCCTTCCACGCCTAGAGTCCCATCCGGACACGAGATGAAGTCTTCAATCCTGTATCTTCATAGTCTAATAGTCCGACCAATGGAGATAGTCCGGCTGTCCGGAGACCCCCTAATCCAGGACTCCCACAGTAGCCCCTGAACCAGGCTTTCAATGACGATGAGTCCGACGCGCAGTATTGTCTTCGACATTGCAAGGCAGGTTCCTCCTCCGAATATACCACAGAAGAATTTGAACATAAGGATAGTGTCCGACCCTGCAAAATAAGTTCCACATACCACCGTAGAGAGAATAATATTTCCACAAATCCAATTTGCTGACTTGATTTGGCAACACGACATTATGTCACGGCCTGGTGATTATTCAAACTGTTTCCTTTAACTAGCCCCGCACATAACGCGAGGCAGTTTTTTGACACGTCTTGTCAAAGCAGAGATCGTGTCCCCTTATCACGGGATTCTCATCAATACGGGTGTGGGTAACCCAACTGTGCCATCGATTACGGCGCTTGGGGGAGAAGAGAGTTTTACCAGGCTAGTGGGGACGCATAGTTTCGTCCGCCCATATAAAGGGATAAGGATTTACCTTTTCATCCACGCCTTCTTCCTCCTTTGCTCATCCACCTTCGCACACTCGAGCTCCAGCGCCCAAGTTCGCATTTCCCACCTCGACCTTCTCCAACCATGTCCGGAGCGGGAGGCAGGTGGATGGTCTCCTCCGTCACGGAGGGACACGTCAAGAAGCTGAGGAGAGCCGGATACTTGCCCGACGACATCGCGCACCGGCTCCCAGAGGAGGGGCAGCTCATCCCCACCCCCAGGCCCCATGAGAGGGTAGTGTTCCTCACCCATTTCCTCCGCGGACTGGGATTTCCTCTCCACCCATTTGTCCGGGGGCTCATGTTCTACTACGGCCTGGATTTCCACGATCTGGCCACGAACTTCATCCTCAACATCTCGGCGTTTATCGTCGTATGCGAGGCTTTCCTCCGCATCAAGCCCCACTTCGGCTTATGGCTGAAGACTTTCAATGTCAAGCCGAAGGTAGTGAGCGGCCGCCAGGCAGAGTGCGGAGGCGCCATGGTGGGCAAGATGCCCAACGTCACATGGCTCGAGGGCTCCTTCGTGGAGACCATAAAGGGGTGGCAATCGGGGTGGTTCTACATCACCGAGCCGCGTGACCCTACATGGGCAGCGGCCCCCGAGTTCCGATCTGGCTTCCCCACACGGCTTACCTCCTGGCAAGAGAAGGGCCTATCCTGGGGTAGTTCGGGAGAGCTGACCGGACTCCAAACATGTATTCAAAACATGGTGAACAAGAAGCTCAAACTTGTCAATGTAGTCCAGGACATGCTCCACCGCCGGATCCTCCCGTGCCAGCAACGGGCCTTCAACTTGTGGGAGTTCGACCCAGCGCAGCACCGAACTCTGAACAGGCTCTTCAACACAACTCACGAAGATGCCTGGAGGGTGCTGTTCAAGAGCGCCGAGGTCCCCCCTCCCATTACTGAGGATCGCGGATTCAGTGCGAAGCGCCAAGCCAGTGCGGTAAGCCGCTTTACCTCTTACAGGATACTTATTTTTCATAGATTGACTCCATGCGGGATCTAAACTCCCGTACCTTTGACAGGACTGGCAGGAGACGGCGGACAGATCGACTGTCCAGCTCCTTTGCCCGAAGGCCCAACAGACGCTCTTCTGACGAAGATGCTGACTCCAGCTCCTTATACGGTGCTGGAGAAGACCAAGAAGGCCAAGGGAACCCGAAAGATTTCCTGACACCAGGCGTCATCGGACTCACCGTCTGAGGACTCTACGGTGCAATCCTCCCCCGAAGATGAGGAGGCAGAAGAAGATGCTCCCCCTCCAAACGGGGGAGACAAGAAAAGGAAGGCCACCCCAAGTGGGGAGGCCGAGGGGTCCAAGAAGGGGAGGACTCTCCTTCCGGACAGCTCTACCACCGCCCTCGACGGCGAAGACGAGTGGCTGCCCAGGGCCAAGCCCCTGGGGAAGTCGAAGTATTCGGATACCAGAGTAACTCATAGTATTCCTTTGTCGCACTACTTCACCTAACGCCAAAATATGATTATGCAGGCTGCCCCGAGCCTGTATTGATGTATCATCGGATGACTCCCTGGGCTCGTCAGATATGGATAGCGATCCAGTCCCGACCTCCACCTCCCCTCATCCTGCGGACGACGCCGAGGTGCTGTCTCACGAGGCACTGGGTCGAGGGGAGACAGTCCTGGAGGCGCCTCAAGGCGGCCTCCCGGACTCCGGGAGCCGAGGGGACAAGGACCCTGAGAGCTCCGAGTTTGGCCCTCAGCCGAACACAGCGCCGGAACCTCCAGTGGTTCTGGACTCAGACAGGCAGCCTCCTTCTAAGAGGGGCGAGATGCCTGTACCGGTGACCTCTCTCCATCCAGAGGCGCCAGACAATCTGCTGGAAGCGCTTCACAGCGCTTCCATCGACGAGGAGCACTGTACTATCATGAGTGCAGTGATCCAGAAGGTTCAGTCTGCCAAGAGCGGATTGATTGAAGCCTGTGCCAGCCTTCTAACAGGCTTTGAGGTAAGTGTTTAAAATATAGGAAAATAATACCGCATAGACAATAGCCCCTGATGCTCCGTTCGGTGTTCACAAAGAAAAGCCGAACAGATGATCAAATAATATCACAGGAGTCTAATATGAGTATGTCAATATGCATATGCAGGCTTCGCTGATGGCATCCGCCGCACTGACTGCGGGGGTCACCGTACTGAAGCAGGACCTTAAAGGGTCCCAGGACGAGCTCAGCCTTGCCAAGAGGTAGCTCGAGGAGAACAAAGGTAAGTAGTACCTAGTCTGTGGATATGTATAAAAAGAGTGCGATTGCAAAATGACAGGATCATCGGGAATTTGCCAGGGGCCACGACCGAAGTGGCGACCCTAAAGCAAGCGATGTCCGAGGCCAAAGATAAAGCGGCCAAGGAGCGCACCGAGCGAGAAAAGCAAGAGGCTCGGGTGGGCGAGGTGCAGCAAGAGCTCCAGGCTCTCGTGATGAAGCACGAGGCGTTGGAGCTTGACTCGAAGACGCGAGAGTCTGAGCTTGCCGCGGCCCACGAGAGCACAAAAAGTGCCAAGGCCGAAGCCCAAAAGGCCCTCCAGGAGATCGACACAATGAAGAAGATCGAGGTGGGTAAGGCATTCTTTATGCAGAGCAAGCATGTAAAAGTAAATTACCAATTACTTACCCGAATTCGGAGCTCTCCAGGAGCATTCGCAGATTTGCCCCGCAGCGTGTCGGATGCCGCACAGTTTTACTAGACCGAGGAGGGAAGCTCAACGGAGATGTTGTTCTGGTCTCAGTATACTGGGACTGAACACATGATGCCTCTGAGCGACCAGCTAAAGCAGCTGGTCGAGCTGCACAAGGCGGCCGAACAGGCCATGAAGGGCCTTATAGTCCGGCTGTGGCCTGGCGACGCCCTTCCAAACAGCTACTTCGGCCTGGTGAGCCGGCTTGTGGATGCCTGCCCACAGCTGGAGGTCGTCAAGCGGTCTGTCCGCATCGAAGGTGCACGCCGGGCTTTCGCCCGTGTGAAGGTGCAGTGCGCCAAGCTAGATGTCGTGAAGCTGATCAAGGAAGGGCCGCCGCAGGGCAAGGAGCATTGCACCCCCGAAATTTATTATGAGGGTGTCCTGAAGGGTGCCCGTCTTGTAGCGGACGAATGTTCAAAGGATGTAATATTTGAGTAAACTTGCTCGTGTGATCATGTATGATGAAAACTTGTTTCATATGCGCTATGCAACGCTTGTGTGAATTTAAAATATTACCTTCTGTTTGGCTGTTTATCCAATCTGAGAGATGGTTAGTCCTCGGCTTCTGCCCCCATGCCACGAGTGCTAGGGTGTTCGGGATAAACCTGAGCACTCTTTTTCCCATCTTTGGGTCCTTCGAGGGAGGTGCTCAGCACAACGAACAAGGCAACCGGACTAATGATGCTTTATCACTCTCACTTAGCCATAGAATTCTATAATTTCAAATTTCGGCAAAGCCCCTGGTATTCGGAAGGCTGAATTCGGGACGCAATACACGCCTTTAAGACGGATAGAGCCGGCCCCTCGCTCTAAGCGGCATAAGTCTTTAGGACTCGAAAACCTCGCCGAACAGCGACTAGTCTCTCGCCTTATCATGATAGTCAGTTTTAGCTTTCTCTACTAAGGTGCTTAGCCCAGCAGAACCGGGGCACAATCGCAGTAGTTCTCCTAGCGCTACCTTAGCCGATAGAGCGGAACGTAAGGTACCAAAACATAGGAGCCGGGCAAACCCAACATTTGACCAAAGACATGATTCGGAGCTGATGCATACAATGCTACAAGTTCGGGGTGCCGCACTTGTGAAAGTGTTTGGACTTTTCACACCATATTGTGGGGTACGTAAGCCCCTGGTGTATTGGCCGTACCAAAGTGTATGGTTGCAAGGCGTTATTAATGAACACATATATGTATAACAAGAGTGCAATAATAGTTGTAATGTTATGCATTGTTTATTCAAAAAGGTGCATTTAAAGCAGAATGATACAGATGGTGCGATAAGCAAAGAGTAGGACTATGTCCCTTCCAAGGGCAAACTGAGGAATAGTATTAAATCAAATATTTCGCTCGTTATTGTAATCCACCTGGGAATTCCGTGGTGTGACGTAGCTTTCTGCCTCCTTGATTGCTGCATCATGTGTTCGGCAATAGTGCTGCCGGGCAGGGTTTCTAGAGATTAAGGTCCTGAAAAAGAGAAAAATAACCAAACGGGAAGCCCCTATTGCGGTTTAAGCCGCGTCTTGGGGCATGCCGCAGTTGTGCCCCCCTCCCCACTTGTGCCCATGGTATTTTTAATACGTAATTATGTACGCGTGGCATGAGTTTTGTCGTTTGGCTGGGACTGGGGTGGGGGCCGCATTGCTACGCAAGCTGAGATCACGCCAGGCGGTCTAGTTGCCGATTGCTCCGAGCGCGCTTGAAGGTGTTCGGGTCTTGAAACGCCGAACTGGTGGATTGCCTTGAGAGGCTGCTTTGCGCTTCTGCTGCGAGGGCCGCGGTGTGCTCCTCTGTTCGGAGAGAGCGCTCTGTGTTTCCATTAACTATAATAACCCCGCGAGGGCCTGGCATCTTGAGCTTGAGGTATGCATAATGCCGTACCGCATGGAATCTCGCAAATGCAGTCCGCCCGAGCAGTGCATGATAACCACTGCGGAACGGGACTATATCGAAGATTAACTCTTCGCTTAGGAAGTTATCCGGGGATCCGAAGACCACTTCCAGTGTAATTGAGCCTGTGCAATGGGCCTCTACGCCTGGAATGACGCCCTTAAAGGTCGTTTTTGTGGGTTTGATCCTTGAGGGGTCTATACCCATTTTGCGCACTGTGTCTTGATAAAGCAGGTTCAGGCTGCTGCCGCCATCCATAAGGACTCGAGTGAGGTGAAATCCGTCAATAATTGGGTCCAGAACCAGTGCGGCGAATCCGCCATGACGGATACTAGTGGGATGGTCCCTGCGATCGAAAGTGATCGGATAGGAGGACCATGGATTGAACTTTGGGGCGACTGGCTCCAACGCATATACGTCCCTGAGCGCACGCTTCCGCTCCCTCTTGGGGATGTGGGTTGCGTATATCATGTTCACCGTCCGCACTTGTGGGGGAAACCTCTTCTGTCCTCCGGTGTGTGGCTGCCGGGGCTCCTCCTCGTCATCGCTATGTGGCCCCTTGTCCTTGTTTTTGGCAATTAACTTGTCGGCCTGCTTGAACACCCAACAATCCCTGTTGGTGTGATTGGCTGGCTTGTCTGGGGTGCCGTGTCTTTGACACGAGCGATCGAGTATACGGTCCAAGCTGGACGGGCCCGGCGTACTTTGTTTGAATGGCTTTTTCCACTGACTGGGTTTAGAGCCTTTGAATCCGACATTGACTGATGTATCCTCGGTATTATCGTTGTTAATGCGGCGCTTATGTTTGTTGCAATGTGACCTGCTATTGCCGTCCTTGGTATCCGAAGTACCATGATTCTTTGATATGTTATTACTGCGAGCCAGCCAGGTGTCTTCTCCCGCACAAAAGCGGGTCATGAGTGTCGTGAGGGCTGCCATATATTTCGACTTTTCCTGACCAAGGTGCCGGGCTAGCCATTCATCGCGGATGTTGTGTTTGCAAGCCGTTAGGGCCTCTGCATCCAGACGATCGACGATTTGATTTTTCTTTGTTAGGAACCGAGTCCAAAATTGCCTGGCCGATTCTTCGGGCTGCTGAATTATGTGGCTCAAGTCATCGGCATCTGCTGGCCGCACATAAGTGCCCTGAAAGTTGTCGAGGAATGCGGCTTCCAGATCTTCCCAACAGCTAACGGACTCTGCTGGCAAGCTATTAAGCCAATGCCGCGTTGGTCCCTTGAGCTTTAGTGGGAGGTATTTGATGGCATGTAAGTCATCACCGCGGTCTATGTGGATGTGGAGGAGGAAATCCTCGATCCATACCGCGGGATCTGTTGTGCTATCGTATGATTCAATATTTACAGGTTTGAAACCTTCTGGGATTTGATGATCCATTACTTCGTCTGTGAAGCATAAGGGGTGTGCAGCGCCTCTGTATTGGGCTATATCACGATGCAGCTCGAATGGGTCTTGCCCGCTGTGTTCGGCCCGGCCGGATTTACTTTTACTGTATCCGGCGTGACTTTTATCGTCTCACATAGTGGTGCGCCCTCATGATCCGTAGATCGATCTTGCATGCTTTGCTTTGTCCTCCAATATGTCTCGCAGGTCTGGCGTATCTTCCCATGCCTTTTTATTTGAATGGCATCAGGGTGCAGGCTGAGTTTTTGGCTGGAATGCCTCTCTATCCCGGCCACGAGTTGGCCGATCAGCCGCGTCATACGCTTCTTCCTCCAGTCGGGGTAGCAACCTGCATTTTGGGTAACTCTTGGAGGGGCGCTCGAGTTTATATTCCTCGGCCGCGAGGACTTCAGTCCATCTGTCAGCTAGCAGATCTTGATCAGCTTGAAGCTGCTGCTGCTTTTTCTTAAGGCTATTTGTCGTGGCTATAAGCCGGCGTTTGAAGCGCTCTTGTTCGACGGGATCCTCTGGCACGGCGAATTCGTCGTCGCCGAGGCTTGCCTCGTCTTCGGAGGGGCATGTAATTATCATCCTCCGCCTCTCCATCTGCCGCTCTCTCAGGAGGGCTGGCTCCTCCATCCTCCTGCTCTAAATCTTGTTGGAGGGGATTGTTGTTGTCTTCGGCACTATCCGGAGTGTTTTTATCTCCTGTGCTAGTATCACCACTTTTGCTTTGGCGGGACATAGAGCGGCGCCGCTGATGTCGGCGCTTGGGTTGCTTCTTGGAGGGGTCATCCTCCGCTATCTCATCGACATTGCCTTCTTTGGGTGTATCCACCATGTATATATCATATGATGAGGTGGCTGTCCAGTGCCCTGTGGGCAGTGGTTCCTCTTCGTCTCCTGCATCGTCGTCCATACTGTCGATATCTTCGGAGTCGAAGTCGAGCATGTCGGTTAAGTCATCGACAGTGGCTACTAAGTGGGTGGTGGGTGGGCCGCGAATTTCTTCGTCGTCCGCATCCCAGTCCTGTCGGACATAGTTCGGCCAGGATCCTCCTGACAAGGAGAGAGACCTTAATGAGTTCAGTATGTCGCCAAAGGGCGAGTGCTGAAAAATATCCGCGGAGGTAGACTCCATGATCGGCGCCCAATCGGATTCGATAGGAACGGGCGCAGGCGGCTCGGAGTCCGTGGTCGGAGAAGGATCCGGCAGTTTAACAACACGGCTCTCGTGCAAGGTAAGGTCGATGTTTGGCTCGATCGCCGCTGAGTGTAAGGCCTCCGTGGCGGGGTCCATCCACCCGTCCATGGATGGCGCAACTGGCTCCGAATTGAGGGTCGGAGCGGCTGCCTGTTCATCGCACCAGCTCAAGAACACCTCTCGCGAGGCTGTTCTTCCCTTGTACTGTTCATCATCAGCCCCTAAGGCAATCCACCACACCACACACTGGAGTAGGGTATTACACCACAACGGTGGCCCGAACCAGTATAAACCTCGTGTCCCTTGTGTTGTTCGTTGTTTCTAGTTTAGATCACGTGAGGAGATTGGATGTAGATCGGTAGGGGAGAGATCTCCGCACGCACCCCAGTGTTCAAACCTCAGGGGTCTGCCGGAACCCGAAATCCGACATTTGGCGCGCCAGGTAGGGGTGCGCCGGAATCTTTCTTCCGCTGTTCGCGTGTGATCTTCCGTCCTGTCCATGGCTGATGCTCCTCGGGCTCGCACCGAGTGCCGGGCTGCTCTCGCCACCCGCGTCGCCCAGACGGCGCCCGTCGGTGGACGTCCTCGTCGTTCCCTGTCGCCTGCCGCCACCGGCCCGGCGGGGAATGAGCAGCAGGCCTCCTCCCAGCATCCTTCGGTGGGGCGGGAGGGCCGCACTGCCACACCATCGCTGACTCCAACCGATTCGCCGTCCCACGCCCGTCGTGCCCCCACGGACGCGCACGCCACGCTACTCTTGGCAAGAGAACTCTTGCACTACCGCCCCGTCCACGACCTCTATGAAGACTGGCTCGCCCGCATCACCGAGCTCGTCAGCGCCATAGGGGGCTCCCCCTTGCCGTCCCTCTTGCTGCCTCACCCTCCATTCCGCGCAGGAGGCGAGGATCAGGAGGTGCCTCCACCACCTCCTCCCCAAGGAGGCGCGCAGCCCCAGGGCGAGACCCTCCACGTCCGGCGCCTGCACAGCAAGAAAGGAGCTGGAAAGAGATCCCTCATCCCCAAGAAGGTGCTCGCCCGCACCCAGCGCCGGCGCGCCAAGATCGCGTCCCTGCACCTCCACGCCAAGACCCCGCGTTGCTCCAAGCGGCGGCGCACGGTAATCCCTAGGAGCAAGCCCAGTACCAGCAAAAGGCACCGGTGGCCACAGCAGGCTGTCGTGCCCTCACCCCCGAGCTATGCGGCGTCGCATGGCCAGGCAAGTTCAAGCCTGACCTGCCCCCTCGCTACGATGGCATGGCGGACCCGGTGGAGTTCCTGTAGCTCTACGAGCTATGCATCGAAGCCGCCAACGGAGACGAAAGGGTCATGGCGAACTGGTTTCCCATGGCGCTCAAGGACGGGGCCCACACCTGGCTCCTGAACCTGGCTCCTGGCACAATCTCCTCCTGGGACGAGATGCGCACTCGCTTCATCACCAACTTCCAGGGCACTCGCGACCGGCCCCCGGCCGTGAGCGATCTGCGCCGCATCAAGCAGAAGCAAGGGGAAACCCTGCAGAAATACATCCAGCGCTTCAATAACGCTCGCCTCAAGATCCCCAAGGTGACTGAAGAAGCCATCATCTCGGCCTTCTCCGATGACGTATGCGACGTCAAGATGAAGGAGGGGCTAGCAATCCATGAAGACCTGTGCACATCCCTGGAGCTGTTCAACTTGGCGACCAAGTGTGCCAGGTCTGAGGAAGGGCGCATTTCACCCCTCGAACTCCCGGCTGCCGACCCAGAAGAGAATAAGCCCAGGGCCAAGGATGTGAAGCGAAAGGGGGCTGCCATGCTTGCAGCGGAGCCAGACACCAAGCGAGGCAGGGATCAGCCCGAGTCATCCAAGGGCAGCCGGTACTGCGTGTACCACAACCTCCACACCCACAACACCAACGAATGTCAAGAGCTCAGGGCCGTGAGAGATGGACGTGTCGGTCGACGCCCCGAGCGCAACGACAGGGGCTATGGCCGAGGAGGAGGAAGACCATGGCCCTCACCAAGGGTGGCGAGACGGACCTCGCGAGGACCACTGGCAGGACTAGCCTCGCGAGGGAGGCTGGAGAGATCAGCCTCGTGAGGATCGCCCACGCGGCAACGCATGCCTTTCTCCTCTGCTACCACCACCAAGGAGGAACGAAGACCAACATCAGGACGAGGGGGCTGGGGGCTTCCAGGAGCCGCGTGCAATTGCTTGCATCTTGGGTGGCGCGCTGGCCCCAGCCTCGCAGTGCATCTTCAAGCAGTTTGCTCACGAGGTGAATGCAGTCCTCCCCAAGCTTGAGGCCACGCGCCCTCTCAGGTGGTCTGCGCGCGCTATCACGTTCAGCTCAACGGATCAGCTCAAGTGCACGGCAACGGCCGGAGTCCTCCCGATGCTTTGCTCCCTAGTCATCAGCAACATGCAGGTCACCAGGACCCTCATTGACGGCGGAGTAGGACTCAACGTCCGGTCCGTCGAGGCGTTCGACAATATCCAAGTGTCGTACGACCAGCTTCAGCCAACCAAGCCATTCTCAGGAGTCACTGATGGTTCCACTGTTCCGATAGGGCAGGTTCGCCTTCCAGTCACCTTCGGACAGCGCAACAACTACTGCACCGAGCTCATCGACTTCGACGTCGCCCACATCCGTCTGCCATACAACGCCATCCTCGGGTACCCAGCCCTGGCCAAGTTCATGGCAGTGACTCACCATGGATACAATGTCCTCAAGATGCCAGGAAGCGGTGGAGTCATCACCGTACCCTGTGAAGAAAGGGACGCAGTGTGTTCACTTGAGCGCGCGTTCCAAGCCGCAGCAATCGAAGACCTGGACCACAGAAATGGAATACTTCTTGAGGCGACCCCCAAGAAGAAGAAGGCTTCACCTGGCCCAAGCCATCAGGAGGCAGGCGCCTCCGGAGGTGTTGGGTCAGGATCTGCGCCCAATCAGGGAGCGCCACCCTCTCTCGCATAGGAAGGCACGCCTGGCGCCCTCCTCAGGAAGGGCTCGGGGGCTCTTTCTTAGAGAGCCACCGACTTTGCCAAGGTCGCGAGGGACGCGCTCGGGCACCACTTGGAGGGGTGCTTCCAGGAACGTTTCCCTCAGGAAGGTACAAGGCAAGGAAGACCAAACCCTCAGGAGTTCATCGCGAGCAACACTCAGGAGCTACAGGAGTCGAGAGTCATGCGCGGCAGCCGCCGCTTGCCCACCATGACCCCACATCCAGGCGAGGATGGTGGGCTGCGCGTCTGCATCGACATACCAGGGCTCAACCAAGCCGCGTCTCAGGAGCGCCTCTGGCCTTCGCGCATGGGGCGTTGCGAGGGACCGCCTCACAGCTACGTTCGCATGCCTTTTGGCCCGCCGAACGCGATCGCCGCTCATCAGTTCTTGCTGAGGAGCATTCTGGAGGCTCAAGAGGTCAGGCATCGTGCGGTCTTGGCGGAGATGGAGAAGGCCCTCAGAAACCCACCTGTGCCCCCGGAGCCTCCCGGGGCTCCTGGGCCTGGGGGCTCGTGAGGGTCGACGTCTTCATCGCGCATCGCCCGCTCCTTCAGCATCCCTTCATCTTTAATGGCACCAGGTGACATCTTTCTAAGTTCTGTTTTTAGCTGGGAGCGCCCACAGGGCCGCATTATTCCCAGGTAGCGTGGGTCCGTCCCTATGGCATGTATCCATTTTGCTTATGCTCTTTACTTACCTTGCTGGGGCGCCCCTTGGGTTGCATCATCCCCGAGCTGCTCGGGCCTGGCCTTGCGGCATTTGCTTTTTCCACGTCTACTTAAAATGAATTTGCTCTTTCGCGCTCAATTATCACCTGCTGCTTATCGCGGACTTCTCCGCTTTCATGCAAAGCGCTTGCACGTTAAAAGGGGGGTACCTGAGCATCGCGACTCATGGACTCCTACTGGCTCTCCAGCCCTCACCCCCTAGCCTTGACCCACGGCATCGCGACCTGTCATACCAGCGGCGGCTGAGCTCGCTTGAGGGTCGGGACCTGAGGACGTAGAGCATTTGCATTCTAACCACCCTACAGGAACACACCATTGATAAAGGCCCAGAGCCAGGCGCAACCCGCCTTGAGGTAGGGCCTCGTGAGTCCCGCGCTGGCTCACGAGTGCCCACATACACCTCTCCTAGCCCTACCGTGCCGGCCACGTGTCAGGGCGGGGCTATACACGCCCCAGGGGCTCCTCCCGGAGGGGAGCCCCCTCCCACGTACCAGTGGAAGCACCATGCTCCGTGCTGGCTGACGACACTGCCGAGGAGCGGCTATGCTCATACGCATATGGAAGCGCTATGCTCCGCGCTGGTGATAAACAACTGAGGGCGGCCTCCGGCCGTACCAACCTCAGGGAGCCCAGAGCTCAGTGTCCGGACCATCGCAACGCCTCCCCTTGGGAGCGCCACGCGAGGGGGCTGGACATGGGGGCTATGCCCAGGCCTCACCCGAGCGCACGCCACCCAGCCAGGTCCCTCGGACCTGATCGTCACGCGCCCCTCCCTGAGCGGAGCCAAGGTATGGAAAACCGTTTGAATGTCAAGGGGGACTCCTGAGCATCGCGACTCAGGAGCCTAACTTGCCCCGTAGCCCCTCACTCCTTAGTCCCGTCCTGGTTTTTGGTCGGGGCTAACGCTGGGTGAGGTACGCATGGGGCCGGGCCCTGCCGACGTAGAATGATCAATCCACTCCTCGTTCCCCCCTTTCCTACTTGTTGCTTGTGCGTCAAGGGGGACTCCTGAGCATCGCGACTCAGGATCCTAACTTGCCACGTAGGCCCTCGCTCCTTAGTCCCGTCCTGGTTTCCGGTCGGGGCTAACACTGGATGAGGTACGCGCGGGGCCGGGCCCTGCCGACGTAGAGCGCGAGCAAGTAGGGGAGAAAAATGCAAATTCCAGGAAATTCAAAGCAAATATTACAAGCCATAGATTGTTTCACGATGTCAAACACAAGTCTAAACACCTCCGCAAGGCATGGTGCATGTTGCAGGAATAAAAATAGGACAGAAGCCGCGAAGGGATCATTCTCCAGTGGCGTCGCCTCCTGGGGCCGCGGAGCTGGCGGCACCGCGCCCGGGCAAGATGCTAAAGGCGCAGAACCTTCCCAGCAAAGCTTCGGCTCAGCCTTTCACGGCCTCAGTGGCAGCAGCGGCAAGGTCGCCGCTCACGGGCTCCAGTAGGCTGTCGAGGTCGACGTTGGGGTCGCGCGGGTAGACGTGGCTGAGCACACGTGTCAGCGCCGCCGAAGACAGGGTGCGCCCCTCGTCCTCGGCCGTGGGGCCAAGGCCGTCTACGACATCTTCAAGCGCGCGGACTAGGAAGGGAAGCAGCTTGGCGGGGCCGTCCTCCGCGCTGGCCAGCGGCTCCTCCAAGCCACTCTCATAAAGCATCTTCAGCGCGGCACGAGCCGTCTTCTCCATCTTCGCGAAGGCCACCCGATCCTCCGCCAGGACCTTCACTTTGGCGTCCAGCTCGGCCCTCTCCGCCTACAGCGACCGCTCCAGCGTCTCCAGTTCGTCGTGGCGGTCATCGAGCTTGGCTTCCCGGTCCTTGACGGCAGCCTCCCGAGCCTTCATCTCCTTCTCTTTCTCGTGGCGGCCGCGGACCTTCTTGGCGAGCTCGTCGTGCGGGCCTTGCAGCTCGACCTCCAGCTCCTTGCAGCGAGCCTTGGCAGCCACAGCGTCGCCCAGGGCAGCGTCGCGGGCGGCCTTGGCTTGGTTGGCGGCCTGCTTCTCCCCATCAGAGGTCGCCACGGCCTGGCTCAGCGCTGCTCAGACAGAGGCAGCAGAACGGGCCCAGCCAGAAGCTAGCTCCAGGCGCCCGGTCGCTAGGAGAGGGTCCGTGCTTAGAAGATCCTCCCGCAGCTAGCTCAGTTCGCTGGCGACCTGGTCTAGGACGGCGGCAGAGGAAGCAGAAGAAGTGGGAACCGGCGGAGCAGGCGAAGAAGACGGCGGCGTGATCACGGCTTGGTAGGAAGGAACCCCTGGGCCTTGGTCGCCCGGGCTACAGCATCGAGTGCAGTCGACTCCAGGGTCAGCGGGGCCACGGGGGCTGACTCCTCGCCAAGGCGTCCCAGTCGGCCTCGCGAGGACGATCGGACGAGGGAGGCGCGAGCCGCGCCATCTTCCTCCCCAGCGAACAAAGGCACTGCCCTGGGAGACGGACTCGCCCCTAGCGGAGCCGCAGAAGCCCCTCTCAACCTCTTCGCCGCAGGCGTCGGCCTGACAAGAGAATATGGACGTCAAGCCTCGGCGGCAGAAACCAAGCAAAGCGGGAATCAAGCACTTACTGGTCGTCGCTCGCGGACCCAAGCAACTTCCGGCCAAACTTGAAGCCCGAGAGCCTACAGCTTGGGTTAGCCTCGGGAGGCCCGGAAGCAGAAGCCACGTCGGGAGGGCTGGGGCTGGCTTTAGACTGCCCAGGGATCAGAGCGGACCCTGGGGGAACCAGCCCCGACCTGCCCTTCCTTGTGACCAAGGGAGAGTCCTTCCCTCCTCGCCCGGCGCCGGCATTGTCGTCATCCGGCATGGAGCGGAGGGCCCGAGACCTGAGCCGAGGGAAGGACTCCCCCGACTCCTCGCCAGTCGCCTTGAAGACGGCCTCTTCCTCCTCCGCCTCTTCTTCCTCCTCACTCTCGCTGGAGCTGCTGGAGGACACGTCCACCATCGCCAGCGCCGCAAGATCCTCGGGAGCTACCGCTAGCACCAGCCCCTCACCGTTGAAGGTGGGCATGGTGTTCACCACCTGCTCCCAGTCGTCGCGAAGGAACAGGAGGACGGGGGCGCCCATCGGCGTCGCCACGTCTCCCCCAACAAAGGAATGGAGGGCCGCGACCAGATTCTCATCGGTTAGGGCCTCCGAGCTCAGGCGCAAGACGGCATCCGCTTCCCCAAGCCTCCACAACAGGAGCGAGTGCTCCTGGAGTGGAGCCACCCGGTGCTCCAAGAACTCCCTCAGGAGCGTGGCTCCAGTCAGCTTCGCCGCCCCCAAGTTGCTTGGCCTCAGGTCCGCGTCCCTCCTCTTCAGCACCGCCTTCGCACGGGGGTCGACGAGCTCCATGCGGGACCACGCGTCGACGGCCTTGGGCTGCCCCGTAGGCAGCACCAGACTGGGGTGGAGGCGCCCGACATCCACCATGACCCACTTGCTCCGGAAGCCTTTGATCCTCTTCCCAGGCTTCGAGATGGCATTGGAATTGGAGTATGCGATGAAGCTCGCACATGCGGAGACATGGACACCAGAAACCCGGAGGGAAAAATAGTGACGCAACAAGGCCACCGAGGGCTTTACCCCGACGTGAGCCTCACAGTAGTAAGCAAAAATCGCCAGGAGAAGAATAGAGTTGGGGTGGAGGTGCAGAGCCTGCAAGTTGTACCAGCGGAGAACAACAAAGAAGAACTCAAAGAAAGGAGGCACCAGACCAGCGACAATGGCACTCACAAAGAGCGGATAGAAGGTGCTCCCCTTGGCTTCTGGCTGGTCAAAGCCGGCCCTGAGCACAGTCATCCCCTAGCTGCCCTGCGCCACCGTCATCAGGCGCGTAAGGGCGAGGTTCTTCTCCGACAAGTTCGGGGAATCCAGGGCCGGCGAGTACCAGGCCTTGGTTGGGGACTTGCGAGGCACCATGGCGTGCCGGATGAGAAGGATTGAGACAGATCTGGAGGATTTCGGAAGCAAGAAGGAGGAGAGCGAGAAAGGGGATCTGGAGCGAGGCGAAGGAGAACAAAGCAAGTAAGTCTGGCCCTGGCACCTCTTTTGTCAGATGGGTAGTTGTCGAGGCATCATGGGGAGCGCAGACGCCCACGTCCAATCAATCACCATGCGGCGCCCAAGGCCGTATGCTATTAGGGCCTATGGCACTTTGCGCTTGCCCCTTCGCTTTCCTTCTAGGCCAAGCCCGGGCACGCCTTGGGCCCGGGGGCTACTGTCGGTGTTCTGGGAACGGGAGTCCCCAGACTTGCCTGCCTATGGCCTGCGGCGTGGCTCAAGTGGGGGCCCAGCGCGGCCCATCTTCATCAGCTCAAGCTCAAAACCCTCGCGAGGGGCCAAGCCTCGCGGGGCGGACGACAGAAAGCTTCCTTGGAGGCAGCCTCATCAGGCAGGCTCACGAGGAGGCGGAGAGATCAAGGCGGGGATACCTCGCGAGGAACCCGTGACGCAAGCCATGACGATCGAGACCAGGCGGGCGCCGGCCTACACAGTGTCCTTGTTTCCCCTTTGGTGCAAAGGGGGCAAGCACAGGCCAAGGCATCGGGCAAAGGTTGCCATTCTGGTGCAACGAGACCAAGACCAGCAGAGCGGCAGGACGGAGGTCACCGTGGAGCCCGACACGGCGTCATCACTAGTGATTTTGGCAGCCGAAGACCACCTTTGGTCAGGATAACTTGTACTATATGTTCCCCTTCAAAATGGCCAATTGTTGGCGCCCTTCCCGCTCATTATTTGGGGAGAGGCCCAGGGCCTCTATAAATAGAGCTGACACCAAAGAGTAGGGAGAGCGAGAAAGACATCTCGAAAACATCCAGAAATCTGGTAGAGCCCTAGCAGAGAGAGAGAGAGAGAGAGAGAGAGAGAGAGAGGCGACTGAACTCACCCTAGCAGTTCATCGCACCAACTCAAGAACACCTCTCGCGAGGCTGTTCTTCCCTTGTACTGTTCATCATCAGCCCCTGAGGCAATCCACCACACCACACACTGGAGTAGGGTATTACACCGCAACGGTGGCCCGAACCAGTATAAACCTCGTGCCCCTTGTGTTGTTTGTGGTTTCTAGTTTAGATCACGCGAGGATATTGGACGTAGATCGGTAGGGGAGAGATCTCCGCGCGCACCCCAGTGTTCAAACCTCAAGGGTCTGCCGGAACCTAAAATCCGACAACAAGAGCAAGGAGTTCATCATCAACACACCATCTGTTACTTCTTGGAGAGTGGTGTCTCCTAGATTGGCTAGGTGTCACCTGGGAGCCTCCGACAAAGATTGTGGAGTTGAACCAAGGAGTTTGTAAGGGCAAGGAGATCGCCTACTTCGTGAACATCTACCGCTAGTGAGGCAAGTCCTTCGTGGGCCATCGCCATGATGGGATAGACAAGGTTGCTTCTTCGTGGACCCTTCGTGGGTGGAGCCCTCCGTGGACTCGCGCAACCTTTACCCTCCGTGGGTCGAAGTCTCCATCAACGTGGATGTACGATAGCACCACCTATTGGAACCACGACAAAAACATCCGTGTCTCCAATTGTGTTTGAATTCTCCAAACCCTTCCCTTTACATTCTTGCAAGTTGCATGCTTTACATTCCGCTGCTCATAGACCCTTTGCTTGCTTGCTTGAATTGTGTTAAGATTGTTTGACTTGTGCTAAGATAGCTAAAATCTGCCAAAGACTAAAATTGGGAAAATGATAGATTTTTATTTGGTCAAGTAGTCTAATCACCCCCCTCTAGACATACTTTCGATCCTACAAGTGGTATCAGAGCTTTGGTATCCATTTGCTTTGATTTTCATAGCTTTTGGTGGTCATAGCCTTGGTTTCACAACCTAGGAGAGTATGACGTCTAGCGAGGGAAATTATCACCATAGAGGTCCTTACTTTGATGGTACAAATTTTGCTAGTTGGAAGCATAAGATGAAAATGCATATTCTTGGACATAACCCCGCCGTTTGGGCTATTGTGTGTGTTGGCTTGCAAGGTGAATTCTTTGATGGGAGAGAACCGAATCGTGAAGCTACCGCGGATGAGTTGAAGATGCTACAATACAATGCTCAAGCTTGTGATATCCTCTTCAATGGATTGTGCCCCGAAGAATTCAACAAAATTAGCCGTCTTGATAATGCAAAGGAAATTTGGGATACTTTGATTGATATGCATGAAGGTACCGACTACGTCAAGGAATCCAAGTTGGATGTGCTTCAAAGTCAACTTGGCAAGTTCAAAATGAAGGATGGTGAAGGTGTCGCTGAAATGTACTCTAGGCTTGCTCTTATCACAAATGAGATTGCCGGCTTAGGAAGTGAAGAGATGACCGACAAATTCATCATCAAGAAGATCCTAAGAGCCTTGGATGGAAAATACGATACCGTATGCACATTGATCCAAATGATGCCAAATTACAAAGATCTCAAGCCAATGGAAGTCATTGGAAGAATTGTTGCTCATGAGATGTCACTCAAGGATAAGGAGGAGCTCCATAACAAGTCAAGTGGTGCTTACAAAGCCTGATGTGAAGCTCCCACATCATCAAGTGAGAAACAAACCTTCAATGAAGAATTGAGCCTAATGGTGAAGAACTTCAACAAGTTCTACAAGAGTAGAAGCAAGGAAAGAAGTTCCAAGTCAAGGTCCTACAATGATAAAAGATCTTCTAGTCGAGAGCGAAACTGCTACAATTGTGGAAGACCCGGACACTACTCCAATGAGTGTGCGACTCCCCACAAGAGAGGAGAAGATTCTCCCAAAATAAGAAGTAGAAGAGAAGAATCACCATCAAGGGAGAGAAGGAGTAGGGATGATCGATATGAATGAAGACACCCTCGGAGAAGCAAGGATTTGGAAAGGAAGGACAAGTCATCAAGGAGCTACACAAAACGAAGACATCAAGCTCATGTTGGTGAATGGGTATCCGGGCTCCGAGTCCGACAATGACTCCGAGAGAAGCTATCACTCCGACTCCGAATATACTCAAGATGAAGGTGTTGCCGGACTAGCACTTGTGTCAACCAACTCCTACGACATATTTGATTCACCAAATGAAGGAATTGG
The DNA here is from genome assembly GCA_034509565.1 of Triticum monococcum. NCBI lineage: Eukaryota > Viridiplantae > Streptophyta > Magnoliopsida > Poales > Poaceae > Triticum > Triticum monococcum. The sequence continues at coordinate 303,889,483 of CM067845.1, read as the reverse complement.
AAGATGCTTCATGGCCAAAGGTCCAAAGGTATCACACCCCGAGTATGTTGATTTCAATAGTGATGAAGATGACTTGTTAGGTGATGATGAGTTACTTGTTGACAACTATAGTGATGAATACTATGATGAAACGAATGACAATGATAAGGAGAAGATTGAGTCTCTAACTAAAGAACTAAACACTCTTGAGTTAGCTCATGAAACTATCTTAGGAGATCATCGAGAACTTTTAAGGACTCATGAGAAATTACGTTTTGAAAAGCTCAACCTTGAGCAAGAGCATGAGTTCTTAAAGGAAATCAATGATGATCTTCGTAAGAAAAGTTCTTCTTACATTGCCAAGCATATACTCTTATCCACTTACATGCCTCAAGTCAAGTCTAGTAACAAGAACAAGAAGGATTCTTCTTCTAGTAGTAACGATAATCATGCTAAATCCAGTGTTGTTGCTTCTAGTAGTTCTCTTGATTCCACTAATGATTCTCTTAGCCAAGTTACACTTGAGCAAGAAAATAGCTTATTGAAGGGAATTATAGAGAAAGGTGTTTACAATAGCCTTGCCAGGAGTAAGCAATTCGAGGAAATTGTATGCAAGCAAGGAAGGCACCAGAAGAATCAAGGTATTGGTTTTGAACGAAAGTTCAATGCCCATGGAGTTGAGTGGGAAGAAGATCAATACCCCAAGACGAAGTTTGTTCCTCAACAAGAGAAGTATGATCCTACTTCATCCAAAGGGACACAAGCTCAAGATGATCTTCCACCACAAGACCACAAGCAAAAAGGCAAGGACAAGTTTCAAGAGGAAATTGATGCATTTGAAGAACCTCCTAAGGCCTTGGTCAAGTGGGTTCCCAAGACTACATCAAGTTCCACTTCATCAAGTACAAATACAATTCCGAGGATTCCCATCAAGATGGTGTGGATCCCGAAGAAGAAGAACTAGAAGAGTTCTTGAGGGTGACTCTGCCAATATACTTCACTCTTATCATTTTGGCAAGAACAAGTGCAATCAACTTCCACATCTTGCACTAGTTCAAGGAGTCACAAACCCTCTTGTTTGTAAGACAAGGGACAAGGTAACCTAAAGCTTTCATAGACATCATCTTGTGTGTGCATCACTCTATGTCTATGGATACCCTTGTTTGTTCCTTGTGGGACTAACCCGTGTAGGTATTGAAAGTGCAACTCACTCCAAAGGATAGCTCCAAATGATCTACATCAACATAGAGCATCCACATCTTCAACACCTACATGAAGTCATCATCGACAAAACCCAAGGTTAGTTCATCCCTCTTAGGGGGATCTCACATCTAGGGGGAGCTTTACTCTAACAATTGAGTTAAAGCAACTCTAATGGTGTGAACACAACAATGCTTTATGTAAAAGTGGTAACCCCACTTGTGCTTAAACGATGAGTATGACCTATGATCAAATGTTCTCATTTGACTCCTAAGTCAATATACTCATATATAGATGACCTGGTCATCGCCAATTGCCTGATAGATGCTAGAATTGTTTGTGCATGCTTTGCCACATATTTCATTTGTCATTTTATTGTGTGAGCATGTTGGTTGCATAATTTACTCATTCGAGGACATCCACTTGTTGTTTTGATTGATTGGTTTCCTTTTCTTTGGCCAAGTGGATGGACAAGAATGCCTAAGAACCTTCTCTAGCTATCTATGATTTTCTCGTCTCAAACTCTATTCATGCTGCATCACAAAATTTGATCAAGTCAGATTCGAACCACTCTGTATGAGGAGCACTCGGAGTCCCCGATTCGTCATAGACTTAAACTTCCAAAACTTCTTTGTGCGTTTCAGTCTGACCGATTCACCCATTTCGGTCATACCGAGATCACTAAGTCGATCTATGTTTTCAACCTCGGTGCAACCGATTCGAACCTTTCAGTCACACCGAGTTTCAGTAACTGCTTGCAATTATGAATCTCGGTGCCACCGACTTGTTCCACTCGGTCACACCGACAGGGTCGGGCTATATATACCAGGGGTCAAATTTTGGAAAACTTTCCGAACCTCCTCGACCCGCGCTTAGCCCGCTCTGCCTCCAGGGTCTCCAGATCGTCTTCCTCGTCGCCAGCCGCCTCCTGCCGCTGGTCTCCGCTGCCGTCAACGGGAATCATCCCCGCCGTTGCCGCCGTAGCGAGTTCTCCACCGAACTAGGGTATGAACTCGATCACTGTGCTATCCCTAACTGATTCCTAGCACATTGTGTTCGCCATGTATCTTGCCACGTTTGAGATCATTCTTATCCAGTCAAAACACTAAGTAGTTTAGTCGTGAATTGAAAATTTAGGGTTAGGTTTCTGCCCAAACCATCTCGGACCCACCGAGTTGTGTAACTCGGTATCACCGATTCGGCTCAGGCCATTGCACATGTAATTTTTGGTCTGACCGAGAATTGCAAATCGGTGTGACCGAGTTCAAGACTTTGTGAAACCCTAGTAGTCTCGGTGCCACCGAACTGTGACTCGGTCTGACCGAGTTCACTAGTTTAGGTTTCAACAGCTACTTCGGTATCACCGAGTTTACAAATCGGTTGATCCGAAATGCTTTCTGTGGAAAACTAAAACTAAGTTTTCGACTCATTCTTTTGCAAAAACCTCTGCATTTTGTGATGCTCATCCACTCTATCTCATTTATATCTATTCATAGGGTCTGCTGTCAGTGTTTGCAATATGTCTGATCAGAGTGACAGCCAGAACAGGTCACAGGAGCAGGTTCACCTGAGTGAGGGCACTAGTTCCTCTAGCAGTTCAGATGATGGTAGCAGGAGCACCCCAAGCAACTTACCCAAAGCTGCCACCAGGGCCAGAAAGAAGAAGACCTCTGAATATGAGGATGAAGACTATGTGGTAGTTGAGGATGAGGCCACTTCCAAGAAGAAAGTGGTTAAGAAGGAATATAGCACTGCTGCTTCCACCAAGCCAGGCATGAAGCAAAAGGTTCCTGCAAAGAGAATTCCAATGTCTAAGGCCAGAGCATCTACTCAAGTCCCTTTGCAATCTGAACCCAAAGAGGCTGCTGCAGAAGGGAAGAAGAGGAAGGAGAGGGTCAAAAAGACCACTGCTAGAGTGCTTGGGAGATCCTCAATCATGAGAGATTCTGAAGAGGAAGAGGAAGAAGATGTTGCACCAACACCCAAAGCTCAGAAGCTTATGGGTGATGCCATCAGGGCAGGGGCTGTTCAATCTAAGCCTAAGACTGCTGCTCCAGCTCCAAAGCCAAAACCAAAGAGGAGCAACAGGAACATCCCTCCTGAGGAAAAGAACAAGGCCCCAGTGCCTGAAGCTGAAATGGAAGAAGAAGATGATGAGTCACATGTATTGAGGAAGCTGAAGCCAAAAATCCCAGATCACAATGATGCTCATCCAGTAGCTGAGAACATGAAGATAAGGAAGGACTCAGGTTTGAGGCTATGGAGAGAGTCTGATCCATATGCCACCAGGAGGAGGACTGCTGTGGATTACAGGTTCCATACAAAGGAACATCAGGACTTCTATGAGACAGTGTTGCTTGACAAGAAGCCCATAGTGCGTGACATGAGATGGGTCGACTAGGACTACATCAAGGAGAATGAGGATCACTATCCAGGTGTACATGACAGTTTCAAGGCTTGTGGAGTCGATGAGTTTGTGGCTCAAAAGCTCACAAAATGGAATGATGAGCTCATCATGCAGTTCTACTCCACAGCTCATTTCTACCCGGATGGAAAGATTGTCTGGATATCTGAAGGTACGAGGTACCAGTCCACAGTTGCTGAATGGGCGAAGTTGATCAATGCCCCAAAAGAGAGTGAAGATGACTTGGATGTCTATGCCAACAGGAAGAAGGATCACAACACAATGGCACACATGTACAAGGAGATCCCAGATGCTGCTCTTGAGACACATAAGTTTGGATCTGTACATTACCTTCTGTCAGGCTTGCCAACCATCAACTGGATCCTCAGGCACCCTCTCTTGCCAAAGTTAGGTGATCACAAGATGATCAGAGGCCATGCAATTAACTTGCTTCACATCTTTGATGTACCATAGAAGTTCAAAGTCATGAGCCTAATAGTTGAAACTATCAAGAGGACAGCTGCAGATCAGAAGAGGAGTTATGGGTATGCCCCACAGATCCAGGAGCTAATCAAGTCCAAGATGGGCACTGGTACATATCTGCTGGACAAGGAGCACATGCCTATCTATCCAGACTTCGAGGACAACACTGTGGTTATGAATGAGGATGAACCATCTTCTGTGCACGCACAAGCCAAGAAGGAGAAGGCAAAAGCTGAAAAGGCTGCACGGATGCCAACTACTGAAGAAGCATCTCAGTATCTCCTGAAGAGCAAGCAAGATCAGCTTGGCTACCTGATTGCATCCACTCTGAGGATTGAGAAGGGACTGGCCACCCTGACTCAAAACCAGGAGAGCTTGGAAAGAATCGTGGAGCAAAAATTCTATGACTTGGATGTGAAGGTAACTGAGATTCAGTCTGCTATGGAGCAACTTCAAGATGATATGCAGGAGAGGAAGGGCAAGACAACCACTGATGCATTTGCCAGAGTGCCTAGAGCTCAGAGGTCTGCTGCGGTGCCTGTTCCTGACACCAGAGCCACGTCATCTGCACCAGCTACAGCTTCAGTGCCACCAGCTCCAGCACCTACTCCATCAGCTCCATCTACTTCGACTGAAGCCTTTGTTCTTGGAGTTATCTGGACACCACTACCTGACGACCAAGCCTGAGAGACGATTTAGTGCTATGCATTTTCTAGGAACTTTTTGGTAACTTTTTTCCAAAGGGGGGATGTATAGATCATAGGCTTCGAGAGAGAGTGTTGTTTTTTATTCTTTCTTGCTTTGGTGGTTGAACTTTATTTGCTTTTCTTATTTGAGATACCTTTTTTCTATGTGATACTTGGATGATCATGTGTTTGATCATATGCTACATTAATGCTTGACATTATCTTTTTATCCCTATATAATAATTCACTTTGCTTGGTGATGAGTGCATGCATTTAATTATTATCATTTTGAGCGCTCCACCAAGATGTATGTGACATGGAAGAGTAACCCATGAGCCTAACTCTTTGTGCAGTCCAAAGCAAACCATAAACTATGCACAAATTTAGGGGGAGCTCTTGCCTTTCACATACTTCTCAAAGCGACAATGTTTTTCACTCTTATTATCATTTGTTGAAGCTTTGATCTATATGTTGTCATCAATTACCAAAAAGGGGGAGGTTGAAAGTGCAACTATCCCTAGGTGGTTTTGGTAATTCCTAACAACATATAGCTCATTGAGCTAATGCTATTCCAAGATTAATATTTCACGAAAAGCTCAATGAATGGCATGGCATGGATGAGGAATGTGGACCCCTCAAAATATTAAGGACAAAAAGATTGGCTCAAGCTCAAAGCTCAAGACTCTACATTTTATATTTTAGTGATCCAAGATCACATTGAGTCTATAGGAAAAGCCAATACTATCAAGGAGGGATGAGGTGTTGTTTAATGAGGTTCTTGCTTCATAGTGCTTAGTGATATGCTCGAAAACCCTCAACTACCTTCCCACATCCACATATGAGCTAAACCAAAAGTCAAACTCGGCCCTACCGATTCTTTCTATCTGGCGCCACCGAGTTTCAAATGTCATAGCCGCTGCCACAAACCCTAGGCAAATCGGTCTCACCGATAGGGATTTCGGTCACACCGAGATGGGGTTGTAATCTCTCTGTTTCCCTTCGTAACGTTTCAGTCCTACCGAGATGAGCGATCGGTCCCACCGACATTGGAATGTAAACTCTCTGTTTCTCTTTCGTAACATTTCGGTCCCACCGAAATGAGCGATCGGTCCCACTGAGTTTACCTGACCAACTCTCTGGTTAGCTTATTACCAAAATCGGTCCCACCGAGTTTGTGTAATCGGTCACACCGAGATTACGTTATGCCCTAACCCTAACCATATCGGTCCTACCGAGTTGCATCTCAGTCCCACCGAAAATCCTAACGGTCACTAGGTTTGCTAAATCGGTCCGACCGAGTTTTTCACTTTGGTCTCACCGAGATTGGTAAATTGTGTGTAACGGTTAGTTTTTGTGTGGAGGCTATATATTCCCCTCCACCCACTCTTCATTCGTGGAGAGAGCCATCAGAACATACCTACACTTCCAATACACATTTTCTGAGAGAGAACCACCTACTGATGTGTTGAGGCCAAGATATTCCATTCCTACCATATGAATCTTGATCTCTAGCCTTCCCCAAGTTGCTTTCCACTCAAACCTTCTTTCCACCAAATCCATATCCTGTGAGAGAGAGTTGAGTGTTGGGGAGACTATCATTTGAAGCATAAGAGCAAGGAGTTCATTATCAACACACCACCTGTTACTTCTTGGAGAGTGGTGTCTCCTAGATTGGCTAGGTGTCACTTGGGAGCCTCCGACAAAGATTGTGGAGTTGAATCAAGGAGTTTGTAAGGGCAAGGAGATCGCCTGCTTCGTGAAGATCTACCGCTAGTGAGGCAAGTCCTTCATGGGCGATGGCCATGATGGGATAGACAAGGTTGCTTCTTCGTGAACCCTTCGTGGGTGGAGCCCTCTGTGGACTCGCGCAACCGTTACCCTCCGTGGGTTGAAGTCTCCATCAACGTGGATGTATGATAGCACCACCTATCGGAACCACGACAAAAACATCTGTGTCTCCAATTGCATTTGAATTCTCCAAACCCTTCCCTTTACATTCTTGCAAGTTGCATGCTTTACTTTCCGCTGCTCATAGACTCTTTGCATGCTTGCTTGAATTGTGTTAAGATTGCTTGACTTGTGCTAGGATAGCTAAAATCTGCCAAAGACTAAAATTGGGAAAAGGATAGATTTTTATTTGGTCAAGTAGTCTAATTACCCCCCCCCCCTCTAGACATACTTTCGATCCTACAGAGTTCTTTATGACTGCGAGTCCATGTATTATACGCACTCTCAACCTTCCATGATTTTCTAGCCTCTACGGTACCGTGCATTGCCCTTTCTCGCCTTGAGAGTTGGTGCAAACTTCGTCGGTGCATCCACACCCCGTGATATGATACGCTCTATCACACATAAACCTCCTTATATCTTCCTCAAAATAGCCACCATGCCTACCTATCATGGCATTTCCATAGCCATTCTGAGATATATTGCCATGCAACTTTCCACCGTTCCGTTTATTATGACACACTCCATCATTGTCATATTGCTTTAAATAATCATGTAGTTGACATCATATTTGTGGCAAAGCCACCATTCATATTTTTCATACATGTCACTCTTGATTCATTGCATATCCCGGTACACCACTGGAGGCATTCACATAGAGTCATATTTTGTTCTAAGTATTGAGTTGTAAGTAATAAAAGTGTGATGATCATCATTATTAGAGCATTGTCCCATGTGAAGAAAGGATGATGGAGACTATGATTCCCCCATAAGTCGAGATGAGATTCCGGACTAAATAAAAAAAGGCCAAATAAAAAAAGAGAAGGCCCAAGAAAAAAATGAGAGAAAAGGAGAGAAGGGACAATGTTACTATCCTTTTTCCACACTTGTGCTTCAAAGTAATACCGCGATCTTCACGATAGAGAGTCTCCTATGTTATCACTTTCATATACTAGTGGGAATTTTTCATTATAGAACTTGGCTTGTATATTCCAATGATGGGCTTCCTCAAAATGCCCTAGGTCTTCGTGAGCAAGCAAGTTGGATGCACACCCACTTAGTTTCTTTTGTTGAGCTTTCATACATTTATAGCTCTAGTGCATCCGTTGCATGGCAATCCCTACTCCTCTCTTTGACATTAATTGATGGGTATCTCCATAGCCTATTGATTAGCCGCGTCAATGTGAGACTTTCTACCTTTTATCTTCTCATAACCCCCATCATTATACTTTATTCCACCCATAGTGCTATATCCATGGCTTGCGCTCATGTATTGCGTAAGGTTGAAAAGGCTGAAGCACGTTAAAAAGTATGAACCAATTGCTCGGCTTGTCATCGGGGTTATGCATGATGAGAACGTTTTGTGTGACGAAATTGAAACATAGCCTAACTATATGATTTTGTAGGGATAAGCTTTCTTTGGCTATGTTATTTTGATAAGACATAATTGCTTGGTTAGCATGTTTGAAGTATTATTTTTTATGTCAACATTAAACTTTTATCTTGAATCTTTCGGATCTAAATATGCATGCCACAATAAAAAGAATTACATTGAAAATTATGCTAAGAAGCATTCCACATAAAAAATTCTGTTTTTATCATTTACCTACTCGAGGACGAGCAGGAATTAAGCTTGGGGATGCTTGATACGTCTCCAACGTATCTATAGTTTTTGATTGTTACATGCTATTATATATTCTGTTTTGGATGTTTAATGGGCTTATTTATACACTTTTATATTATTTTTGGGACTAACCTATTAACCGGAGGCCCATCCCAAATTGCTGTTTTTGCCTATTTCAGTGTTTCGTAGAAAAAGAATATCAAACGGAGTCCAAACGGAATGAAACCTTCGGGAGCGTGATTTTTGGAACAAACGTGATCCACAGGACTTGGAGTGGACGTCAAGCAATCAACGAGGAGGCCACGAGGCAGGGGGCGCGCCCTCCACCCTCGTGGGCCCCTCGTGGCTCCACCGACCTACTTCTTCCTCCTATATATACCTACGTACCCGCAAACCATCGAGGAGCACCACGAAAACCTAATTCCACCGCCGCAACCTTCTGTACCCATGAGATCCCATCTTGGGGCCTTTTCCGGCACTCCGCCGGAGGGGGCATTGATCACGGAGGGCTTCTACATCAACACCATAGCCTCTCCGATGATGTGTGAGTAGTTTACCTCAGACCTTCGGGTCCATAGTTATTAGCTAGATGGCTTCTTCTCTCTCTTTGGATCTCAATACAAAGTTCTCCTCGATTCTCTTGGAGATCTATTTGATGTAATCTTCTTTTGCGGTGTGTTTGTCGAGATCCGATGAATTGTGGGTTTATGATCAAGATTATCTATGAAGAATATTTGAATCTTCTCTGAATTCTTTTATGTACGATTGGTTATCTTTGCAAGTCTCTTCAAATTATCAGTTTGGTTTGGCCTACTAGATTGATCTTTCTTGCAATGGGAGAAGTGCTTAGCTTTGGGTTCAATCTTGCGGTGCTCGATCCCAGTGACAGTAGGGGAAACGACACGTATTGTATTGTTGCCATCGAGGATAAAAAGATGGGGTTTATATCATATTGCATGAGTTTATCCCTCTATATCATGTCATCTTGCTTAAAGCGTTACTCCGTTCTTATGAACTTAACACTCTAGATGCATGCTTGATAGCGGTCGATGTGTGGAGTAATAGTAGTAGATGCAGGCAGGAGTCGGTCTACTTGTCACGGACGTGATGCCTATATAAATGATCATACCTAGATATTCTCATAACTACGCTCAATTCTATCAATTGCTCGACAATAATTTGTTTACCCACCATAATACTTATGCTATCTTGAGAGAAGCCACTAGTGAAACCTATGGCCCCGGGTCTATTTTCCATCATATTAATCTCTCGTCAACAAGCTATTTCTTGCGTCGTTTATTTTGCTTTCTTTACTTTTAGTCTTTATCATAAAAATACCAAAAATATTATCTTATCTTCTCTATCATATCTCACTTTTGCAAGTGTCCGTGAAGGGATTGACAACCCCTTTATCGCGTTGGTTGCAAGGTTCTTATTTGTTTGTGTAGGTGCAAGGGACTTGAGCGTGGCCTCCTACTGGATTGATACCTTGGTTCTCAAAAACTGAGGGAAATACTTACGCTACTTTGCTGCATCATCATTTCCTCTTCAAGGGAAAAACCAACGCAGTGCTCAAGAGGTAGCAGAATTACTCCAAAAAGAATTATTATGCATAAAAACATCATAAATAACAGTAGGAAAACATGATGCAAAATGGACGTATCAACTCCCCAAGCTTAGGCCTCGCTTGTCCTCAAGCGAAAACCAAAATTGAAAAACATGTCCACATGCTTAGAACGAGAGGTGTCGATAAAAAGAAAATACAGACATAGAAGCATCATGTTGAATATTATAACAGCAAAAAATGTAAACATAAGACTTTTATCATAGACTTCTCATGAATAAGTGACAATTCATCACACTATCGAAGTATAATGCAAAAACTCTATTAGAAACCAACAAACGGTGTTCTCAGTCAACTTTGCAACTACAATTCATCATCTTTTCAGGAAGGGTCATGTATCGGAGCCTTTAGGCAAGTCCACATACTCAACTATCATATAGTCTTTTATGATTGCTAACACTCACCGCATACCCATGAGCAAAGTGTTTCAATCGGACTTTCGGGTACATAAGGTCTTTTTACCTAGAAAAAATAAGGAGAGGACTTTCAGGACGGAGCGCCGCTGTCTTGATGCGGAACTTGGACAGGAGCACTTTTGCCCTCCGGCAGAGCGATTCCGCAAGGGGAACTTCCCTCCTGGAGGGGGAAATCGAAGCTATCGTCATCACCAACAACCCTCTCATCTTTAGGAGGCCAATCTCCATCAACATCTTCAACATCACCATCTCCTCTCAAACCCTAGTTCATCTCTTATGTTCAATCTTTGTACCAGAATGTTAGATTGGTACCTGTGGGTGACTAGTAGTGTTGATTACATCTTGTAGTTGATTACTATATGGTTTATTTGGTGGAAGATTATATGTTCAGATCCATTATGCTATTTAATACCCCTCTGATCTTGAGCATGAATATCATTTGTGAGTAGTTACATTTATTCTTGAGGTCACGGGAGAAGTCAGGTTGCAAGTAATCATGTGAACTTGGTATGTGTTCGATATTTTGATTATACGAATGTTGAGATTCCCTTAGTGGTGTCATTTGAATGTCGACTACATGTCACTTCATCATCTTTGGGCCTAAGGGAATGCATTGTGGAGTAGTTATTAGATAATGGGTTGCTAGAGTGATAGAAGCTTAAACCCTAGTTTATGCGCTACTTCGTAAGGGACTGATTTGGACCCATATGTTTAATGCTATGGTTAGATTTTATATTAATATTTTTCTCGTAGTTGCGGATGCTTGCGAGGGGGTTGATCATAAGTGGGAGGCTTGTTCAAGTAAGAACAACACCCAAACACCGGTCCACCCACATATCAAATTATCAAAGTAGTGAACATGAATGAAACCAACATGATTAAAGTGACTAGATGAAATTCCCGTGTGCCCTCAAGAACAATTTGCTTATTATAAGAGACCGTCTTGGGCTGTCCTTTGCCACAAAAGGATTGGGCTACCTGGCTGCACTTTATTTACTGTTATTGTTACTTGCTTGTTACAAACTATCTTGCTATCAAACTACCTATTACCGACAATTCCGGTGCTTGTAGAAATTACCTTGTTGAGAACCACTTGTCATTTCCTTCTGCTCCTCGTTGGGTTTGACAATCTTACTTATCGGAAGGACTATGATTGATCCCCTATACTCTGCTACCCCTGTTGTCCATCTTTTTGAGTGGTGCCTCCTTTTCTTTTGTTTGAGGCGGCAGGCTTGTTGTGTCATCGAGTTGATCTTTTGGGCGACCGACTTCGCCGGATCCTCCACCTTCGCCATCTCCGGTAATTTTTGGTATAGGTCCATGCGGCGGCGGTGGCGAAAAAGGGAAGGAATTGGGGTGAAGAGCGGCGGGATGGTAGCGAAGAGGGTTGAGAAAGGAGGGTTTTTCCGCGAAAACAGTGTGGCCATCTCCAAATGCGCGGGCTCCGCGTCTGTTTTGGATGGATCAGGGGTGTCGGTGTGCTACATGGTGGGTGTATGAACTCTCACAAAGCCTAATTGTTTGCTTATGATTTCGGGAAAATGAAAAGCCATATTGGTCCGCAGACAAATGTTGGATACTGTCGGATGGCTTATGGCGTCCGAAACACTCGGTCCAGAAAAATACTGGAGCTTCGAGGGTCCACTGTGGAGATGCCATTACAAGGGTGAACAGGGGAGAGATAGTTGATGTCTACTACACAGCTTATTCTTGTAGACTTGTGTTGGGCCTCCAAGCGCAGAGTTTTGTAGGACAATAGCAATTTACCCTCAGGTGGATGACCTAAGGTTTATAAATCCGTGGGAGGCATAGGATGAAGATGGTCTCTCTCAAACAACCCTACAACCAAATAACAAAGAGTCTCTTGTGTCCCCAACACACCAAATACAATGGTAAATTGTATAGGTGCACTAGTTTGGCGAATAGATGGTGATACAAGGGTAATATGGATAGGAGATATAGGTTTTTGTAATAGGAACAATAAAAAATGGCAAGGTAGCAAGTAATAAAAGTGAGCACAAACGGTATTGTAATGCTTAGAAACAAGGCCTATGGTTCATACTTTCGCTAGTGCAATCTCTCAACTGTGCTAACATAATTAGAACATATGGCAATCCCTCAATGCGCAATAAAGAATCACTCCAAAGTTCTTATCTAGCGAGAACGTAAGACGAAATTGTTTGTAGGGTACGAAACAAACTCAAAGTTATCCTTTCCGATCGATCTACCGAGCTATTCCTATAAGTGTCACAAACAGCCGAAGAGTTCGTACTAAAATAACATTATGTGATACACATCAACTAACTCTCATGTCACCTAGATACTCCAATGTCACCACGAGCATCTGTGAGTTGATTATACGATATGCATCAAACAACTTCAGATTCATAATACTCAATCCAACACAAAGAATAGTGCCCCAAGATTTCTATCGGAGAAACAAAGACGAAAACGTGCATCAACTCCTATGCATAGATTACACCAATGTCACATCGAGAATCCGTGAGTTGAGTGCAAAAACATACATCATGTGTTTTCAAATCCATAAAAGTATTCAATCCATTAATAATGAAATCTCAAAGGTAAAACTCAATTCATCACAACAAGATAGAGAGGGGGGAAACACGATACGATCCAACTATATTAACAAAGCTCGCGGTACATTAAGATCGTGCCAAATCAAGAACACGAGAGAGAGAGAGAGAGAGAGAGAGAGAGAGAGATGAAACACATAAATACTAGTACAAACCCTCAGCCTCGAGGGTGAACTACTCCCTCCTCATCATGGAGACTGGTGGGATGATGAAAATGGCCTCCGGTGATGATTTCCCCCTCCGGTAGAGTGCCAGAAAAGGGCTCTAGATTGGATCATGAAGGTACATGGGTTTGCGGCGGCGGAGTTGAAGTTCTAGGGTTATTTCTGGGGGTTTCTGTATTTATAGGATTTTTTTGGCGTCGGTTTCACGCTGAGATTGGCCACGAGGTGCACACTACCCACCAGCCCACCACTTTGGCCCGTGGCGCACCCTGGTGGGTAGTGGCCACCTCGTGGCTCTTCTGGTCCTCCCACGAACCTTCGGGGGTCTCTTTTGTTCCAAAAAAATCGTCAAAAAATTTCGCTGCGTTTGGACTTCATTAGATATGGATTTTCTAGGAAACCAAAAACAAGCAGAAAACAACAACTGACATTGTGCATCGGGTCGATATGTTAGTCCATCAAAATCATATAAAAGTGCACCAAAATCATACAAAACTATAATAAACATAGCATGAATGCTTCATAACTTATAAATACGTTGGGGACGTATCAATAGCGTGCAAGATACACAACTACTTTCTCAAAACATGGTGCAAACTACAAAGCACCAGCTAAGAGCATCTACAGTCGGGAGCCTCAAACGCTTGGGCGGACGGCCTAGTCACTCATCAGTTAAACAATACCGACCCATACGGGTGCCTCAAACCAGCCTCAGACGCTCAGGCTAACCGGCACCACTCATATCCAACCCAAATATGGGCGGATATGGGGTGTCTCGGGCACGAGCGGGTGCGTCTGCCACATCGGCCCAGGCCCATGCTGGCCCGCTCAACCACACATATATTCGTCCCCATCCGCACCCGGACCAAACCTTCGCTAGTCCACTCCACTCTTCACCCGAAGCTCCCGTCCGGTGATCTTCGGCCTTCCCCGGCATGGCGGGCAGCGAATGTGACTCCGACCACTCCGGATCCGTTGACTGGGGTGTCATCTCATGCGGGTTGGAGGAGGCAGTGGCCGTCCGCATTGCCCTCCATCGCTCCTGAAAGGACTGTGCCTGGCCGATGACTAGATCTGTTCGGCATGAATCTATTCGTCGGCATAACGGGCGGTCGGAACCGCCGGGGCTGGATCATCGCGGTCCCTTAGCTTCCCCATATGAGAGCTACTAGGATGGGTGTGCCCACCGTGGGAACGAGAGGATGAGGGTGGGCGAGGCCGGCTTCACTGCCGACATGGTAGTGGCGGAGGCGGCAGCACGCGCTGTCGTGGAGGAGGAGGCCGTCTGCACCCGCATCATCAAGAAGCAGTAGCGGAGTAACACACGCGCCCTCGCCCAAGAGTAGAATCGGGTGGGCTGTGCCATGGCCCGACTGCCCCCCTCCCCCCCCCCCCCCCGGCCGCCGTCCCAAAGAGGAGAAGGAAGACAACGACGGGTCAGACAGCTCCGGTGATGAGCAGATCCGGCTTGATCCATATTGCATCTTTGACCGCTACTTTCACGAGAAGGACGACAAGGACGTCAGAAAGGCAAAGACAACCGTGGATAATTTTCTTCATAAGTAGTGTGTAGGTAGAGGACGCGGCTCCTCTGCCGTACTGCACCCTGCCGTTGGCTCACTGATGCGTGGGGCCGGGCCCACGTGTCAGTGGGCTGACGGCATGTCAGAGGAGCTGCGTCCGTAGGTAAAAGATGCCAAATATTGATAGTCCGATGGTAATGTCCTGATTTACTAGCCGGACTATGTGTGTTTTATCATTTACGTAAACATTGCATGTTGTATGGATTTGAGATGTGCAGGTGTCTCTCTGTGGGAAGAAAAACTTAAGATGTGTCCTGTGAGTGCCCGTGGACGGGCATGCGTGGGCGTTTAGGGTCTAAATTAGAAAGTTCGGGCGGTAGATGCTCCAAGTCCCGAACTGACTTATGAGTTGCCGCTGCAGAGTGTATTCCATCCAAACGGTAGAAATGGCAGCAGAGTGTACTCATCACCGCGTAGCTAGGCAAAATTCAGTTTTGGAAGGTTAGAAAACTTCCCAAAGTTTTTCTACTATTTCGTGCTGCTCCTTATTTGAAAATGTCGAAAAATTCAATGCATCCTTCTCTGGCTCGAACTCTGCATCCATGAAAAGTCAGTTGCGTAGTCGCTTTTAGACGTTTGAATGGCGGATGGCGCTGCTGCCGAGAGGCTCGGTGGTCCGTCGACAGTCCGGCGGGCCGTGGCGGGTCAGCGGGGAAGTGTGGGCGTCGGCAATGGTAGCGGTGGTCCGACGGGCATTGGTGACAACACGCTGACGTGATATGTAGGAGGATTCTACTTTTTTCGACATAGTACAGATACAAGCGCTCATATACACGCATATACAACTCACCCATATGAACGCATATACGCACCCGCTACCCCTATGAGCATCTTGGAAAGATTGAGCCGGCGTATCATTTTAAAATTTACGAAGTCACCGAAGGCACTTCGTCATCAACAAAAATGTCTCCTTCCACTAAATGTCTCCAGTAAATGCGCATCGCCGAAAATTCTGAAATAAATTCAGGAATAAATGTGAGCATCAGGACTTGAACCCTGATGGGCTGGGATACCACAGTCCCAGCAGGATTGTACTTGGAGAGAGCAACTCCGTCTCCATGTAGAGGAGTCGGCTTGTTTTTTTATCACCAAAATTTTTATGAAGAAATGATGGTGTTGAAGCTGCTTCTTTTTTGCCCAACTCTCGTAATAATAACAAAAAAAATATTGAAGAAAAGGGAGCTGTCGGAGATGTTGTTGCTTCGCCGGGACATTTGTTTTCATTTTCTGCTTTCCAAAAGAGCAACGCTTTAGTTTAGCTCTGGGTTTACTTTGTCCACTGCTCCAGTGTTTTCCGGGTGCAGAGAAAAGCGGGAGCGCCGAGCACTAACAGTCCAAGTAGTCCTAGTACTGTTCACACCGACCCATACCATACCATACAACGATATTCGCATATAGTACTCCTACTGTAGTAAATAAGTGTTGAAAAATGCCGAAAATGTTGGTAACCAACAGAAAACCACCATATCTAGTCGCCGGTGGGTGCTAGGGTGCATCTCGTCACGTAGATCAGTCCAGAAATCACGGAAGGTCCAATTAAGTTTTCCATTTCAGAGTAAGCAACCAAAGGGAGGGAAAGAAGCTCACCTCCGCACTTCCGCATTGAACAAACGTGTATGCATACATATGTTTGTTTGGCACCGAAACAACAAAGAGGGTATTGGCAGTTACCCTAGCTAGCTAGCTAGCTAGCTAGCTACAACTGGGATGAGTGTTTAGGTGTTTGTTTTGCCATCCAAAGCTAGCGCCCGCCACCCATGGTTCATTAACCGGTGGTCTTAATCAACTCGTGTGTTATACGCGTGTGCGCGTGCCTGTCCGTTCCATCTTGTAAAAAAACCTAAAATATTGGCCGTGTCAATGCCAACCTGTGCGTGTGTGTGTGTATTCTAGTATCTCTTGTGCTCGTCACTGTTGTGTTTGCTTGCAAGTTGCGAGCTCCATCACACCACTTGCCGCATTATAAATACCTCCTCTAGCCACCCACGAACACCAGCAGCCACAACCATTCGCCATCAGCTCCCGAAGCCACTACTAGTAGCACACTAGCTTAGCTGCATACAACTCTGTTCTTCTCTTCTCTTCTCTTCTCTTCCTCAGACAGCCCAGCCCAGCCCAGTGTGCGTAGTTTAAGCAGGAAGTCGAGATCAAAATGACGAGACGCTGCTCGCCGCCGCTCGCTGCTCTTGTCCTGCTTCTCCTCCTCTGCTTCTCCTACGGCGTGGCGGCCGCTCGGCCCCTCCACGCCAGCACTGCTCCTCACCAAGGTACCACCACCACCACCGATACCTTTTCTCGCGTTATTACATGCCTGCATGCTCCTCGGTCTGCTCACTCTGATTGCTTAGATCGTTAACCTTACGTGGATGTGTATTTGCAGGTATCGGTGTGGCGAGAGCAAAGGCGGCAGATGCTGCAGCAACGGACGGCCTAGTGGCGCTCAAGGAGGAAGGTGGCAAGCCCCGCAATGGCGGCGAGGCGGTGTCACCGCCTGAGGCGACGGCAGAAGGGATAGAGGTGGAGGCGGAGGAGGAGGCGTGCGAGGAGGGGAAGGAGGGGGAGGAGTGCATGCAGAGGAGGCTGCTCCACGACGCGCACCTGGACTACATCTACACGCAGCACAAGGGCAGGCCATGAGCGTGGCATGGGCTAGCTCTTCCGTCGAGGTCGAGTAGACGATGCTGGGCATTAAGTTGACACAAGGAATCATCTGACGACGATCATGGTGATTTTAATCATATCTTATCGATCTACCTGCTGCTGTTTTGGCTACACCCACCGTGCCGTGGCCCGTCCATCTATGCGTATGTGGGTCTGCCACATCGTCGTTTGTACATCGATCCATCCATCCCTCGCTCGCTAATAGTCTAATACTACTAGTATACTACTGTAGTGCTGTACTCCTTCAAGTATGTTTGTTTTCCTTGTTGCTGGCTTGCCACATACAGTAGCTCCTAGTGCTGTTGGGACTTCCATGTGGTGGTAAGCTGACGGTGATCTAGCTCTTGCTTGCTAGCAGCAGCATGCAACGCAAGGCTGTTTTAGTTCCTGATGACTAGTTTAGGATTGGTTAGTAGACTACTACTTAGTACTTTATTAGTGTTGATGATTGATTGGCATGGCATGGCATGATGTGAAGCTGTGAACGAGTGAACAAGCGCGTATCCGTACTTCTGTTGTTTATAAAAGAGTAGCAGTACTTGTGTCTGCGATGCATACGCACTTTGATTTGTTTTCTGCTGCATGTCTGCCTGTCCGTATGTCTGTCGTCTTGCTCTGTCTTCCCTTCCTGTGAGACCGTGACGACCGCAGTCTCAAGCCTCCCACTGAATCCATGCCGTCCTAGCCTTCAGATTTGTTTTCTCACCGAGTGCAAGAGGGACCTCTGAAACAGCAAGCTCATGGCATCGATCCATCGTATCTGCTCTGCAAGATTCCAAATGATGGCCATGGCTCAGGCCAACTCCAGTGCACGACCCTATCCTGTCCGCCCCCGTTCGTTTGAGCTAAAATGGACAAAAAAGGCGGCCCAGCGCGCGGGAGTAAACGGACTTTTGTCCGCTTTGTGTCCGCTTTCGACCCATTCCCGGCTCAAACTTGCGCCGATTTTGGGGTGAAACGGACAGCGCGCGGACGGGCGGGACGCGCTAGCTTGTCCTTCCCTGGCCCGCCTGTCGGTGGGAGAAACCAAAAACCCCCCGACGGCCATTTGGCGCCATTTCCCCCAAACCTTTCCACGTCCCTCCCCTCCTCTCCCCCGTCCATAGTCGACGCCCGGCCGAGTTCCGGCGGCCTGGCCGTCGACCCGACCGCAAAGGTGAGGAAGAAGGCGGCAAAGAAGCCGCGGTCGGAGTACACGCCGGAGGAGATCGCCAAGTTGGACGCGGAATCGGCGAAGAGGAGGGAACGGAGAGCGGCCGTCAAGATGAATGCCGCCGCGGCCAAGTTCACCGCCCAGCGCGAGGAGCTGGAGGCCGCGCGGCGCAAGGCCGCTGCCGACGAGAAGGGGGACCTCGTCAACAAAGCGCACGCCATCCTCATGCTTGGCATGGGCCGTCCGGCGGGGTTCCATGCAGCGGTCGTTGGCCCGGCGAGCACAGGCTCGTCGGTCGCCCGGCCTACGCACTGCCAGTCGCCGACGTCGCACGCCGCGCCCATGTCGCCCGGCTTTCCTCCGCCCAGGCACGACGGCCAGACCCGTTTCTCGGCGTCGCCGTACGTGGGCTTGTTTGCGCCGTCCACACCACGCCCCGCGGCCGTCATCGACCTCAACGTGACCCCTGGGTCCAGCAGCAGCGGGCGGCCTTCCGTCGAGATGCAAAGAAAGCAGGCGCGTGCACCGTTCACGGGCACCATGCCGGCCCCCCGTGTGTTGTTTGACGAAATGCCAACCTCAACGCCGACGGTGGACGACCCCTTCTACAACCAGTACATGGAGGACGTGATCTTCCAGGGTGGGCATGAACGTGCTTACGACCCCGATGAGACCCAAAGTCAGGATGGCCGCGCCCAGTACGTGCCCGATGAAGACGCCGACGACCGTGCTGACTACGACCATGGTGATTCATGGCATGAAGACGATGACATCTATGTCGAAGGTGAAGATGAAGATGAAGCCAATGATGTTGATATTAGTGGCGCTCCATTGTTCATAGACGAGCTCACCCAAAGAGCGGAAGCACAAAAGAAGCGGAAGAGCATTCGCACCGGGTCATATACACAAGATAAGGACAAGTTGATTTGCCAATCTTGGATGGAGATTAGCCAAGATCCAAGGACCGGCGCACAACAAAAGGGCATTGTTTTTTGGACGAGAGTCCACAAAACATTCTATGAAAAGAAGATGTTTGAGCCCTACCAAATTACAAGCAACCGTGGCATCGGTTCGATTCAAAAAAGATGGTTGTTCATCCAACAAGAGTGCAACAAATATTGCGCCGCATTTGAGAGCATTGAAGCACGGCCGTGAGTGGTCTCGGCGTTGGAGACATGGTATGCTCTTCTCTTTCTAGCCCTTACTGCGGCCATGAGACTTCGGCCGTGTATATGTTTGCATGTTCACTTGTTGTTGATCATGTGGTAGGCATTTCAATCTTTGGAGGCATTCAAGGCCCGGCACAATGACAAGCCATTCACTCTTACGCATTGTTGGACAATCATCAACAATTTCTCTAAGTTCAAGGATCAATATCGTGAACTTCAAAGGAAAAGAGGCAAGAAGACGGCCAAGTTCGCCGGAGGTGGGGATGGCGAGGCATTGAAAAGGCCGAGGGGCAAGACCAACTCCAAGGTGAACGACATCCGTGACGCCTCATCCATGGCCTTGCATGAGACTTTGCATGGCATGATGTCACATAAGGATGTGAGGGACGAGAAGAAGCGGCAAAGCAAGGACGAGCAAATGAAGCACTACCTAGATCTCCAAAGACAGAAGCTTGAGATGGAGGAGGAGGCCAAGAAGAGGAAGATAGATATGGAGAAGACGGACCGGCAAAGGCAACTCGACATGGAAGAGGCCGCCCGGCAAAGGCAGCTCGACATGGAAGAGGCCACCCGGCAAAGGCAGCTCGACATCGAGGCCGACAACGTTAAGGCCAGGCAAAGGCAGCTCGACATCGAGGCCGACAACGTTAAGGCCAGGCAAAGGCAGCTCGACATCGAGGCCACCAATGCCGCCACCAAAGCAAAGGAGGTGGCCCTAGCGATCATGAGCGTGGACTTGTCGAAGATGAGCGACAAGACGAGGGTCTGGTTCGAGGCCAAGCAGAAGGAGATGCTCGACGCCGAAGGCCTAAACTAGGTCGTCCGATCGGCGTGGCCGTTCTTTTTGGAGGCTGGCATGGGTGCCGCCCGCCCGCTGGGCCGCTGGCATGGGTGCTGGCGAAAAAACATTCATTTTGGAGGCCGGCTGTGTTGCCAGCCGCTGGCTGTGTTGCCGGCGAGGACAACTATTCATTTTGAAGGCTGGCTGTGTTGCCGGCCGCTGGCTGTGTTGCCGGCGATGGTCGTGTAGGCCGCTGGCTTTGTTGCCGGCGTGATGAACTGGAGTCGTGAACTGGGGCTTGACATTTAAAACGTCACTTTTTTTTAAACTAGACGCGGACAAGACGGGGCAAAAGAATGCGTCCGCGCGCTGGACGTACGGCCGTCGCATCCCAAAACAGGCCCGGACAGGACTCCAAATCCTTACTCAAAAGAACAAAAACCGGACAAAACGAACGTCCGTTTGGAGTCGCGCGGTGGAGTTGGCCTCATAAAGGTGGCCACACCTTTGTACCAGCAAAAGTCAACACCGCGCACCTACAGTTGGCTTTGATTTAAAATCTGGGCTGATCAGGAAAAGGGAGACACGCAAAGATGCTACCCACATGCATGCGACGGCAATGATTCATTCACACATACACTAGAGGTCGGCTGGCTGGCTGATTAGTAGGTCTCTTTCCCGTCGCAAAGATGCTGTGGGAGCTGCGAAAGGCTTTGGGACGTGGCTCCACGGTCAAAAGTGATGGAGATGAAACATGGGATGCTGGGGGCACGTACCAGTCACGGCCATGGTGGTGGTCGCCAAGCCTAAGCTATGTGCTCCAGGTATAGGCAGGTGCTGCTCTGGTGATCTTATGTTTCATCTGATCCTGTCTACTCGCTGGTCGCTGCGGATAATGAACAGATTAGGCCAACTCCACCGCGCGACTTTTTCCTGTCTGGCTCCGTCCGTTTGGGATAAAACAGACAAAGAAAACGGTCCAGCGCGCGACGGTTCGGACCCATCTTATTCATTTTGTGTCCGGACCAATTCATTTTGAGCGCAAACTTGCGCCGGGTTTAGGTCGCGGCGGACACCAAACGGACGCGCGCTCGTCCGTATCGGGGCCGCGTGGCACGCGGCCACCTACCTCCCACCCGCCCACATCAATGCGCACGAGCGGGCGGCCCCATCTGTCATCCGCATGTCGAGCGGTCGCCGTCCTTCTTTAAGTGGGAAGCACGGACGGGTCGTCGTTCACATTGCCCCACGCCACCCCGCGGCCTCCTCGAAACCGACAGCGGCGACCACGTCTCAAAACCCTAGCCTAGACCTCGTCGGCCGGCCGCCTGCAGCCATGGGCCTCTGGAACTATGGCCGCAAAGGCAGGCACGACCGCGAGGCCGGCTCCTCGTCGGGATGCCACCGCGGCTCGGTGAAGAAGGAGGAGCCCGCCTCGCCATCGCCACCACGCCAGGCCCCCGCGCCGCCCGCCTTCTCCATCGCGCCCACGTCCGCCGGCGAGCGCGACCGGCATTACGTCCGGGCGTCGGTCTGCCGCCGTTATTGGGAGACAAGGACGTTGGTCCCCTGGAGCGACGCCCATCTTCCCAATGACTGGCACCTCTCCGTCGATCGGGTCCCCATCCCGCTGGTCCCGAAGAGCGGCCGTGCGCGCGCCGAGGAGATCGAGCGCCGCCGCCGCCTCCTCCCTGGCGACCTTTTCTATGACGCCAGGTACGCCCCCGACTCCCCGCTGTGGGACACCTGGTTTCGTGACGAGCACGACACCAGACGCGCCTCCTTCTTCGCCGGCACCTCGACGGGGCCGCGGCGGCCACGGGAGCGCGGGCGTAGGCGGGTCCGCGGCGTCACGCCCACACCGTCGCCGTCTCCGTCGCCCCCTCCACCTCCTCGCATGACAGACAAGGAGGATGCCCGTCTCCTACAGCGTGTCATGGACGACTCCATGTACACGCACGACGAGCGGCAGTGGGACGGCCTGGAGGAGGCCATGGCCCTCTCTGCCGTCGGGGACGTCGCCTTCCCCGTCGAGGAGGAGAGGAGGGACGACCCGCCGGCCGCGTTCCAGCAGCTGCTGGGCCAGGAGTGGGGCTGGTCCTGCACTGCTCCGGAGATGGCCGCCGGTGTGGGCGTGAACTGGTGCCCCACTCCGCCGCGGTCACCGGAGCGGGAGGCCTCGCCACGAGAGGAGGTGGTGCAGGCACCTTCGGCCGTCCAGCCGGCCCCCGTCCACCACGCACCTCCGGCCCACCTCTGGACGCCGCCGGACTACGTCGACCTTGTCAGCGACGACGACGACATCAGCGGCCACTGAAGACGGCGACGGCCACGGCACCGACGGGCGCGGCAGGAGCGCGCGGGAGGAGTTTTTTTATTTTCTTATTATGTTAATTATGAATCTGGGCCTTTTAAGTGGCCGTTGAAACTGGGCCGTTTTCTGGCCAACCCATATATATGTTTTATGTTTTTTTAAATGCGTTTATTTGCTTTTTTTAGTTATTTAATTATTATTTTTAATCCCTTCCAACCCGGACATGATTTGGGGTGCGGCTGCGCGGTGGGCGCACGCACGACCCAATGGACACAGCCGGACACGGGCGTACCCATCGGCGCCCCAAAAGGACAGATTCGGGCCAATCCGGACGTCCGTTTGAGATGGCGCGGTGGAGTTGGCCTTAGATGTAGTACTACTCGAGTTCGCCTGAGGTCTTTGTTTTTCTCAACGTGGTGCTTCAAAACAAAATTTTAAAAACACATACGCATATTCTTATTGTGCAAGCCAACTTCCATGCAAATTTGTGATTTTCTTTTGAATATGATGATGACCCCCAACCGTTGCGTCCTTCGGAGAATGCTCACCACTCTCCTAGCACTCCAAAACGCCGCATACCAAGCAACACCTTTAAGAAGAAATGCAATGACGATGACGGTGACGCTGCTGCCGGACTGGTCCTAGGGTTTCCCCCGGTACGCGGAGAGGTGTGGGGAAGGGGTACACCCGACTCCCATTAGGAAGGAATGACTGCACACACGGGCGTTACCATGTCGATGTCGACCAAACCAGCAGGGATTTCTCCTGACCGCCAAACCGCCATGGTTCTGGATGATCCATCGCGCTCCACCAAACTCGCTGCCCACCAACACGCGTCATCATCATTGTCGTCTCACCGTGGCAAACGTTGCGAGACCGAGGGGACCGAGAAGAAACAGTCGGGAACGAGGAGCGGCAGAAAAACCATCTCGCGGGAGGGAACAACCTCCACCATCGTTGGCAGTAACCGACCGGACGCAGCACCAGGAGAAAACCAGCCCCCTTGGCCCGGTGAGCCCAAATCAAGCTCGTGAAGCCTCCGTCGTCGCGCTGTAGTAGGAGCGCCGCGGTCCCCTCCACCCCTAGTATGAGCCGCTCCTCCGTCCGCCGGATGGCGCAGCCAAGCATGGACCTGGTCCGCCCTGACCCAGATGGGGCCCAAAAGGGCCCAGACCTGGGCCGGGTGTGCTCCATCGCCAGCCAGCACGCCCCTCAGCTAAGTGGCCGCGCCATCGACACCTCACCACCTGGAGCTCGGCCACCCGAGACGGTATGCCGCCGCCAAAACCATCATTCAACCTAGGAACACCGGCGTCGGCCACCACCTCCCGAGCAGTGGCGCCGCGCGTAGGGAAAATCAGGGCCGCCACCATCGACACCACGCGTGTATGGCCCCATGGCGCATGTTGGCGGCGGCGGGAGGAGGCTAGGGGGGAGGGAGGAGATGCTCGAGGGAGTGAGGGAAGCCTCCAGTCGCCTCACTCGGGGAGACGACACGGGGGAAGGGGGCATCAACTCATTTCGAGATTTCTGACATAGACTTACACACATATCACAGTACCGTAGGCACATGACACACACTCAAGATTTGAGTCTTATCATTTTAAAAATAGACGAATCACTACATGCATCTTAGGGAGGCTATTTGTCGCACGTGGTGGCAGGAGCACGCGGATTGGCGGCCGTCGATCTACACCACAATTAGAAATATGTTTGCGCATATCATCTGTTTCCCTCGTATAAGCGCTGATAAATATATGAAATTAGTCTGTAAATTAGAAAGCAATATACCTAGTTGTGTGTGTGTGGGGGAGAGGGCAGTTCATTTCTTTCAATAAAGGATGCTTTATTACTTAAAAGATTTAAGCATCACACTCAACCTTTGCATAATTGAGATGCTCGCATCTGATGTCTACTATGCAACTTTATTCTTGTAGACTCTTGTTGAGCCTTCAAACGCAGAGTTTTGTAGGACAATACGTCAATACCAATTTTCCCTTAAGTGGATGACCTAAGGTTTATCAATCCGTGGGAGACGTAGGATGAAGATGGTCTCTCTCGAACAACCCTGTAGCCAAATAACAAAGTGTCTATTGTATCCCCAACACACCAAATACAATGGTAAATTGCATAGGTGCACTAGTTGGGCGAAGAGATGGTGATACAAGTGTAGTAATGATAGTAGATATTGATTGTTGTGATAGGAACAATAAAAACAGCAAGGTAGCAAGTAATAAAAGTGAGCACAAACGGTATTGCAATGCTTGAAAATGAGGCATAGGGTTCATACTTTCACTAGTGCAATCGCAACAATGCTAATATAATTGGATCATATAACCATCCCTCAATGTGCAATGAAGAATCACTCCCAAGTTCCTATCTAGCGGAGAACATAAGACGAAATTGTTTGTAGCATACGAAACCACCTCAAAGTTATCCTTTACGGTCGATCTATAGAGCTATCCCTATAAGTGTCACAAACAGCCCAAGTGTTCGTACTAAAATAACACCATATGATACACATCAACCAACTCTAATGTCACCTAGATACTCCAATGTCACCATGAGTATCCACGAGTTGATTATACGATATGCATCAAGCAATTTTAGATTCATAATACTCAATCCAACACAAAGAACTTCAAAGAGTGCTCCAAGATTTCTGCCGGAGAAACAAGGACGAAAACATGCATCAACTCCTATGCATATGACGGAAATATGCCCTAGAGGCAATAATAAAATTGTTATTTATATTTCCTTGTATCATGATAAATGTTTACTATTCATGCTAGAATTGTATTAACCAGAAACTTGACACATGTGTGGATACATAGACAAAACACAGTGTCCCTAGTAAGTCTCTACTAGACTAGCTCGTTAACCAAAGATGGTTAAGTTTCATAACCATAGACATGTGTTGTCATTTGATGAATGGGATCACATCATTAGGAGAATGATGTGATGGACAAGACCCATCCGTTAGCTTAGCATAATGATCGTTAAGTTTTATTGCTATTGCTTTCTTCATGACTTATACATATTCCTCTGACTATGAGATTATGCAACTCCCGAATACTGGAGGAACACCTTATGTGCTATCAAACGCCACAACGTAATTGGATGATTATAGAGATGCTCTACAGGTGTCTCCGAAGGTGTTTGTTGGGTTGGCATAGATCGAGAATAGGATTTGTCACTCCGAGTATCGGAGAGGTATCTTTGGGCCCTCTCGGTAATGCACATCACTAAGCCTTGCAAGCAATGTGACTAATGCATTAATTATGAGATGATGCATTACGGAACGAGTAAAGAGACTTGCCGGTAACGAGATTGAACTAGGTATGATGACACCGATGATCGAATCTCGGGCAAGTAACATACCGATGACAAAGGGAATAACATATGTTGTCATGACGGTTTGACCGATAAAGATCTCCGTAGAATATGTGGGAAACAATATGAGCATCTAGGTTCCGCTATTGTTTATTGACTGGAGAGGTGTCTCAGTCATGTGTACATAGTTCTCGAACCCGTAGGGTCTGCACGCTTAATGTTCGATGAAGACTTGTATTTATGAGTTATGTGTTTTTGTGACCGAAGTTTGTTCGGAGTCCCGGATGAGATCACGAACATAACGAGGAGTCTCGAAATGGTCGAGAGGTAAAGATTGATATGTTGGAAGGTAGTATTCGGACACCGGAAGGGTTCCGGAGTGTATCGGGTACATACCGGAGTACCGGAGGGGTTACGTGAACCCCCCGGGGAAAGATATGGGCCATATGTGCCATAGGAGGGAGGCTAACCAGCCCACAAGGGGCTGGTGCGCCCCCTGAAGGAAATATGCCCTAGAGGCAATAATAAAGTTGTTATTTATATTTCCTTATATCATGATAAATGTTTATTATTCATGCTAGAATTGTATTAACCGGAAACTTAGTACATGTGTGAATACATAGACAAAACAGAGTGTCCCTAGTATGTCTCTACTTGACTAGCTCGTTAATCAAAGATGGTTAAGTTTCCTGACCATAGACATGTGTTGTTATTTGATGAACGGGATCACATCATTAGAGAATGATACGATGGACAAGACCCATCCGTTAGTTTAGCATAAATCATCGTTTAGTTTTATTGCTATTGCTTTCATCATGACTTATACATGTTCCTCTGACTATGAGATTATGCAACTCCCGAATAACGGAGGAACACCTTGGGTGCTATCAAACGTCACAAGGTAACTGGGTGACTATAAAGATGCTCTACAGGTGTCTCCGATGGTGTTTGTTGAGTTAGCATAGACCGAGATTAGGATTTGTCACTCCGATTGTTGGAGATGTATCTCTGGGCCCTCTAGGTAATGCACATCACTATAAGCCTTGCAAGCAAAGTGACTAATGAGTTGGTTGTGGGATGATGCATTACGGAACGAGTAAAGAGACTTGCCGGTAACGAGATTGAACTAGGTCTTGAGATACCGACGATCGAATCTCGGGCAAGTAACATGCCGATGACAAAGGGAATAATGTATGTTGTTATGCGGTTGGACCGATAAAGATCTTCATAGAATATGTGGGAGCCAATATGAGCATCCAGGTTCCGTTGTTGGTTATTGACCGGAGATGAGTCTCGGGCATGCCTACCTAGTTCTCGAACCCGCAGGGTCTGCACGCTTAACGTTCGATGACGATGGGTATTATGAGTTTATGTGTTTTGATGTACCGAAGGTAGTTCGGAGTCCGGGATGTGATCATGGACATGATGAGGAGTCTTGAAATGGTCGAGACATAAAGATTGATATATTGGATGACTATATTCGGACACGGGATGAGTTCCGAGGGTCACCGGATATATATCGGAGTGCCGGAAGGGTTATCAGAACCACCGGAGAAGTAATGGGCCTTATTGGGCCTAGGGGAGAGAGAGAGGGGCTGCCAAGGGCTGGCCTCCCCATGGGCCTAGTTTGAATTGGGCTAGGGGGAGGGGTGGCGCCCCCTCCTTCCTTCTCTTCCCCCCTCGTTCCTTCTTCTCCTAGTAGGACTAGGAAAGGGGGAGTCCTACTCCTACTAGGAGGAGGATTCCTCCCCCCTTGGCGCGCCTATGAGGGTCGGCCAGCCTCCCCCTTGCTCCTTTATATACAGGGGCAGGGGGCACCCTAGAACACACAAGTTGATAGTTTAGCCGTGTGCGGTGCCCCCCTCCACAGATTTCTACCTCGGTCATATCGTTGTAGAGCTTAGGCGAAGCCCTGTGTCGGTAACTTCATCATCACCGTCATCACGTCGTCGTGCTGACAAAACTCTCCCTCGGCCTCAGCTGGATCTAGAGTTCGTGGGACATCACCGAGCTAAACGTGTGCAGATCGCGGAGGTGACGTACCTTCGGTGCTTGGATTGGTCGGATCATGAAGACGTAGGACTACATCAACCACGTTGTCATAACGCTTTCGCTTTCGGTCTACGAGGGTACGTAGAAATACTATCCCTTCTTGTTGTTATGCATCTCCTAGATAGATCTTGCGTGATCGTAGGAATTTTTTGAAATACTGCATTCCCCAACAGTGGCATCAGAGCCAGGTCTATGCGTAGATGTTATATGCATGAGTAGAACACAAAGGAATTGTGGGCTTGGGTATATACATATTGCTTGTCATCACTAGTTGATTCTTGATTCAGCGGTATTGTTGGATGAAGCGGCTCAGACCGACATTACGCGTACGGTTACGCGAGACTGGTTCTACCGACGTGCTTTGCACACAGGTGGCTAGTGGGTGTCTGTTTCTCCAACTTTAGTTGAATCGGATTCAATGAACATGGTTCTTTCTAAAAATGAAAAAGCAATCACTATACCGCGTTGTGGTTTTTTATGCCGTAGGTAAGAACGGTTCTTGCTAAGCCCGTAGCAGCCACGTAAAACTTTCAACTACAAAATAGAGGATGTCTAACTTGTTTTTGCAGGGCATGTTGTGATGTGATATGGTCAAGATGTGATGAGATATAAATTATTGTATAAGATGATCATGTTTTGTTGAAGTTATCGGCAACTGGCAGGAGCCTTATGGTTGTCTCTTTATTGCATAAGATGCAAGCGCCATATAATTGCTTTACTTTATCGCTATGCGATAGCAATAGTTGCAAAGGCAATAGTAGGCGAGACGACCATGTGACGACATGTTGATAAAGATCAAGATGATGGAGATCATGGTGTCATGACGGTGACGATGGAGATCATGACGGTACTTTGGAGGTGGAGATCAAAGGCACAAGATGATCATGGCCATATCATGTCATATATTTTGATTGCATGTGATGTTTATCTTTTATGCATCTTATTTTGCTTAGTACGACGGTAGCATTATAAGATGATCTCTCACTAAATTTCAAGGTATAAGTGTTCTCCCTGAGTATGCACCGTTGCTATAGTTCGTCGTGCCGAGACACCACGTGATGATCGGGTGTGATAAGCTCTACGTTCACATACAACGGGTGCAAGCCAGTTTTGCACAAGCAGAATACTCGTGTTAAACTTGATGAGCCTAGCATATGCAGATATGGCCTCGGAACACTGAGACCGAAAGGTCGAGCGTGAATCATATAGTAGATATGATCAACATAGTGATGTTCACCATTTAAAGCTACTCCATCTCACGTGATGATCGGACATGGTTTAGTTGACATAGTAGATATGATCAACATAGTGATGTTCACCATTGAAAGCTACTCCATCTCACATGATGATCGGACATGGTTTAGTTGATATGGATCACGTGATCACTTAGATGATTAGAGGGATGTCTATCTAAGTGGGATTTCTTAAGTAATATGATTAATTGAACTTAAATTTATCATGAACTTAGTCCTGATAGTATTTTCATATCTATGTTGTAGATCAATTGCTCGCATATAGCTTCCCCGTTTTATTTATGATATGTTCCTAGAGAAAACTATTTTGGAAGATGTTAGTAGAAATGATGCGGACTAGCTCCGTGATCTGAGGATTATCCTCATTGTTGCACAGAAGAATTATGTCCTTGATGCACCGCTAGATGACGGACCTATTACAGGAGCAGATGCAGACGTTATGAACTTTTGGCAAGCTCGGTATGATGACTACTTGATAGTTTAGTGCACCATGCTTTACGGCTTAGAACCGGGAATTCAAAAATGTGTTGAATGCCACAGAGCATATAAGATGTTCCAAGAGCTGAAATTGGTATTTCAGACTCATGCCCAAGTCGAGAGGTATGAGACCTCTGACAAGTACTTTGCCTACAAGATAGAGGAGAATAGCTCAACCAGTGAGCATGTGCTCAGAATGTCTGAGTACTACAACCGCTTGAATCAAGTGGGAGTTAATGTAACGCCCGGGTAATTAAGCTACAGTGAACCTCTGCTAATGATGCCACGTCACCTCGTTTATAGTTGCTAATCTCGAGTTAGTTCAAAACCGATTCAAATTTCAAATTCAAAAATAGGCAAACAATAAAAGTGTTCAAAAATAATAAAACAAAAATGTTCGGTGGTTACCAAATATTACAAAGATAATTATGGTGTATGGTTCACAATTTTATAAAATGCCAAAGTGTTTATAGATAAATAAAAACAGAAAAGAAAATAAATAAAAATACAAAAACAAAAAGAAAAAAAGAAAAAAAGAGAAAGCTACACCCCACTGGGCTACGGCCCGGCAGGC
Organism: Triticum monococcum; assembly: GCA_034509565.1. Classification (NCBI taxonomy): domain Eukaryota; kingdom Viridiplantae; phylum Streptophyta; class Magnoliopsida; order Poales; family Poaceae; genus Triticum; species Triticum monococcum. The sequence continues at coordinate 303,859,012 of CM067845.1, read as the reverse complement.
CACAGCCCCACAGGGCCAAACCACCGGCCCAGCCGCCCCCCCCACGCCTCCCATAACCACCCCCCCGAACCCTAACCCCACCCCGTCGCCCCACTACCCCCCCACGCCGCCACTTCCCCCCCCCCCCCCCCCGCACCCACTCGCCCCCCCTCACCCCCTCCACCCCCGATCCAGATCGGATCGAGGGGAACGCCCCCCGACGCCGTGCCCATTTGCCGTCGCCGCCTGGAGGCCGCGCCGCCTCGCCGGACGCCCCCGCCGGTCTGCCCCTCTCCGTCGCCTCGTCCCCGACCTCCACTTCACGCCCCGCTGCCACTCCCCTACCGGCAATGTGAGCGCCGCCGCCGCGCTCGTCTCCTCGCTCCCTCCCTCTCGCTCGCTCGCTCACCGCGCCGTGCCCGCGCCGCCCGCGCTCTCGCACGCGCCGCGCCGCCATGGACCTACTGCTGCTCCCTCGCGCTTGCCCGCAGCCGCCATCGCCGCTCCTGCCGATGCTCAAGCCCGCCTGGCCACGGACGCCCCACGCCGCCCACGCCTACTGTCGCCCGAGGCCGCGCCCGGCTCCCCTCGTCCCTGCCCATGACCGCCTTGGTCGAAGCCACGCTCGGCCCGCCGTTTCCCTCCCACGGCCGAACGCCGGCGTCCGCCCCACTCGTCACCGGTGACGCTGCGGCCCTCCTCCGGCCACGCCGCCGCCCCCACTAGATGCGCCTTTGCGCGCTCGTTCGAACGAGCCCAGGCACGCACGGAACCGTGCCCTGTGCGCTATTCCGGCGAACTCCGGCGTGTTGCGCCGTGCTTTTGGTCGCCGGCGGCAAGGGCCGGCCCTGCTGACCTGGCACCGCGGGTCCCACCACCTGGGCCACTGACTGGTGGGCCCAGGGGCCCCTGTTGACCCGGTCAGCCTTGCTGACTGGACCGGCCATGCCTATGACATGTGGGGCCCAGCCCCCAGAACGTTTAATAAAAAAAAAGAAGAATTTTAAAAATATATAAATGTATAATAAATAAATAATTAATAATATATTTAATTAATTAATTAACTAAATAATTAACTTAATTAATCCTGTTTAATTAAACTAATTAGTTAATTAACCTAATTAACTATGTTAATTAACCTGCTAACTAAACAGAGAATGACATGTGGGTCCCACTGGACCCACATGCCAGTTTGACTAGGTCAACGATCAGAGTTGACTGATGACATCACCGTGACATCATGCTGACGTCATAATAGCATTTTCGAATTAAATTAAATAATTAATTATATTCCAGAATTAATATAATCTTTAGAAAACCATATCTTTTAATCCGTAACTCCGATGAAAATATTTTATACATGAAACTTGCTTAGGATTTCGATACGAACACGAATACGTCCTCCGTATTCCTGTCAGATGCCCATAGCTATATGGACATGGAACTTTTAGACCGATTTCAGTGAATGAATAGTGCCCAGCTATAATTAAATAAATTCTAAATTGATTTAAATCTTTCAAAATTAATATGTAATAAACCGTAGCTCGGATCAAAATACTTTCTACATGAAAGTTGTTCAGAACGACGAGACGAATCCGGATACGCAGTCCGATCGTCCACCACACCTCTCTAACCTATCGAACTCGCAACTTTCCCCCTCCGGCCCCTCTGCCCGAAAACGCGAAACACCGGGAATACTTTTCCGGATGTATTCCCCCTTAACCGGTACCACCTCATACCACGTTAGGGCACGCCTAGCATCGTTACTTGTCATGTCATGCTTCACTAAGCATATGCTTGCATTATATTTATTGTTTCTTCCCCCTCTTCTCTCTCTAGACCCCGAGACCGATGCCGCTGCTACCCCGTACGACTACGGTGTTGACGACCCCTCTCTCTTGCCAGATCAACCAGGCAAGCCCCCCCTTTGATCACCAGATATCGCCTACTCTTCTCTATACTGCTTGCATTAGAGTAGTGTAGCATGTTACTGCTTTCAGTTAATCCTATACTGCTGCATAGCCTGCCCTTGCTACTACTGTTGATACCTTTACCTGCTATCCTACTGCTTAGTATAGGATGCTAGTTTATCACCAGTGGCCCTACATTCTTGTCCGTCTGCCATGCTATACTATCGGGCCGTGATCACTCGGGAGGTGATCACGGGTATATACTTTATACTTTATACTTTATACATGATACATGTGGTGACTAAAGACGGGTAGGCTCGTAGGAGCACCCGCGAGTGGATCTTTGAGGCGGAGCGACAGGGCAGGTTCCGACCACCTAGGAGAGAGGTGGGCCTGGCCCTGTTCGGCGTTCGCGGACGCTTAACACGCTTAACGAGATCTGGGTATTTGATCTGAGTCTGGCCATTTGGTCTATACGCACTAACCATCTACGCGGGAGTAGTTATGGGTATCCCGGCGTCGTGGTATCAGCCGAAGCCTTCGTGACGTCAGCGACTGAGTGGCGCGCGCCGGATTGGACTGGAAGGCCACTAGGCTAGGTCTGCTTTCGGCCGCGTTCGCAACATGCAGGTGTGCAAAGGGCGATGGGCCCAGACCCCTGCGCCATAGGGTTTAGACCGGCGTGCTGACCTCTCTGTTGTGCCTAGGTAGGGCTGCGACGTGTTGATCTTCCGAGGCCGGTCATGACCCAGAAAAGTGTGTCCGGCCAAATGGGATCGAGCGTGTTGGGGTATGTGGTGCACCCCTACAGGGAAGTTTATCTATTCGAATAGCCGTGTCCCTCGGTAAAAGGACGACCCGGAGTTGTACCTTGACCTTATGACAACTAGAACCGGATACTTAATAAAACACACCCTTCCAAGTGCCAGATACAACCGGTGATCGCTCTCTCACAGGGCGACGAGGGGAGGATCATCGGTTAGGATTATGCTATATGATGCTACTTGGAGGACTTCAGTCTACTCTCTTCTACATGCTGCAAGACGAAGGCTCCCAGAAGCATAGTCTTCGACAGGACTAGCTATCCCCCCTCTTATTCCGGCATTCTGCAGTTCAGTCCACATATGATAGCCTTATTCCAGTTGATACCAATGCATACATATGTAGTGTAGCTCCTTGCTTGCGAGTACTTTGGATGAGTACTCACGGTTGCTTTCTCCTTCTTTTCCCTCTATTCCTTCTACCTGGTTGTCGCAACCAGATGTTGGAGCCCAGGAGCCAGACGCCACCGTCGATGACGACTCCTACACCGGAGGTGCCTACTACTACGTGCTGCCCGCTGACGACGACCAGGAGTAGTTTAGGAGGATCCCAGGCAGGAGGCCTGCGCCTCTTTCGATCTGTATCCCAGTTTGTGCTAGCCTTCTTAAGGCAAACTTGTTTAACTTATGTCTGTACTCAGATATTGCTGCTTCCGCTGACTCGTCTATGATCGAGCTCTTGTATTCGAGCCTTCGAGGCCCCTGGCTTGTAATATGATGCTTGTATGACTTATTTTTATTTGTAGAGTTGTGTTGTGATATCTTCCCGTGAGTCCCTGATCTTGATCGTACACGTTTGCGTGTATGATTAGTGTACGATTAAATCGGGGGCGCCACAAGTTGGTATCAGAGCCGACTGCCCGTAGGAATCCCCCTTCCACACTTCTTGACCGAAGTCGAGTCTAGGCATTGCAAAACTTTTTACTAACCTGGCTGTGTGCCTTACGGGCCCACGTCGCCATCGGGTGATATTAGGATCTTTTACTCCTCGATCCTTACTCTGGGACTCTGATCTCTCTTCTACTCGGGTTGAACGAATTTACTAACTCTGACACTAGGATCCCGTTACGACATTCACCCCAAAGTTGGATAAAGCCATAGTTAATCCTTAGAATAGTATTTTGAACAATTTCCACACTGGCAATTGACTCCTTTGAGACATCTTTGTTTTCAGATGGAACCCACGAGGCAGGTCTTACGCCACACGACGGCCATTGGTGCCTCGGGATCACCTGCGGTGCTAGCTGAGATGATGACCTATCTGGGTTATCGCTGGCACCCCGAGTACACCGTCACCGAGGAGTACCAGGACTTTAACCAGGAGCAGTACCGTGCCACCGTCCACCTCTACTCCCGGGAGTATGACTCCACGACTGTGCTGCACACCGCTTATGGTGTTGGAGTGACCATCGATATGGCAGTTCACGATGCTGCCTATGCTGCTCTGACACGCCTTCGTAGAGAGTACCGGGAGTTGGACACCTCCCCCTTCAGGCACATTGCTATCGCATCTGATATTGGTGCGGAGGGTTACTACACTGCTGCCTACTCCACTGTCACCCGCGAGCCCTTCCACCATCAGAACTTTGTTCTGCATGCTGATGGTATGGATCGAGCTAACCGAGCTCTTCGCCACGAGTTGTACACCACTCGTCAGCACCTCTACCGTGCTTTGACGATGTTACACCCCTTTGTTGGATCTGGGGAGCTGCCGCGTTCTGCTATCTACCCCGCCAGGACCGTGATGCCTCAGGGTGTCGGTTGGCCAGAGGTGGGAGGCTACTCTCCCGCACTTGGCCCTCTTCTGCCACCTGAGCGTCGGGTTCAGCACCAGAGCCCCCGCGGACCCCAGGTTGCCGACGTGGTGTACCCGCTGCCACACTACCAGCTTTCAGGCTACAGCTACCTCCGCAGTACCGTGTGGGACTGATGTAGACTTGCTTGTTAAGTGTTAGTTGCATTCGCCGCGAGCCTGCGTGCCGCCTATGATGTCTTAGACTTTGTGCCGAGCTCTGTGTAACGACCTCTATGCATGGTCTCTTTTGTAAGATATGCCGACTACTATGTAGTATCTATCGAGCTGCTTTCGTTGTGCATGTTTCTTCATGAATGATTCTTGTCTTTGCAAATTTCTAAATGCTGAACTACCCCTGTTATATATTAGCAGGATGGTTAGACCAGGTGGTCGTGGTCGTGGTGGCAACCCCCCACCACCGCCTGAGTACATGGCTGGGATGATGCAACAGTTTGAGCTGAATCGTCAGTTCATGGAGAATATTATGGCTCAGTTCCCTCGCCCCAATATGAACCAGCAGCCAACCCAAGTGACTCTGCAGGATTTCATGCGCCTCAACCCAACCGTGTACCGTAGCTCAATTCAGCCTCTGGATGCTGATGACTGGCTCCGTGACATCACCTATGAGATGGAGTCTGCTGATGTAGCCCCTGCTAGCTATGTCACCTTTGCTTCATTCTTCCTGAAAGGACCCGCAGCTCAATGGTGGGACAGCCATAGGCGTACCCTACCAGCTGGGACAATCATCACCTGGCCAGACTTCCAAGATGCCTTCCGTGCTCGCTTCATTCCTCAAGGAGTCATGGACCGGAAGAAGCGTGAGTTCCGCAACCTCACCCAAGGCAACAAAACTGTGGAAGCTTATCAACGGGAGTTTCTGGACTTGTCCCGCTATGCTGAAGAGGACATTGCAACTGATGCACGCAGACAGGAGAAGTTCCGGGATGGCCTTCAAGATGACATCAAACTCGCACTTCTAGTGCATGACTTTGCTGATTTCTCCACTCTGGTGAACAAAGCCATCAATGTCGAAACTGGTCTGCAGGAATACCAGAGCTCTCACAGGCGCAGCCGTGACACGGGCTCATCTTCGGGCCCGTCCTCGCAGAAGCGCAAGATATGGATTCCCAATAGCGTGTACCAGCCTAATACACCTGCCCCAAGGCAGTCCTATGCTGCACCTCGTCTGCCTACTGCTCCAACTAGGCAGCCAAGGCTTTCAGCTCCACCACCCCAAGCTCCTGTTCCTACACCCGAGAATGGTTTGTGCTTCAGGTGTGGACAACCAGGGCACCGTGCTAGGGAATGCAACCAGAAACAGAATCAACTGGCCCTTCCAGCAACTGGCCGTGGAAACAACCAGCCCCGCAACAACAATGCCAAGTCTTATGGTCGCGTTCATGCCAACCATGTTGATCTGAACGAAGCCCAAGACCAGCCTGCTACCGTGATGGGTACACTCCTCGTAAATTCAGTACCAGCATCTGTCTTATTTGATACAGGGGCATCACATTCATTCATATCAGCTGAGTTTGCATTCATGCATGGCATTAAATACGAAGAGATGAACACTGCGATTGTGGTACACACCCCTGCGGGCCAGTGTCAAACCTCTATGGTTAGTCACAACGTCCCCGTTGAAATTGAAGGACTGGAATTCCTTGCCTCCCCCATCGTACTAAAATCCTGTAGCATCGACCTCATTCTGGGAATGGATTGGTTGAAAGCGCATACTGCTTCTATAGTTTGCGCCACTAAGGTCGTCCATCTGCTGCACCCTTCTGACGAAATAATAGCTTACCAAGCTCATCTAGTTCAGAACGCCGAGGCACGACTTTATGCCTTGAATGCGTTGAACACTGCACCACTCGAGGGCATTGAAAACATTCCCGTCGTTCGTGAATTCCAAGATGTCTTCCCAGAAGAACTTCCAGGGATTCCTCCTGCTAGAGCTGTCGAATTCATCATCGACTTGAAACCCGGCACCACCCCTATAGCTAAACGACCCTATAAGATGCCGCCGCATGAACTCATTGAGCTTAAGGAGGAAATCGACAAATCTCTTGTAAAAGGTTTCATACGTCCAAGTTGCTCTCCTTGGGGGGCACCTTCTCTCTTTGTTAAGAAAAAGGATGGGACAAACCGATTAGTCCAAGACTACCGTCCTATAAACCAAGCTACCATTCAGAATAAATACCCTCTTCCTCGGATCAATGATCTTTATGATCAACTGGCTGGTTCATCAGTGTTCTCCAAACTCGACTTGAGGTTGGGTTACCACCAGATCCGTGTTCGTGAAGAGGACATCCCAAAAACCGCCTTCGTGACTCGGTATGGGTCATACGAGTACACCGTCATGTCATTCGGCCTAACGAATGCTCCAGCCACCTTCTCTCGTCTGATGAATTATATATTCATGGATTACCTCGACAAGTTCGTCGTGGTTTATTTGGACGATATCCTTGTATTTTCCAAGAACAAGGAGGAGCATGCTGAACATCTTCGTCTTGTGCTGGAAAAACTTCGAGAGCATCAACTGTATGCTAAGTACTCCAAGTGTGAATTCTGGCTCCCCGAAGTAACCTATCTTGGGCATGTCATCTCCAAGGATGGTATTGCCGTCAACCCTGAACGAGTTCAGGCTATTCTCGATTGGACTCCCCCGAAGAACGTCAAGCAAGTCCGAAGTTTTCTCGGTCTCGCCAGCTATTGCCGTCGATTCGTCGAGAACTTCTCCAAGATTGCCAGGCCTCTGACTAATCTGTTACATATGGGTGTCAAGTTTGACTGGACAGACAAGTGTCAGGATAGTTTCCAGGCGCTCAAAGACAAATTGACTTCTGCCCCCGTACTTGCTCCACCTGATACTAAGAAGGACTTCGTCATTTACTGCGACGCTTCCCGTCAAGGATTAGGCTGTGTCCTAATGCAAGAGCGCAGAGTGATTGCTTATGCCTCTCGTCAATTGCGCCCTCATGAAGAAAACTACCCAGTTCACGACCTCGAGCTTGCTGCTGTCATTCATGCACTGAAGCAGTGGCGACATTACCTTCTCGGTAATCGTTGCGAGATCTTCACCGACCATCAAAGTCTGAAGTATCTGTTTACTCAGCCAGATTTGAACCTACGCCAGCAAAGATGGATGGAGACTGTTGCAGACTTTGACGTAGATATATCCTATACCCCCGGCAAGGCTAATGTAATGGCTGATGCCTTGAGCCGCAAGTATTACTGTAACCACCTCCAGGTTCACAAAGTTCACCCATCGCTTGTTGAAGAATTTAGAAGGCTGAACCTCCATATTGTTCCTCCGGGATCACTCGCTCCCCCTCCCGAAGGTTTCCCCAAACAGAGCCTCCATGTTGTTTCCAAGGGTTCTCTCAATACCCTGGTTGCGAAACCAGATCTTGTGGACACCATCAAATGGATACAGAAGTGTGACGATGAAGTCCTCAAGATTAAGCGCGACCTCAAAAAAGGAAAGCCTTCATTCTTCACTGTTGCTGACGATGGCGCCTTGTATTTCAAAGGCCGCCTAGTGGTACCTTGTTCGAGGAAAAACCTGGATAAAACTAAAGGGGTTATGCAAGAAGCCCATGATACGCCTCTGTCCATCCATCCTGGTAGTACCAAGATGTACCAGGATATTCGTCAAAGATTCTGGTGGTCTAATATGAAGCAGGACATTGCTCGTTATGTTGCTGAATGTGACGTTTGTCGCCGAATCAAGGCAGAGCATCAAAGGCCTGCTGGAACCCTGCAACCTATCTCTATTCCTGAATGGAAATGGGACCATGTTGAAATGGACTTCGTCACTGGATTTCCCAAATCTCAGAAAGGTAATGATGCTATTCTTGTCGTCATTGACCGGCTTTCCAAAGTTGCCCATTTTCTGGCGGTCAAAGAGACAATCACTGCTAGTCAGCTTGCTACTCTCTACATGGCCAGAATTGTTTCACTCCACGGTATCCCACTGGTTATCAGTTCAGACCGTGGCAGCTTATTCACTTCAAGGTTTTGGGCGAGTTTCCAAGAAGCTATGGGAACTCATCTGTCGTTCAGTACTGCGTTCCACCCTCAGTCACAAGGGCAAGTTGAACGTGTCAACCAAGTTCTCGAAGACATGCTTCGAGCTTGTGTAATCTCATTCGGCAAGAAATGGGAGGAATCTCTTCCATATGCCGAGTTCTCTTATAATAATAGCTATCAAGCTAGTCTGAAGATGTCCCCCTTCGAAGTGTTATATGGACGGAAGTGCCGAACCCCTCTGAACTGGTCAGAAACTGGGGAACGTCCACTCTTTGGTCCGGATATTATCCAACAGGCTGAAGAACAAGTTCGCATTATTCGCGAGAATCTCAAGACTGCTCAGTCACGTCAGAAAAGTCAGTATGACCGTCATCACCAAGACATGGTCTATCAACCTGGCGAAAGGGCTTATCTTCGAGTTACACCAATGAAGGGTGCTCACCGCTTCGGGATCAAAGGGAAGCTAGCTCCCCGCTATATTGGCCCATTCACTATTCTAGAAAGGCGTGGAAAAGTGGCATATCAACTGGAGCTTCCGTCGAACCTTTCTCAGGTTCACGATGTGTTCCACGTGTCACAACTCCGACGTTGCTTCAAGGACCCAATCCGAGCAGTGGATCATGAAGTGCTCGAATTGCAGCAGGACCTCTCCTATAAAGAGCATCCGGTCCGCATTCTTGACCAAGCTGAACGCCGCACACGTCAGAAGGCGATCAAATTCCTCAAGGTCCAGTGGTCGAATCACTCTGAAGACGAAGCCACCTGGGAACGCGAGGATCGTCTGCGTGATGAATACCCCGCACTCTTTCCTGCTACCTCCTAAATCTCGGGACGAGATTTCTTGTAGTGGAGGAGATTTGTAACGCCCGGGTAATTAAGCTACAGTGAACCTCTGCTAATGATGCCACGTCACCTCGTTTATAGTTGCTAATCTCGAGTTAGTTCAAAACCGATTCAAATTTCAAATTCAAAAATAGGCAAACAATAAAAGTGTTCAAAAATAATAAAACAAAAATGTTCGGTGGTTGCCAAATATTACAAAGATAATTATGGTGTATGGTTCACAATTTTATAAAATGCCAAAGTGTTTATAGATAAATAAAAACAGAAAAGAAAATAAATAAAAATACAAAAACAAAAAGAAAAAAAGAAAAAAAGAGAAAGCTACACCCCACTGGGCTACGGCCCGGCAGGCCACAGCCCCACAGGGCCAAACCACCGGCCCAGCCGGCCCCCCCCCCCACGCCTCCCATAACCACCCCCCCGAACCCTAACCCCACCCCGTCGCCCCACTACCCCCCCACGCCGCCACTTCCCCCCCCCCCCCCCCCGCACCCACTCGCCCCCCCTCACCCCCTCCACCCCCGATCCAGATCGGATCGAGGGGAACGCCCCCCGACGCCGTGCCCATTTGCCGTCGCCGCCTGGAGGCCGCGCCGCCTCGCCGGACGCCCCCGCCGGTCTGCCCCTCTCCGTCGCCTCGTCCCCGACCTCCACTTCACGCCCCGCTGCCACTCCCCTACCGGTAATGTGAGCGCCGCCGCCGCGCTCGTCTCCTCGCTCCCTCCCTCTCGCTCGCTCGCTCACCGCGCCGTGCCCGCGCCGCCCGCGCTCTCGCACGCGCCGCGCCGCCATGGACCTACTGCTGCTCCCTCGCGCTTGCCCGCAGCCGCCATCGCCGCTCCTGCCGATGCTCAAGCCCGCCTGGCCACGGACGCCCCACGCCGCCCACGCCTACTGTCGCCCGAGGCCGCGCCCGGCTCCCCTCGTCCCTGCCCATGACCGCCTTGGTCGAAGCCACGCTCGGCCCGCCGTTTCCCTCCCACGGCCGAACGCCGGCGTCCGCCCCACTCGTCACCGGTGACGCTGCGGCCCTCCTCCGGCCACGCCGCCGCCCCCACTAGATGCGCCTTTGCGCGCTCGTTCGAACGAGCCCAGGCACGCACGGAACCGTGCCCTGTGCGCTATTCCGGCGAACTCCGGCGTGTTGCGCCGTGCTTTTGGTCGCCGGCGGCAAGGGCCGGCCCTGCTGACCTGGCACCGCGGGTCCCACCACCTGGGCCACTGACTGGTGGGCCCAGGGGCCCCTGTTGACCCGGTCAGCCTTGCTGACTGGACCGGCCATGCCTATGACATGTGGGGCCCAGCCCCCAGAACGTTTAATAAAAAAAAAGAAGAATTTTAAAAATATATAAATGTATAATAAATAAATAATTAATAATATATTTAATTAATTAATTAACTAAATAATTAACTTAATTAATCCTGTTTAATTAAACTAATTAGTTAATTAACCTAATTAACTATGTTAATTAACCTGCTAACTAAACAGAGAATGACATGTGGGTCCCACTGGACCCACATGCCAGTTTGACTAGGTCAACGATCAGAGTTGACTGATGACATCACCGTGACATCATGCTGACGTCATAATAGCATTTTCGAATTAAATTAAATAATTAATTATATTCCAGAATTAATATAATCTTTAGAAAACCATATCTTTTAATCCGTAACTCCGATGAAAATATTTTATACATGAAACTTGCTTAGGATTTCGATACGAACACGAATACGTCCTCCGTATTCCTGTCAGATGCCCATAGCTATATGGACATGGAACTTTTAGACCGATTTCAGTGAATGAATAGTGCCCAGCTATAATTAAATAAATTCTAAATTGATTTAAATCTTTCAAAATTAATATGTAATAAACCGTAGCTCGGATCAAAATACTTTCTACATGAAAGTTGTTCAGAACGACGAGACGAATCCGGATACGCAGTCCGATCGTCCACCACACCTCCCTAACCTATCGAACTCGCAACTTTCCCCCTCCGGCCCCTCTGCCCGAAAACGCGAAACACCGGGAATACTTTTCCGGATGTATTCCCCCTTAACCGGTACCACCTCATACCACGTTAGGGCACGCCTAGCATCGTTACTTGTCATGTCATGCTTCACTAAGCATATGCTTGCATTATATTTATTGTTTCTTCCCCCTCTTCTCTCTCTAGACCCCGAGACCGATGCCGCTGCTACCCCGTACGACTACGGTGTTGACGACCCCTCTCTCTTACCAGATCAACCAGGCAAGCCCCCCCTTTGATCACCAGATATCGCCTACTCTTCTCTATACTGCTTGCATTAGAGTAGTGTAGCATGTTACTGCTTTCAGTTAATCCTATACTGCTGCATAGCCTGCCCTTGCTACTACTGTTGATACCTTTACCTGCTATCCTACTGCTTAGTATAGGATGCTAGTTTATCACCAGTGGCCCTACATTCTTGTCCGTCTGCCATGCTATACTATCGGGCCGTGATCACTCGGGAGGTGATCACGGGTATATACTTTATACTTTATACTTTATACATGATACATGTGGTGACTAAAGACGGGTAGGCTCGTAGGAGCACCCGCGAGTGGATCTTTGAGGCGGAGCGACAGGGCAGGTTCCGACCACCTAGGAGAGAGGTGGGCCTGGCCCTGTTCGGCGTTCGCGGACGCTTAACACGCTTAACGAGATCTGGGTATTTGATCTGAGTCTGGCCATTTGGTCTATACGCACTAACCATCTACGCGGGAGTAGTTATGGGTATCCCGGCGTCGTGGTATCAGCCGAAGCCTTCGTGACGTCAGCGACTGAGTGGCGCGCGCCGGATTGGACTGGAAGGCCACTAGGCTAGGTCTGCTTTCGGCCGCGTTCGCAACGTGCAGGTGTGCAAAGGGCGATGGGCCCAGACCCCTGCGCCATAGGGTTTAGACCGGCGTGCTGACCTCTCTGTTGTGCCTAGGTAGGGCTGCGACGTGTTGATCTTCCGAGGCCGGTCATGACCCAGAAAAGTGTGTCCGGCCAAATGGGATCGAGCGTGTTGGGGTATGTGGTGCACCCCTGCAGGGAAGTTTATCTATTCGAATAGCCGTGTCCCTCGGTAAAAGGACGACCCGGAGTTGTACCTTGACCTTATGACAACTAGAACCGGATACTTAATAAAACACACCCTTCCAAGTGCCAGATACAACCGGTGATCGCTCTCTCACAGGGCGACGAGGGGAGGATCATCGGTTAGGATTATGCTATATGATGCTACTTGGAGGACTTCAGTCTACTCTCTTCTACATGCTGCAAGACGAAGGCTCCCAGAAGCATAGTCTTCGACAGGACTAGCTATCCCCCCTCTTATTCCGGCATTCTGCAGTTCAGTCCACATATGATAGCCTTATTCCAGTTGATACCAATGCATACATATGTAGTGTAGCTCCTTGCTTGCGAGTACTTTGGATGAGTACTCACGGTTGCTTTCTCCTTCTTTTCCCTCTATTCCTTCTACCTGGTTGTCGCAACCAGATGTTGGAGCCCAGGAGCCAGACGCCACCGTCGATGACGACTCCTACACCGGAGGTGCCTACTACTACGTGCTGCCCGCTGACGACGACCAGGAGTAGTTTAGGAGGATCCCAGGCAGGAGGCCTGCGCCTCTTTCGATCTGTATCCCAGTTTGTGCTAGCCTTCTTAAGGCAAACTTGTTTAACTTATGTCTGTACTCAGATATTGCTGCTTCCGCTGACTCGTCTATGATCGAGCTCTTGTATTCGAGCCTTCGAGGCCCCTGGCTTGTAATATGATGCTTGTATGACTTATTTTTATTTGTAGAGTTGTGTTGTGATATCTTCCCGTGAGTCCCTGATCTTGATCGTACACGTTTGCGTGTATGATTAGTGTACGATTAAATCGGGGGCGCCACAGTTAATCTTCCAGATAAGATAGTGATTGACAGAGTTCTCTAGTCACTATCGCCAAGTTATTCAAACTTCGTGATGAACTATAATATGTAAGGGATGAAGAAAAGATTCCCGAGCTCTTCGTGATGCTGAAATCAACGAAGGTAGAAATCAAGAAAAGCATCAAGTGTTGATGTTTTACAAGACCACTAGTTTCAAGTAAAGGGGCAAGGGAAAGAAAGGGAACTTCAAGAAGAATGGCAAGCAAGTTGTCACTCCCATGAAGAAGCCCAAAGCTAGACCAAGGCCTGAAACTAAGTGCTTCAACTTCAAAGGAAATGGTCACTGGAAGTGGAACTGCCCTAGATACTTGGCGGATAAGAAGGATGGCAAAGTGAACAAATGTAACACCCCGGATATGATTTACCCAATATGTAATCCAACTCTTGCCGTTTCCGGCGTTAAGTTATTTTATTTTCTCGGGTTCGGGTCCTTGTCTTCGTGTGGTGTTATCGTTGTCATGCATCTCATATCATGTCATCATGTGCATTGCATTTGCATACGTGTTCATCTCATGCATCCGAGCATTTTCCCCGTTGTCCGTTTTGCATTCCGGCGCTTCGTTCTCCTCCGGTGGTCATTTCTACCTTTCTTTCGTGTGTGGGGATTAAATATTTCCGGATTGGACCGAGACTTGCCAAGCGGCCTTGGTTTACTACTGGTAGACCGCCTGTCAAGTTTCGTACCATTTGGAATTCGTTTGATGCTCCAACGGTTAACCGAGGGACCGAAAAGGCCTCGTGTGTGTTGCAGCCCAACACCCCTCCAATTTGGCCCAAAACCCACCAAAACCCTCTCCATCATCTAGAGCGTTCGATCACGATCGCGTGGCCGAAAACCGCACCTTATTTGGACTCTCCTAGCTCCTCCTATGCCTATATAAAGAACCCCCCATTGCAATTCCCGGATCTTCTTCCCCTAACCTAGCTCCTCTTCCACCGCGCCGCGCCGGACACGTCCGCTGCCGGCCGGACATTTCGCCGCCGCCGCCCTCGCCCAGTAGGAGGCCGCCACCTGTCCCGCGCAGCTCTCCCACCGCGCCGACCCGGGAAGCCCAGGCGAGGCCCCCGCGGCCCAAACCGGCGCGCCGCCGCCCGCCTTCGCCCTCTCGCTCCGCCCCGCCGCCCGCCGGCAAGCCGCGCCGACCGCCGCCCGTTTCGACCACCGCGGCCATCACCGCCCCGCCGCCGCAGGCCTCGGTGACCACGCCGACCCCGGCCATCGCCGGCCTGCGCCGCCCGGTGTCTCCCTCCGGCCACCGGCGCTGCGGATCCGGCTCCCTACTTCCTCCTCCAGCGAGTTACAGTGTTTGCCGGCGAACCTCGTAAAGCATGCCACCGGATCCAGATCTGGAGATTGGATCGGTTGACTTTTTGCCCGAAACCCTAATTATTTGCTCATGTTCATCATGTCGTAACTCCGCACCCGTAACTCCGTTTTGGGCATATAGCATATCAAAATGTTCATCTCAGAGAGTACATCATTTCATCTCATTGCATCATTTTCATTTGAGTTCATCTTGATGCCCGAAATGTTGTTAGAAGAATGCTATTTGAGATAATGGTCAGATCTGCTGCTCCAATTAGATATTTGTCATTTTTGCCATGATTATTGTGTGCATGATATGCCCCTGAGCTCTTCATGTGTTTTGTTATATGTTTTGCCATCTTTCCAGAGGTGCAACCCATGTATTTTTGTGATGTGTGTGGTGACTAGCACAAGCTTGCAAAGTGGAGCATTCGTTAATGCTGATTTCAGGGACCTCGCATTTCCACTAAGTCCTTGATCTGTTCATCTCATTATGCCATATGTTCATGTTGTTTCCTAGTGATCTGTGCCTCTTTTGAGGATGATCAGTAAGGATGTTTTGTTAATCTTGTAGTGCTCTATCCATCCATGTCTTTGTTTGCAATTATGGAGCACCCTAGCTTGAGTCAATCGAGCTCTATTTTTGTCATTTCGTGAATCTGGGCAGATTGTCTACTTGTTAGCGATTTTGCCAAGTATGTCGTAGTCGATCCGTGCATGCTATGTTATTGTTCTTGCCATGTTTAGCTTGTATTTTGTGTATTCTTGATGGGTGTATGCTTAGATTGCCATGACTTGCTCTGTAGTGAGTGCATCGAGCTCGTAAACATGCCTACTTGATATCTGTTTCAGCATGCTCCAGTTTTCACTAAGTCTGAGAACTGATTATGTTTTTGCCATGTTGACATGCTTGCAAATGTATTTTCTAATCCCTTTTGGCTCAAGGTCACTAAGGGACTTTTGATAAGCTCTTTGAGTAGCTCCATGCCATGCTTTACTTTGCCATGTTCAGGTCCTGTAGCATATAGTTTTCATGCTCCAAAGAGTGCTATCTGATCTGAAATTCCAGGCAAGTGTTAATTTCACTAAGTCTGAGATCTGTTTGCCAAATGCATTTTTGCCATGCTTGTTTGAACCTGTTAATGGACGACTTGGTCGTAGCTCAGTGTTCATATTTTGTTAAGCATCATGAATGGATCCCTGCCATGTATTTTGTTGCCATGTTTGGGTGCTGTAGCATGTTCATCTTGTTGCATTTAGATGACTACTTGCTGTAAATCGCATACCGGTGTCATATTTGAATCGCTTGCCATTTCCAAACCGTAACTCCGACTCCGGTGATCTTTTTATCGTTTTCAAGCGATTTCATCTCATCTTTCCGGTGGCACACTTGGTTTTCCAAGTTTAGGCCAGGTTCATTCATTCCTTGTCAAATCTTGCATATGCATCTCATATTGCATCCCGCATAGCATACCACATTTGCATCATATTGTTTGAGCCTTGCCCGTGGTTGATTGTGTCCTTGTTGCTTGTTTGTCTTGTTTGGGTAGATCCGGGAGAAGAGTTCGCTAACGAGGAGCCCGTTGAGTTTGCTTTCGAGGATCCAGTCAACTCTGACAACTTTGCAGGCAAGATGATCATACCCTCGAAATCACTACTATCTTTGCTATGCTAGATGCTCGCTCTTTTGCTATGCCTATGCTACGATGCCTACCACTTGCTTATCATGCCTCCCAAATTGCCATGTCAAACCTCTAACCCACCATGTCCTAGCAAACCATTGATTGGCTATGTTACCGCTTTGCTCAGCCCCTCTTATAGCGTTGCTAGTTGCAGGTGAAGATTGGAGACCGTTCCTTGTTGGAACATTATTTAGTTGTTGGGATATCATTATATTGCCATGTTATCTTAATGCATCTATATACTTGGTAAAGGGTGGAAGGCTCAGCCTCTCGCCTAGTGTTTTGTTCCACTCTTGCCGCCCTAGTTTCCGTCATATCGGTGTTATGTTCCCGGATTTTGCGTTCCTTACGCGGTTGGGTCCCTTGATAGTTCGCCTTGATTAAAGCTTTTCCAGTAATGCCCAACCTTGGTTTTACCATTTGCCACCTAGCCTCTTTTTCCCTTGGGTTTCTGGAGCCCGAGGGTCATCTATTTTAAACCCACCCCCCGGGCCAGTGCTCCTCTGAGTGTTGGTCGAACCTAGAGCCCCTTGCAGCGCCACCTCGGGGAAACTCGAGGGCTGGTTTTAGTTGTACGGATTGCTTATCTGAGTGTGCCCTGAGAAAGAGATATGTGTAGCTCCTATCGGGATTTGTCGGCACATTCGGGAGGTGTTGCTGGATTTGTTTTAACCTGTCAAAGTGTCTTGTAGAACCGAGATACATGTCTGATCGGAACGTCTCGGGAGGAGGTCTATTCCTTCATTGACCGTGAGAGCTTGTCATGGGCTAAGTTGGGACTCCCCTACAGGGATTTGAACTTTCGAAAGCTGTGCCCGCGGTTATGGGCAGATGGGAATTTTTTAATGTCCGGTTGTAGATAACTTGAACCTTAACTTAATTAAAATGAACCAACTGTGTGAGTTGCCGTGATGGTCTCTTCTCGGCGGAGTCCGGGAAGTGAACACGGTGTTGGAGTAATGCTTGCCGCAGGATGCCCTCTAGTTACTCGCTCGCGCTTTGCCTCCTCTTCTCGCTCTCTTTTGCGAACAGGTTAGCCACCATATATGCTAGTCGCTTGCTGCAGCTCCACATATTTACCTTGCCTTACCTGTGAGCTTAAATAGTTTTGATTGCGAGGGTGCGAGATTGCTAAGTCCCTGTGGCTCACAATTACTATTAAACCAGATGCAGGGCCTGATGATTCCGTTCCAGATGACGCACTTGAGCTCAAGTGGGAGTTCGACGAGGACTCACGTCGATACTATGTTTCTTTCCCTGATGATCAGTAGTGGTGCCCAGTTGGGGCGATCGGGACCGTGTCGCATGTTGGGTTGTTCTTTTATTTTGGCGCCGTAGTCGGGCCATGAGTGTTTGAATGATGTAATGCTATTTATGTACTTTGATTGACGTGGCGAGTGTAAGGCAACTATGTATCTCCCCTTTTATTATCTATATTACATGGGATGTTGGGAAGATTGCCTAACTTGCGACATTGCTTTCAATGCGGTTATGCCTCTAAGTCGTGCCTCGACACGTGGGAGATATAGCCGCATTTGAGGGCGTTACAACAAAGGTATATTTGATATACATGTTATTGATGTGTACTTTACTAGTGTTTATAGAAACCCCTCGGTACTTGATACTGGTTAAGTTGCTAAGAGTAGTAAATCAAAATGGGAGTTGCAAAATAAACAGAGACTAGTTAAGGGCGAGGTGATGATGTAAGTTGGAAGTGATTCCAAGGTTGATAAGATCACCATCGCACACTCCCTTTACCTTCGGGATTAGTGTTGAACCTAAAATAAATGTTATTTGGTGTTTGCATTGAGCATAAATATGATTGGATCATGTTTATTGTAATACGATTATTCATTTAAGTCAAAGAATAATTGTTGTTCTATTTACATGAATAAATCCTTCTATGGTCATACAATCAATATAAATGGTTTATTGAATCTCGATTGTAGTGATACACATATTCATAATATTGAAGCCAAAAGATGCAAAGTTACTAATGATAGTGCAACTTATATGTGGCACTGCCATTTAGGTCAAATTGGTGTAAAGCGCATGAAGAAACTCCATGCTGATGAACTTTTGGAATCACTTGATTATGAATCACTTGATGCTTGCGAACCATGCTTCATGGGCAAGGTGACTAAGACTCCGTTCTTCGGAACAACGGAGCGAGCAACAGACTTGTTGGAAATAATACATACTGATGTGTGCGGTCCAATGAGTGTTGAGGCTCGCAGCAGGTATTGTTATTTTCTGACCTTCACAAATGATTTGAGCAGATATGGGTATATCTACTTCATGAAACATAAGTCAGAAACATTTGAAAAGTTCAAAGAATTTCAAAGTGAAGTGGAAAATCATCGTAACAAGAAGATAAGGTTTCTATGATCTGATCGTGGAAACAAATATTTGAGTTATGAGTTTGGTCTTCATTTGAAACAATGTGGAATAGTTACGCAACTCACGCCACCTGGAACACCACAATGTAATGGTGTGTCCGAACGTCATAACCGTACTTTATTAGATATGGTGCAATCTATGATGTCTCTTACCGAATTACCACTATCGTTTTGGGGTTATGCATTAGAGACAGCTGCATTCACGTTAAATAGGGCACCGTCTAAAAATCCGTTGAGACGACACCATATGAACTGTGGTTTAGCAAGAAACCTAAGCTGTCGTTTCTTAAAGTTTGGGGTTGCGATGCTTATGTGAAAAAGTTTCAACCTCATAAGCTCAAACTCAAATCGGAGAAGTAAGTCTTCATAGGATACCCAAAAGAAACTGTTGGGTACACCTTCTATCACAGATGCGAAGGCAAGATCTTTGTTGCTAAGAGTGGATCCTTTCTAGAGAAGGAGTTTCTCTCGAAAGAAGTGAATGGGAGGAAAGTAGAACTTGATGAGGCAATTGTACCTGCTCCCTTATTGGAAAGTAGTTCATCACAGAAATCAGTTCGAGTGATTCCTACACCAATTAGTGAGGAAGCTAATGATGATGATCATGGAAACTTCTGATCAAGTTACTACTGAACCTCGTAGGTCAACCAGAGTAAGATCCTCACCAGAGTGGTACGGTAATCCTGTTCTAGAGGTCATGTTACTTGACCATGACGAACCTCGAACTATGAGGAAGCGATGATGAGCCCAGATACCGCAAAATGTCTTGAGGCCATGAAATCTGAGATAGAATCCATGTATGAGAACAAAGTGTGGACTTTGGTGGACTTGCCCGTTGATCGGCAAGCCATTGAGAATAAATGGATCTTCAAGAGGAAGACAGACACTGACAGTAGTGTTACTATCTACAAAGCTCGAATTGTCACAAAAAGTTTTTGACAAGTTCAAGGTGTTGACTACGATGAGATTTTCTCACTCATAGCGATGCTTAAGTCTATCCGAATCATGTTAGCAATTGCCACATTTTATGAAATCTGGCAAAGGACGTCAAAACTGCATTCCTTAATGGATTTCCTAAAGAAGAGTTGTATATGATACAACAAGAAAGTTTTGTCAATCCTAAAGGTGCTAACAAAGTGTGCAAGCTCCAGCGATCCATCTATGGACTGGTGCAAACATCTCGAAGTTGGAATATACGATTTGATAAATTGATAAAAGCATATAGTTTTATATAGACTTGGGTGAAGCCTGTATTTACAAGAAAGTGAGTGGGAGCACTACAACATTTCTGATAAGTATATGTGAATGACATATTGTTGATCGGAAATAATGTAGAATTTTTTGGAAAGCATAAAGGAGTGTCTGAAAGGAGTTTTTCAAAGAAAGACCTTGGTGAAGCTGCTTACATATTGAGCATCAAGATCTATAGAGATAGAACAAGACTCTTGATAAAAAATTTCAATGAGTGCATACCTTGACAAGTTTTTGAAGTAGTTCAAAATGGAAACAATCAAAGGAGTTCTTATCTGTGTTGCAAGGTGTGAAGTTGAGTAAAGACTCAAAACCCGACCACGGCAGAAAATAGAAAGAGAATGAAAAGTCATTCCCTATGCCTCAGTCATAGGTTCTATAAAGTATGCTATGCTGGTACCAGACCTATTGTGTAACTCACCATGAGTTTGGCAAGAGGGTACAATAGTGATCCAGGAGTGGATCACTGAATAGTGGTGAAAAATATCCTTAGTGGAATAAGGAAATGTTTCTCAGTTATGGAGGTGACAAAGAGTTCGTCGTAAGAAGTTATGCCGATGGAAGCTTTGACACCGATCTAGATGACTCTAAGTCTCGATCTAGATACATATTAAAAGTGGGAGCGATTAGCTAGAGTAGCTCCGTGCAGAGCATTGTAGACATAGAAAAGTTGCAAAATACATACGGCTCTGAATGTGGCATACCCGTTGACTAAACTTCTCTCACAAGCAAAACATGATCACTCTTTGGATGTTAATCACATAGCAATGTGAACAAGATTATTGACTCTAGTGAACCCTTTGGGTATTAGTCACATGGAGATGTGAACTAATCACATAAAGATGTGAACTATTGGTGTTAAATCACATGACGATGTGAACTAGATTATTGACTCTAGTGCAAGTGGGAGACTGAAGGAAATATGCCCGAGAGGCAATAATAAAGTTGTTATTTATATTTCCTTATATCATGATAAATGTTTATTATTCATGCTAGAATTGTATTAAACGGACACTTAGTACATGTGTGAATACATAGACAAAACAGAGTGTCCCTAGTATGCCTGTACTTGACTAGCTCGTTAATCAAAGATGGTTAAGTTTCCTGAGCATAGACATGTGTTGTCATTTGATGAACGGGATCACATCACTAGAGAATGATGTGATGGACAAGACCCACCCGTTATCTTAGCATAAATGATCGTTTAGTTTTATTGCTATTGCTTTCATCATGACTTATACATGTTCCTCTGACTATGAGATTATGCAACTCCCGAATATCGGAGGAACACCTTGTGTGCTATCAAACATCAAAACGTAACTGGGTGATTATAAAGATGCTCTACAGGTGTCTCCGTTGGTGTTTGTTGAGTTGGCATAGATCGAGATTAGGATTTGTCACTCCGATTGTCGGAGAGGTATCTCCGGACCCTCTCGGTAACGCACATCACTATAAGCCTTGCAATCAAAGTGACTAATGAGTCGGTTGCGGGATGATGCATTACAGAACGATTAAAGAGACCTGCCGGTAACGAGATTGAACTAGGTATTGAGATACCAACGATACAATCTCGGGCAAGTAACGTACCGATGACAAAGGGAACAACGTATGTTGTTATGCGGTTTGACCGATAAAGATCTTCGTAGAATATGTGGGAGCCAATATGAGCATCCAGGTTTCGCTATTGGTTATTGACCGGAGATGTGTCTCGGTCATGTCTACATAGTTCTCGAACCCGTAGGGTCTGCACGCTTAACGTTCGATGACGATTGGTATTATGAGTTTATGTGTTTCGATGTATCGAAGGTAGTTCGGAGTCCGGGATGTGATCATGGACATGACGAGGAGTCTCGAAATGGTTGAGACATAAAGACTGTTATGTTGGATTACTATATCCAGACACCGGATAAGTTCTGGGGGTCACCGGGTATATATCGGAGTGCTGGAAGGGTTATCGGAACCACCGGAGAAGTAATGGGCCTTATTGGGCCTAGGGTAAAGAGAGTGGCTGCCAAGGGCTGGCCGCGCCCCCCCACCCCATGGGCCTAGTCCGAATTGGACTAGGGGGAGGGGCGGCGCCCCCTCCTTTCTTCTGTTCCCCCTCCTACCTTCTTCTCCTAGTAGGACTAGGAATGGGGGGAGTCCTACTCCTACTAGGAGGAGGATTCCTCCCCCCTTTGGCGCGCCTATGAGGGCCGGCCGGCCTCCCCTTGCTCCTTTATATACGGGGGCAGGGGGCACCCTAGAACACACAAGTTGATGGTTTAGCCGTGTGCGGTGCCCCTCTCCATAGATTTCCACCTCGGGCATATCATTGTAGAGCTTAGGTGAAGCCGTGCGTCGGTAACTTCATCATCACCGTCATCACGACGTTGTGCTGAAGAAACTCTCCCTCGACCTTAGCGGGATCTAGAGTTCATGGGACGTCAGCGAGCTGAACATGTGCAAATCGCGGAGGTGCCGTACCTTCGGTACTAGGATCGGTCGGATCGTGAATATGTACGACTACATCAACCGCGTTGTCATAATGCTTCCGCTTTCGGTCTTGCGTGATCGTAGTAGGACTCCCCTTCTCGTTGCTATGCATATCCTAGACAGATCTTGCGTGACCGTAGGAATTTTTTTGAAATACTGCATTCCCCAACACCCCCCACAAGGGAGGAGGCCGTATTGGACTAGGGAAGGGGCGACACCCCCTTTCCTTCTCCTACTCCCTCTCCTTCCCCTTTTCTCCCTCCGGTAGAAGGAAAAAAGGGGGGGTGAATCCTACTAGGACTGGAGTCCTAGTAGGACTCCCCTCTCCTTGGTGCGCCCCTTGTGGCCGACCTCCTCCCCTCCTCCTTTATATACAGGGGCATGGGGCACCCCAAAGCACAACGGTTGTTTCTTAGCCATGTGCGGTGCCCCCCTCCATAGTTTACCACCTCGGTCGTATTGTCATAGTGCTTAGGCGAAGCTCTGCATGGATCACATCATCAACACCGTCGCCACGCCGTCGTGCTGAGGGAACTCTCCCTTGACCCTCAAGAGCTCGAGGGACGTCATCGTGCTGAACGTGTGCTGAACACGGAGGTGACGTATGTACGGTACTTGGATTGGTTTGATCGTGAAGATGTTTGACTACATCAACCGCGTTACATAACGCTTCTGCTTTCATTCTACAAGGGTACGTGGACACACTCTCCCGTCTTGTTGCTATGATTCTCCTAGATAGATCTTGAGTGATCGTAGGATTTTTTTTTTGAATTACTACGTTCCCCAACAGTGGCATCCGAGCCAGGTCTATGCGTAGATGATACGCACGAGTAGAACACAAAGAGTTGTGGGCGATAATAGTCATGCTGCTTACCACCAACGTCTTATTTTGATTCGGCGGTATTGTTGGATGAAGCGGCCCGGACCAACATTACATGACCACGTTCATGAGACCGGTTCTATCGATGTGCTTTTGCACACAGATGGTTGGCGGGTGTCTGTTTCTTCAACTTTAGTTGAATCAAATTTGACTACAGTCGGTCCTTGTTGAAGGTTAAAACAACACACTTGACGAAAAATCGTTGTGGTTTTGATGAGTAGGTAAGAACGGTTTTTGCTAGAAGCCCATAGCAGCCACGTAAAACTTGCAACAACAAAGTAGAGGACGTCTAACTTGTTTTTGCAGGGCATATTGTGATGTGATATGGTCAAAACATGATGATATATAAATTGTTTTATGAGATGATCATGTTTTGTCAAAGTTATGGCAGGAGCCTTATGGTTGTCGCTTTATTGTATGAAATGCAATCGCCATGTAATTGCTTTACTTTATCACTAAGCGTAGCGATAGTCGTAGAAGCAATAGTTGGCAAGACAACAATGATACTACGATGTAGATCAAGGTGTCAACCGGTGACGGTGGAGATCATGACGGTGCTTTGGAGATGGAGATCAAAGGCACAAGATGATGATGGCCATATCATGTCACATATTTTGATTGTATGTGATGTTTATCCTTTATGCATCTTATTTTGCTTAGTACGGCGGTAGCATTATAAGATGATCCCTCACTAAATTTCAAGGTACAAGTGTTCTCCCTAAGTATGCACCGTTGCTACAGTTTGTCATGCCGAGACATCGCGTGATGATCGGGTGTGATAAGCTCTACGTTCACATACAATGGGTGCAAGCCAGTTTTGCACATGCAGAATACTCGGGTTAAACTTGACGAGCCTAGCATATGCAGATATGGCCTCGGAACACTAAGACCGAAAGGTTGAACGTGAATCATATAGTAGATATGATCAACATAGAGATGTTCACCATTGAAAACTACTCTATCTCACGTGATGATCGAACATGGTTTAGTTGATATGGATCACGTGATCATTTAGATGACTAGAGGAATGTTTATCTAAGTGGGAGTTCTTAAGTAATATGATTAATTGAACTTTAATTTATCATGAAATTAGTCCTGATAGTATTAGCATATCTATTTTGTAGATCAATAGCTCGCGTATAGCTCCCCTGTTTTATTTTAATATGTTCCTGGAGAAAACTAAGTTGAAAGCTGATAGTAGCAATGATGCGGACTAGGTCCGTGGTCTGAGGATTATTCACGTTGTTGCACATAAGAATTATGTCCTTGATGCACCGCTAGGTGACAAACCTATTGCAGGAGCAAATGCAGACGTGATGAACGTTTGACAAGCTCGGTATGTTGACTACTTGATAGTTTAGTGCACCATGCTTTACGGCTTAGAATCGGGACTTCAAAAATGTTTTGAACGCCATGGAGCATATGAGATGTTCCAAGAGCTGAAAATGATATTTCAGACTCATGCCCGTGTTAAGAGGTATGAGGCCTCTGACAAGTACTTTGCCTAAAAGATGGAGGAGAATAGCTCGGCTAGTGAGCATGTGCCCAGAATGTCTGAGTACTACAATCGCTTGAATCAAGTGGGAGTTAATCTTCCAGATAAGATAGTGATTGACAGAGTTCTCTAGTCACTATCACCAAGTTACTAAAACTTCGTGATGAACTATAATATGCAAGGGATAACGGAAACGATTCCCAAGCTCTTCGTGATGCTGTAGAAATCAAGAAAAAGCATTAAGTGTTCATGTTTGGCAAGACCACTAGTTTCAAGTAAAAGGGCGAGGGAAAGAAAGGGAAAAGGTTTTTGGCAAGTTCAAAGTGTTGACTACAATGAGATTTTCTCACTCGTATTGATGCTTAAAGTCTGCCCAAATCATGTTAGCAATTGCCGCATTTTATGAAATCTTGCAAATGGATGTCAAAACTGTATTGTCGCAATGGATTTATTAAAGAAGAGTTGTATATGATGCAACCAGAAGGATTTCTCAATCCTAAAGGTACTAACAAAGTGTGCAAGCTCCATTGATCCATCTATGGACAGGTGAAGCATCGCGGAGTTGGAATATACGCTTTGATCAAAGCATATAGTTTTATACAGACTTGCGGTGAAGCCTGTATTTACAAGAAAGTGAGTGGGAGCACTACAACCTTTTCTGATAGGTATATGTGAATGACATATTGTTGATTAGAATTGATATAGAATTTTTTGGAAAGCATAAAGGAGTGTTTGAAAGGAGTTTTTCAATGAAAGACCTCGGTGAAGCTACTTACATATTGGGCATCAAGATCTATAAATATAGATCAAGACGCTTGATAAGACTTTCGATAAGTACATACCTTGATAAGATTTTGAAGGAGTTCAAAATGGATCAGTCAAAGAAGGAGTTCTTGCCTGAGTTATAAGGTATGAAGTTGAGTAAGACTCAAAACCGGCCATGACAGAAAATAGAGAGAGAATAAAAGTCATTCCCTATGCCTCAGCCATAGGTTCTATAAAGTATGCCATGATATATACCAGATCTATTGTGTACCTTGCCATGAATTTGGCAAAGGGGTACAATAGTGATCCAGGAGTAGATCACTGGACAGTGGTCAAAATTATCCATAGATGACTAAGGAAATATTTCTCAGTTATGGAGGTGACAAAGAGTTCATCGTAAAGAGTTACGTCGATGCAAGCTTTAACAGTTATCTGGATGACTCTGAGTCTCAATCTGGATACATATTAAAAGTGGGAACAATTACCTAGAGTAGTGATACGTCCATTTTGCATCGTGCTTTTATATCGATATTTATTGCATTATGGGCTGTTATTACACATTATGTCACAATACTTATGCCTATTCTCTCTTATTTTACAAGGTTTGCACGAAGATGAAGAATGTCGGCAGTTGGAATTCTGGGCTGGAAAAGGAGCAAATATTAGAGACCTATTCTGCACAACTCCAAAAGTCCTGAAACTCCATGGAAGTAAGTTTTGGAATATATAAAAAATATTGGGTGAAGAAAGCACCAGAGGAGGGCCACCCACCATCCACGAGGGTGGGGGCGTGCCCTACCCCCCTAGGCGCGCCCCCTGTCTCGTGGGCCCCCTGGCAGGCCTCTGGTGCCCATCTTTTGTTGTATGAAGTCTTTTGTCCTGGAAAAAATCATAAGCATGCTTTCAGGACGAAGTACCGCCGCCACGAGGCGGAACCTTGGCGGAACCAATCTAGGGCTCCGGCGGAGCTTTTCTACTAGGGAAACATCCCTCTGGGAGGGGGAAACCGTCACCCTCGTCATCAGCATCGATCCTCTCACCGGGAGGGAGTTAATCTCCATCAACATCTTCACCATCACCATCTCATCTCAAACCCTAGTAGATCTCTTGTATCCAATCTTTGTCCCAAAACTTCAGATTGGTACATGTGGGTTGCTAGTAGTGTTGATTACTCCTTGTAGTTGATGCTAGTTGGTTTATTTGGTGGAAGATCATATGTTCAGATCCTTTATGCATATTAATACCTCTTTGATTATGAACATGAATATGATTTGTGAGTAGTTACATTTGTTCCTGAGGACATGGGAGAAGTCTTGCTATAAGTAGTCATGTGAATTTGGTATTCATTCGATATTTTGATGAGATGTATGTTGTCTCTCCTCCAGTGGTGTCATGTGAACGTCGACTACATGACACTTCACCATTATTTGGGCCTAGGGTAAGGGATTGGGAAGTAATAAGTAGATTATGGGTTGCTAGAGTGACAGAAGCTTGAACCCTACTTTATGTGTTGCTTCGCAAGGGGCTGATTTGGATCCATATGTTTCATGCTATGGTTAGGTTTACCTTAATACTTCTTTTGTAGTTGCGGATGCTTGCAAGAGGGGTTAATAATAAGTGGGATGCTTGTCCAAGTAAGGGCAGTACCCAAGCATTGGAACACCCACATATCAAATTATCAAAGTACCGAACGCAAATCATATGAACGTGATGAAAATTAGCTTGACGATAATTCCCATGTGTCCTCAGGAGCGCTTTCCTTTATATAAGAGTTTGTCCAGGCTTGTCCTTTGCTACAAAAAGGATTGGGCCATCTTGTTGCACCTTATTTTCTTTTATTACTTGTTATCCGTTACAAATTACCTTATCACAAAACTATCTGTTACGATAATTTCAGTGCTTGCAGAGAATACCTTACTGAAAACTATTTATCATTTCCTTCTGCTCCTCGTAGGGTTCGACACTCTTACTTATCGGAAGGACTACGATAGATCACCTATATTTATGGGTCATCAAGTAGCTCCACGCAGAGCATTGTAGACATAGAAATTTGCAAAATACTTACGGATCTGAATGCTGCAGACCCGTTGACTAAACTTCTCTCACAAGCAAAACATGATCACACCTTAGTACTCTTTGGGTGTTAATCACATGGCTATGTGAACTAGATTATTGACTCTAGTAAACCGTTTGGGTGTTGGTCACATGGTGATGTGAACTATTTGTGTTAAATCACATGGAGATGTGAACTAGATTATTGACTCTAGTGCAAGTGGGAGACTGAAGGAAATATGCCCTAGAGGCAATAATAAATTTTTTATTTATATTTACTTATATCATGATAAATGTTTATTATTCATGCTACAATTCTATTAACCGGAAACTTGATACATGTGTGGATACATAGATAAAACACAGTGCCCCTAGTAAGCCTCTACTAGATTAGCTCGTTAATCAAAGATGGTTAAGTTTCCTAACCATAGACATGTGTTGTCATTTGATGAATGGGATCACATCATTAGGAGAATGATGTGATGGACAAGACCCATCCGTTAGCTTAGCATAATGACCGTTAAGTTTTATTGCTATTACTTTCTTCATGACTTATACATATTCCTCTAACTATGACATTATGCAACTCCCGAATACCGGAGGAACACCTTGTGTGATATCAAACATCACAACGTAACTGGGTGATTATAAAGATGCTCTACAGGTGTCTTCGAAGGTGTTTGTTAGGTTGGCATAGATCGAGATTAGGATTTGTCACTCCGAGTATCGGAGAGGTATCTCTGGGCCCTCTCGGTAATGCACATCACTATAAGCCTTGCAAGCAATGTGACTAATGAGTTAGTTATGAGATGATGCATTATGAAATGAGTAAAGAGACTTGCTAGTAACAAGATTGAACTAGGTATGATGATACGGATGATCAAATCTCGGGCAAGTAACATACCGATGACAAAGGGAATAACGTATGTTATCATAACGATTTGACCGATAAAGATCTTCATAGAATATGTGGGAACCAATATGAGCATCCAGGTTCCGCTATTGGTCATTGACCGGAGAGGTGTCTCAGTCATGTCTACATAGTTCTCGAACCCGTAGGGTCC
The DNA here is from genome assembly GCA_034509565.1 of Triticum monococcum. Classification (NCBI taxonomy): domain Eukaryota; kingdom Viridiplantae; phylum Streptophyta; class Magnoliopsida; order Poales; family Poaceae; genus Triticum; species Triticum monococcum. The sequence continues at coordinate 303,830,324 of CM067845.1, read as the reverse complement.
GCACGCTTAACCTTCGATGACTATTTGTATTTATGAGTTAGGTGTTTTGGTGACTGAAATTTGTTCGGAGTCCCAGGTGAGATCACAGACATGACGAGGAGTCTCAAAATGGTCGAGAGGTAAAGATTGATATATTGGAAGGTAGTATTCAGACACCAGAAGGGTTCCGGAGTGTATCGGGTACATACCATAGTACCGGAGGGGTTACCGGAACCCCCCAGGGAAAGTTATGGGCCATATGGGCCATAGGAGGGTGGCTAACCAGCCCACAAAGGGGCTGGTGCGCCCCCATTAAGGAGGGGGCCGAATTGGACTAGGGAAGGGAGCGCCACCCCCCCTTTCCTTCTCCTACTCCCTCTCCTTCCCCTTTTCCCCCTCCGATAGAAGGAAAGAAAGGGGGGGCGAATCCTACTAGGACTGGAGTCATAGTAGGACTCCCCTCTCCTTGGTGCGCCCCTTGTGGCCAGCCTCCTCCCCTCCTCCTTTATATACGGGGGCAGGGGGCACCCCAAAGCACAACAGTTGTTTCTTAGCCGTGTGTGGTCCCCCCCTCCATAGTTTACTACCTCGGTCATATTGTCGTAGTGCTTAGGCAAAGCCCTGCGTGGATCACATCACCAACACCGTGGCCACGCCGTCGTGCTGACCGAACTCTCCCTCGACCCTCTGCTGGATCAAGAGCTCGAGGGACATCATCGTGCTGAACCTGTGCTAAACACGGAGGTGTCGTACGTTCGGTACTTGGATCAGTTGGATCGTGAAGACGTTCGACTACATCAACCGCGTTACATAACGCTTCCGCTTCCGGTATACGAGGGTATGTGGACACACTCTCCCATCTCGTTGGTATGCTTCTCCTAGATAGATCTTGCGTGATCATAGGATTTTTTTGAATTACTACATTCCCCAACATCATAGATTACCCCAATGTCACCTGGGGAATCCGCGATTTGAGTGCCAAAACATATATCAAGTGAATCAATATGATACCTCATTGTCACCATGGGTATTCATAGCAAGGCATACATCAAGTGCTCTCAAATCCATAAAACTATTCAATCCGATAATAACGAAATCTCAAAGGGAAAACACAATTCATCACAACAAGATAGAGAGGGGAAAACACCATATGATCCAACTATATTAACAAAGCTCGCGATACATCAAGATCGTGCCAAATCAAGAACACAAGAGAGAGAGAGAGAGAGAGAGAGAGAGAGATCAAACACATAACTGCTAGTACAAACCCTTAGCCCCGAGGGTGAACTACTCCCTCCTCATCATGGTGGCCACCGAGAAGATGAAGATGGCCTCCGGTGATGATTTCCCCCTCCGACAGGGTGCCGGAACGGTGTCTAGATTGGTTTTTCATGGCTACAGAGCCTTGAGACTGTGGAACTTTTGATCTAGGTCTATTTCTGTGGGTTTCTCTATTTATAGGATTTTTTGGCGCCGGTCTCACGCTTAGATGGGCCTCGAGGGGCCCACTACCCACCAGGGCACACCATAGGGGGCGTGGTTAGCGGGCCCCCCCGCCAGTGGTTCTTTGCTCCAATATTCTTCATTTGTTCCATAAAAAATCTCCAAAAGGTTTCGTCCAATTCCGAGAACTTTTATTTCTGCACAAAAAACAACACCGCTGTAGTTCTGCTGAAAACAACGCCAGTCCGAGTTAGTTCCATTAAAATCATACCAAAACCATATAAAATTATTGTAAACATGGCATGAATACTTCATAAATTATAGATATGTTGGAGACATATCAGCATGCCCCAGCTTAATTCCTGCTCGGCCTCGAGTAGAAATGATAAAATAAATAATTTATGAAGTGCATAAGTTTGATCAATGATAATTTCAATAACTTTTCCTAGCATCATAATAGCAACTCTTTCTCATAAACTCATCATGATAAAGTAGCAATCAATTCACATGTTATGGTTCAAACAATGCATTCTCTTGGAACTTAACAACCTATGTTCTCAGTCACCAAGCAATTGCAATTCAACTTATTCAACAAAGTCTAAGTAAGAGCTCCACATACTCAATCATCATATAGTCTTCTATGCTTGCTAGTACTCTAAGTACATTTTTAGAACAAATGGCATCCATCAAACACATAGAAAGATAGAGGCTTAATGTTTCGCCTCCCAACTCATTAATCATAGAGATAATTGTCAAATATATTTGGCTGGCCATATGTTCCTAGATCTTTGACCACCACATGATGCTTGCCAACTAGAGAATAATCGAGATTGAAATGAGAATGCATACTATTGACTCATGCATAAAAGTAAATACTGAAAAGTAAAAGATAGGCCCTTCGTAGAGGGAAGCAGAGGTTGTCATCCACTTTTTATTTTTGGATGCACAATCTCTTAATGCAAAGGAACGTCATGTTATATGATACGTCTCCAATGTATCTATAATTTTTTATTGTTCCATGCTATATTATCTACTGTTTTGGACATTATTGGGCTTTATTATCCTCTTTTATATTATTTTTGGGACTAACCTATTAACCGGAGGCCTAGCCTAGAATTGTTGTTTTTGCCTATTTTAGGGTTTCGAAGAAAAGGAATATCAAACGGAGCCAAAAACCTAATTCCACCGCCGCAACCTTCTGTATCCACGAGATCCCATCTTGGGGCCTGTTCCGGAGCTCCGCCAGAGGGGGCATCCATCACGGAGGGCTTCTACATCAACACCATAGCCTCTCCGATGAAGTCTGAGTAGTTTACCACAGACCTTCGGGTCCACAGTTATTAGCTAGATGGCTTCTTCTCTCTTTTTGGATCTCAATACAATGTTCTCCCCTTCTCTTGTGGAGAACTATTCGATGCAATCTTCTTTTTGCGATGTGTTTGTTGAGACCGATGAATTGTGGGTTTATGATCAAGATTATCTATGAGCAATATTTGAATCTTCTCTAGATTCTTTTATGTATGATTGGTCATCTTTGCAAGTCTCTTCGAATTATCAGTTAGGTTTGGCCTACTAGATTGATCTTTCTTGCAATGGGAGAAGTGCTTAGCTTTGGGTTCAATCTTGCGGTGTACTTTCCAAGTGACAGTAGGGGCAGCAAGGCACGTATTGTATTGTTGCCATCGAGGATAACAAGATGGGGTTTTTATCATATTGCATGAATTTATCCCTCTACATCATGTCATCTTGCTTAAGGCGTTACTCTGTTTTAATGAACTTAATACTCTAGATGCATGATGGATAGCGGTCGATGAGTGGAGTAATAGTAGTAGATGCAGGAAGGAGTCGGTCTACTTGTCTCGGACGTGATGCCTATACACATGATCGTACCTAGATATTCTCATAACTATGCTCAATTCTGTCAATTGCTCAACAGTAATTCGTTCACCCACCGTAAAATACTTATGCTCTTGAGAGAAGCCATTAGTGTAACCTATGGCCCCTTGGTCTATCTTCATCATATTAATCTTCCAATACTTAGTTATTTCCTTTGATTTTATTTTACTTTGCATCTTTATCATAAAAATACCAAAAATACTATTCTATCATATCTATCAGATCTCACTCTCGTAAGTGACCGTGAAGGGATTGACAACCCCTTATCGCGTTGGTTGCGAGGAGTTATTTGTTTTGTGCAGGTACGAGGACTCGCACGTAGCCTCCTACTGGATTGATACCTTGGTTCTCAAAACTGAGGGAAATACTTACGCTACTTTGCTGCATCATCCTTTCCTCTTCAAGGAAATCCAATGCAGTGCTCAAGAGGTAGCAAGAAGATTTCTGGCGCCGTTGTTGGGGAGTCTACGCAAAAGTCAACATACCAAGTACCCATCACAACCCTTATCTCCTGCATTACATTATTTGCCATTTGCCTCTCATTTTCCTCTCCCGCACTTCACCCTTGCTGTTTTATTCGCCCTCTCTCTCTATCCTCCCTCTCTTTATCTATTTGCCTCTTTTTGTCCGCTTGCTTTTTGTTTGCTTGTGTGTTGGATTGCTTGCTTGTCACGATGGCTCAAGATAACACTAAATTGTGTGACTTTACCAATACCAACAACAATGCTTTTATTAGCACTCCGATTCCTCCTCTTACCGATGCTGAATCTTGTGAAATTAATGTCGCTTTGCTGAATCTTGTCATGAAAGATCCGTTTTCCGGCCTTCCTAGTGATGATGCCACTGCCCATCTAAATAGCTTCGTTGATTTGTGTGATATGCAAAAGAAGAAAGATGTGGACAATGATATTATTAAGTTGAAGCTATTCCTTTTTCTCTTAGAGATCGTGCTAAAGCTTGGTTTTCGTCTTTGCCTAAAAATAGTATTGATTCTTGGAATAAGTGCAAAGATGCTTTTATCCCTAAGTATTTTCCTCCCGCTAAGATCATCTCCCTTAGAAACGATATTATGAATTTTAAGCAACTTGATCATGAACATGTTGGACAAGCTCGGGAGAGGATGAAATTAATGATACGTAATTGCGTACTAATGGTTTGAATTTGTGGATGATTATGCAATTTTTTATGCCGGGTTGAATTTTGCTTCTAGAAATCTTTTAGATTTGGCCGCGGGAGGCACTTTTATGGAAATCACTTTAGGAGAAGCCACTAAACTCCTAGATAATATCATGGTTAATTATTCTCAATGGCATACTAAAAAATCTACTAATAAAAAGGTGCATGCAATAGAAGAAATTAATGTTTTGAGTGGAAAGATGGATGAACTTATGAAATTATTTGCTAGTAAGAGTGTTTCTTCTGATCCTAATGATATGCCCTTGTCTACTTTGATTGAGAATAATAATGAATCTATGGATGTGAATTTTGTTGGTAGGAATAATTTTGGCAACAACGCGTATAGAGGAAACTTTAATCCTAGGCCTTATCCTAGTAATCCCTCTAATAATTATGGAAATTCCTACAACAACTCTTATGGAAATTATAATAAGATGCCCTCTGATTTTGAATCTAATATTAAAGAATTTATTACTTCGCAAAAGAATTTCAATGCTTTGACTGAAGAAAAATTGCTTAAGATTGATGAGTTGGCTAGGAACGTTGATAGAATTTCTCTTGATGTTGATTCTTTGAAACTTAGATCTATTCCTCCTGAGCATGATATCAGTGAGTCTCTCAAAGCCATGAGAATTTCCATTGATGAGTGCAAAGAAAGAACCGCTATGATGCGTGCTAAGAAAGATGCCTTTATAAGAGCGTGTTCTTCTAGTTCCTATGAAAATAAAGATGAAGATCTAAAAGTTATTGATGTGTCCCCTATTAAATCTTTGATTTGCAATATGAGTCTTGATAATGATGGGACTAGATATGATCCACCTTTACCTAGAAGGCGTTCCAAAAATTCGGAGTTTTTAGATCTTGATGCTAAATTTGATGAAAGTGGGATTGAAGAAATTAAAACCCTAGATGTTGCTAAACCCACTATTTTGGATTTCAATGAATTTAATTATGAAAATTACTCTTTGATTGATTGTATTTCCTTGTTGCAATCCGTGCTAAATTCTCCTCATGCTTATAGGCAAAATAAAGCGTTTACTAAACATATCGTTGATGCCTTGATGCAATCTTATGAAGAAAAACTTGAGTTGGAAGTTTCTATCCCTAGAAAACTTTATGATGAGTGGGAACCAACTGTTAAAATTAAGATTAAAGATCATGAGTTCTATGCTTTATGTGATTTGGGTGCTAGTGTTTCCATGATTCCAAAGACTTTGTGTGATTTGTTAGGTTTCCGTGATTTTGATGATTGCTCTCTAAACTTGCACCTTGCGGATTCCACTATTAAGAAACCAATGGGAAGAATCAATGATGTTCTTATTGTCGCAAATAGGAATTATGTGCCCGTAGATTTTATTGTTCTTGACATAGATTTCAATCCTTCATGTCCTATTATTCTTGGTAGACCTTTCCTTACAATGATTGGTGGAATTATTGATATGAAGGAAGGAAATATTAGATTCCAATTTCCGTTAAGGAAAGGCATGGAACACTTTCCTAGAAAGAAAATTAAATTACCTTATAAATCTATTATGAGAGCCACTTATGGATTGCCTACCAAAGAAGGCAATACCTAGATCTATCCTTGCTTTTTATGCCTAGCTAGGGGCGTTAAACGATAGCGCTTGTTGGTAGGCAACCCATTTTTTTTATCCCTTGCTTTTTGCTCCTGTTTAGTAATAAATAATTTACCTAGCCTCTGTTTTGGTTGTGTTTTTTGTGTTTAATTAGTGTTTGTGCCAAGTAGAACCGTTGGGAAGACTTGGGGAAAGTCTTGTTATCTTGCTGTAAAAAACAGAAACTTTAGCGCTCACGAGAACTGCTGCCATTTTTATTTGGAAAGTGCTATTTAGTTAATTCTTTTTAATATGGTTAATAGATAAATTCCTCACGTCCAGCAATTTATTTTTAGAATTTTTGGGGTTCCAGATCTTGCGCTAGCTACATATTACTACAGACTGTTATTTTTTTGACAGAATCTGTTTTTTGTGAGTTGTTTGCTTATTTTGATTAATCTATGGCTAGTAAACTAGTTTATAAACCATAGAGAAGTTGGAATACAGTAGGTTTAACACAAATATAAATAAAGAATGAGTTCATTACAGTACCTTGAAGTGGTCTTTTGTTTTCTTTCGCTAACGGAGCTCATGAGATTTTCTACTTTAAGTTTTGTGTTGTGAAGTTTTCAAGTTTTGGGTAAAGATTTGATGGATTATGGAACAAGGAGTGGCAAGAGCCTAAGCCTGGGGATGCCCATGGAACCCCCAACATAATCTAAGGGCACCTAAAAGCCAAAGCTTGGGGATGCCCCAGAAGGCATCCCCTCTTTCGTTTACTTCTATCGATAACTTTGCTTGGAGCTATATTTTTATTCACCACATGATATGTGTTTTGCTTGGAGCGTTTTGTATGATTTGAGTCTTTGATTTTTAGTTTACCACAATCATCCTTGCTGTACACACCTTTTGAGAGAGCCATACATGATTTGGAATTTGTTAGAATACTCTATGTGCTTCGCTTATATCATTTGAGTCTTATAGTTTTGCTCTAGTACTTCACTTATATTTTTTAGAGCACGGTGGTGGAATTGTTTTATAGAAACTATTGATCTCTCATGCTTCACTTGATTATTTTGAGAGTCTTAAATAGTATGGTAATTTGCTTAAATAATCCTAATATGCTTGGTATTCAAGAATAGTAAAAACTTTCTTATGAGTGTGTTGAATGCTATGAGAAGTTTGATGCTTGATAATTGTTTTGAGATATGAAGATGGTGATATTAAAGTTGTGCTACTTGAGTAGTTGTGAATTTGAGAAATACTTGTGTTAAAGTTTGTGATTCCCGTAGCATGCATGTATGGTGAACCGTTATGTGATGAAGTCGGAGCATGATTTATTTTTTGACTGTCTTCCTTATGAGTGGCGGTCGGGGACGTGCGATGGTCTTTTCCTACCAATCTATTGTAACATCCCAAATTTTCAATTTGTAATGTTATACATTAGATCATCATGCATATCATATTTTCTTGCATTTTGTCGATCCTAGAAATTTCACCCAACTCAAGGACCCTCGGAGAGTTGGAGATTTCGTCATTTTCATATTTGAGTTCTTCTCAAATTTTGAAGAAAGGATCATTGGATTTGTCAGAGTTTATTTGCCTTTTATCTGGATAGGGAAAAATGCGCGTTTTCAAAATTTGCATTCTAGGTCCCGAGAAAAGTTCATTTTGTTCGACTCAATTTTAGGAGTCGGGGAAAATTTACTTTAGAAGTTTTGGAGTTCGTTTAGTTCTATTTTCTTTTGTTTTTTTTCTACGCGCGTGACCGTTTAAAAAAAATCCCACAGCGCCTGGGCCAGGGCCCAAGCCGCCGGCCAGGCCAGGGCCATCGTCGTGCCGCGCGCCAGCGCGCAGGGAGCCGCCGCCGCCTATAGGAGTCCTAGTTGGACTCCGTTTTTTAGGACTCCCTCTCCTACTCTTATTTCTTGCCCCCTCCCCCAAGTCTCCTCTCCTCTCACCTATATAAATACTCACCCTCCCCCCCAACATCACATCAAGCCCCAAGCACCAAGCCGCGCCCTCACCCGCGCCGCGCCCAAGCCGCCGCCACCCTAGCGCCGCCGCCGCCCTGCGTCACCCGCGCCGCGCCCAAGCCGCCGCCACCCTAGCGCCGCCGCCGACCTGCGTCACCGCCGCCGCCGCCCTACATCGCCGCCGCCTCCCAACGCCGCCGCCGGAGACACTCGTCGGAGACCTCGCCGGAGGTACCGCGCCGCGTCTCTTCTTATTTTCTCGGTTCGGTTTTTCTTCTAGACCGTTTCTGATTCTTTTCTTCTCTTTCGATTCGTTTTCTTTCCGGTTCTTTTCTAAACCGTTCCGGTTTTCTAGATCGGTTTTTCGTTCGGTTTTCTTTTCCGAAACCCTCGATCGGTTTCGTTCTCTTTTCCGATTTAGTTGCCTAGCGACCGTTCGCCGGACCGTTCGTCCTAATGAACATGATCACCAGATTATTCTCGGCTAACGAACGTCCGTTCGTTTAACCGTTCTTCTTTTTCTTTTCGTCGGATTTATTCCGTGATGGCGATCTTAGATCCGATCTTCATTCTAGTTTATCTTCTCGCTCGTTTATCGGAATCAGGTGATTCAAGCGCCTGGAGTTTCGTTTCGAAACCGCCGTTCCGACTAATCAACTTTAACTAAGTTTTTGCTACTATAAAATTTTGACCTAGTTCCAACTTGCTAGAACCGAGTTGTTTTCTTCCGCCATTTGTTTTCTGTTGCTTTGTTCGGTTCTTTCTCTCTTTGCAACCAGAGTTCTTAAGTTGAACTTTCTGGTTCGATCTCTTGTTCGAGTTTTACCTGTGCATTAGATGAGTACTTATTGTATGCTTGTTGTTTGTCTGCGATAGATTACCCGGATTGCGCCGCCTGTTACTTCGAATCTCTAGGACTCGCGGATCATCAGCAAGGCAAGTAACACTTTGATCATACCTTTTCTACAACCCAGTTTTATTGCATTAGATCCATCCTCACACATTGCATGATTAGGATCTAATTAAATTGTGGGATGGGAAGTAGATGAGGTAGTACCTATTACCTGTTTATTTATGAAAACTTTGGGTGTTACTTCTATGTTTGCTTATTATGCCATGCTATGCTAGTAGACGTGGATTGGGTGAGTGATATCCATGACAGATGTGAGATTGATAATTTTAATGGTTTATCTAAGGTGGCAACTTAAACACACATCTGCGTGGATTGAGGCACCTGATGTCTATCAGGACTTGCCTGTTTTTTTATGGACCGCCACCCAGGCTCAAAGGGATCATAAAATCTTTCATGCTAAATACTTACGTGTGCAGCCACAAGCCAATATGGGCTCTGGCATAGTTGACTAAGTCGTGCGAACTCTTACAGGGTAGACTAGCAGATGTAGGGGAAAGTAGGTGTACCGGTCTATCCATCGTAAGGTGCTAGCGCTTCTGAAAGACTGTGTCTCGGTCATCCGTTTCTCAAACACCAGTAGTGCGAGAAATCCAACGGAGGCGATCGAGTCTTGTGGGGAAAAGTCCGCAAACCTCTGCAGAGTGTAACAAACTAATCATGATTAGCCGTGTCCCCGGTTATGGACATCTTGAGTATCTAGTACTTGAATATCATGTGAATCTCATCATGTTACTTTTAAATTAATATTGTTGGGTTGTTGATGACTACTTTTAATTGGGATTGAGAACGCTGTCAACCATTCTCAATGTTTAACAACCACCATGATAGTTAAATAAAATTTATTCCTTTGCAGTAGGGAAAAACTGGCTTTACGCAAAACAGTAACCATAGAGCTTTCCACCAGCCAAATATGCATATAGTATAGCTGTTTCATTCCATTACTCTCTATGTGTTACCTTGCCAGCATATTCCATGTGCTGACCCGTTTCGGGCTGCAACGTTAATGTTGCAGACTTTTCAGACGACGATTAAGGTGCTTTTAGGTCGTGGTTCTATACTTAGTGATGCCGTTGGAGTTGATGGACCCATTTATCTTCCAAGTCTTCCGCTGTTATCGTTATTAGATGACCTTAAGCCATATTATTGTAATAAGTTCTCTTTCGAGACATCATTGTAATAAGTGTGTGATTGCCACTCTGCTATAAATCCTTCGAAGTATTGTGTGGTGTCAGCATTACTAATCCAGGGATGACACCGGAGCACAGTAGACTTGATCCATTCGGGTCTGGTCGCTACAGAGATGGTATCAGAGCCAGGTTGACTGTAGGACATGACCACTAAGTTAAAGCCATAGATCACTATTCTCTCCTCATTTTCTAACTCCTCATCTTTTCTACTCTTTAGGATGAAGGACGCGAAGATCAAGTACGCTCAACCGGATGAAGGCACACCTTTTGGATTTCACTTGAAGGAAGTCACCAAGTACCTAAACATTGGATTACCAAGTTTCAAGGGAACCTTCAACGCCACCCTGCCTGAAGAGGGGCGCTGGAAGATTCAAGCTCATGTTCTGGGAAGGACATTCGCGCCAATCACGAAGCCCATAGATAGTGTTTTCAATGCACCAACCTGGAGTCTAGGAAAGAGCATGGCAGCCCATATCACCATAGGACGCATTGGAGAAGTTTATCAAGAAGACCTCAAGGACACTATCTACCAGATTTGCGGACGCCGAGATGAACAATGGGAGTTAGTCAGCACCAAGAAGGATAGATCCATTGCAGCTTTTATCCAGGAGTTAAACCAGCACATTCGATGCCACGAGAACCAGATGTGCAATGATATGATAGAGTTGAAGAATGCGAAGACAAGGATCATCGAGCTAGAAGGAGAACTGAAGGCTACACGCAAGGACTACATGGACGAGATAGTAGCCCTAGCAAGACACAACTGCGATCTTAAGCAAGAGATTGAAGAACTCAAGATGGAGTTAGCATCCAGGAAGGAAGACATGTACGTCGCATGTCCAGACAACTACATCATCATTGACGACACCGATTCGGATCCAAGTGAACCCGACTTTGAAGACGAAGCTGGAGCGGACATCATGGAGTCTTCCACCGGTTCAAATTTCTGGATGACCACCAAATATTAGTAGTATTTCCCCCATGTAAACACTATAGTTCGAGCACTTTTACGATATCTAGATCGATTGTAAGCCCTTGTTTGATTGAATGAAGTGATTTTGTGTGTAATTGCTCATGTGCATTGGGGTAGTGTTTTCTCTTTAGACCTCTCTCTATTCTTATTTCTCGTCTTTTCTAAACCCTCAGATGCCTCCGAGACGCGACAATGGATTTCCACCGGAGCTCACTCAGTTGATCCAGCAACAAAATCAATTGATGCAGATGTTAGTCCAGAATCAGCAGAACAACAACAACAACCACCCACCACCACCACCGCCACCTGTTGACCACTTAGCCCGTTTCCTTAGGCTGAATCTGCCGGTGTTTTCTAGTAGCATCGAGCCGATAGTAGCAGACGATTGGCTCCGCAAGATAGGAAGGGAGTTGACCACTGCAGGATGCACGGATGGTGAGAAAGTGAAGTTTGCCGCACATCAGTTAGACAGACCCGCGGCTGCATGGTGGGAGAATTCCACAGCCACTTTCCCAGTTGACACTGTCACATGGGATCAGTTTCAGCAAGCTTTCCGCACTGCACATGTTTCAGCAGGAGCTATGGCCATGAAGAAGCGTGAGTTTCGCAACTTGCGCCAAGGAGGAAGGACAGTTGGCCAGTATGTTGACGATTTCAGCAAGTTAGCACGTTATGCCCCAGATGACGTTGCTACGGATGCAACCAAGCAGGAGAAGTTTCTGGAAGGACTGAATGATGAGTTGAGTATGCAGTTGATGGTAGCAAGTTTCAACAACTACCAGGAGTTGGTAGATCGTGCCATCATGATTGAAGGGAAGCAACAGCAAATTGAGAACCGCAAGAGGAAGTATGGACAGGGGAAGTATAACTCTAGAGCCCAGCAGAAGCCTCGTTTTACCCCTAAATCGTGATTTCAGTTTCAGCATACCCATGGAGGAGGTAGTTCGCACAACCATAACAGCCACAAGAATGGTAATGGGAATGGAGGAAGCAATGGCCAGAACCGGACCACCACATCAACCCCAGCCAAGAGAGATCTGAGTCAAGTCACCTATTTCAAGTGTTCCAAGACCGGTCATTATGCCAATGAATGTCCTGAAGGCCAGAATGGAAATGGTAATGGGAGCTCAGGGAAGAAGCCGAACCCTTTCAACAGGGGACAAGTGAACCACGTTAACGTGGAGGAGGTTGAAGATCAGCCTGATGCAGTAATCGGTAAGTTTTTGGTTAAGTCATTTACCGCACTCATTCTTTTCGATACTGGTGCATCACATTCATACATATCAAGGGGATTTGTGGAAAAATATAGCCTGCCCACTAGGATTCTTAAAACACCTATGCTAGTAAGTTCGCCAGGAGCAGAGTACATGGCCAGTCAAGGATGTTTTCAAGTGCCATTAAGTATAGGAAGGCATGTTTTCCCAATGGATTTAATTATTCTGGAATCCCAAGGTTTGGATGTAATTCTCGGTATGGATTGGTTGTCGAAGTATGGAGGAAACATTGATTGTGCTAGTAAGTCAATTTTGCTTACACCGCCAGAAGGAAGAAGGATCAAGCATGTATCCCGGCATGTGCCAAATAGGACACAAGTAAATTTTCTAACAGGAGTAGTGCAAGAGGAAGTACCAGTGGTGAAGGATTACCCTGATGTATTTCTGGAAGAGTTGCCAGGCATGCCACCGGATAGAGACATTGAGTTTTTGATTGAGTTATTGCCAGGTACAGGCCCAATATCAAAGAGACCATACCGGATGCCGGTAAAGGATTTGGTAGAAATTAAGAATCAGATTAAGGAGTTACTGGAGAAAGGTTACATTCGCCCAAGTTTTTCGCCTTGGGGATCACCCGTACTTCTAGTGGAGAAGAAGGATGGATCATTACGAATGGTTGTTGATTATCGTGGATTGAATGAAGTAACCATCAAGAACAAGTACCCACTGCCAATGATTAACGATCTGTTTGATCATTTGCAAGGAGCTAAAGTGTTTTCCAAGATCGATTTGCGATCAGGGTACCACCAGTTGAAGATTCGAGAGCAGGACATACCTAAGACAGCATTCACCACAAGATATGGACTGTATGAGTATACCGTTATGTCATTTGGATTGACTAACGCGCCTGCCTATTTTATGAACCTGATGAACAAAGTGTTTATGGAGTTTTTGGATAAGTTCGTCGTAGTGTTCATTGATGATATCCTGGTTTATTCGAAGAATGAAGAAGAGCATAAGGAACATTTGCGTTTGGTTTTGGAGAAACTAAGGGAACATCAGTTATATGCCAAATTTAGCAAATGTGAGTTTTGGTTGAAGGAAGTAGGATTCCTCGGACATGTTATATCCGGAGAAGGGATATCAGTTGACCCCGCAAAGGTTGAGACCATAACCGAATGGGAAGCACCAATGACAGTTGGAGAGATCCGGAGTTTTCTTGGACTCGCAGGATACTACCGGAGATTCATTGAGAACTTTTCAAAGATTACAAAGCCTATGACGGAGTTGTTGAAGAAGGATACCAAGTTCAATTGGACTAAGGAGTGTGAGGCTAGTTTCCAGGAGTTGAAGAAACGATTGGTTACCTCACCAGTGTTGATTTTGCCAGATCAGACCAAGGATTATGAGGTGTATTGCGACGCTTCACGTCGAGGACTTGGAGCAGTGCTTATGCAGGAAGGGAGAGTTGTTTCGTATGCTTCACGACAACTGAAGCCTCATGAGTTGAATTATGCCACACATGATTTGGAGTTAGCAGCCGTAGTGCATGCATTGAAGACATGGAGACATTTTCTCATTGGAAATCATTGTGAGGTGTACATGGATCACAAGAGTTTGAAGTACATTTTCATGCAGAAGGAGTTGAATCTCAGACAAAGGAGATGGTTGGAGCTCATCAAGGATTATGATATAAGATTGCATTACCATCCCGGAAAAGCTAATGTAGTAGCTGACGCATTGAGCCGTAAGAGCCATGTCAATACGTTAATGACAGAAGAAATACCCAAGGAGTTAGCAGAAAACCTTCGTGAACTAAGTTTAGAGATAGTTCCGAAAGGCTATGTGGCAGCATTGGAGATTCAGTCAACATTGATGGATAAAATCAGAGAGGCTCAGAAATCTGACAAGGAGATTGCTTCTATAAAGGAGAAACTAAGCAAAGGAAAAGCAAAGGGATTTCGTGAGGATGAGCACGATACCCTATGGCTTGAGGACCGTGTTTATGTGCCAAATGACCCGGAGATTAGGAAGTTGATTCTACAAGAGGCACATGATTCACCATATTTGATTCACCCAGGAAATACCAAGATGTATTTGGATTTGAAGGAGACATTGTGGTGGACCGGAATGAAGAAGGACATTGCAGCATATGTAGTAGTTTGTGACGTATGTCATAGAGTAAAGGCAGAGCATCAGAAGCCAGCCGGATTGTTACAACCATTGCCGATACCCGAATGGAAGTGGGATAAGATAGGCATGGATTTTATCACAGGATTACCCAGGACGAAGGTAGGATATGACTCGATATGGGTAGTAGTTGATTGTTTGACGAAGGTAGCACATTTCATTCCAGTCAAGACCACTTACACCCGTGCTAAGTTGGCAAAGATATACATGACTAGGATCATTTGTTTGCATGGAGTTCCGAGGAGTATTGTATCAGACAGAGGAACCCAATTTACCTCAAAGTTTTGGAATCAGTTGCATGAAACTTTGGGAACCAGGCTAGAGTTCAGCACCGCTTTTCATCCGCAGACAGATGGACAGACCGAGAGAGTCAATCAGATTTTGGAAGGTATGCTGAGAGCCTGTGCACTAGATTATGGATCTAGTTGGGACGATAACTTGCCGTATGCGGAGTTTTCTTATAACAACAGTTACCAAACTAGTCTGAAGATGGCACCTTTCGAAGCTTTGTACGGAAGGAGGTGCAGGACACCGTTGGCATGGGACGAAGTTGGAGACCGTCAGTTGTTTGGACCAGATTTGATTAAGGAGTCTGAACGGAAAGTTAAGTTGATTCGCGATAGGCTCAAGGTAGCCCAGACCAGGCAGAAGAGCTACGCAGATTCTAAACGCAAGGAGACAGTTTATGAAACCGGAGACAGAGTGTATCTCCGAGTATCCCCACTTCGAGGAGTTAAGCGCTTTGGAGTTAAGGGAAAGTTAGCACCGCATTTCATTGGACCATATAAGATCTTGCAACGTATGGGAGAAGTCGCTTATAAGTTGGAATTACCAGAGGGACTGTCAGGAGTTCATGACGTATTCCATGTTTCTCAGCTGAAGAAATGTCACGCCGAGATGGCGGAGGTACCACTAAGAGATACAATGCCACTTGAAGCGATTCAGTTGAAGGACGACTTAACGTATGAAGAGAAACCAATCAAGATTCTCGATTATGCCAGCAGAGTTACCCGCAGCAAGGTTATCAAGTTTTGCAAAGTTCAGTGGAACCACCACTCCGAGGATGAAGCCACCGGGGAGAGAGAAGAAGATTTGCTCAAGGACCACCCTCACCTATTTTCTAGCCAACCCGAATCTCGAGGGCGAGATTCACCTTAAGGGGGGTAGGTCTGTAACATCCCAAATTTTCAATTTGGAATGTTATACATAGATCATCATGCATATCATATTTTCTTGCATTTTGTCGATCCTAGAAATTTCACGCAACTCAAGGACCCTCGGAGAGAGTTGGAGATTTCGTCATTTTCATATTTGAGTTCTTCTCAAATTTTGAAGAAAGGATCATTGGATTTGTCGGAGTTTTTATTTGCATTTTTCTGGATAGGGAAAAATCCGTGTTTTCAAAATTTGCATTTTAGGTCCCGAGAAAAGTTCTTTTTGTTCGACTCATTTTTAGGAGTCGGGGAAAATTTACTTTAGAAGTTTTGGAGTTTGTTTAGGTTTCTTTTTCTGTGTTTTTCTGCGCGCGAAACCGATTTAAAAAAAATCCTGCAATGCCTGGGCCAAGGCCCAAGCCGCCGGCCAGGCCGGCTCCCCATTGCCCGCGCGTGCCAGCAGGCAGGCGCCAAGCCGCCGCCGCCCTAGGAGTCCTAGTAGGACTCCGTTTTTTTAGGACTCCCTCTCCTTCTCTTTTTCTTGCCCCCTCCCCCAAGCAAACCGTCTCCCCTCACCTATATAAATACCCAAGCACCCCCCCCCCCTCTAAACATCACATCAAGCCCTCACCCCGCGCCACCGCCCCTAGCGCCGCGCCACCCTAGCACCGCCGCCGCCCTGCATCACCGCCGCCGCCGCCCTAGTGCCCCGCCGCCGCCCTTGTGCATCGCTGCCGCCTCCCAACGCCGCCGCCGGAGACCCTCGCCGGAGGTAGCCCCGCGCCGCATCTCTTCTTTTCCTCGGTTTGGTTTTCTTCTAAATCGTTCCGATTCTTTTCTTCTCTTCTGATTCGTTTTCTTTCCGGTTTTTCTCTAAACCGTTCTGGTTTTCTAGATCGGTTTTTCGTTCGGTTTTCTTTTCCGAAACCCTAGATCGGATTCGTTTTCTTTTCCGGTTTAGTTGCCTCGAGACCATTCGCCGGACCGTTCGTCCTAACGAACGTGATCACCGGATTATTCTCGGCTAACGAACGTCCGTTCGTTTAACCGTTCTTCTTTTTTCTTTTCGCCGGATTTATTCCTTGATCGCTATCTCAGATCCGATCTTCATTCTAGTTTATCTTCTCGCTCGTTTATCAGAATCAGGTGATTCAAGCGCCTGGAGTTTCGTTTCGAAATCGCCGTTCCGACTAATCAACTTAAACAAGTTTTTTCTACGGTAAAATTTGACCTAGTTTCAACTTGCTAGAACCGAGTTGTTTTCTTCCGCCGGTTGTTTTCGGTTCCTTTGTTCGGTTCTTTCTCTCTTTGCAACCGGAGTTCTTAAGTTGAACTATCTGGTTCGATCTTTTGTTCGAGTTTTACCTGTGCATTAGATGAGTACTTATTGTATGCTTGTTGTTTGTCTGCGATGGATTACCCGGATTGCGCCGCTTGTTACTTCGAATCTCTAGGACTCGCGGATCATCAGCAAGGCAAGTAACACTTTGATCATACCTTTTCTGCAACCCAGTTTTATTGCATTAGATCAATCCTCATACATTGCATGATTAGGATCTAATTAAATTGTGGGATGGGACGTAGATGAGGTAGTACCTATTACCTGTTTATTATGAAACCTTTGGGAGTTACTTCTACGTTTGCTTATTATGCCATGCTATGCTAGTAGACGTGGATTGGGTGAGTGATATCCATGACAGATGTGAGATTGATAATTTTAATGGTTTATCTAAGGTGGCAACTTAAACACACATCTGCGTGGACTGAGGCACCTGATGTCTATCAGGACTTGCCTGTTTTTTTTGGACCGCCACCCAGGCTCAAAGGGATCATAAGATCTTTCATGTTAAATACTTACGTGTGCAGCCACAAGCCAATATGGGCTCTGGCATAGTTGACTAAGTCGTGCGAACTCTTACAGGGTAGACTAGCAGATGTAGGGGAAAGTAGGTGTACCGGTCTATCCATCGTAAGGTGCTAGCGCTTCTGAAAGACTATGTCTCGGTCATCTGTTTCTCAAACACCAGTAGTGCGAGAAATCCAACGGAGGCGATCGAGTCTTGTGGGGAAAAGTGCGCAAACCTTTGCAGAGTGTAATAAACTAATCATGATTAGCCGTGTCCCCAGTTATGGACATCTTGAGTATCTAGTACTTGAATATCATGTGAATCTCAACATGTTACTTCTAATTAATATTGTTGGGTTATTGATGACTATTTTTAATTGGGATTGAGAATGCTGTCAACCATTCTCAATGTTTAACAACCACCATGATAGTTAAATAAAATTTATTCCTTTGCAGTAGGGAAAAACTGGCTTTACGCAAAACAGTAACCATAGAGCTTTCCACCAGCCAAATATGCATATAGTATAGCTGTTTCATTCCATTACTCTCTATGTGTTACCTTGCCAGCATATTCCATGTGCTGACCCGTTTCGGGCTGCAACGTTAATGTTGTAGACTTTTCAGACGACGATTAAGGTGCTTTTAGGTCATGGTTCTATACTCAGTGATGCCGTTGGAGTTGATGGACCCATTTATCTTCCAAGTCTTCCGCTGTTATCGATTTTAGATGGCCTTAAGCCATATTATTGTAATAAGTTCTCTTTTGAGACACCGATGTAATAAGTGTGTGATTGCCACTCTGCTATAAATCCTTCGAAGTACTGTGTGGTGTCTGCATTACTGATCCAGGGATGACACCGGAGCACAGTAGACTTGATCCATTCGGGTCGGGTCGCTACAGTATACTTGAAGTATTATTATTTCTATGTGAATATTAAACTTTTATCTTGAATCTTTCATATCTGAACAATCATGCCACAATAAAGAAAAATTACATTGAGAAATATGTTGGAAAGCATTCCACATCAAAAATTCTTTTTTATCATTTACCTACTCGAGGATGAGTAGGAATTAAGCTTGGGGAAGCTTGATACGTCTCCAACGTATCTATAATTTTTGATTGCTCCATGCTATTATATTATCTATTTTGGATGTTAATGGGCTTTATTTTACACTTTTATATCATTTTTTGGGACTAACCTACTAACCGTAGGCCCAGCCCAAATTGTTGTTTTTGCCTATTTTCGAGTTTCGTCGAAAAGGAATATCAAACGGAGTCCAAACGGAATGAAACCTTTGGGAACGTGATTTTCTCAACAAACGTGATCCAGGAGACTTGGAGTGGGCGTTAGGAAACAATCGAGGAGGCCACGAGGCAGGGGGCGCGCCCTCCACCCTCGTGGGCCCCTTGTTGCTCCACCGACGTACTTCTTCCTCCTATATATATCCACCTTACCCCCCCCCCAAACATCCAGGAGCACCACGAAAACCTAATTCCACCGCCGCAACCTTCTGTACCCGAGAGATCCCATCTTGGGGCCTTTTCCAGAGCTCCGCCCGAGGGGGCATTGATCACGAAGGGCCTCTACATCAACTCCATGGCCTCTCCGATGATGTGTGAGTAGTTTACTTCAGACCTTTGGGTCCATAGTTATTAGCTAGATGGCTTCTTCTCTCTCTTTGGATCACAATACAAAGTTCTCCTCGATCTTCTCGGAGATCTATTCAATGTAATCTTCTTTTGCGGTGTGTTTGTTGAGATCCGATGAACTGTGGGTTTATGATCCAGATTATCTATGAACAATATTTGAATCTTCTATGAATTCTTTTATGTATGATTGGTTACCTTTGCAAGTTTCTTCGAATTATCTGTTTGGTTTGGCCTACTAGATTGATCTTTCTTGCAATGGGAGAAGTGCTTAGATTTGGGTTCAATCTTGTGGTGTCCTTTCCCAGTGACAGCAGGGGCAGCAAGGCATGTATTGTATTGTTGCCATCGAGGATAAAAAGATGGGGTTTATATCATATTGCATGAGTTTATCCCTCTACATCATGTCATCTTACTTAAAGCATTACTCTGTTCTTATGAACTTAATACTCTAGATGCATGCTGGATAGCGGTCGATGTGTGGAGTAATAGTAGTAGATGCAGAATCGTTTCGGTCTACTTGTCACGGACGTGATGCCTATATACATGATCATACCTAGATATTCTCATAATTATTCACTTTTCTATCAATTGCTCGACAGTAATTCGTTTACCCACCATAATACTTATGCTCTTGAGAGAAGCCACTAGTGAAACCTATGGCCCCGGGGTCTATCTTCCATCATATTAATCTTCCAACACTTAGCTATTTCTATTGTCGTTTATTTTACTTTGCTTCTTTATTTCTCTTTATCATAAAAATACCAAACATATTATCTTATCATATCTATCATATCTCATTCTTGTAAGTGGCCGTGAAGGGATTGACAACCCCTTTTATCGCGTTGGTTGCGAGGTTCTTATTTGTTTGTGTAGGTGCATGGGACTCGAGCATGATCTCCTACTGGATTGATACCTTGGTTCTCAAAAACTGAGGGAAATATTTATGCTACTTTACTGCATCACCCTTTCCTCTTCAAGGGAAAACCAACTTAGTGCTCAAGAGGTAACAATGACTTTCTTCACAATTTGGGCATTCATCCCCGTGTTCCTTATGGTTGGGTCCTATTTCTCCACAGAGCTTGCATGCATAAGGTTTCTTCACATCATTTCCATAGGGCTTCAACTTCTGGGATACAAGACGAGACTTTAGCAGACTCAACTTAAATTCTTCCCAAGTGGTTACTCCTTGCCATCCATTGATGGTTTGATACATCCTCCACCAAGTAGCAGCACCTCTTTCAAAGCACTGAAGAGCATGCTGGGTCATATGCTTTCCGGCTATAGGGTTATTCTTCGTGTGATCTTCCCTATTCTTAATCCATTGGTCCATCTCCAATTGACTTATCGGTCCCGGAAATATGAGTTCATCTCCATTCATCCTCTATTGGGTCTAGGGTTTTGGGTGAGATAAGAGAGATAGAGAGGGATACACACAATACAAACAATAGTTTTGAAGAGACATACTTTATTTGTGGCTTTCGGAAAAACATCAAACAAATGACAACTCACAATTATCGCATCTAACGTGGGTATATAACAGGGGTTTGGTCTTCTAAAGGTCAAATCTTCAATGTCGTCAAACTCTTCAGGTCTTGTTCATGTCTCCGATGGCTTCTTCCGATCATGCTTGTCCTTCTCAAGTTCTTTTGCCGGATCATCTTTGTTGACGCAAAGTCTCTCATGACGTCCTTTAATATTCCTGGAGTTGCGTTCCAAACTTCTAGGTTTCAACATCCTTGGCATGAACCATGGTCCTACTGTCCTTCAGTTCCTGAAGAATCTCCGGTGTCTCGAGGTTTTGCTCCACCAGCTTGGCTACTTTCAGCTTCTGGGTCCTGAGTTTTTTACAAAATGCTTCCTTGTCAAATACAGCTTCCTGAAGGTCCATCTTAAAATTCTTGATGTAATACTCCAGATCCTGGTGATACACCAGCTAAGGTTAAAACTTCATCTTTTGCTGATAGATGCTCCATGAGCCCTTTTGTCATCCAATCACTACAAAAAAATACACTTCCGTGATGATACCTGTTTGTCACAGTAGTTCGCATTTTCTGTCATGCATGTACATCCATGACGATTTTATGACAGAATCAAGATAGTCATACATGTGCTGTCGTAGAAGTGTTCCATGACGTTACCAAAATTATCATCACGGAAGTGTCCACTTCCATGATGGTAAATCCCGCGTCACAGAAGTGCTTTCGTCAAGGGTGACCGACACGTGGCATCCACCGTAACGGAACACCGTTAAGCTATCAGGTCGGGTTTTGGATCCGATAACCCATTAACAGCCCCGACCAATGGGGATTTTCCACGTGTAAAATCATCATTGGCTGGAGGAAACACGTGTCGGCTCATCGTTGGGACAGATGTCATCCACTCATTGGACAGAAGGCGCCTATGATACGTCGACACCTGGCACGGCCCAACAGAGGCCCATTCCTTTGAAAAGGCCGGCCCGTTTGACTTGGTCAAAAGGTGGCGGGCCGGCCCATGTAAAGCCTGTTAACGGCCTGTTCGCATATAGCCCATTTAGAGCCCGCTAACCCAAGGCCCGTTACGCCCTATCCGAATTAGGCCCAGTAGCGTCATCTGGGCTACCTAATATGATTCCAGCCTGTTTTCACTTCTGGCCCATGTATGGCCCATGACGTCTTTCGGCCCATATGAGGCCCTATGTAACTCTTGGCCTATTAACGGCCCGTGGTGAAACTGGCCCGTAATGAATAGTGTATCACTTTACACCCATTAACGACCCGTGGTGAAACTGGCCCGTAATGAACAGTGTATCACTTTATACCCATTAACGGCCCGTTATTCCGTTGGGCCGTTTCCAGCCCATGTTATCTTTTGGCCTTCTCAGAGCCCATTTATTCTTGGGCTCATTTCCAGCATTCGTTTAGTTACAGCCCGTTAATGTCATTTTCTGCTTGTGGGCCAAATTCAGCCCGTGGTTACAGTCGGCCTGTTTGTGGTCCGTTAATACGTTGGGCCGTTTTCATAGCGTCATCAAATACGGCCTAT
Organism: Triticum monococcum; assembly: GCA_034509565.1. Classification (NCBI taxonomy): domain Eukaryota; kingdom Viridiplantae; phylum Streptophyta; class Magnoliopsida; order Poales; family Poaceae; genus Triticum; species Triticum monococcum. The sequence goes on along the minus strand of CM067845.1, from coordinate 303,808,146 downwards.
TAACGATGGCCCGCTATGGTTGGCCCATGAACGGACGATTCCAACTCTAGCCCGTTTACGACCATAATGCGGCCTGTTATTGGCCCATGTTTGGCAATCGATCATACTACCCGTATAAGGACCATTGATGATATGGCCCGTAGAAGGCCCATTGTTTCTATGGCCCGTAGAAGGCCCATTGTTTCTACGACCCGTAGAAGGCCCACTGTTTCTACGGCCCGTATGAGGCCCAGTGTCACTACAGTAAATATTAGCCCATGGTTGTGTGGCCTAGTTTTAAAAAATAGGTTATTGCAGCCACTAGCAAACCACGGAAAAAGAACTACAATGACTACAAGCAAACAAATAAACAAGACAACAAGGAAATAAATAAGAAAGAAAATTACGCTAGGCTATCACGGCTATCACACATATTACATCCACTGGGCATCAAAGTTCGCCACCAGTGCAAATAAACGCGCCGGCAAAAGAATATACAAAACTGAGAGCACTTCAGAAGGCACTAGGCCTGGCCAGATCGGGCCCCCCAAACAGCTGAAGAAGCTGAGTAGACCTCAGTTGTGTCAACGATAGATGCATCAACACTAGATTTAAGGCATGATGGTGCGCACGGCAGTCCTTTGACATCTTCATTGCATCTTTGACTTCAAGTCGGAGCTGAGCTGAAGCAAGCCTTTCCGCTTTAAGTTGAGACTGAAGAAGTCGAACTGATTGAGGCAGCGACTGCACAGAGGTTGTCTCACACCTGCTGGTGAGTAGCTTCAACTCACTGTCTTCATCAAGACAGGACCTTGGGGTCATCTCGCTGTCCTCAAGATGGTTTGGCTCACTATCTTCCCTAAAGTTCTGCCTGGCGTAAGAGATACGAGTCTGAAAGAGAAACAAGGAGACACGTAACAGGTTTCACAATTATATAAGCAAATAAATGGATCTGTTCTGCATAAGGAACATGTTTTTACAACTACAATTTGAAACTGGTAGTTGTTGCAAACATCCAATCAGATGTAAACAGCAAAGCAAACAGCAATGGAGGAAATGATGCCTATCCAAATCTATACTAGAACAAAGTTTGAAGGCTTGAGAAGGATGAACTTATATTACATATTAACATGGGCTGGACACAACCCTTCTCCATGTTGATGGAAGGATAATTCAATAAATTCCCCAAAGAAAATTCTTTATAAGCGTTGCCATTATTCTACATTTTGCAAAGAGTAAATATAGATCAAATAATATTGGAAGAAATAGAGGATAATGAAGCTCGAGTGCAGACTGATGATACATAATCAAATAGCAATTAATTAAGTACAGCGTTACAAGGCAAAAGGGAGAGAGCTACTGACAAGAGCAATGCAGAGCCCATTATTGCTTTGAGATCGTATGATCCTTTGAGCAAGGAGATTCATCTGAAATTAGTTTTCATACAAGAGAGAAGGTAAGGCACAAGCAGAAATTTAGGAGTTCAAATTTTGAATTGATATCATAGACAGTACCTGGCGTTGGGCTCCCAGCAGTTCTAATAGGGGTTTAGCCACTGGAGTAGGGGTAAAGTGTGGTAGAGTTGGGCATGTGTTTTCTGTGGCTGCTGATCTATCGGATTTAACAGGTATCACTACCTTTTCCAAATACCTAGTTTGTACTCCTTGAGGATCTGCACTCACCCTCTTGATTTTGGACATCTATTACGAAAGAACAACATTTGACTAGAAAAACATAGTGTGACGACACATGGAATAGGTACAGAAAATGGATAGGTATGGCATATACTCATATATGATGCTTAAACTAAGCAGATGGTGTAACAAAGTAGAAGTAATGCAAGAGGTCAGATGCAAAATATGTGCGACCAATACAACTTTGCAAAGTTAGAGCAAGCACCTTGATGGGTGAATAAGATAGGCCATCCTCCACCATGCCAAGTTTGTTAGCCAGTGGATCGTTCTGCAATATTCCTCTTGTGCACCCATTCTCATATTCATTTTGATAATGTTCAATATCTGACATGCATGAAAACATAAAAACAAGTGAGATTTTCTTTGTAATGCAGAAGTGATTCTAATCCAGCCTCCTTGTAAACCCCTTTGTGCTATCACTGCAATTCTTTTAAAAGATGCCATGCATGCTGTAAATTGTTGTGTGCATTAATATAATGTGGCCTACTACTCAAAATATGAGAGCTCCAGAAGTGATGACACTTCACAGATGATAGCTTCAACATATAGTAAAGAAGAACAAGTCGACCTGACCTGACAGATTCAAAATATACTAAGGGAGAACAACTCGACCTGACCAGTCGACCGCAAGAGAAGAGTATCATCTTAAAGAAGAGCAGAAGAGCAAGCAGATTGAAGATATTACAAGTCTTTCAATACAATGTCGGTTGGCTACCCATGATGAACCAGAGCGCACAGAGAAATACTATTCTTTCCGGTCTCTCCATATGTGGCTCACATGCATTTCGAAACTAAAGTAGGAGCATTTAGCTAACCAATTAAACATCTCTCAGTTTTACTAATATCAGCAATAATATCATATATGAATTTGTACAACTAAGCTTGTTTAGCTCCATGGGTGGAGCAGTGCTATTACGACACGAACCACGTAGGCTGATTGTGGTCATCATAAAATGGGGAAAACATAAGCATGATGAGTACAGTGTTGACTGTGGCAGTGGGATGGCAAATCTGAAGCTGCAAACCACGCAAAGGGTAGTTGGCAACCGATGTTTTCTTTGAAATAACCACTAAGATTTGGTATGGACAAGAAAGTACGGTTAAGAAGTGGCAAAGAAATGCAATTATGCTGTCTCTCTATATGTCGCGACATGCATTTGGAAACTCAAGTGGGACCTTTAGCTAACCAATTAAATGTGTCGGTTAACTAATATCAGTATCATATCACAATCATATTTGAACAACTACGCTTTCGAATTCTGAGTGGTGTGTTGTTTAGCTTGAAGGGTGGAGTAATGCTAGTACGACAGAAAGCACCTACGCAGATTATAGTAGAGTAGATAAAAGGGGAAAACCCTAAGCATCAATAGAAAAATCAGGAAAGTGGAACTAGCTGGACCAGTGGGTGGTGCACATGCTTTTCGAAACGAATATAGGAACATTAGGTGACCAATTAAACATTCTTTGTTTTAGTGATATGAGCATCATATCACATTCGTATTTCAACACGTAAGCTTTGGGTTGAGGTATCGAGGAGCAGTGCTAGCACGACATGAAGCACCTACGATGATGGTAGTGAATATAAAGGGGGGAAACCATAAGCTTTACGGGTATAGTGCCCGTGCCATGGCGGATCTGAAGGTGCAAACCGGACAAAGCTACTTCGCAACCAATGTTTGCTTCCAACTAGTCACTACGATTTGGTACGGACAAGAAAAGTACAGTAAACAAATTACGATCTATTTTTCGGGTGAGATCAATAACTTAAGCACATATGGAAGAGTACCACCTCTCTTGCGACGCCGTGTAGGCCTATGCTGATAAATTGAGGGTGATGCGGGTGCGATGCCTGTCGGCGACGAGGAAGAAGACTTTAGACGGCAGATGGCCAGGTCGGGGGATATATCCTGTTGCCGTGGACGAGGCGGTCGTAGGAGCGGCAACGGCAAGGTGGACGACAGCGCCGATGAAGCGAGAGGAGGCGATGAAAGGATCCTCGTCCAGCACCGTGGATGAGAGACGTCCATCTCTTGCAGTGGACGAGGGGGTAGGGGTAGCGGCTCCGGCAAGGTGGAGGATGGGGTGGCGGACGGAGGAGGCTGGCCGCAGTGCGGATGTTGTCGTGCCGCCGATGGTGTATGAATGGGGAAATGGAGGGGGATCTCAAACTTTGGGACGCGCTTCTCTGAAATGGGGGAAAGTTACGAACTTATCCCCTGTTTAAAATTTCGGACATCGCATCGGTTGGGGATAGGACGGTAATCTCGTATCTCCCAAATATTTGCCGGTAACTATTTCGGGCGAGGAGAGGGTGTTTTGCCGCCCACGGTTGGCGCCCACAGTGTATGAACAGGGCTGACAGGTAGGGTGGTTGTGTCACGTCTGATGGAAGTTGCACATCTGCCCCTATTTAAAATATTGACCTACATCGATTTCGGATGAGGAGAGTTTGTTTTGCCGCCCACCGTGTATGAATGGGGAAATGGAGGAAGAGACACATGTCTTTCGAACGAGCTTGAATGAAATGTATTTTGCCGCCCACGTTTGGCGCCCACCGTGTCTGGATGGTCTCAGAGGCCGTCGTGCACGTCTGATTGAAGTTACTAGTCTACCCCTATCGACAGCAGTGTAAACCCGATCGATAAGGATGTCAAGTGTCAGGGGTAGACAGTAATTTCCATCTCGCAAACACTTGCTTTGGGTAGCCCACAAATTATAGTGGGTGTTTAGCCGCTTCGTTCAAAACTTGGGAGAATTAGCATTCACGTTTGCCCTGGGACCTGGCAAACTAAATTCAAATCCAATTTGTATTCGATTACGAATATCCACAGATAATTATATGTTTTGTTATTTATTTCTTCAAAACCACAACAAAGATTTATTCCACCATTATAAATGATTATGATTTTGAAATGTCGTGATCTTTGAATTCAGTAGGTTGGATACACTCTGAGTCAAACAGTTATTTCATCCAATACAATATGCTCACACGAAAAACAATTCACCTTATGTCAATCATACAAGTACTGAGGATTACCTCGCCTAAAAAATTTGGATCATTACAACGCATGGACAACATAGGGGGTCTTGCAACATAATCCATTCAGAGACATGACACAACATGCAAGTACAATAATCTAATGACAATTTTAACTGCTACCTAAAGAAGAACCGGGATTACCTTGGGCTTCAGATAGCAGAAACAGCAGGACCTCCTCCATCTTCAAATGCAACATTCTTACTTCCTCCAATTCTTGTGTTGCTTGCATAATGCGTGCCGCTAATTCCGTAATTTCCAGCCTCAAGATAAAGATTACCTCATTCATGGCAGCCACACCATCTCTTTCTGCCTCTAGTAGAGCCTCAAACACTATAATATCTATGCTCAGACTGCTCTCCGGCGGTGTTGCCTCTGAACTGCTACCATCTGGTAACATGGATGGCACACTGCTTCCACAAATAGATTCTTGGGTTGTACATTGTGTCCTAGTGTGAACGGCATCCTGAAAGGTTTCCGCTGGACATCAGTAAGAGATAGTTACCGTATGATCCAGGCAGTAAGCTTACATGGTAAACGACGGACGAATTATTGCCGAGCATGGAAAACTATATTTAAATGGTTCGAAGCAGCATCAGCCAAAAAGAAATTAAAATGGTAAGATGAAACTAGGGATGTAAGTGGCAAATAAACGACATTCGCTAGTCCCATCTAGTTAGTTTTTGCTACCTCCCTAGTTCATTTTCCTCAAAAAACAAAAACTCTTTTGAACTATCATACCACTAGTGGACTTTAATCAGGATTAAACGGGACCCAGTTGACATCCCTAGTTGAAAGGGAGTGTACAACCGCTATATTTAAGTTGCCAAGGCATCTAAGCAGTTGAAATAATCTGAGAAAGCACTTAATAGTGTGGCCTCATATAAACTACGAAGAAAGTCTTGTGATGAAGTTGAGAGGAAAAGTTAAGGACTCAAATGAAATAGGCATGCATTTCTTTACAATAGTACCGCAGGCACTGCTAACATATTGGCCAACTCAGGTATAGCGTAACAACAAATAAGCATTCGAATCAAGCAATACAGCAAAGCAGACAACTGAACTATTTGTAATTCGGTAGGATTACACGTTGAGGGAACAAGCCAAGAAAGCAGCTCACTCGCATTACATTTCACATGTACTAAAACACACTGGCTTACCGTATGTTGCCGTGAAGCCTAGCTACTGTTGCAATGTTCTTTGAAGATATCGTCAGCATCACGTGGTTGCAAATCTAGTTGTTGTAGTTTATTTTGCACCATCTATTTAGGTAAAATTAATTTTAATCGCGTGCACTGGTCCGAATTGATCATCAATGGTTCATCTAAACTAATGAAAGAAGGGTGTGTGCATACACGGCAATATATCTGCTTCCCTCTATTTTTATGCTTGTTCGAGGTGCCAGCCCCAAAAGAACAAATATTTTGCTTGATGGGGTTGGCAGCTCCATAATTAATAGAAGCATCAAATTAGTCATGCAACTTGGGAAGATCAAGAACACCCAAACAAGTAATGAACAAAGGCTCAGAGCAGTGATGTAATAGCTAGCATCAGAAAATGTAGGGTAAAACGAACAAAAAGCAGCGGAACCACATGCTAGTTTGCTGATGTGTAATTAAGCATAGAGAACATTAAGCAGTCTGATGGAAGCAATAGGTGGCATCAGAACAAAACTAAAGCATATTAACTATATGTGCACTGGTATGTAATTTAACACATGTAGCATGTTCACCGCCAGAAGTATGGCCCTACAGGTGCAAGCAGAATAACGCGTCTCATGAAAAACTGAATGATGCCCTGAAGAAATTCAAAGGTGCAGTGCTTATGCTAGGAAAGTGAACATAGGCGCCGGTCGTTGGATAATAGTACCTGATTCTCGGTGGCGTATGGGTATCGTTGTCATACTTGATAGCTAAGGATCGTCGATGGTGCTCGTGTTGCGGTTGAGTTTGGGCCGGCTGTCGCCGTCGCTGAAGCGGCTCCAGTGTTACGGTTGCGGCGCCTGTCGACATACAAGAAAGCTCATCTGTGGTAAGTGAACAGTTGCACGATAAAGAGATAAACCGAAGGAGTACAAATCGAAATAACCTGATGAGGCTGCGGCGTCGGTAAAGTAGGGCCGGTGGAGTTGAATATGGCGTCCGTGGAGCGGGTCCAGTGCAGTGGACGAAGGCTTCGGCGGGCGCGTTGTACATTGCTTTCGGTGAGGCGGATCTGTTGCGGCGGATGAGGGCTTGTATGAAGGACCAGCGAAGGGGCGGACGAGGGAGTCAGTGAAGGGCCTACGCTGTGGTGGACGAGGGCGCCGGTTAAGCAGATCTGGTGCGGTGGACCATGATGGCGGTCAAGGAGATCTGGAGCGGTGGACAAGCCAGTCGCTGAAGCGGCTCCGGTGAAGTGGTGAGTTGGCAGTTGGGGGTTCCAAGGTGCGGAAGGTAGATCCGGCGGGGTGTGAGGTCCACCGCTGCGGCGGAGGACTAGATTTGGCGGCTTGCCGTGGTTGGGGGTCGAGGAGGGGAAGGGGAGGGGCTCTGGGAAGAATGTTGGGGGCAAAGAGGGGAAAACAATGGAGTTACCAAAGCAGCCCTTTTCCGTTCATGTGGCAGGGGTAAAACCGGAATATCGCATGGCTAAACTTTCGGGCGCGTGATATTTCGATGTGAGCGGGAAGTTTGAATGCTTTTGGCGCCTAAAATTATAAGTATCCCGCTCTTGTACGGCCGACTATGATATCATGGCCAACAATTTGTTTGTTTTGCACGCAAAAAATGTGCAAGTTCTGAAAATCAATGTCTCCAACACGAAACTTAGATTGTCCATTCAATTCAAATATGGATCATTGAGCTACTACAAGCAAGTACCATCATACGGTCCAATTCAAATGAAATTCCAAATATGTTTATCCTAAATATGATGACAAAAGAAAAAATGTGTATGTGCATGAATAAAGTGGATGATTATAAAGTTTGAACATGCCCGTATGTGTATATCTCTAGGTTTGATATATGAATTTGAAATCACGAAATCCCGGCTTAAAAAATGTACCTCCGTTTAAATGAATTACAAAAGCTAATGAGGGAGTCGAAATCCAAAATTCCAATCTTAGGTTTGTAATTCTGGTACATCAAGGTATATCACGCATGTTCAAAAGTATCGTTATCTCATAGTACAAACTGTGAAACAAATTGATCAACCATGAGTGCACAATATCTCAATTACGCTAAAGTCCCTCAAATATAGACACCTCACTCTTTATCTTAAGTCAACCCCCCCACGACCACCACCACACACACACACACATAGAGAAGTCGTTCTCTCCCCCAAACACCAACACACGAGCACATTAACACCCCTCTCTCTTGTAAAGTCCGGACCCCAACATAGGTCTCTATCACTTTGTCTCTCGGGCATGCACACATCTCTTCCCTCACTCTCTAGGTCTCCCGCTATCTCTCTTACCCAAGCACACGCACTATGTAGAGTGTATATTTCCCATACACACAAAACGTCGCCCCCAAACGTCTATCTCCCTAGTTATGTGGTTCTCGTGCACTCACCTAACACACCACCCCCACTACAAACAAGCACACTTTGTCTCCTTGTGCACCACTCTCCTCTTTCTATCTCTCCCACATGCGGACCCGCCCCAGCTCCTTCCCTGTATACATATATGTCGTGACTCTTTGCATAGCTCCCTAATGTATAATCGTTCTCGATTTCGCACATTGTTCTCTACACCATCTATTCTAGATCTCTCATGAAGTCCCTATCAGACACACGATGACTCGCTTCCCTTGCGTCTCCATTCATAGGCCAATTTCGGACAACATCAACATTGTCTCCCTATCTATACGCCATTTATGGACACAAATGACCCCTCTCGCCCTCTCTCTTCCTCTCTCTCTCTCCGTCGCTAGCTCTCTCTTTCTCTCGCTCTCACACCCCTCTCCCACACACACACTCGATGTCTCTTCCAAATAGTCTGCTCCCCCCGCCCGCACCCGTGCTATCTCGCTACTACACATGTCACACCATTCCCCTTCCCTTATACTAGGTTTACATAATCAGTGGTCTCTCTACTCCACATACACTCTCTCCCTCTCACACAAACGCGTGCACAAACACACACAGACACACACAAACACCCATTTATCTGGATCCTCATCTCTCCTCATGTCCGGATGTGTATCTCACACACTCACTCTCTAATTATGTATATGTGTCTCCACGTTACACAACACAAAGACTCATGTACATGTCTCTCTATATCCTCCACACACATGGACACAAAGAATCTGTTATCATTGCCTCAGTCTCAAACATATCACACACACACACACTGTCTCTCTCTCTCGCAAACACGCTCAACAAGGGTTTCCCCGTGAATAACTCACCGTCTATTCATCAACAGTCATGGCAGTACGGTGAACACGAGACGTGAAAACGAATAAATCTACACGTGCTTAGACCACCTAGTATGACTACTAGGACTAGAGCAAGCCAAAAAGCGCGCCACCGTCACCCCCTCCTTGTCAGCGATGGGAAAATCTTTGTTTCACACAGTCGAGAAGTCATTGTGCTAAGGCCCCACATGTCGAGGCGTTGAATAGAATGTAGATGCTAGTTTAGGGAAGCAAGTATCGATAATACGTTTGTATCTCCATACTTATATTTCTTCTCTTATAAAAAACCAAGTTGGTGATGATGGTACGTGTGCCATCTTGCAATATAGACCGTCCGATCTATATCTGACGGATGGAAATTAAACTAAAAGATACCTCACCCCTCTCTACATTTGCAGACAAGGCCTTCCCTCGTTCATCCTTATCTCCAACAAACCTCATTGTTGAGAAATTAAAAAAGGAAGCCTCTGGAACAAACTGGCCTGGTGGCCGCTGCCGGCGTCGTCAATCCCCATGCCTCCGCTCAGTCCGACCACCAACCACCATCACACCCCACTCCTCTTCACCTTATCTCATATTTCTCGAGATATCATTAGTTTTTACACATGGGATTACTCCCGCAAGGGTCAATCACAACAAGTGTTTTATAAAAAAATGCATCTTGATGTTCTGTGCAATGCACGGATCTTGCTAGTACTCCTACACAAGACTAAGTTGGTGATGTTGGTGTGTTTGCCATCCGTCGTTTCTGACCATTAGATCTACATCTAATGATTGTGAGGTAGGTTGTTTCCTTTTCTCACCATTATCCCACTTCTCTACCAATTTGTAGAAAAACCCATAATTAGTATCTTAAAACCAACCACATCCCTCCCTGACCTCACCAAAACAGCCCAAGGAATATATTCTAATTGAAACATAATATATCTCTAGTGACATATGTATATCAAAATTAGAGTGTTTTGTACCAAGTTTGTGAATAAGTATTATTCTAATTATGATTTGTTGCAACGGACATGAACATTGCTAGTATTTCCAACCATGCATTTTTTTCCTAGTATTCCATAGTTTCGAGTTTTCCATCAAGATATTAGTCACTCATGGTTGATATTTACTTTCAATCATATACACATATGCACTATGTAACTAGCCTTGCTTATTGGCTTCGAAAGCTTAACTTTCACTCCTACTTACAATATGTAGAGTATTTAACAAAAAACTACCACTTTCAACTAGCCCTAGGAAGAATCAATTATACAAAAAATAGCAAAAACATACCCAAAATTTCTTAATCCACGCCAAAAACTACCTAGTACTCCTACCGATTAGGTTCTTTTAAACCCATTTATGATAGGGTCAGCCCACACGTCCGTGCTGATGAGGCAACTTAAACCAACACATTTTGTCTGGCCGTTGACATGAGGGACCCACATCTGACCTTCTATCCTGTTATTCCCCCTCAAATCATTATTTTTCCTGAACATTACTTCAAACAGTACTGATGCGTGTTCGTCGGTGGCGCCGGTGATGAGCGAGTTGGCCGCCGCTCCACCGGACGGGCCGGACGCCGCGCTGGCCTCCGCATGGGTTGGCAGGCTGGCCCGAGCGTGACCCATGAGCGAGCAAGCCGCCACGCTGGCCTTCGCTCGAGCCAGATGGTTGGCCTTAGCGCGGCGCGGGCGAGCAAGCCGCCGCGCTGCCGTGCCAATCTAGCTAGCAAACCTTGCAGACAAGCAACTGGACGGGGCTATCTTGGCTAGCTAGTGACCGCGAGCGCCGGACGGAGCTGGCATCCGGACTACCGCAACATGGGCTCCGCACCGCCGGCGGTTTTGACCTCGCCTCCTGCCGGCGGCGGTAGCTGCGTCCCATGGCCGAGAATGACTAGGTGGACGGGCCGGAGGTAGGAGGTCACTCGAGGATTTTTGTTGGTAAGAGCATGTACAATGGTTGATAAGGTAGTCTTATCTTAAGTCTGCCACGCATGCAAGTGGTAGTGGTTTCCTGGCATTTTAGTGGTTTCTTGCATTATTAGAGCAAGTACAATAGAGTTGAGTCAGCGGGCTATAAGAAATAAACTAGTATATTTCTGCTTAGCTGGAGAAAAGAGAAGAGGAGAGAGAAGGTAAGCGGGCTCTTCGTGAAGAGCCAGCTCTAGCACGTGCTCCTAGGCACTTTGTCAGAATGAGAAGTGGGCCACATAATAAAAAAGTAATACACTCTTTTGATCTATTATTGTACATGTTGGCTATAAGATGGGCTGTAGATGACATGGCACTGGCTTATAGCCAGCAGCAGATGATAGGGATTTCTTGTAAGGGACAATGTACGTACTACTAGCGACAAAAGGCGATTCTAGGTTGCGTTGTACTACAACGAGTACTACTAGTGGTCGCGGGATTGTATACCTCGTTTTGTGGGTTCGATCCCGGCCGAACACACAACGGCCTTTAGAAAAAATAGTACTGCTACACTTCACTGCGAGCCAATATTTTACACAGGTAGTTTGAGTTTTGAAGTCAAACGGACGTGCGGCCCCACAATCTGGGTGCACTGGATAGCCTAGCCACGTGAACGGGTTTTCCTTCCCAGCATCCCGTGGCTCGTGTGCTTGCCCTAGCCGCACCTCGCTTGCAGCTTCCTCATCAGCTAGTAGCATATTTAAACTAGCGCCTCCCAATTAAGCCCGAGGAGCCGGAAAAGCCTGGCGGGGCATTGGGAACTGTGCAATATGGCTTTGTACGTAAAGTGCTCTACTCCCTCCGTCTGTGTAAGTCACCTTACGAAAACCAAATAATCCCAAAACACTTAGGCACCGTACATTAACTCCCTTCTCGTTTTTTGTTTTGTGGCATATCAACCAATAAGATATGTGGGTTGTGCATGCTTTCAATGACTTGAGACTACCAAACATAACATGGAGTGGCTAGTTCATTGCATGCAATGCTATTAATTAGCAAAAATACATTAAGTTTTCTCATTTTCCTCTCTGCCTTGGTCGCGATGCACAACGTAAGATGACTTACACACCTAGACGGAGGAAGTACTACTATACTACTACTCTGTAGCTTGTGGCGTTGCACGCATGGACTTCACTCCATTATCGGCTCTACTATAAAAGAAATTCCTCTGGACGTGTTTTCTTAAACGGAGGCAAAAGCTTTGCTTCATCTCATTCATAAAGAAGGAACTACTAAAAAAGTTCGACGAGATCCATTACACCTCCACAAATGGAAGCGAAAAGCCTAGTCTCGCTGTATCAAATAACTCAAATGTTCTGCCCCCGCAGTAATTGTCGCTGATAAACAGGCTGCTAGTGTGTGCGTGAGAGGAGCGGCTGAGTAGGCCAGCTACATGAGAGGAGTGGCTGAATAGAGCACCGAGAGTACCCACTAGACCACTATGCAGGTGTACTTCCCCTTCATTGATAGTACAACAATGGTTCTAGAGAACAGTAGTACCCTCCACTTCCAATTATAGCTCCTTGGCCCTGAGATTTAAGAGTTCAAAACTGGTGCACTATACTAGACTAGACTAGAAGTACGGTACATCGCACTACTAATTGAGAAAAGTAGTACTAGTACTGCTACAGTACGAGTACGTACTCCTCCGTCACATAATTTAAGACGTTTTTTGACACTAGTTGGCGTGTACAAAAAATGACAAAAACATACCCAAAATTTCTTAATCCACGCCAAAAACTACTACCTAGTGCCAAAAATTTCTTACTGGTGCTATTATTTACAGTATAATGCAATCCCATAACGTTCCATAATCCCTTTCTTTCAAAAAAATCTCTTTTGGAGAGAAGATTACTATCTCCACGCGAGCTTCTCATAGGCCAGCGCCACCGCATGCAGTCATGTGAGAGAAAGGGAGACATCCATGCAGCATGCAGAGAGATGAGAACGCGGGCGGACAGCCAATGGGCTGCATGGGGCATTTATAGCTGCTATCTCCTCCCATCCATGCGCCAGGGGTATTTCCATCCAGAAAGCATGCAGCGAGCCCCTACCTTGGTATCCAGGTCTGCTCTTATGCGCAGAGTAAAAAGAATCGGAGGGAGTACTAGTAGTAAATAATAGCCTCACCCCTTCGCTGAGGAACGATCTACAGTTGGAAGGGACGAGGCCCTGCGGTTACTACGCTCTTATCTCCTCCTCGCCAGTTCCCCTCCCCCCAAAGAGAAGGCAATTCGTCGCTGCACCCATGGATTCGCCAGGCGGTTCTCCTCCTTGTCGGGGTTGGGAGACCTTGGACGACGATCCTGTGGGAGAAATCGCACGCCGCTCTGACGTCCTCACCGCCGCAAGACTCGGTGCTTCCTGCACCAACTTTTTCAAGACGCTGCTTAAACATGCCATGCTTGTTGGTCTTCCATGCATCCTCGAGGAGAAGGTTCTTCTATGGGACAATCCTTCGAATAGTCCACTGCTCCCTGGCCATGGTTGCATGTTGACTCCGCTAGAGTTGCCGATGTTGAGAGGTAGTCGGATTTTGTCCGATGAGCAAGTCAGTAATGGAGTTTGATCATGTAGTACTTAGTTATTCCATTTCCATCCTGTAATTTCTCCGCTGCCCAGCATCTTATATATAGGTCTGGGTCGGTGCCAATGAATATTGGCTTGCATACCTCCAGCCGGATACCACCATCATTTTGCACAACATCCACAGCAGTGCGGCCGTTCCGGTAGACCCCTTCTCCACCATTGGGATCGGCCTTCCGGACTGGCTGGGCTTGAATACGTATGATGATGCCTACATGAGATTGAAGAAGATAGTAATTGCGGACCCGCCGACAAAGCGACGCGGCTACGATGATTACTATCTCATCGCGGTGTTCGACATAAGGATTGCCATCAATGCAAGAGGCAGTAATGGCAGAGGTTGGCGCATGTTGGCGGCGGCAGATTTGTACCCCTACATGTTCGAAGACGCCGTGCGCCATCTAGGCCGCATCTTCGCGGTGACAAGCCAGGGGACTTGTTTCATCTGGTTTCCATCCTACGGTATGGGAGATTACAAACGGAATGCACAAACCATCATTTGCATCCCTAACGGTACTCCATTATTTTGCAGGGACCAGTCATCCCCCAATCAAAATAAGATCGCCAATCCTGGATGTGCATTTGCATCAGCGATTCGGTCTAACCTGGAACCTTGTAGTTGACTTTGGCATATTGGGATCAACTATCTTAGTAGTCGTTACCCATGGTACCACTGATGTGCAACATGGTCACACAATCTACCACGATCGGACCATCACCATCTACCCAGGTATTCCATTTTTTAACCCTCTCGCCTTCTCTTTCATTGTTGTACTAGTAGTATACTTTGTAGTACTAGTAGGCGTACTTTTTACCTTGGAGGACGCGTATAGCTAGCTAGGCCCTTGAAGACTTGAACCCACTAGCTGCCACCATTTTTGTTTTTCCATGTCTTACTATCTCATCCATGTAGCCAAGAGTGGCTATATATAATAAGCCGGTTATTTTACTTCCTCTATACCTGAGTAGTACTATTTGCCACACAGTATTACTGACCGCCATATTTGAGCACAACATTATTATGCATGGACCTTGACTATGTACGTCACCATGTGTCTGGATCTGGGATGCCGCGTGTACCAGATGAACGGCGCCGAGTTCGACCCCCGTGATGCTACGTGGGTGCCGAGGAACACTCTTGGAGAGTACTCGCTTTTCATCGGGGACATCTACCCCATTGTGAAGCGGATGCCACCTTCCGTGCACGACACGGAAGGCCTGCCGTTCATGAAGCATGGTTGTGTCTTTAGTGCGCACCGCCGGATGAACGACATGCTGGGACACCCTATCCCTGATTAATGCCGCTTCAGCTTGGATGAGTCTCCATCGTGTGGAACCAGACTAGAAAGCTGCGACAATGATTCCCGTTGCCCACCTCTATGGATCGTGCCATCCATGAGGAACACCTGGGACTGGAACCTTGAGGAGGACATGTAGCCCATCTATAACGTGTAAGTGGAGTACGGTAATTGTGAACAGTAGCGCTGTGAATATATGTAGACTAGTTGTGCACAAATTTATCACATGAATTGGAGATGAACTTGTGTGGCATACTGGCATTTGTCCTTTACAATTTATTACTAGTAAATGTGTTATGTGTATGTGCAACTTGTGTAGTTGTTGCACGGGCTCCAACACGCTCTTTGAGAAAAAAAAGGTGGCACGGCTTTGGATATACGTGACGTGGCGGCATCATACAGTAGCATCGTTCACTATACTTGTAGTACACTCCTACTAGGACGACAACTCCTATAAAACCTTGCGCTTGGCTCTTTGCCTCTTCGGGAGGTTAAACAGTTCGTACTCGTGTGAACCTTGCACTTGGATCTTCGCCTCTTCGGAAGGTCCAACAATGATGATACTACAGTACAATATGCTTCTGGCAATCTGACACCAATTGAACTGCTGCACGTCCACCGCGAGGGCGAGGGTGAGGGCGAGGGAGAGGGAGAGGGAGAGGGCACTGTAGTCAAAACCCTCTCCTCGTCCTGCGAACCACCGCGCGCATGGGCGAGGGAGAGGCGTAGTAAGCAAGCTTCTCCTCGTTCGGCGAGTTGACGGGACACATCAAAGCAGTACTAGTACTAGTAGTAGTAGTCCATACTGCGTCCTTTCTGATTAATATGGCTTAATTTGAAATGAGAAAAATACACTGGCGGTCAACGTATGTAACAATACGCTCTTTACGGTCACTATATATAGTTTTGCGGTGATTATACGATCACTAGCTCATCATAGAGCACTGTATTGCACCCTACTGACCGACCACATAGTCGACGTGGCACTTTGTTGACTGGTTAAATTGTCATCTAGTTTCTGGGTCCCACCTGTCAGTTGGCAGAGCAAAGAAATCAGTTAAACAAAACTTTACGCAGGCGCGACACGAGTCCAACCCTTGCGCGCGAACCGCCCTGGTTGTGTATGTGAGTGCATGCACGTGTCCTCCCTCGGTCTTCCAACAAAGAGTGTACATCGGCTATAAAACAAAGAGTGTAGTACATGATGTACATCTACACTTCCAATGCATTTAGCCTTTAATCTAAATCGATATTGATTGACTAATGCACCAACTTGTGTTGTAGGTATAGGCTGCATGTCTATCCTTAATTACAGCATGCAACAGCCTTCATTTAATCTTCTTATCTCAATGGTCGCATGCACACATAAGTCTGCTACTTTTGCGCGTTAATTATGCCCTGGTCAATGTGTAAATCTCTAAATGTACAGTCTTTCACGGACGTAGGGAGTAGGTTGAGCACTTGAGCGTGAGCGTGTGTGTTGTGTCGTGTGTTGTGTGCCGCATGGGTGCGTGAGTGTTGCGTGCGTCCATGTGTACGTGTGAGTGTTGCATGTTGCATGCATGGGGCTTACTCCCTCCCATTGACATGTTCATATTTCAAGCTTCCTCTGTTCCCTCCATATGGTGATACTCCCTCTGTTCCCAAATAGTACGGAGTAAAAGCCTCCCTCTGTTCCCAAATATAGAGTATTTGTCTTTCTACAGATTTCAACAAGTGACTAGGTACAGAGCAAAATGAGTGAAGTGAGTGTAGAGGCATATGGATACTGTAGAAAGGAAGTCCTCGCGATCCATTATTCCCCATCTCGGTCAGAGAGAACTATTCAATTAGTCTTCGCGGTGAAGTGACAATACACGCTGCAACAGATGGGACACGTAATTAATAAGTTGAACCAGCGTGTTGGTGTTACTAAATCATCCTTACTCAGTACTGCCATCTCTTCTTCTTCCTCCTCTCTTCTTCTTCCTCCTCTCTTCCCCATTGTCGGCCGCACACTATTTACCCCCGCTCACTGCTCACCCGCCCGCAACATCTTCCTTGGTAGCTCGCGCGTACCATATCCCCCCGCTCACTGCTCGGCCACACGAGGAGAAGCTTCTTTGCTCGCCCGCCCGAATCTACTTCCCCGCTGGCTCACAGGCACCGAAAACCCCAATGGCAAAACCGACTGACACGTAGAGCCGCGATTGGAATTCCCTCCCCGATGTTCTCTTGGAGCAGATCTGTAGTCGTATGGACCTACTCAGCACCGTCCGTCTGGCCGCATGCTTGGTGTATTTGTACCGTCTACTCATCTGCAATCGGCCGGCTCTTTTCAAGACACCCTGCTTGCTGATGCCCGATCCTCGCAGGTGCCCCAAACACCGACTTGACGATCCTACGGAGGTTACCGTGGTGCCCCTCGACATGCTACCACTACCCGTCCACCTGTCCTTCATGCGCGGCCACTACTGGGCGGGCATGAAGGCCAACTGGATCGTCCTCATCCACCACACCGGTGGTCCGTGGCGTCTCGTGGATATCTACACCCAGCGAGATATCACCCTTCCATCGTTGGATACCGCCGCCATCGAGCCTTGCGGCCCGCTGGACACTCCTGCCTACTACGCACGAGACGCGTCAAGCTTTTGGCTTGACCTCTGTTTGCAGAAAGTTGTAATCTGTGAAGTGCCCACACCATCAGAAGACTACATGGATTACAAGCTCATTGCCTTGTTCAACATGGGATTAGTCTATCTGGAATCCGGTCGCCATACATGGTTATGGCTCATCATCAATCTTGTTGAGGCAACATTTCTGTCTGATGCTATAGTGCACGATGGCATCGTTTACACGGTCGACACACAGATTGGCTGCCTATACTGGTGGAATCTATCGTCGTGTAATTGTTCTATCTCATCTCATCTTTTCCTTATGAATACGACTGCCTGTTCATTTGTTACAAATTTAGAATGCATAGCATGTCTATAACCACATCATTGATATATGTTCCTCTCATTTCCTAGATTTTTATGACCACACATGTTATTGTTAGAGTTGATATGAGAACAATTGGCATCTAATGATTGTTAGAATACATATTATGAGTTTTGACTCTTCTCTTCTCAAATTTCACTAAAAAAAATTTTTTAGGATCACGCGAGTATCTTGGATTTGTTCTGATGGCTTATGATGAGAATACTGTCTTGGTGCCTCCTGTCAGGGGTTTAGTGGAAGTGTCCCGGGGAGTTGAGCTCTGAGGTGTTGTCATCATAATTCTATCGTTGCAATTTTGGCATACTTGAGATATGTGCGCGACATCGAAAATCTCCTTTATGCAGTTCGTTGGTGAGATAACCTCGACACCACCCAGTACTGGGGCGGGAGTTCGGGAGTATCGCCATAACTTGTATAACGGATGCTTTTCGAAGGTTGAGGTAGATGGTTTCCGAAGGTTTCTTGGTTATGTGTTGAAGGATGGATACAGCTGGATGTAGGTATTGCTAGTTTGGGTGAGATATTATGCTTCCCCTGTATCCCCAACACCTGATTGCATAACCGGAAAATTTCAGGAGTTTCATAGGTGGGAATTCAAGTAGCTCTTAGGATATCTTTCTGACAGATGTATGATATGAAATTGGGGTTCGACGTCTAGTGGTTCGCCTATTCACGGTCGATTTTACAGTGGTCTCGTTGTGTCTTAAAGAGTCCTTGGCTATGCTGACTCGGGGACGCTTCGTATGTCATGTGCACTGCCTTGTACATGATGGTGTTGTACGATCGAGCCCGTGTAGGTCCCACCACGAAAACTTCGGACGAAATCTCTATCATATGTTTGTTCCGGCTTATTCTGCAAGCCAATCCTTTGTTTTGTTTTGAGTTGTGGTATTCGAGTTGCTTCGAAGTCAAATGTGGATTCCATACCTTTCCCCAAATGGTGTTCTCATATTCCTATGCGAATACTAATCCTTCATGATAATCGAGATTGTCATGTTAATTCTTTTCAACCGATGTGTCTCTCCTCAAGTGGATCTGTTCACTTCAACATCCGCTAGATCAATTATCACTTCTTCTCAACGGTGTTTGTTTCATTCGTCTCCAAGTTGCCTTTGTTTTCCCGCCCTCCCTCCCTTGCTTTTCTCCGAGGACTCATATATCTTAATCAATTATCATTTTATTGATGTGAAGTCTCTTCTTTCTTTCCTTTCAATATTCTTACCCGGTGTTGCTGATGAAGTTTCTAACGGAGCTTCAAGTTTGTCACTCTTTACTCATTTTCCTTCTCCGGTGGATTCAAGTCAAGCTTTGTTGATCATGTCTTTTCCTCATTTCAATGTTTTCTTATGCCGGTGCAATTCTTTATCATTCTACTTCTCGCTATTTATTATTCCGGAGTGCTCAAGATATCTCGAAGATTCGTGTATCCACTCTTCTTTCATTCAAGCTATTTCGAGGATGTTATATCATTCAAGCCTTTTTATTCAACCGGCGCATTCTCCTTTTCAAGTAATCGTTCAACGGTGTTTCTTTTGAGTGGGCCCTAACCCACAGGTCTTTTTCCAGGATCTTACCTGACTCTTCTTATTTTTTCTGGAGTTACTTCCAAATTCTTTTCAAAGTTGACGTAAGGATGGATTGTCATCAGTCATATGTATTTCTTCAAGATCTTTCAAATTCTTTTCGTCGTTAGCTCAACTTTTCCATTCTTCATTCCGGTGTGCCTCAATAATTCTTGATGGTGTTTATCATCATCATTCTCATATTCTGAAGACCGAAGAAGATTTTTTTCTCAATCTTGCTCCATTCTCTTCAAGATTCGTGATTCTAGCTTGTTGCCATCCTCTCATAATTATTTGCGATTGTGAGATATTCTTTTCAACCATCCGGAGTAATTCAGGAGCCTTTTCAGTTTGTTTCTCCGGAGTCCATCATCTAAGATTTATTCATTCTTAGCTTTCAGCTCTCATTCTTCAATTTTACCGGTGCTGCGTTCAAGTGATCTTTAATCGGCTCATGATCTTTCCGTTCTCTTGTATCTAAATTCTCTCGAGCATCTTCATTCATGTGCTAATTCTTCCCGGAGTTTCCTTATCTTCTCTTTGTTCCTTTTCAATTCTCACGGTGGTTCGTTCAAGATTCCTCTTCTTTCATTATCATATCAATTTTATTCCTTGTTTCAACCGTTCCGGCGGTTCGTTCAATACCTTCCCAAGTCTGATGTTATATCTCTCTTAATCTTTTTCTACAAGAATAAGTAATATGCCAAATCCGTTGATTGTCATCAATTTAAATTGGTGAAGGATAAGCATAACACAATTCTTATTCTTGTTTCGTCCTAATGATTAATTCTTATTCCGGAGGCCCTTCAAACTCTCGGTTTCATTTGTTTCATCTTCTCTTTTTCCCGGAGTCCAACCTCTTTCAATTATATTATCACGGAGATCTCTATCTAAATCATTACGAGGCTTCAATCTTATTCTTTTCATCATTCAATTATTTTGGATCATTCTTTTTATTACCAGAGTTCTTCATGAAGGTTCTACATGATGGTTCATAAAGGATTTAATTCCTTCTCGAAGTTTTCATCGAGGTTCATTCTAGGGAGCTCAAGCATTCTTCATCTTTCTATCCGGAGTGCAATTCTTTCTTCCGTATCATTGGAGATGGTATTATGTCATTCTTAATAAATTTGAGTTCATGATTCACATGTTATTAAGAATGAGGTATTTTAAATCCATCAATCTCTTCTTTGGAGTTATCTTGGATTATATTTCACCTTAAGCCTTCTCTAAGGATGTTTGCTATTATGGTGCTTATAAATGATCCAAGTTCTTCATTTATTCTCCCGGTGAAATACTTTCTCATCTCCTTGTTCTTATCAATCCAATTCTTTGACCGTGAGTGGCAGGTTTTCATCTCTTAATTTGAGAGGTATTCCATAAGACCATATCAAGCTTATTATTTTCGTTGTGGGTTTTCCAACAACTCCATTCTATCTTCTGTTGTAACCGTGCTCTCTCAAGATATTGTTTTCCTTCGTTCAATCCATTCCATTCTTACTTTTGTTCTGGAGGCATTGTGATGTTCATCTTTTCAACCCATCATCTCGTTTTATCAAAGATCATGATCTTTCCATGCCTATCCTTTTAATCTGAGTGTTGTGTCCTCTTTTCAAGTATCCTCTTCTTGTCTTGTTCAATTTCTTCCATTTACAGTCAAAGTGCTGTCCAAATTATATCACTCTTATTCCTTCCCTATCTTGCTTAACCAGAGTGTCGTGTTTTCATTTGAGCTCTCTCATCTTATCAAATTTTGACTCCCTTCTCAACCGGAGTGCGTTCTGGGATCTTTCTTACCCCTTGTTCCATTCATTCAATAGTTCCGATGGAAGCTATTGTGATTTCTTCAAGTATCTTCTCATCTTATCAAGACCTTATTCAATTATTTTTTTCTTTCCAACCGGAGTGCTGCCCAAATTTGGTCTTCCTTGATCCCCTTCCTTAACCGTAGTGTTTTTCTATATATATCTTCCCTTCAACCTCAAAGTTTCGCAATGTTCTTTGTCCCTCTTTTCTAACGGAGTGTTTTCGACTTTGTTCTCCTTCGTTCTATTCTTTTCTTGAATTTGTTCAACCTCGCAAGGTTCTTTGGGTTCACTCGTTTGCCAAAGGAGCAACTTAGTTTTACCTCTCCTCTCTTCTCTTCCGTTGTTCCCCTCCGGTGCCATTCTAGATCTCGGGACGAGATCCTCTCGTAGTGGTGGAGTGTTGTAACGCCCCGAGACCGATGTGCCAGGTGTCATGCAGTTATTCGATGTTGTTGCGTTGTCATGTGCTTGCGTGTTGCATCATGTCACGTCATCATGTGCATTGCATCATGTCATCATGCCATCATATCATTAATTGTTGCAACTCAACTAAATAAATCGTATGGATCTTCGGTCCATTTAAATTGAGGGATTTCACTTGTGATATCTCTTTATAACATATTGAAGCCTCTCAATATTATTAGAGAGCTATAATAAAATTTTATTCCAATAATTTGGAATCACCCATTAACACACTTGCAATTTTTCCCCATGTCTTTTCTACTTCAAGTTTGACTTCAAAACCTTGCCCGCTTTTCTCTTCCCTTTTGCCGAGGTTCCTCCACAAATTTCAACATTTTTGGACACTTCAAAACCCAAGTCCCAGTTCAAACCATTTGAATTAAATTCAAATGAGTTTGAATTTAAATCTTGCAATCTTGCCACTCCAATTTGCTTGGAACGAGCACCTTTTCGTGAGTCCGGGAAAATTAAACCCTTTCCCAAATTCCTTCCCTAATCCTTACTTTTCTCTCTTTTGCTTCCTTCCTTCTTTTCTTTTTTTTCTCTCTTCTCTCCTCTGTTTTGAGTAGAGAGGTTATGGGGGAGAAGAGAGCCCAGCCAGGCAGGCCCATCTGCGCCATCGCGCCTCCCTCTCCACTGGGCCTCCCTAGGCCAATTCCCGCACCGGCCCAACTTCCCTCCTAACCCTAGCCCCGACCGTATCCTTCTCCCGATCCCATCTTCCCTCGTCTCCCTCCGCTCGCCGCCAAGAGCCCTGCGCCCGATTCCTCATCTCCCCTCGAACCCCACTCCCTCGATCCCTTCCTCCCCGACGCCCTCTCCTGGCCTCGCGCCGCCTCTCTCCCCTTTCCTCCTAGCGTCGCTGCGCAGAGAGGGGGCCGCTACCGCGACCCTGTCGAACGCCGAATCCCGAGCGCCGTGCCCTCAAGGGCCCCGCCTTCGCGTCGCCGTCCTCCATGGCCGTAGCCGACCGAGCTCGAAGCTCCCGCCGCCCAGCATCTCCGCGCCCTCATCCTCGCCTTCAAGCCCCGCGCCTGGATACTTCAAGGTCCCATGCTGCCGGACCTCTTCTGCACGCCGCCGTCCGCGACCAGCAGGAGGCCGCCACTCGCCTCACCTCCTGCCTCCTGCGCGCCTCCTCCTCGCGAAGTCCCTGTCGCCGAGCACTCGAGGAGGAGCTCCTCGAGCACCTGCGCCTGCCGCCGTCGTCCTCCGCGCCCAGCAAGAGCCCCGCCAGCTCCCGTCGCCCCCCGTCTGCGCCCTCGCGGCTCTGCCTCGCCATGGAGGCCTCTGTGTTGGCCCTGGTGTGTTTGTGGAGCCACCGGACCATGGCCAAGTCCCGCGGCCGTCGCCCTGCATCGCACCAAGTCCCTCGTCGTGCCCCTGTTGTTGTTGACACCAAGCCCAACTGTCACCGAACAGGGAATATGTCGAGTACCAGGTCAACAATATCGCCAAGTTCGTCTTTCGATGTCTTCGAAATCGCCAAGTACCACGACGTCAAGTACCTCTACGCACGGATAACGCCAAGTACATGGATACGCCGAGCTTTCTCTCCGAATGAGTGTACGACTACCGTAGCGCCGAAGACCTTGGATGCTTGAACGAGTACCGAACGAAACGCCAAGTACCACTATCGCCGAGTACGACTACTTCCACGTTGGTACGAGAACAACTACCGTCGCCCCCGGGAACCTTGGATTCGTCAAGTACCTCTCCGAAAACGAACGTGAACCACTACTTCCCTCGATGTCCGAGAACGCCTACTTCCCCTACGTCCCATCGAACCCGAGCCGTCTCCTTTGCATGCTCCGAAGGTATAACCTCGAGACGACGTCCATGAATGAATGCTTGCGATGTTTGAGATGCTTGGTTTTGCACTGTGTCCAAATTGTCACCCGTTTCCTTGTCGCTAACTCGTGGGACACCCGGAATCCGGGAGCGCCCCACCATCTTTTGCACGCATCCGCACACTTCTTCTTTACATCGGTATCTCATCGAGTTACCGGAACCGATATGTTGCCGTGGCATCATTTTTGGATTCGTTGCCGTGACACCCCTTTTCCCTTCCACCACGGTGTCAATGCTTCATAATGCTCATGTCAACTCTTAATAAAAATTGCATAAATTTGAACATGTCATCCGCATCATGTTAACAACATTAAGATGGTTTAAATTGTTGTTTGCATTAATTTACTAATGCATATGGGGATTTACCGGATTTGTAGTTTGCTATATCCGGCCCCATTTAAATTGTTTAGATAGACAATCCCTTTATGTTTCATCTCTTGCCATGTTTAACAACATTTAATATTGTTGAGTACCTAACCGGGAGAGAACTAAATAATTGATGTGGAGTTTCGTCGGTATGCAACGGAGTTGCATATTGAGCTCCACTTAATTTGTAGGTTTGTTTGTGCACTTTGCCAGGTCATGCATATTTAAACCGGACATGCATCATACTTGTTTGAGCATCGTGCCATGTGGTTGTCATGGTTGTTTACTATGTTGTTTGCTTTCTTTCCGGTGTTGCTTCTTCGGGTTGGTTCAGGTAACGTCGAGTTTGTGAGGACCCATTCGTCTACGTCCGTTTGTCTTCTTCATGGACTCGTTCTTCTTCCTTGCGGGATTTCAGGCAAGATGATCATACCCTCGAAATCACTACTATCTTTGCTATGCTAGTTTGCTCGCTCTTTTGCTATGCCATTGCTATGATGCCTACCACTTGCTTGTCAGCCTCCCAAATTGCCATGTTCAGCCGCTAACCCACCATTGTCCTAGCAAACCGTTGATTGGCTATGTTACTGCTTTTCTCAGCCCCTCTTATAGCGTTGTTAGTTGCAGGTGAAGATTGAAGTTTGTTCCTTGTTGGAACATGGAGATCGTTCCTTGTTGGAACATGTTTACTTGTTGGGATATCACAATATATCTTATTTAATTAATGCATCTATATACTTAGTAAAGGGTGGAAGGCTCGGCCTTATGCCTGGTGTTTTGTTCCACTCTTGCCGCCCTAGTTTCCGTCATATCGGTGTTATGTTCCCGGATTTTGCGTCCCTTACGCGGTTGGGCTATAATGGGAACCCCTTGACAGTTCGCCTTAAGTAAAGCTTTGCCAGCAATGCCCAACATTGGTTTTACCATTTGCCACCTAGCCTTTTTTCCCTTGGGGGTCTCGCGCCCAAGGGTCATCTTATTTTAACCCCCCCCCCCCCCGGGCCAGTGCTTCTCTAAGTGTTGGTCCAACTGAGCGATGTCCGAGGCTACCAAGGGCAACTCTGGGCTGGCTTACCCGACGTCTTGCTCATCCGGTGTGCCCTGAGAAAGAGATATGTGCAGCTCCTATCGGGATTTGTCGGCACATCTGGGTGGTGTTGCTGGTTTAGTTTTACCCTGTCGAAATGTCTTGTTGTACTGGGATACCGAGTCTGATCGGAATGTCTCGGGTGGAGGTCTATTCCTTCGTTGACCGTGAGAGCTTGTCGTGGGCTAAGTTGGGACACCCCTGCAGGGATTTGATCTTTCGAAAGCCGTGCCCGCGATTATGGGCAGATGGGAATTTGTTAACGTCCGGTTGTAGAGAACCTGAACTTGGCCTTAATTAAAATGAATCAACAGCGTGTGTAACCGTGATGGTCTCTTTCCGGCGGAGTCCGGGAAGTGAACACGGTTGTTGGAGTTATGCTTGACGTAGGTAGTCCAGGATCACTTCTTGATCATACTTTTATCGACCGTGCCTTGCCTTCTCTTCTCGCTCTTTTTTTGTGAATAGGTAGCCACCATGTATGCTAGTCGCTTGCTGCAGCTCCACCTCATACCTTTACCTTACACATAAGCTTAAATAGTCTTGATCGCGAGGGTGCGAGATTGCTGAGTCCCCGTGGCTCACAGATACTTCCAAACCCAGCTTGGTGGTGCCGATGAGTCCGTGCAGATGATGCAACCAAGCTCAGGAGGAGCTCGATGCAGATCTTGTCCTTTGTGTTGTTTCGTGCTAGTCGATCAGTAGTGGAGCCCAGTTGGGGTCGATCGGGGACCTTTGTCGCATTTGGGGTTCTTCTTTATTTTGGCTCCGTAGTCGGGCCCTGATTGTACTTGATTGATGTAATGTTTTATTCATGTAATTGTGCGAAGTGGCGAGTGTAAGCCAACTATGTATCTCTTATTCCTTATTATATTACATGGGTTGTGTGAAGATTACCTCACTTGCGACATATGCCTTCAATGCGATTATGCCTCCAAGTCGTGCCTCGACACGTGGGAGATATAGTCGCATCGAGGGTGTTGCAAGTTGGTATCAGAGCCTTCCCCGACCTTAGGAGCCCCCATTGCTTGATCGCTTTTAGCAGCCGAGTTGTGTCTAGAAAAATGTTTTGAGTCATTAGGAATTATATATCGGAGAGTTTAGGAATTCTTTTTACTCCCCAGTCCCTTCGTCGCTCTGGTGAGGCATCCTGACATAGAGTTTTGACTCTTCTCTTCTCAAATTTCACTAAAAAAAAATTTTAGGATCACGCGAGTATCTTGGATTTGTTCTGATGGCTTATGATGAGAATACTGTCTTGGTGCCTCCTGTCAGGGGTTTAGTGGAAGTGTCCCGGGGAGTTGAGCTCTGAGGTGTTGTTATCATAATTCTATCGTTGCAATTCTGGCATACTTGAGATATGTGCGCGACATCGAAAATCTCCTTTATGCAGTTCGTTGGTGATAACCTCGACGCCACCCAGTACTGGGGCGGGAGTTCGGGAGTATCGCCATAACTTGTATAACGGATGCTTTTCGAAGGTTGAGGTAGATGGTTTCCGAAGGTTTCTTGGTTATGTGTTGAAGGATGGATACAGATGGATGTAGGTATTGCTAGTTTGGGTGAGATATTATGCTTCCCCAGTATCCCCAACACCTAATTGCATAACCGGAAAATTTCGGGAGTTTCATAGGTGGGAATTCAAGTAGCTCTTAGGATATCTTTCCGACAGATGTATGATATGAAATTGGGGTTCAACGTCTAGTGGTTCGCCTATTCACGGTCGATTTTACAGTGGTCTCATTGTGTCTTAAAGAGTCCTTGGCTATGCTGACTCGGGGACGCTTCGTAGGTCATGTGCACTGCCTTGTACATGATGGTGTTGTACGATCGAGCCTGTGTAGGTCCCACCATGAAAACTTCGGACGAAATCTCTATCATATGTTTGTTCCGGCTTATTCTGCAAGCCAATCCTTTGTTTTGTTTTGAGTTGTGGTATTCGAGTTGCTTCGAAGTCAAATGTGGATTCCATACCTTTCCCCAAATGGTGTTCTCATATTCCTATGCGAATACTAATCCTTCATGATAATCGAGATTGTCATGTTAATTCTTTTCAACCGGTGTGTCTCTCCTCAAGTGGATCCGTTCACTTCAACACCCGCTAGATCAATTATCACTTCTTCTCAACGGTGTTTGTTTCATTCGTCTCCAAGTTGCCTTTGTTTTCCCGCCCTCCCTCCCTTGCTTTTCTCCGAGGACTCATATATCTTAATCAATTATCATTTTATTGATGTGAAGTCTCTTCTTTCTTTCCTTTCAATATTCTTACCCGGTGTTGCTCATGAAGTTTCTAACGGAGCTTCAAGTTCGTCACTCTTTACTCATTTTCCTTCTCCGGTGGATTCAAGTCAAGCTTTGTTGATCATGTCTTTTCCTCATTTCAATGCTTTCTTATGCCGGTGCAATTCTTTATCATTCTACTTCTCGCTATTTATTATTCCGGAGTGCTCAAGATATCTCGAAGATTCGTGTATCCACTCTTCTTTCATTCAAGCTATTTCGAGGATGTTATATCATTCAAGCCTTTTTATTCAACCGGCGCATTCTCCTTTTCAAGTAATCGTTCAACGGTGTTTCTTTTGAGTGGGCCCTAACCCACAGGTCTTTTTACAGGATCTTACCTGACTCTTCTTATTTTTTTCGGAGTTACTCCCAAATTCTTTTCAAAGTTGACGTAAGGATGGATTGTCATCAGTCATATGTATTTCTTCAAGATCTTTCAAATTCTTTTTGTCGTTGGCTCAACTTTTCCATTCTTCATTCCGGTGTGCCTCAATAATTCTTGATGGTGTTTATCATCGTCATTCTCATATTCTGAAGACCGAAGAAGATTTTTTTTTCTCAATCTTGCTCCATTCTCTTCAAGATTCGTGATTCTAGCTTGTTGCCATCCTCTCATAATTATTTGCGATTGTGAGATATTCTTTTCAACCATCCGGAGTAATTCAGGAGCCTTTTCAGTTTGTTTCTCCGGAGTCCATCATCTAAGATTTATTCATTCTTAGCTTTCAGCTCTCATTCTTCAATTTTACCGGTGCTGCGTTCAAGTGATCTTTAATCGGCTCGTGATCTTTCCGTTCTCTTGTATCTAAATTCTCTCGAGCATCTTCATTCATGTGCTAATTCTTCCCGGAGTTTCCTTATCTTCTCTTCGTTCCTTTTCAATTCTCACGGTGGTTCGTTCAAGATTCCTCTTCTTTCATTATCATATCAATTTTATTCCTTGTTTCAACCCTTCCGGCGGTTCGTTCAATACCTTCCCAAGTCTGATGTTATATCTCTCTTAATCTTTTTCTACAAGAATAAGTAATATGCCAAATCCGTTGATTGTCATCAATTTAAATTGGTGAAGGATAAGCATAACACAATTCTTATTCTTGTTTCATCCTAATGATTAATTCTTATTCCGGAGGCCCTTCAAACTCTCGGTTTCATTTGTTTCATCTTCTCTTTTTCCCGGAGTCCAACCTCTTTCAATTATATTATCACGGAGATCTCTATCTAAATCATTACGAGGCTTCAATCTTATTCTTTTCATCATTCAATTATTTTGGATCATTCTTTTTATTACCGGAGTTCTTCATGAAGGTTCTACATGATGGTTCATAAAGGATTTAATTCCTTCTCGAAGTTTTCATCGAGGTTCATTCTAGGGAGCTCAAGCATTCTTCATCTTTCTATCCGGAGTGCAATTCTTTCTTCCGTATCATTGGAGATGGTATTATGTCATTCTTAATAAATTTGAGTTCATGATTCACATGTTATTAAGAATGAGGTATTTTAAATCCATCAATCTCTTCTTTGGAGTTATCTTGGATTATATTTCACCTTAAGCCTTCTCTAAGGATGTTTGCTATTATGGTGCTTATAAATGATCCAAGTTCTTCATTTATTCTCCCGATGAAATACTTTCTCGTCTCCTTGTTCTTATCAATCCAATTCTTTTCCCGTGAGTGGCAGGTTTTCATCTCTTAATTTGAGAGGTATTCCATAAGACCATATCAAGCTTATTATTTTCGTTGTGGGTTTTCCAACAACTCCGTTCTAGCTTCTGTTGTAACCGTGCTCTCTCAAGATATTGTTTTCCTTCGTTCAATCCATTCCATTCTTACTTTTGTTCCGGAGGCATTGTGATGTTCATCTTTTCAACCCATCATCTCGTTTTATCAAAGATCATGATCTTTCCATGCCTATCCTTTTAATCTGAGTGTTGTGTCCTCTTTTCAAGTATCCTCTTCTTGTCTTGTTCAATTTCTTCCATTAAAGTCAAAGTGCTGTCCAAATTATATCACTCTTATTCCTTCCCTATCTTGCTTAACCAGAGTGTCGTGTTTTCATTTGAGCTCTCTTATCTTATCAAATTTTGACTCCCTTCTCAACCAGAGTGCGTTCTGAGATCTTTCTTACCCCTTGTTCCATTCATTCAATAGTTCCGATGGCAGCTGTTGTGATTTCTTCAAGTATCTTCTCATCTTATCAAGACCTTATTCAATTCTTTTTTTCTTTCCAACCGGAGTGCTGCCCGAATTTGGTCTTCCTTGATCCCCTTCCTTAACTGGAGTGTTTTTCTATATATATCTTCCCTTCAACCTCAAGGTTTTGCAATGTTCTTTGTCCCTCTTTTCTAACGGAGTGTTTTCGACTTTGTTCTCCTTCGTTCTATTCTTTTCTCGAATTTGTTCAACCTCGCAAGGTTCTTTGGGTTCACTCGTTTGCCAAAGGAGCAACTTAGTTTTACCTCTCCTCTCTTCTCTTCCGTTGTTCCCCTCCGGTGCCATTCTAGATCTCGGGACGAGATCCTCTCGTAGTGGTGGAGTGTTGTAACGCCCCGAGACCGATGTGCCAGGTGTCATGCAGTTATTCGATGTTGTTGCGTTGTCATGTGCTTGCGTGTTGCATCATGTGCATTGCATCATGTCATCATGCCATCATATCATTAATTGTTGCAACTCAACTAAATAAATCGTATGGATCTTCGGTCCATTTAAATTGAGGGATTTCACTTGTGATATCTCTTTATAACATATTGAAGCCTCTCAATATTATTAGAGAGCTATAATAAAATTTTATTCCAATAATTTGGAATCACCCATTAACACACTTGCAATTTTTCCCCATGTCTTTTCTACTTCAAGTTTGACTTCAAAACCTTGCCCGCTTTTCTCTTCCCTTTTGCCGAGGTTCCTCCAAAAATTTCAACATCTTTGGACACTTCAAAACCCAAGTCCCAGTTCAAACCATTTGAATTAAATTCAAATGAGTTTGAATTTAAATCTTGCAATCTTGCCACTCCAATTTGCTTGGAACGAGCACCTTTTCGTGAGTCCAGGAAAATTAAACCCTTTCCCAAATTCCTTCCCTAATCCTTACTTTTCTCTCTTTTGCTTCCTTCCTTCTTTTCTTTTTTTTTTCTCTCTTCTCTCCTATGTTTTGAGTAGAGAGGTTATGGGGGAGAAGAGAGCCCAGCCAGGCAGGCCCATCTGCGCCATCGCGCCTCCCTCTCCACTGGGCCTCCCTAGGCCAATTCCCGCGCCGGCCCAACTTCCCTCCTAACCCTAGCCCCGACCGTATCCTTCTCCCGATCCAATCTTCCCTCGTCTCCCTCCGCTCGCCGCCAAGAGCCCTGCGCCCGATTCCTCATCTCCCCTCGAACCCCTCTCCCTCGATCCCTTCCTCCCCGACGCCCTCTCCTGGCCTCGCGCCGCCTCTCTTCCCTTTCCTCCTGGCGTCGCTGCGCAGAGAGGGGGCCGCTATCGCGACCCTGTCGAACGCCGGATCCCGAGCGCCGCGCCCTCAAGGGCCCCGCCTTCGCACCGCCGTCCTCCATGGCCGTAGCCGACCGAGCTCGAAGCTCCCGCCGCCCAGCATCTCCGCGCCCTCATCCTCGCCTTCAAGCCCCGCGCCTAGATCCTTCAAGGTCCCATGCTGCCGGACCTCTTCTGCACGCCGCCGTCCGCGACCAGCAGGAGGCCGCCGCTCGCCTCACCTCCTGCCTCCTGCGCGCCTCCTCCTCGCGAAGTCCCTGTCGCCGAGCACTCGAGGAGGAGCTCCTCGAGCACCTGCGCCTGCCGCCGTCGTCCTCTGCGCCCAGCAGGAGCCCCACCAGCTCCCGTCGCCCCCCGTCTGCGCCCTCGCGGCTCTGCCTCACCATGGAGGCCTCCGTGCTGGCCCTGGTGTGTTCGTGGAGCCACCGGACCATGGCCAAGTCCCGCGGTCGTCGCCCTGCATCGCACCAAGTCCCTCGTCGTGCCCCTGTTGTTGTTGACGCCAAGCCCAACTGTCACCGAACAGGGAATATGTCGAGTACCAGGTCAACGATATCGCCAAGTTCGTCTTTCGATGTCTTCGAAATCGCCAAGTACCACGACGTCAAGTACCTCTACGCACGGATAACGCCAAGTACATGGATACGCCGAGCTTTCTCTCCGAATGAGTGTACGACTACCGTAGCGCCGAAGACCTTGGATGCTTGAACGAGTACCGAACGAAACGCCAAGTACCACTATCGCCGAGTACGACTACTTCCACGTTGGTACGAGAACAACTACCGTCGCCCCCGGGAACCTTGGATTCGTCAAGTACCTCTCTGAAAACGAACGTGAACCACTACTTCCCTTGATGTCCGAGAACGCCTACTTCCCCTACGTCCCATCGAACCCGAGCCGTCTCCTTTGCATGCTCCGAAGGTATAACCTCGAGACGATGTCCGTGAATGAATGCTTGCGATGTTTGAGATGCTCGGTTTTGCACCGTGTCCAAATTTTCACCCGTTTCCTTGTCGCTAACTCGTGGGACACCCGGAATCCGGGAGCGCCCCACCATCTTTTGCACGCATCCGCACACTTCTTCTTTGCATCGGTATCTCAATCGAGTTACCGAAACCGATATGTTGCCGTGGCATCATTTTCGGATTCGTTGCCGTGACACCCCTTTTCCCTTCCACCACGGTGTCAATGCTTCATAATGCTCATGTCAACTCTTAATAAAAATTGCATAAATTTGAACATGTCATCCGCATCATGTTAACAACATTAAGATGGTTTAAATTGTTGTTTGCATTAATTTACTAATGCATATGGGGATTTACCGGATTTGTAGTTTGCTATATCCGGCCCCATTTAAATTGTTTAGATAGACAATCCCTTTATGTTTCATCTCTTGCCATGTTTAACAACATTTAATATTGTTGAGTACCTAACCGGGAGAGAACTAAATAATTGATGTGGCGTTTCGTCGGTATGCAACGGAGTTGCATATTGAGCTCCACTTAATTTGTAGGTTTGTTTGTGCACTTTGCCAGGTCATGCATATTTAAACCGGACATGCATCATACTTGTTTGCGCATCGTGGCATGTGGTTGTCATGGTTGTTTACTATGTTGTTTGCTTTCTTTCCGGTGTTGCTTCTTCGGGTTGGTTCAGGTAACGTCGAGTTTGTGAGGACCCGTTCGTCTACGTCCGTTTGTCTTCTTCATGGACTCTTTCTTCTTCCTTGCGGGATTTCAGGCAAGATGATCATACCCTCGAAATCACTACTATCTTTGCTATGCTAGTTTGCTCGCTCTTTTGCTATGCCATTGCTATGATGCCTACCACTTGCTTGTCAGCCTCCCAAATTGCCATGTTCAGCCGCTAACCCACCATTGTCCTAGCAAACCGTTGATTGGCTATGTTACTGCTTTTCTCAGCCCCTCTTATAGCGTTGTTAGTTGCAGGTGAAGATTGAAGTTTGTTCCTTGTTGGAACATGGAGATCGTTCCTTGTTGGAACATGTTTACTTGTTGGGATATCACAATATATCTTATTTAATTAATGCATCTATATACTTGGTAAAGGGTGGAAGGCTCGGCCTTATGCCTGGTGTTTTGTTCCACTCTTGCCGCC
The DNA here is from genome assembly GCA_034509565.1 of Triticum monococcum. Taxonomy (NCBI): domain Eukaryota; kingdom Viridiplantae; phylum Streptophyta; class Magnoliopsida; order Poales; family Poaceae; genus Triticum; species Triticum monococcum. The sequence goes on along the minus strand of CM067845.1, from coordinate 303,775,190 downwards.
CTAGTTTCCGTCATATCGGTGTTATGTTCCCGGATTTTGCGTCCCTTACGCGGTTGGGCTATAATGGGAACCCCTTGACAGTTCGCCTTAAGTAAAGCTTTGCCAGCAATGCCCAACATTGGTTTTACCATTTGCCACCTAGCCTTTTTTTCCCTTGGGGGTCTCGCGCCCAAGGGTCATCTTATTTTAACCCCCCCCCCCCCGGGCCAGTGCTTCTCTAAGTGTTGGTCCAACTGAGCGATGTCCGAGGCTACCAGGGGCAACTCTGGGCTGGCTTACCCGACGTCTTGCTCATCTGGTGTGCCCTGAGAAAGAGATATGTGCAGCTCCTATCGGGATTTGTCGGCACATCTGGGTGGTGTTGCTGGTTTAGTTTTACCCTGTCGAAATGTCTTGTTGTACTGGGATACCGAGTCTGATCGGAATGTCTCGGGTGGAGGTCTATTCCTTCGTTGACCGTGAGAGCTTGTCGTGGGCTAAGTTGGGACACCCCTGCAGGGATTTGATCTTTCGAAAGCCGTGCCCGCGGTTATGGGCAGATGGGAATTTGTTAACGTCCGGTTGTAGAGAACCTAAACTTGGCCTTAATTAAAATGAATCAACAGCGTGTGTAACCGTGATGGTCTCTTTCCGGCGGAGTCCGGGAAGTGAACACGGTTGTTGGAGTTATGCTTGACGTAGGTAGTCCAGGATCACTTCTTGATCATACTTTTATCGACCGTGCCTTGCCTTCTCTTCTCGCTCTTTTTTTGCGAATAGGTAGCCACCATGTATGCTAGTCGCTTGCTGCAGCTCCACCTCATACCTTTACCTTACCCATAAGCTTAAATAGTCTTGATCGCGAGGGTGCGAGATTGCTGAGTCCCCGTGGCTCACAGATACTTCCAAACCCAGCTTGCAGGTGCCGATGAGTCCGTGCAGATGATGCAACCAAGCTCAGGAGGAGCTCGATGAAGATCTTGTCCTTTGTGTTGTTTCGTGCTAGTCGATCAGTAGTGGAGCCCAGTTGGGGTCGATCGGGGACCTTTGTCGCATTTGGGGTTCTTCTTTATTTTGGCTCCGTAGTCGGGCCCTGATTGTACTTGGTTGATGTAATGTTTTATTCATGTAATTGTGTGAAGTGGCGAGTGTAAGCCAACTATGTATCTCTTATTCCTTATTATATTACATGGGTTGTGTGAAGATTACCTCACTTGCGACATATGCCTTCAATGCGATTATGCCTCTAAGTCGTGCCTCGACACGTGGGAGATATAGTCGCATCGAGGGTGTTACATTGAGTACGATATAACTGGAATTACTGATGCAAGTCAAAGAAGGCCAAAGTGAGTGCTGATAGCCACGGATCAGGAGCTGATCGAGCACCTTGAGGCCAAAGTGAGTGCTGATAGCGCGAGATTTCAGTCTCTCATTGATTTGTTCATACCAACCATCGACAGCGAGCACGGCATATGCTACACCCAACCTGAGAAACTTCTAGGTAAGACACCGATCGGCCGTCTACTTGCACAAACATATTCCTTTGTTTATAGCTCTATTTTTCTTTTTAGACGCAGACCTAGTGAAGCAATTACAATTTGACAGTTAATAAAAAGTGAAACAAGTGACTGCAACATGCCAAAGATGTTATGAAAATGCCAACTAGGTACACTGAAACATGTATTCCACAATACTGCAGGTGTCACACTGAGTGGCCTAAGGAAGCATTTCTTCCAGCGCAACTCCAGGGTGTTCAAAAGGGGCACGTGGACGCGTCGCAAGATACAGTCAGAGTGCGGCATGCACGCGATGTGGCACAAGACCGGCAATACCTTGTCGGTGATGGTCAACGGCCGGCAGACAGGCAACAAAAAAGGTTCTGGTGCTGCACACCAACAAGAACTTTGACCAGCAGAGGACCAACTGTGTGATGCACCAGTACCACCTCGGGGACCTGGAGCAAGACAAGGAGCGGGAGCTGGTCCTCTGCAAGATTTTCTACCAGACGAACAATAGGGCCAGGAGTAAAACGATTATAAGTTAGTTTCGTATTGGTAGTTGTACTACCTTGTCGTCCGCAAGTTGGTATTGTTGTTAACGATCTTTTGGTATGAACTTGCATTTGCTTCCAACCATCATGCCGAGGGTCGACGTGGATATAAAGCTGAATCATTTGTTTCGAAACGAATTTTCAGGCACCTGATTTTATTTGATGGGTAGCATAAGCACCCGTCGTTCGAATTCCCAGTTCTCCAATTTTTTCGAAACAAGTGCATGCACTTATTATCACGATAAAAAACAATATCCGTGTTGCATCCCAGTTATCAGTCTGTACTTGTAGAATTCTCTCGTTTATTGAGCACGTATATTGTTTTTTCAGGTCGAGCAAGTTTCAACTAGGCTGTAGACTGCCCAGGGTTGGTTTTGTTTTTAACGGGCCCATCCCATGACAACAACGGGGCACAAAGATCCAGCAGGTATCTACTGGCCTCTGGCCCGCCGGCGTTAGTTATATTTTGTCTTACAACATCCGCAGGCAGTTTTTTTTACCGAATCAAACACACAGCCCAGTTCTATTATCCTCTTGAAATGCATGTCCTACATCCGTTTTCTAATCTCTACCTATAGTTTTACTAGTTCATATACACGTATCATTATATTGAAAACACATAAAATTCCCTTTTCATATTTACATCCTTATTTTTGTTGTTTTTTCCCACCCAGTGCTGATTTTTTACCACTGGTTTTCCCTTAAACCAACTCAATTGTCCCACGTCTTATTTGCTTACAAAAACAAAATGATTTTTTGGCAAATCAATAAGTTCTTAAAAAATGTTTAGCATTTCGGGATTACAACAGTTCGAACTCCACTGAAATATGCAAAATAAGGTTGAACTTTTTTAACGTGGTCCTGGGCAGAAAATGGGTTGTCATAAATTACTTAAGAATTAGCAAATGGGCTGGAAATTATAAAAAATAGCAAATGGGCTTAATGTTGTCTGCCACAGCTTTGGAGGCGGACTTGTGGGCCTACTAAGTTCATGCATACACAAGGTTTCTCAAAAAAGAAACTTAGTCAACAATCGACTCTACCAGCATCAGACCGTTAGATGTCAATCTAACGGTAATCGTGCTTCTTCAGTCTCTGATCTTCCTGCCCCAGCTGCCCAAACCAATGCCATTGGAACCACCTGCTCCCGCCTCCCGTGGCCGGCAGTGCTGCCGGGCAGGCCTCACGGCCCCATCATACTCGCATCCCTGGCATGTCTATCCCTCTACTCACCCACACCTCCTGTTATTTTCTGGCGACGGCAGCCGAACCAGTCAACCCTCGTACTCTCCACCACGTGGGCAGCCACTGCCGTGTCTTCCCCGGCTCCATTTCGTTCCCTTCGTAGGCCTCGCCGTCGTCCACCGCCCTGGTGCTCTCGGTGTGGCGTGGTTAACGATGTCCATCTAACGGCCGTAGTGCTTCTTCAACCTCTAGTCTTCTTGCTCCAGCCGCCCAAAGCAGCGCCGGTCGTGCCGCATGCTCCTGCCTCCTGTGGCCGACTGTGCTGTCGCGGAGGCCTCACCGTCCCCATACTACTCCCACCGCTGGCCAGGACATCCCTCCACTCACCCACTCCCCCTGTTATTCTGCGGCGACAGCAGCCTCACACCGCAGCCGAACCAGTGAACCCTCGTACTCCTCTCCGCGTGGGCATCCACTGCCGCGTCTTCCCCGGCTCCGCGTCGTCCCCTTCCTAGGCCTCGCCGTCGTCCACCACCGTGGTCAATGTGGTCAATGACCGACTTCCATCGGAAGAGTACTGTACGTGGAGAGGCTGACAGCTGGGTCCACGGCAGCCGCAAGGAAGTGCCTCCTTATTACGCACAAAATAATTATTCCTCCACCTGACAGCAGGGACCCACAGGACGGGCCACCAGTATGTCGTGTAAAAAATGTTTCCCCCCTCACTGTTGGGACCCATCGGATGGGCCACCATATTTCAGAAAAAAACGTTTGCCCCTGACTGCTGGGACCCACCGGACGGACCACTGTATTTCACGAAAAAAACGTTCCCCCCGCTGTCAGCTCGGACCCACCAGAAGTGCCTCCTTATTACGCACAGAAAAATGAATACTCCCCCTGCTAGCTGGGACCCACCATGGTGGGAGGCTGACTTGTGGGCCTACTAAGTTGACGGGGATGGAGGGCTTTGTCAACTTAGTCAATATGAACGATTCTAGCTCCAGTGACCGTATGATGTCCATCAAACGACCGTCATGCTTCTTCAATCTCTGCTCTTCCTGCTCCAGCCGCTCAAACAAGCGCCGGTGGGACTGCCTCCTCCCTCCTCCCCGCGGCCGGCTATGCTGCCGCGCAGGCCACACCGCCCCACCATACTCCCATCGCTGGCCTAGCCAACCCTCTACTCACCCACACCTGCTGTTATTCTCCGGCGACGGCAGACGAACCAGTAAACCCTCGTACAGTCGTACTCCCCTCCGCGTGGGAAACAACTACCGAGTCTTCCCTGCCTTCGTGTCGTTCCCTTCCTAGGCCTTGCCGTCGTCCATCGCCCTGGTGCTCTCGATGGGGCCTGGTCAACATGGTCAACGATCGACATGCATCTGAAGTGGACTGTACGTGGAGAGGCCGACAGCTGGGTCCACGGCCGCACGCAAGGAAATGCCCCCTTATTACGCGCAAAATAATGATTCCTCCACCTGACATCAGGGACCCACCAAAAGGGCCTCTGTATTTCACAAAAAAAACGTTACCGCCGCTGACAGCTCGGACCCACCCGCTATATCTTTGCACGCAAGGAAGTGCCTCCTTATCACGCACAAAAAAATGAATACTCCCCCTGTTAGCTGGGACCCAGTATAGTGGCAGGCTGACTTGTGGGCCTACTAAGTTGATGGGGACGGAGGGCTTTGTCAACTTAGTCAATATGCACGATTCTAGCTCCAGTGACCGTACGATGTTCATCCAATGGCCGTAGTGCTTCTTTAACCTCTGGTCTTCTTGCTCTAGCCGCCCAAACCAGCGTCGGTCGTGCCTCGTGCTCCTGCCTCCCATGGCTGGCTGCGATCCGGTGGAGGCCTCACCGCCCCCTACTACTCCCATTGCTGGCCAGGCCAGCCCTCTACTCACCCACACCCCCTGCTATTCTGCGGCGATGGCAGCCTCACACCGCAGCGAACCAGTGAACCCTCATACTCCTCTACGCGTGGGCATCCACTTCCACGTCTTCCCCGGCTTCGCGTCGTCCCCTTCCTAGGCCTCGCTGTCGTCCACCGCCCGGGTGCTCTCAGCGCGGCGTGGTCAATGTGGCCAAGGAACAGCTTCCATCGGACGTGGACTGTACGTAGAGAGGCTGACAGCTGGGTCCATGGCCGCAGCAAGGAAGTGCCTCCTTACTACGTGCAAAATAATTATTCCTCCACCTGACAGCGGGGACCCACCAGACGTGCCACCGTATTTCACGAAAAAAATGTTTCCCCTCTGACTGTTGGGACCCACCAGCTACACCTTCGCACGCAAGGAAGTGCGTCCGGGCAAAAAAACAATTCGCCCCCCTGACTGCTGGGACCCACCAGCTACATCTTCGCACACAAGGAAGTGCCTGACAGTCGGGACCCACCTGGTCGAAGTGTACGTAGCATTGTCATTCTGGTCGCGAACGTGTACGTACATACTGGTCGATGTAGAGGCGCGCACGTGTTGTAGTAGAGGCGCGCACGTAGCATGTACATGTACGTACAGCGGCCAGGGTGCAAGAAAGAAAATACGGCCCCGTATGTGTACATACAGGCGGGGTCTCGAACGCCTACTCGCGCATACGTACGGCCAGGGCTCATGTGCATGGCTGGGTCGGAACGGAGAAACATCGTCGTCGTCGTGTTCATGGGGAGGCAACGGGATGCGTCATGTTCATGGGGAGGCAACGGAATGCGTCGTGTTCATCGGGAGGCAACGGAATGCGTCGTGTTCATCGGGAGGCAACGAAACGCGTGGGAGCCAACCGGCTGGGTCGGAACGGAATGCATGGTCATGTTCATCAGGAGGGCTTGGACGGAACAGGCGATGGAAACAAGGCCTGGCGTACCACAGAACGGAGGAAACAGACCTCCTATGGTCGAAACGGGGGTCCTCTTGATCGGGCGGGGTGTAGCGTACCGCAAAACGAAGGAAACGGACCTCCTACGGTCGAAACGGGGGTCCTGTTGATCGGGAGGGGTGTGGCGTACCGCAAAATGGACGAAACGGACCTCCTACGGTCAAAACAGGGGTCCTGTTCATCGGGAGGGGGTGTGGCGTACTGCAAAACGGGACTCCACGGGATACTGTTCATCTCCACCGTCGACCTCCTCCAGCCTCCACGGGCTACCGTCGACCTCCTCCAGCCTCCACGGGCTCCTGTTCATCCAGCCTCCACCGCGTGCTACTCCACCAGCTACTGTTCAACCACCCCTCCACCGTCTACTGTTCATCCAGCCCTCCACATCACGGGGTCCTGTTCAACCACCCCTCCACGGGCACCCCTCCACCGTCTACCGTTCATCCAGCCCTCCACCACACCACGGGGTCCTGTTCATCCAGAGGCAACGCCACCGCTCACTGTTCATCCAACCCCCCCACCCCCCGGCAACGCTCACTGTTCATCCAATCGATCGGCTTCAGTTAGCAGCAGTAGCGAAGGAATCGCTCGATCGGGTTCAGTTAACAGCCATCGATCGATCGCTTGGGTTCAGTAATGCGTAGCCTGCAGTGCAATCGCTCGGGTTCAGTTAGAGCCCAACGCCTAGCTCGGGTTCAATTAGAGCCAACGCCTCACACACACGCGCGTACGTGTACGAGAGAAACGTGCATCGCTCGGCCCCGACCTCCCACCGTAACCGGGAACTCCCCGAAATTTTCCTCCCCCTCGCTTCTACCACGGTTTTTTCCGTCATGGACAGCCCAAAGAATGTCATGCAGCTGCGTCTCTGGCCCGCCCAGGATGAAAATCCCATTTTCTGTCATGATTTTTTGTCATAGAAGTAGGACCCCACCACATCTATGATGATACCGGGTTTTGTCACAATTATCGTCATAGAAGTGTCATATGTATGACAGAAAAAAAATTGTTCGGCCCAAAATGTCACGGATGTGTATTTTTTTTGTAGTGAATCCTTCTGACTAAATGCATGCTTAACTCAGCGCAGTGATAATAGCATAAGCGGGCGATAACCTCATGGATAGCCGTGTTTATGCCCATTTCTTTGCCATGGGCTATCATTCCATAGTTGATATCTCCTGTCTTGGGGTTTTCTTGGCGGCCAAAATCTTGAGTCTTGATGCTCCATGTTCTGGTATTTCTCTAACACACCTTCATCTCAGGTATTGGCAACTTCAATAGTCTAACAAATTCCATAAGGCTAGATCATAGGAACAGTCTTTGCAGTGTTGTCTTTGGTTGAGGGTGAAGCTCTTCATCTAAAATATGTAAGCCAGGGGTTCTTCGGTAAAGAAATTCAGAAGGGCACGGGATTAACTTAAGTGGATCCTATTCAGAGCCTTCCAAGTCACTTCACTCTGTGATTTCTTCAAAGCCTTCAAATTCTCCTAGTCTTCGGAGTCTTCAACCATTATAGTTTCCATTATTATAATGCACGGTAAAATCCCCTTCATTCCAAATTGGTCTTAGTTGTGCAATATCTTGTACTTCTTGGAGTGATCTCATCAGTCGAATCTTCGCATGGTCAAAAGGGGAAATGGGTATAGTCTAACTAAAAGGGAAAATATTTGATAAAACTCGGAAAAGAAGAGAGGTAAAAGATCCTTTTGAAAATGAAGTTGTAGAGAAAATATTTCCTATGGGCTTGCCAATTTCTAGGGGTTACGTCCTACAGTCAACATGTGCTCTGATACCATCTTGTAGCGACCCGACCCGAATGGATCAAGTATATGTGCTTAAGTGTCATCCCTGGATCGGTATGCTGACACACACAATACTCTAGGATTTATAACAGAGGTAAATCACATGTATAAAGTAATTTAAATACTATTGCCTCAATCCATATAGTGGAAGTAACAACAAGGTTATGGATTCCCACAGCTTACTCAATTTCACTCAAGCAACCACACCACAATCAAACAAACAATCCAAACTATCTATTTAATATAACATTCCAAATTTTAGAATTTTGGGATGTTACATCAAGATCATGCCAAATCAAGAACATGAGAGAGAGAGAGAGAGATCAAGCACATAGCTACTAGTAATAACCCTCGGTCTGAGGGTGAACTACTCCCTCCTCATCATGGTGGCCACCGCGATGATGAAGATGGCCTCCGGTGATGATTTCCCGCTCTGTCAGGGCGCCGTAACAGGGTCTAGATTGGTTTTTTGTGGCTAGATAGGCTTGCGGCGGTGGAACTTCTCATCTAGGGTTGTTTCTGGAGGTTTCTAAGATGGGCGTCGAGGGGCCCACTACCCACCAGGGCGCACCAGAGGGTGGTGGCGCGCCCTGGTGCCTATTGGGCAGCAGCTCCCCCCTTCAGTGGTTCTTTGCTCCAATATTATTCATTTGTCCATAAAAAATCTCCAAAAAGTTTCGTCCAATTCCGAGAACTTTTATTTCTGCACAAAAAACACCACCACGGTAGTTCTGCTGAAAACAACGTCAGTCCGGGTTAGTTCCATTCAAATCATACCAAAAGCATATAAAATTGTTGTAAACATCGCATGGATACTTCATAAGTTATAGATACGTTGGAGACGTATCAACAGCCATAACCAGATCAACCAACTCCATGTTCCAAAACCTGAAAAAGGCAAAATACATGTAATCATGTGTAGGAGGTCGAGTCCGAAGATCATGTTGCCATCCATGTCGGATAAAAGTAACACTCTCCATGGCCTCCAAGCATGTACATGCCTCCGTAAATAGGTCTCAATTCTCCAAACATTGTAGAGACGACCATAAAAGGAGCGTACTGGTACATCTGTACATAACCTGCATAAGATAAGTAGTTGTGTCGTTAAAAACATTGTCATTTCTACATAGCCAAAGCGACCCAATAACGGCAAGCGCTCCCACATTATAAGAATTCTAAACATGTATTCTATCCCATGTAACCAGTTGACGAATATCTTAGCAACAGTACGTGGAGAATACAAGCCAGAAGCTATCTGGATGACTGACCATATAGAACGAGCCAACTTGCAATGGAAAAACAAGTGTTTTATTGTCTAGTCGTGACGAAAAATCACATATTGCGTACTTCCATGCCAATTCCTCTTAATAAGATTGTCTTTGGTAAGAATGACTCCTCGACGAAGATACCATGCAAAGATTTTATTCTTAAGCGGTATCTTCATTTTTCAAATCTTCCTATTATTATCAGTTGGCACCTCTGACTGGATCAAAGCACTATACATAGAGTCTGCCGTGAGTATACCATTCACTTTTAGGATCCTACAAAATTCACGGGTTCCTTGTGATAATCTTACCGTGGATAGTCTATGTAACAGAGTGTTCCATGATTCAAGTTTCAGACCAATTAAATTTCTTCTGAATCAAATTCAGTGGAAGGGATTCAGAACCATGGCGATAGTATCATCCTTGTGACGCACAATATTGTATTGAGCCAAATATTGTTCTTGGAGTGTAGCGTTACCTAGCCACTTATCCTCCTACAATCTAATTTCCAATCTGTCTTTAATAGTGAAGGACCCATACCGGAAGAAGTATTTCTTCATAGCCATTAGACTAGCCCAAAAGTGTGAGTCCCTAGACTTCCAATATACTTGCGACACTGCCTTTGAGCCCACATATTTTCTCCTTAAGAGGGTTTGCCATAGACCATTTTTGTCAACAGCTTAAATAGCCATTTGCTGAGGAGGGCAGTATTTTTAACCTCAAGGTCATGAATACCAAACCCTACTAGGTCTTTGGGATGGCAAACCACACTCCATTTAGCCGGTAGATATTTATTTTTCTCAGTATATCCTTGCCAAAAGAATCTTGATCGGAAATAATCTAACCTATGCCAGACTCCTTTAGGTAGTTGGAAGAAAGAAATCTCATATAGTACCATATTACTTAGCACTGAATTTATGAGGACCAATCTACCACCCATAGATGGCAGTTTACCTTTCCAACTAATTATCCTTTTTGGTAGTCACTCCTCGACGTGTTTCCATTCCACATTTGTGAGTCTCCGATAATGTATTAGTATCCCCAAATAACTAATTGGAAGCTGGCCTAACTCGCAGCCAAACAATTCAACGTACAAGTGGGCCTTATCTCTGGCCTCGCCATAGCAAAATAATTCGCTTTTATGGAAGTTTATCTTAAAGCCTGAGAGATGTTTGAATGCTGATAAAATTAATTTTAGATTCCCTGCTTTCCCTAGGTTATGATCCATAAAAGGAATCGTATCATAGGCATGAAGGATAGAAAGTCCACCATCAACAAGATGATTAACTACCCCGTCAATTTGGTCATCAACCTTTGCACGTTCAATCATAAGTTCATGTTAGCTAACATATGAGCCACTATATTAAATAGCATGGGCGATAATGAGTCACCTTATCTCAATCCTTTCTTTGTTTGGAAGTAGTGGCCAATGTCATCATTGACTTCAATGGCCACACTACCTCCGGAAATGAAACTATGGATCAAAACGCGCCGCTCCATAGAGAAACCTTTCATTATGAGAGTATGTTGGAGAAAAAAACACTTGACTTTATCATAAGATTTCTCAAAATCAATTTTGATGACTACCCCATTCAACTTGTTCTAATATAGTTCGTGAACCGCTTTATGAAGGATTACCATCCCATCTAGGATGTTTCTACCTTCCATGAAAGCAGTCTAGGAAGGGTGAACCACATGGTCAACCACTCATGGGTACAAATATTTTTATAAGCTAGGATGGAAGAAGTGAAACATCTCATTTGTAGAAAAACGAATTGTTTTGTTCTTCTTCTTCCTAACCATTTGTTCTTGTACTCGCTTCTTCCTTTGCAAAAATTGTTGCCTTTGAGGAGTAATGATGTAGAAGAAAATGGGTTGTACCGATTGTGTTGTCTGCTAGTGGGAGACGTGAAACATATTGACAAGAGGAGCAAAGGTCTATTCAAACTATTTCGCCAAGAGGTTGGGTGTTCTTGTATGTTTTGATATGCATTGAAGTATCATGTTGGTATAGTGTTGCATCTTTTTAGGACGGGTTAAATCTTATTGTCAATGTTTGTGTTGGTCGTCTCTTCTTGTAGTCCCTTTGGTCCTTTCCAAGAACTCTCATATTGGACTTTGTTGAATATTTTTTGTATCAAATATTTTGATTTGCAATCTTAGAATGGAAATAAAAACAGAGGTACTAAGTTTACATATGAAAAATGTGTTTTGATATGTTCCATGCACAAAAACTTACATAGAACAGAATGTACAAATTAGTTATAGTAACTAAAATTTAAGTTATACATCACTGTTGAGTTAAGTAACTCGACAGAAACTTAACATTCTGAGATTCTATTCAGAGTTAACTTGTTTGAGTTAATGGATAGAGTTTTTTATTCATTGAAATTGGTTGATAAGTACATAATATTTCTAAGACATTGGTTTGCTATACAAATATGTCATCTAGGTCAAGTTATTCAGGAAGTGTCGTATTATCAGAGATTTAACATATTATTACACTGAAGAAGGTAAGTCAAGCCTAGAAAATGAAGAAAAAAATGCAATTCATAGTGTAGAGTGAACGTGGATCATGTTCATTGTTTTGAATGGATTTAGCGAATACGGAAAATGTGTTGTCAGAAATCAAACTTGATGGATTGCTAAAGTTCCCTCAAATAAAATGCGTAGATCTTAAGCTCGGTACGTTTCTTGTTAGTTCAACAAATGTTAAGGGTCAATGCTTGAAAATATCTGAAGATAGGAAAGTGAAATTCTATGATGGAGATATGCACATAGTTTTGGTATTCCTTCTCGACCAAGAAGCATTGGTGGTGTTGGTTAGAGCTCTGATGCATCTATTTATTTCTTGAAGACTAGTATCACTATGATTGGGAATGATTCTCATTGTTTGATGCTAGCAGAAAACTATTTACCCAGAGATATAACAGAAATTGTCAAGTGGAACAGAGAAAGCATGCTTTAAGGTAGCATGTGTGATATTCATTCCGGGTCATTTTGTAATACCTTCTTCTAAACCTGACTACACAACCGTTAATTATTGGGGGTCCTTTGTAGGAGTTATTATGTAGGTGAATATAATTGGCGTGAGTATGCAATGAATTTCCTGCTTGAAGCTATTACTAAGGTGCATCAACATATTGAGTCAAATTGTGTTGTCATATACTTATATGGATGGTATTTCTTTCTACAAGTAAGTTAAAGTCTAAATATCAATTAAGACAACAAATGGTGGATGGTTATATAATATTATAAACTATGTATGCAGATGTTTTATACTGATAATCAAGTAGTTGGTGTACCAAGGCATCACAATAATCTACCCATGAATGTAGACTAGGATAAGCAGCAGATAAATCTTTTTTTCTCTTGCAAGAATACAAGAAATGGTGTAACAACCTATGATGCATGTAGGATACGCCTCCAATGTATCTATAATTTTATATGTTCCATTCCATTTTATTATCATTTATACATGGTTTGGGTACATTTTTATAATTTTATTGGACTAAAATATTAATCAAGCACATGGTGTTAGTTCCTATTTTTTGGTGTTTTTGCATTTCAGGGAAATGATAATTTTAACACGTAGAAAAATTAAAAAATATATTGCAAAAAGTTGCATCGAGGGTCACCTAGGGGGTCTCGTCTTGCAAATCTTTTATTGCGGCCACTAACATTTTATTTTGCTCTTGTAAATCACAACCATGATGCACTCATGATCTCTTTTGCTTTTGTAAATCTTTTATTTGCAGCCACTAACATTTTATTTTTGTATTTTATAAATACTTTAGTCACCTTCGTGGAAACCATTTATACTAAGTACATTAGTTCTACCCTTGCATCCTAGCTTAGTTGTAGAGAGCCTAGGCCTAGTGGATATTAAGTGCACGAATAGTTGCATAAGTGGCATACGTAACTTGAGAGATTAGGAACCTACCTTTAGCTCGGTTTGGTTCGAGACTCCATATACTTTGACATCCACCTTGGAGACTGCTACAACATCTCCCTGTACTCGGGGATTATCAAGCTCTTTTCTGGCGTCGTTGCTGGGGAGCTTAGCACTAGATTGAATTTTATCGTTTGCACCTGTTTGCTTTGTTAATAAATAAAAAATTATTTGTTGTTTTGTATCATGCATGCAAAATAAAAAATAAAAAAGTCCAAAAAAATTGTAGTCACTACCATTAGAGTTGAGGAATCTCCTAAAATCCTCACTTCTCAAGAATTTGGTTCTCGTAATATTTTGAATCCGTTCATGCTTTTGCTAAACGCCCAACTACATTAATATGGGGAAAATCATTAGGAGAGCATGCAATTTTGTGAGGCATCGCTTGTCTTGAAGAGGAAAACAATTGAAGGATTTATTGGGCAACTTAGGTTGTAGGGATTTGTGTGATAGGCATGGTTTTACTTGTTGCTCTCAAAAGCACTTTGGTTTTCAATGCAAGAATTGTAAAAACCACATGATATCATCTTATGTTAAATATGATTATAATTACTGTGATATAGAAGAAATTGACGAACTGTTATCTTTATGGCCGCTAATGAAATTGCTGCTAGAGTTTACAATTTGAAAGTAGTGTTGATTGGATTAAATCTGAGACTTATGATATACTTGATTATTATCACAAAAATCATTGTCATTTGCATATATTATTGATCTTGTTAAGAAAGTATCTGTTGTCCTAGAAGATACTAATGTTTTGCTAGAACCACTAGAAGATGAAACTGCTGAAGAGAAGTGCTCATTAGATGAAAAGGATGAGGAGGTGAGTGAAGATTAAAAGAAAGAAGAGCGGATTAGATACCCATGTCCTGGTGGTGATAGTAACTCTCTAACTCATACATTGCTTGCCTACCCTCTATGCTTACTGGAGGATGAAAACTATGTTGCTGAAATTCATGATCCTTTGAACTCATTAGATGAAAAATCCCTTTTCGACGTCTTTGATGCTTATTGTACTTATGGACATGATGTCCCTCTTATAGAAATACATGGAAACGAATTAGCTACTATTATGTATGAGACAACATACAACTGATAACGTTTTTCTCACATATGAGAGACCTATCTTGTTTTTTAATTATTCTAACTACACTACAAAGGAGAAATTTTGTTACATTGAGAATTTTGTTTCTAGTTTGCAACTCACTTGTGCTCATGAAGATTCGATAGAAGTTATATACTTGAGTTTGCTTCCATTACTTGCAATTAATATGCGAGATGAAGAAATAAGTGACCTATCCATGTATCTAACACACTACAATTGCAAGAAACTACTTATATGATGCATTGCCATTTACCTGCTTCTTATGATTTACTTTGTATGATATGTTAATGCATAGGAAGTGGGCTATACTTTGTTGTTATATGCGCTATGTTATATTTTGCACTCTATTTAGATCCAAAATTTTAATGCATAAAATTGGGACCGATGTACCTTGCGATCCATGTGGAATGATTAAATGCGCACTCTATGCCTAGCTTTATGGATTTAAAGAAAGTGATGCCTGGAAGACAACCCAAAAGTTTTAGAGAGTCATTTTTTTGTGCCTTTAAACTTTTCAAACACAAAAAATAAAGAGGGGAACCTAAATTTTTTTGAAAAAGAGAAGTGATTGGAAAGGTATGCACTGTAGAAGTGGTAGTGCACCTTAAAATTTTATATTCATGCCCATGGAAACACTATAGATCTTTTCATGTTATGTCAGTAAGATGAAGCATTGACTATTGATAGATATACAATACACCATGACCAACATAGAAGTCAGATGCTTGTCGCGTGAACTCATTTTCACTAAAATTTTCATGTTCAGATATATGAACAATAATAAAGTAATCCAAGACAACAATTATATCTAGACACATATGAAGACAAACAATAAGTGACTCGTCAAAATATTGACATTCCTTGGATAATTTTGCCCTACTAAAAAGGAATAACTAAAACCTTAATGTGTGTAGCACCTATAGAAAGTAAAAGCTTCAACCCAATTAACCATTCATATTCAACATTAATTATTTGTGCAAAAACATTTGAAGCGACATGAGGCTTCAAAAAATAGCATGATAAGGAGATATATAAACAACAAACCTTGTCCATTCCTATGAATTTAACCATCAAAAGTATAATCTCCATGGTACTAGAGAGACAAGGCTAATATCAGTATTATTGATGTCATCAATCCGATCCTTGGTAATACCAGTAATGATTTTGCCTCTCATAGATTTTTTGACTAACTACTGCAGGGCAAAGTCCCGCAGTCTTTTATTGCCAACCAAGGAACCAAGTTCAACTGTACAAACTAGCAACTAAGAAAACAAGAAAGAAAGAAGGGAAAGAACTACCTACCTATTACAAGCCTCAAGGGAGGCAAGCTAGTCAGGCCAAGAGCTTAGGTCTAATAGAAGCCTTAACCCTATGAGCTAGCAAACAAAAGCCATGTAAAAATTTCATCTCTAGCTCCCAAAAGTTGCGCTCTCACCCCTAATGGTCCTTCCATTTCTGATGATCCAGATGTTCCATGTTGCTGTGAATATAACCTCGAAGAAAAAAGGGTGTGAGAACCTCCTCTTGGCCAAGATGATCCACTGCTAGATATCGTTGCCTCCAGACTAATCAATCTGCAAGTAATTCTAGATCCTGAGACTAAAGTTGCAGGAGAAAAATAGGTGCATCCTGTCTTCATAAGTGTTCTGGCAGCAGAGAACACAAAGGTTATCCTCCTGTGGAGATCTCCAGTGTCTCCTCACAAGCAGGTTCTTGGTATTGAACCTGTCAAAGAATAACAACTAGGCAAACACCTTTATTTTTGGAGTGCATCTACTCGCCCAAAGCCACCAGCATAGCTCAGCTATAGTCAGGTGAGAATGCGTAGTGGTGTAATAGCTCTTGGTCATATAACATCTAGTTTTTCCTGTCCAGGAGCAAATGTCCGCAATGTGAGGATCTCTCTAGAGATTATCAACCCAGTCTGAAAGCATGTCAATCTCCAAGGCTGCTTCCTATGATATAGGTAGCTGGAAGTATGTTGATCTATCATGACAGTTGAAGAAATCATTGGCCAAAATCTTATCAACATTGACAAAGGAGAACAACCTGGGTAATCTTAGTCTCAGTGGTGTTAAGGAGCCACCCACCTCCCATGCATCAGACCAAAATAGGATAGAGTCACCCATGTTGACAGAAGCGGTGGCTAGGGATCTATAATTATCATTAAGTTTAAAAACATCCTTCCACTAGAAGGAGCCATAAAAAATAGTGGCTTGAGGAACAACCCCATCATAATAGGCATTCCAAATCAAATAAACCCATGGAATATCTTCCTTATTATGCAACATATGTAGGTTCTTAATCAACAATCCTTGGTTCTGAAGTCTGAGGTTGATTATCCCTAGACCTCCCTTATCCTTTGGCCTACACACCGTGTCCCAGGTAGCAAGGGACTGTCTAGGAGTGCCAGAGTTTCCCCTCCATATGCATTGCCTCTCAATCCTCTCCAACTGCTTAATGATGCTAGATGGAATTTGGTGGGACCAGAGGAAGTAAATTGGCATGGAGGAAAGCATCGAATTCAGCAGCTACAGCCTGCATCCTTGATTGAGCATGGATGAACCGACAAATAGCCTTCTTTCCGCAGCATCCACTAGAGGCATGAGATCTTGAATGGAGGGCCTAGTGGTGCTGATGGGAAAACCAAGGTATGTGAATGGGAGTTTTCTAGGTAGCAATTCAAAAGGCTAGCAAATCTGATTGCCTCTTCCTCAGGCACATTTAGGGGGATCATTTGAGATTTCATGAAGTTGACCCTAAGCCTAGTGGACTGAGCAAAAGTGTGTAGCATATCTTTCAAGGCCAAAATTTGTTCCTCAACAGCAGGTAGTATAGGAATGGTGTCGTTAGCATACTAGATAATTGGGGAAGTTTAGATCATCTCAAGCAATGGGTACACGGGTACATCAAGCTGCTATACAAATAGTTTTTAACCCCTTTCCGCGATGGCATTTTAAAGCATCGCCTTGCCAGTGTGTGCGATAGGGGGGGTCCTTCCCACATGATCCAAAAACTGTCGGGGATAGGGAGCCATGATACAGACGTGTTGCCAAATGTAATCGTATGCGATGCGGCAACATATAGCACACACCACATTCTGGCACACGTGTGGGATTGGTGATCAAATGTTTCTAATGATGCAGTGAAAACAAACAATGTTTCATACTGAACCGTTTGCGAAATAGTGTCCAAGGCACACGGGCCATCATAGAAACTATGTGCGATATGTGCCCCATCACACATGAGTATTCTGCAGAAATCGCCTGCCATGCATGAGACCATCGCCCACGTTTCGCGAAAAATTACCGTGTGTGATAATGTGCTATCACAAATGGTTCAAGAGCCCCTTCGCACACATACAAGTGTTGTAGATCATCTGTGATTTGTTGTGTATCACCGACGGTTGATTTATGAGTGACGTGTGCTTTCTATTCGGGGTCGCACATGTTTCCTGAAAAATTTACGAGTGTGATTGCATTTTGCATTGGGGCACGGTTTATTATAAGCTCTCATGTGCGGTAATGTGCTATCACAAATGGTTTGGGAGCCCCTACACACACGTAGAATTGCTGCAAATCATCTCCGATCTGCTATTTATCACCGACGGTTCCACTATGATTGACGTATGATTTCCGTTGTGGATCGCGCACAATCATTTAGTTGGATCGTGTGCGCATTAATAGCCAGGTTAAAGCAAAAATATCGCATTTATATTGGCATGCAAAAAAGCAATTTCGCCACAAATATGCAATTGAACAAACAATGTCCGCAGGAAGAACATTTATGAGAATTCGCAACAATTGCAATTGAACAAATGGTAGCTAAATTCCAATGATTTGTCGACATATATATGCAGTACATAATTAATCATAGTGTACGAAATACAAAGACCTCATCACATGGAAAACAACGGATCCATGCGTATATGTTTAGCGGCTAACTGTTACTCATTGTTTTAGGAGAAGGCATGCTGAAATCTTCAATATCACCAGTGGGCTTGATGTAGTGATTCGAGAAGAAGTTGCCGATAAATCTCCTAACCATCAGCAATTCATCAGCGGGGAGTGGTTCAGGGGTCCTAGGTTCAAAGATGAGCAACATGATTTTTAAGATCAGAATGTGCCATATGAGTGGAGTAGAAGATATTAATTAAGATAGAATTACTGGTACTAATTCGCGAGCATCTTCACAACTATCAGAGGATTTGCAGATGAAGATCATGTGTCTGCAAACATAGTATCCACAAAGGTTGGTCCCTGCTTGTTGTCGAGGACACTGATTTTTTCTATAGAATTAGTCAAGTATTTGCCCTATTAGGAACAATCTAACCGGTGTTAGATGTATTTTTTTTCTTTGGACAGAAATAGAAAGAGGTTTATTTAGAAACTTGAAAAATTTACTAGTGTAAGAAAAGGTATTTGCAAACTATTGGATACATTTTTCGAAATAATGGATTTCGGTGTCTTACTGGAAACGATCTCGTGTTGCAGAGTGATACGTCTCTGTCGTATGTACTTTTCCAAACACTTTTGCCCTTATTTTGGACACTAACTTGCATGATTTGAATGGAACTAACCCGGACTGACGCAGTTTTCAGCAGAATTGCCATGGTGTTATTTATGTGCAGAAACAAAAGTTCTCAGAATGACCTGAAACTTCACAGAACGTCTATTTGGAAATAATAAAAAATCCTTGCAAAAGATGAAGACCAGGGGCCCACACCCTAGCCACGAGGGTGGGGGCGCACCCGCCCCCCTACCTCGTGGGCCCTCTGGAGCTCCTCCGACCTCAACTCCAACTCTATATATTTGCTTTCAGGGAGAAACAAATCAGAGAGAAGGATTCATCGCGTTTTACGATACGGAGCCGCCGCCAAGCCTAGAGAGAAGGCTTGCTGGACGGTGATGGGTTGGATGAGATTTATCATGTAATTGAGTTAGTTTTGTTAGGGTTTGATCCCTAGTATCCACTATGTTCTGAGATTGATGTTGTTATGACTTTGCCATGCTTAACGCTTGTCACTAGGGCCTGAGTGCCATGATTTCAGATCTGAACCTATTATGTTTTCATCAATATATGAGAGTTCTTGATCCTATCTTGCAAGTCTATAGTCACCTATTATGTGTTATGATCCGTTAACCCCGAAGTGACAATAATCGGGATACTTACCGGTGATGACCATAGTTTGAGGAGTTCATGTATTCACTATGTGTTAATGCTTTTCTTCGGTACTCTATTAAAAGGAGGCCTTAATATCCCTTAGTTTCCGCTTGGACCCCGCTGCCACAGGAGGGTAGGACAAAAGATGTCATGCAAGTTCTTTTCCATAAGCACGTATGACTATATTCAGAATACATGCCTACATTACATTGATGAATAGGAGCTAGTTCTGTGTCACCCTAGGTTATGACTGTTACATGATGAACCGCATCCGGCATAATTCTCTATCACCGATCCATTGCCTACGAGCTTCCCATATATTGTTCTTCGCTTATTTACTTTTCTGTTGCTATTGCTATCATCACTACAAAATACCAAAAACACTACTTTTGCTACTGTTACCTTTTGCTACCGTTACCACTACTATCATATTACTTTGCTACTAAATACTTTGCTGCAGATATTAAGTTTCCAGGTGTGGTTGAATTGACAACTCAGCTGCTAATACTTGAGAATATTCTTTGGCTCCCCTTGTGTCGAATCAATAAATTTGGGTTGAATACTCTACCCTAGAAAACTGTTGCGATCCCCTATACTTGTGGGTTATCAAGACTATTTTCTGGCACCATGCCGGGGAGCATAGCTTTATTCTTTGAGTCACTTGGGATTTATATCTGCTTAACATTGTGAAGAACTTGAGAGATCCAAAAACTAAGATTTATCCCTCAACTACGAGGGGAGGTAAGGAACGACCATCTAGCTCTGCACTTGATTCACCTTCTGTTTTGAGTAAGCTTGCGACACCTAAACCTGTTTCTGCTATTCGTTTTGATATGTCGCATGTTATTGATGATGCCACTTCTGCTATGCATGATACTTATGATGAAACTACTTCTATGCTTCATACTACTGTGCCACTTGGTGAATTTCTTGATGAACAACTTGCTAGGGTTAGAGAGAATGAAAATATTGAATCTGATAATATTGATGAAAGTGATGATGAAGACTCTTCCCCTAATATATATGAATCACCTGTTATTCCTGAGGGTTATGTTTTTGAAAAAGAAGCCGCTTTATCTATTTTAGCTTGCAAAGATAGATACGAACTCAAGAGGTTATTAGCTAAATGGAAGCAGCAATCTCTTAATGCTAGAATGAAACCTGACCCTGCTTTTGCTACTTCACCTATCTGTGTTACTGATAAGGATTATGAATTCTCTGTTGATCCTGATATAATTACTTTGGTTGAATCTGATCCTTTTCATGGCTATGAATCTGAAACTGTTGTGGCACATCTTACTAAATTAAATGATATAGCCACCCTGTTCACTAATGATGAGAGAACTCGTTACTTTTATATCCTTAAAGTATTTCCATTCGCATTAAAGGGTGATGCTAAGATATGGTTTAATTCTCTGGATCCTGGTTGTGTGCGTAGTCCCCAGGATATGATTTATTACTTCTCTGCTAAATATTTCCCTTCTCATAAGAAACAAGCTGCCTCAAGGGATACATATAATTTTGTGCAAATTGAAGAAGAGAGTCTCCCACAAGCTTGGGGGGGGGGGCTTCTCAAGTTACTTAATGCTTTGCCTGATCATCCTCTTAGGAAAAATGAAATACTTGATATCTTTTATAATGGACTAACCGATGCTTCCAGAGATTACGTGGATAGTTGTGCTGGTTCTGTTTTCAGGGAAAGAACACCGGATGAAGCTGAAATTCTATTGAATAATATGTTGACAAATGAAAATAATTGCACACTTCCTGAGCCTATTCCTAAACCAACTCCGAAGAAAAGAGGTGTTCTATTTCTCGGCCCTGAAGATATGCAAGAGGCAAAGAAATCTATGAAAGAAAAAGGTATTAAAGCTGAAGATGTTAAGAATTTACCTCCTATTGAAGAAATACACGGTCTTAATTTACCGCATGTTGAAGAAACATATGATCTTAATCCATTACCTATTGAAGAAATACATGGTCTTGATAACCCGACACAGGTAGTAAAGGTAAATTCTCTCTATAGATATGATAAAGCTGAAATCCCATTTACTAAGTTTGCTAGCCCATGCTTAGATGAGTTTGATAAATTTATGGTTAAGCAAGAAGACTTTAATGTTTATTTTGGTAGACAATTGAAATACAATTCAAATATGCTTGAACACTTGGGTGGTTATATGGCTAATGTCAAAGGTGAACTTAAACTTATTAGTAAACATGCTTCTATGGTTACCACTCAAGTAGAACAAGTACTTAAGGCTCAAAATGATTTACTCAATGAATTGAATAGTAAGATAATGATAATTATGTTAGAGTTATGACTAGAGGTGGTAAAATAATTCAGGAACCTTTGTATCCTGAAGGCCATCCTAAGAGAATTGAGCAAGATTCTCAGAGAAATAATATAGATGCACCTAGTCCTTCTAAAAGGAAGAAAAAGAAAAATGATAGGACTTTGCATGCTTCTAGTGAACCTATTGATGAAACACCTGAGAATCCAAATGATATTTCTATTTCTGATGCTGAAACACAATCTGGTAATGAACCTGAAACTAGTGATAATAATAATGTTCATGATGATGCTCAACCTAGTAATGATAATGATATAGAAGTTGAACCTGTTGTTGATCTTGATAACTCACAATCAAAGAATCAACGTTATGATAAGGAAGACTTTGTTGCTAGGAAACATGGTAAAGAAAGAGAACCATGGGTTCAGAAACTCATGCCTTTTCCTCCCAAACCATCCAAGAAAAAGGATGATGAGGATTTTGAGCGCTTTGCTGAAATGATTAGACCTATCTTTTTGCGTATGCGATTAACTGATATGCTTAAAATGAATCCTTATGCTAAGTATATGAAAGATATTGTTACTAATAAAAGAAAGATACCGGAAGCTGAAATTTCCACCATGCTTGCTAATTATACTTTTAAGGGTGGAATACCAAAGAAACTAGGAGATCCCGGAGTACCAACTATATCATGCTCCATTAAAAAAACTATGTTAAAACTGCTTTATGTGATCTTGGAGCCGGTGTTAGTGTTATGCCTCTCTCTTTATATCGTAGACTTGATTTGAATAAGTTGACACCTACTGAAATATCTTTGCAAATGGCTGATAAATCAACTGCTATACCTGTCGGTATTTGTGAGGATGTGCATGTTGTAGTTGCAAACGTTACTATTTTAACGGACTTTGTTATTCTTGATATTCCCGAGGACGATAGTACGTCTATTATTCTTGGAAGACTCTTTTTGAATACTGCAGGGGCTGTTATTGATTGCACTAAAGGCAATGTCACTTTTCATGTTAATGGTAATGAGCATACGGTACACTTTCCGAGGAAACAACCTCAAGTAGTATCAACTCTATTGGAAAAAATTCCATCGATTATATTTGGAGGTTTTGAATTTCCTCTTCCTACTGTCAACAAGAAATATGATATTCTTATTATTGGGGATGTGCATATCCCCGTTGAGGTAACATAGTGTTATTCGAAATTTCTCCGGTTCCATGTTATTTGGAATGAGTTCGTTAACAAGACTTGATCAACCTTGTTAGTGGATTCCTTTTGATGAGCATGAGATGGATGAAACTAGAAGGCACAACCTTCTGTACCCTCCTCTTACTTTCTGTTATTTATATTAAATAAAATAAAAAATAGTATTTTTCTGTCTGTTGTCTGAATTGTCCGTGCAATATAAAAATACCCCGAAAATAAAAGTTCTCCAAATGCCCTGAAATTTAAATATGTTTTTTCTGAAATATTTGAGAATATTTGGCACTGAGAACGCAGCAGGAGGGGCATCCACCTGGCCACGAGGGTGGAGGGCGCGCCCCCTGCCCCGTGGGCCCAGGGTGGCCCTCCTCCACTTATTCCTGCACCCACACACTTCTTCTTCCTCCCACAAACACGAATATCTAGCTCAAGCACGAGTTCTAGCTCATTTTGCTGCGATTTTCAATCTCCTTGCTCAAAGCACCTCTCACAAAACTGCTTGGGGAGATTGTTCATTGGTATGTGACTCCTCCATTGGTCCAATTAGTTTTTGTTCTAGTGCTTTATTCATTGCAAATTTGTGCTGCCTAGGTGACCACGTTCTTGAGCTTGCATGTCAAATTTATATGGTCAAAAGTAGTTCTAATGCATGATATAGGCTCTAGGCACTTGTGGGAGTTGTTGCTATCAATTTTGTTGAGCTTGGTTCACTTTTGTTTGAAGTTACTAAAAAATTCAGAAATTTTTCAGAGGAAGAAATATGCTTAGGAAAATGTACCAAGGTGGTTCTTCAAGGAAGCAAGGACCTAGGCTTGCAATGCGTGATGCTGATGAAAAACCACCAAGAGACGCTCTAGTGCGTCCTTGTGAATGGCCTTCGAAAAACTTTATGGATCAAGCGGGAATGAAGGAAGAATTTACCGCATATTTGCGTAACGTTGATCTTGTGAGCTTCGAGGAATAAAAGTGCCGCCAGTATCACTATCTCACTAGTTCCTTTGTGAGGAGGTTTGAATTTTCATCTTCACGTAATTCTCCAACTGTCATGTTTGATCTTTACGAAAATTCTTACACTATAGACTTAGAGGATTTTACCACTGCTTGCAAACTTCCACAATGGGGTAGTGTCAGGGAACCTCGCAAATCTGAATTTAGAGATTTTCTTGCTAGTATAACTGTGTGGGAATCTAGAGATATAACACAAGCTAACATAGGGAGCATTCACTTTCCTGCTATACATTATTTTGCTCTCTTCATAGGTAGATGCATTAATGGTAAAGATGAGGCATGTCACATGTGTGTCCCTGACCTCAGTATTCTTAGGAGTGCTGTGTTAGGAGATAAATCTTATAATTTGGGAGCCATTGTTGCACGTAGGTTGCATCTTAATAGATTTAATGGAGATTTTTTTGGTGGAATTTATGCAACCCGCATAGCTAATTTTCTTGGTATGGCCATACGTGAAGATGATATTGAGTTGCCTCCTGCTTATTTGGATTATGAGGCTATGGTTCACTACCAGTTTGTCGAGAGGAATGAATCACCTATCCAGTATCGCTTAATTTTTGACAGACGTCGTGTTGTTCGTATTACTCTCCGTCCTCCTGCCTTCTTTGATTATCAGGCAAAAGGAAGACATGTTATGACCAGAGAGGAGGTAGATGAGTACGAGAGGAGGGCGGAGGCCGCTCGTCACCATGCTGCAGCTCAGGAAGCGATAGCCGCTGCATCTCACTACGACCCCAACTATTATTATGGATATCCGCCAGGCCAGCCGTAGCCATAGACCAACTTAGGCCAAAAGCCTAAGCTTGGGGGGGTACGTATTTCCCACCGACATTATATTCATGTTCAGACACTCATTGCTAGATGTCGGTGCTCATACTTTTTCATTGTATCATCCATGCTAGTTTATTTTCCTTTTTATGCTTTCTTCTTGTGTGTTTAATAAAGCTTGAGAAAAACCAAAAAAATTAGTTGTAGCTTTTAATTAGTTTACTTTCCATGCTTGTAGTAGTAATTAAAAAGATAACCAAAAAGATTTCCTGTTCTTCTTTTGTTTGTTGGGAGCTTTCCTGTGTAAATAGTTTTATTTCTTTTCTTTTCTTTGGGGGTCGATAGGAGAAGACCATGATTAAATTGTTGAAGTGGCTCTTATATGCATTATTGTTGATCTGGCAAAAGAGCCCATATTGTCTTGTCTTCTCCTGTTTATTGAATGCTAGCAGATTCCAGCTTAGTCCAATGCACGTGCACTATTATTATTATCCACATCGTTCGTCGTGCAAGTGAAAGGCAATTATGACGATATATGATGGACTGACTGAGATGAGAAAAGCTAGTATGAACTCGACCTCTTTTGTTTTTGTAAATATGATTAGTTCATCATTCCTGATTCAGCCTATTATGAATAAACATGTTTGCAATGACAACTAGAGATCATATTTTCTTGTGCCATGCTGGATTAGCTAGGAGCTTATAATGGTTTACCTTGCGTGCCAACATGCTATTAAAATGGTTGTGATGTGGTATGATAGGGTGGTATCCTCCTCTGAATGATTTAAGTGACTTGACTTAGCACATGTTCACACATGTAGTTGAAACAAAATTAACATAGCCTTCACGATATTTATGTTCATGGTGGATTATATCCTACTCATGCTTGCATTCGGTGTTGATTAATTTTAATGCATGTTCATGACAGTTGTCACTCTCTAGCTGGTCGCTTCCCAGTCTTTTGCTAGCCTTCACCTGTACTAAGCGGGAATACTGCTTGTGCATCCAACTCCATAAACCCCAAAGTTGTTCCATATGAGTCCACCATACCTACCTATATACGGTATCTACCTGCCGTTCCAAGTAAATTTGTATGTGCCAAACTCTAAACCTTCAAAAAGACATTCTGTTTTGTATGCTCGAATAGCTCATGTATCAACTAGGGTTGTCCGTATCTTCCATGTTAGGCGGGTTATTCTCAAGAGGAGTGGACTCCGCTCCTCACTCACGAGAAAGTGGCTGGTCACCGGGATGCCCAGTCCCATGCTTTATGCAAACTAAATCAAAATAATTGCAAACAAAACTCCCCCTGGGACTCTTGTTAGTTGGAGGCACTCGTTGTTTCGAGCAAGCCATGGATTGATGCTTGTTGGTGGAGGGGGAGTATTAACTTTACCATTCTGTTTGGGAACCGCCTATAATGTGTGTAGCATGGAAGATATCGCCATCTGTTGGTTGTTATGTTGAAAATGAAAGTATACCGCTCAAAATATTATTCACCTCTATTTCAAAACCGAGCTCTGGCACCTCTACAAATCCTTGCTTCCCTCTGCAAAAGGGCCTATCTATTTAATTTTATGCTGAGTCATCATCCTCTCATTAAAAAGCACCAGTTGGAGAGCACCGCTGTCATTTGCATTCATTACTGTTAGTTTACATTGAGTATGACTTGACTGGATCTCTTTTACCATGAATTACAATGTCTAGTCAGTCCTTGATCTTTAAAGGTGCTCTGCATTTATGTTTTGCGGTCTCAGAAAGGGCTAGCGAGATACCATCTTGTTATATCATATTATGATTGTTTTGAGAAAGTGTTGTCATCCGAGATTCATTATTATTGCTCGCTAGTTGATTATGCCATTGATATGAGTAAACATGAGACCTATGCGTTATTGTGAATATGGTTAGTTCATAATCTTTGCTGAAAACTTGAATTATGGCTTTACATATTAGCAACAACAAGAGCAAACAGAGTTTGTAAAACTTTTTCTTTATCACTTTTAGTTTGTCAACTGAATTGCTTGAGGACAAGCAAAGGTTTAAGCTTGGGGGAGTTGATACGTCTTCGTCGTATCTACTTTTCCAAACACTTTTGCCCTTGTTTTGGACTCTAACTTGCATGATTTGAATGGAACTAACCCGGACTGACGTTGTTTTCAGTAGAATTGCCATGGTGTTATTTATGTGCAGAAACAGAAGTTCTCATAATGACCTGAAACTTCACGGAACGTCTATTTGGAAATAATAAAAAATCCTTGCAAAAGATGAAGACCAGGGGGCCCACACCCTAGCCACGAGGGTGGGGGGCGCGCCTACCACCCTAGGGCGCGCGCCCCTACCTCGTGGGCCCCCTGGAGCTCCTCCGACCTCAACTCCAACTCTATATATTTGCTTTCGGGGAGAAAAAGCAGAGAGAAGGATTCATCGTGTTTTACGATACGGAGCCGCCGCCAAGCCCTAAAACCTCTCGGAAGGGCTGGTCTGGAGTCCGTTCGGGGCTCCGAAGAGGGGAATCCGTCACCATCGTCATCATCAACCATCCTCGATCACCAATTTCATGATGCTCACCGCCGTGCGTGAGTAATTCCATCGTAGGCTTGCTGGACGGTAATGAGTTGGATGAGATTTATCATGTAATCGAGTTAGTTTTGTTAGGGTTTGATCCCTAGTATCCACTATGTTCTGAGATTGATGTTGCTATGACTTTGCCATGCTTAATGCTTATCACTAGGGCTCGAGTGCCATGATTTCAGATCTGAACCTATTATGTTTTCATCAATATATGAGAGTTCTTGATCCTATCTTGCAAGTCTATAGTCACCTATTATGTGTTATGATTCATTAAACCCCGAAGTGACAATAATCAGGATACTTACCGGTGATGACCGTAGTTTGAGGAGTTCATGTATTCACTATGTGTTAATGCTTTGGTTCGGTACTCTATTAAAAGGAGGCCTTAATATCCCTTAGTTTCCGCTAGGACCCCGCTGCCACGGGAGGGTAGGACAAAAGATGTCATGCAAGTTCTTTTCCATAAGCACGTATGACTATATTCGGAATACATGCCTACATTACATTGATGAATTGGAGCTAGTTCTGTGTCACCCTAGGTTATGACTGTTACATGATGAACCGCATCTGGCATAATTCTCTATCACCGATCCATTGCCTACGAGCTTCCCATATATTGTTCTTCGCTTATTTACTTTTCCGGTTCTATTGCTATCATCACTACAAAATACCAAAAACACTACTTTTGCTACTGTTACCTTTTGCTACCGTTACCACTACTATCATATTACTTTGCTACTAAATACTTTGCTGCAAATATTAAGTTTCTAGGTGTGGTTGAATTGACAACTCAGCTGCTAATACTTGAGAATATTCTTTGGCTCCCCTTGTGTCGAATCAATAAATTTGGGTTGAATACTCTACCCTCGAAAACTGTTGCGATCCCCTATACTTGTGGGTTATCACAGAGGTAGTTCCCTCTTGAATAGGTTCCCTCGTTTAGTTTTCCACAATGCGAACACACTGAAAAT
This sequence comes from Triticum monococcum, assembly GCA_034509565.1. Classification (NCBI taxonomy): domain Eukaryota; kingdom Viridiplantae; phylum Streptophyta; class Magnoliopsida; order Poales; family Poaceae; genus Triticum; species Triticum monococcum. Next base: position 303,746,996 of record CM067845.1, on the reverse strand, counting down.
GAAGATGAATTTTTACATATTCAATTCTTAAACCAGATATGAATGCAAATTAATTTCAACATCATAGAATTTAATACCTATCCATGAATTGCTGAAGATGCATCAGATCCTGAGGCTTTATAGACTCTTTGAGAGAATCTAGGTAGTAAACTATGTTCTTGTTTGGAACAATGAATACCAAGATCCAGTGATTGAACATAGTAAGAAACTATGAATGTACGAACTATGTTAAAATCTGAAAGACAATTAGTGTATGCGTGGTTGTTTATTTGACTTACCCTTCATTATATGGCTAGAGAAATGATTCTGCATGGGATGTGTCTTCGAAGACATGGGTGACCTTGTTAATGGCCCACTCTCGTTGATCCTTATCACGTAATAATGTGCCATTTGCTAATTCAGGGTCTATGAAATACACACTCTCCCTTTTTCTTCTCTGCATGATCAATCCCTTGAGAGGAATAAAATACAGTTAGTTGTTTATCATTTATAGCCTTGTATGGAGAAGTTGATCTGACTTTTGTAAGTACTTACAAAATCAGGCATCTAACAAGAGTGGCATCGAGCACATTGAAGTTGAAGAAGAGATGTAAGTCCTCGAAACTCACACTAATGGAACCTGGATCGTGTCGGAAATGATCACTATTGTAGTAGACTAGCAGAACATGATGACCTGCTAATATTTGATCCATGCAATATTTATGTAACACGTGTCAACTAAAAATGCACTCATCAAAGTATTCGCGAACAAGAAATGGCTGGCCATGGATGTAATTGCGTGCTTCAAGTACGTCTACTTTATTTTTAGCAAGCATCGCATTGAATTTTGCATCGTCCATGTTGTCAGAGACAATATTACTCTCTGATTTGAACGACTTGCTGGTAATTTGGTTCTGGGAAATCAGTGCCTTAAGTAAGAGGCTATCGTTCTCATTCCTCCTCGGTCTCGGGGCCAGCCCCCTCACGGGTGCAACCTTTTTGCCCGCTTCTTTCTTGGTACTAGAAGCACTTCTGGTGCAAGGTCTGGATGTTTGAAAGGCGGACTGTCGAGCAGACGGTAAAGCTACGATGGCTGCTTAGCAGACGGTTTAGCTATGCCGGACTGCTGAGCTCGCGGTGCTGCTATGACGGACTGCTGGGCTGGCAGTGCTGCCCACGAGCAACAATAACTAACTGGAAGAAATACAACTTATATGTACTAGTTAGGAAGGTAGATAATGAACATATATACACTCTCCGTTATTTTATAGCCAATTTGGGAACATACGGAACGAAATAAGAAGAGGGATTGCGAGGAAATATGCCCCACCCCGATAGAGAGGAGTAACTAACAGGTTTTTCTGAAACCCGGCAGGACCACAAGAGAGGCGAGGGTTACAGGATCGATATGCTCGAGGGCGGCTGGCGAGCAAACAAATACGGCAAGGCCTCACATATCGCCAGCCCGCCTTGCACGAGAATTCATCAATTTATATACATTTATAAATTGTGTAAAAATCGGGAAGCCACTTCAAGAACCTAGGAACAGAGGGAGCGAAGGAATTGAATGGATTTGGGCTAGGATGGTTGATTGGCTCTAAATAAATAAAATTGTTTGATTTGCATGGATGGTTGCATCAATATAAATTAAGCGGGTTTGTAAGTAAGATCAGATTTCAGATTGTTGCTATGAGGAAGAGACCTTATAATTAATGAATTAATCCTTCTGAAGTCCACAAATCTTGCTTTAATAATCCATTTTGAAGAGTTCCATGAGATAACCACAAACAACAAAGGAGGGAGTAGATTTCAACCTCGGCATGTGTATCCCTGTTGCGTCGGGTGGCATCGTCCAGATTTGTCCTCTCACATTGTAGTGTAATCCTGATGATATATTGAGAATGTGCTTTGCCATATCCGTTGCGTATGGTAAAGATAAGGTATTCCTCTTTGAAACTATTTTGACGAATATCTCTATAATTTAGTGGGTGCGAGTTGAATCGAGGCATAATAAAACATCCTTGATTATACTCGAGTACCCATGAAGCTGGTGTTATGCCTTTTTGAACAATTGACCGGGTTAAAGATTAACTTTCACAAGAGCGAATTGTTCTGCTTTGGTAGAGCCAAAGATGAACAAGAGGCTTATAGGCAATTGTTTGGGTGCGATGTGGGGGCTTTACCTTTTACGTACTTAGGTATACCAATCCACCACCGTAAGCTGACAAACAGAGAATTGAAGTGCATCGAGGACCGGTTTGAAAAGAAACTGAGTTGCTAGAAGGGCAAGCTCATGTCATACGGAGACCGATTAATTCTGATAAATTCGGTTCTCACGAGTATGCCTATGTTTCTCTTATCGTTCTTTGAAGTCCCAGTTGGAGTCAGGAAAAGACTGGACTTTTATCGATCGCGATTCTTCTGGCAAGGTGATGAACTAAAAAGAAAATACCGCCTAGCTAAATGGGATATCATCTGTAGACTGAAAGACCAAGGGGGTCTTGGTATTAAGTATCTTGAAGTTAAAAACAGATGCCTTCTTAGTAAGTGGCTGTGGAAGTTTTCGAGTGAGACTGATGTCACGTGGGCGCAAATCCTTCGTAGCAAGTATCTTCAGACCAAAACTTTGTCTCAGGTGACAGTAAGGCCAACTGACTCGCCTTTCTGGAAGGGACTTATGAAAGTCAAAACATATATGTTTAATAGGACAAAGTTTATTATTGGTAACGGTGCTGGTACACGTTTCTGGGAGGATACTTGGCTCGGAGACACACCTTTAGCCATTCAATACCCGTCTTTATATCGTATTGTTCAACGATGTGAGGTGTTCGTTGCAACGGTATTTCAATCTACCCCCTTAATATTCAGTTCAGACGACCGCTAGCGGGCAATCGTTGGGAAGAATGGCTCCATCTAGTACGCAGACTGATGGAGGTTTAGCTTTCTCAACAACCCGATGAATTACGCTAGAAGCTTACTAGGTCTGGAGTATTCACAGTTAAATCCATGTATATTGATATTATCAATTCAAGCTTCATTCCTAGCTCCAAGCATGTCTGGGATGTCAAAGTTCAGTTAAAAATAAAAGTGTTTATGTGGTTTGTCCATAAACAAGTTATTTTAACCAAGGACAACTTGAAAAAGCGTAATTGGACATGACCTACTAGGTGTAGTTTCTGTGATCGGGATGAGACGATCAAACACCTTTTGTTTGATTGCCCGCTAGCCAAAGTTTTATGGCGGACGGTCCATATTACTTTCAATATTACTCCACCGAATTCTGTCAACACGTTATTTGGGACGTGGATTAACGGGATAGAGCCCAAATTAGCGAGACATATTTGTGTAGGAGTTTGTGCCTTGTTGTGGACTATATGAAATTGCAGAAATGATTTGGTTTTTAACAGGATATCACGTATTCATTTTTTGCAGGTTATTTTCCGAGCCAGGGCATTGATCTGTTCGTGGTCGCTACTCACTCCAACGGAGGCCAGGGAGCATTTGGTTACTGGATCTATCCGCTGAGAGATGGTAGTTCGGGATATATTCAACCGGTTTGGATGGCGATCATGTAATAGGATAGACAATTAGTTTACCTATCCCTCTGTTTTGCCAGCCGGTTGTGGCATCCTTTACTTTGCTAGTTTGTATTCTAGCGCTTTTGGCTCTGTGTGAGCTTTTTTTTTGTCTTTGAGAGATTTCTAGACTTTCAGACTTTGTTTGAAACATATTTATTTGCTTAATATGAGGGCCGTATGCATCGCTCAGATGCAGAGGCCGGGGCATTTCCCCTTTTCGAAAAAAAAAACCATAGGGACAATAATATGACTCAAGTTGAGCCAACAATTACATCATCGCATCTAGCGATTGTTAAAATATCGCATTTCCTCTTAGGAGGAGGAACCATTTTACTTCCCTAGGTATATGAGTAGAATAGGATATGTTGTTAAAACTCCTTCAAACCTATGAGAAGGAGCGGGAATTATTTATTTTTAACATTGAGTACCGCCTTCTCAAAAAGTGGAGGCTGCTACAAGTGTCACGGAGCATTACCTACGTGACATGTGTTTCTAGTGGTAAATCCAATAACACGTGAACTCATCCCGCCGCAGATGCCAGATGCGTGGAATTTTAAACGGATCCCCGGAATAGAACATATCTTCCCACAATCTTTATGCGTTTGTGTATAGGATCCGGAAGTGTTTGGTCCGTGCTGAGTGGCCAATAGTGTCCACTCACTCACTCACTCAATTATGTGATAAGCCAGTACTGTGATCTAGCTGCATGCCTGCATCCGCTATCTACTGCAGGTTGCTAGATTAATCGAGGTGTCACTGTAGGGCAGCAATAGCGGCACTCCACTGGTGCGCGGGGGCGGGCGGGTGGGTGGGCTCAATTGGGTAAAGCGCACCGTGTCAGCTCCTCGCACGCCGCTGCATTTTCTAACGCAACGTACGCCTCAGCCCCGTCTTTTCCGGCAGATCAGTGTGAAACAGAGAGGTCGGCCACTCGCTCAGTCTCGCAATTGGAGTGCCCACTTTGTGCCTGCACGGCATATCAGTGTGAAACCGAACCAGCGCAGCAGCATGACATGAGCTATTCGACCATCTCCTCCTGCGTGCATAGATCGACCGGTGAGAGGTCAACCGAGTCAACTTTTTGTAGGGGTAGCCGGGTAGAGGGGACGAGCAGGGCAGGCCCATGAGGACACATGGACCAGTTAAAGTGTTAAAGGCCCAGAGTAAGGCGCTACGGTCCAGCTGCCAGTGAAAAAGAAAACAGGTCCATCGAGAGCAATTAAAAGCATCTCTAATAGCCACGTAACGCGCGGCGCGCTAAAATTATTTTCAGCGCGCTCATCGTCTGATTTAGCACGACAGGCAGCGCTGATTTTAACATATGCACTAAAATTTAGCGCGCCTAGATTCAGCAGCCACGCTAAAATGTAGCGCGCGCTATCGCATGAATATTTCATACATATTAAAAAAAATACATAAAAACGATACATAAATATTTTACATAGTTCTATAGCATAGATAGATAAAACTACGATGCAACAACATAAAAAACGACTAGATAGTGCAATTACAACCTACTCCCAGTTGTCTTCATCATCATCATCATCATCATCATCATCATTGCTGGTCTGGTCCGAGGTATCGAGCCACATGTCTTCCCAACGAGGATCATTATCCGTAAAGATCGATTGCCCACCTGCTTCAACGATATCACACTGCCATAACGCCAGGGCCTTCCGCCGATGCATGTCTAACTGATCCGCGTGGCGCTTTGCCGTCCTCTCCGCCCAGCAGGCTTGCTCGTTGGCGACGTCCTCTGGGTGGCGCTGGCGCCACTCCGCCATGCCTCGCTCGTCCTTCTCGGCGATGAGGAGGCGGCGCTACCGCCGAGTGTGCTCCGCACAGTCCTGGTCCGTGATAAGACGAGGCGGAGGGGCAATGTCCTGGGCCTGCTGGCGCGTGTGGACGTCCTGGAAATTCGTCTACGCGCGCGGCCTGTCTAGGCGCCATGCCGCCGCGTTGTACGCACGGGCGGCCTCGTGCGCGGTCTCGAAGGTGCCGAGGCCGAGCCGGACGTCGCCGGACCGGATCTCGGCGTAGTACCAGCCGTTGGGGCGTTGGCGGACGCCGCAGTAGCCCGACACTCCTCGGTGGCGTGGCGGCATGGTGGCGCGTCGGTGGCGGGGCGCTGGGTAGCGAAGAAGCAAAGGGGTCTACGAGGAAGGGAGGGAGAGCGCGCGTGGCAGTGTGGATAGCCGCGTGGCGAGCGCCGCAATTTATAAGCGCGCCGGAAGCGGTCGCCAAATCTAGCGCGCGAGCTGCCGCCTCCCCCCCCCCCCCCCCCCCCCGCATGCAATCATTTCCCGCGCACGCTAGTTTCCCGACACTGCTGGAGCGTGCGAAAACGTCCCCCGCGCGCTAAAAAGCTAGTTTACCGCACGCGCGCGTCTTTTGGCGCGACTGTTGAAGATGCTCTAATCAAGAGTACTCCTTGAAGGGCCCTCGCAAGATTCATTTTTGGTGGGCTAGAAGCACCGGATAGCACACATTTGGCTTTCCTTGGAGACACAGATTTTCTTCCACGAGAGCCTCTCAAAAAGTAAAAATAAACTGTTTTTTTCCTTCCATGAGATGCATAGATTTATTCTCGTGAAGGCATATATTTGATTTTGCAAGAGGCACAGTCATGTCTCTCGAAAAAGAAAAAACATGTTTCTTTTTTTCTTTCTCGAGAGACATAGATTTACTTCTAATGGAGAAACGGATTTGTTTTCGCGAGAGGCACGACGGTGCCTCTCTGAAAAGAAAACAAAGCATTTTTTTTCTCTTCTATGAATGGCACGGATTTACTATCCATGAAGGTACAGATTTGCTTTTGCGAGAGGCACAACTATGCCTCTTCAGAAAAAGAAAAAAAGGTGTCCTCAGTTTCATTTTTTTTGTTCGATTTTTCATGAAAAAAAGTTCATCGAAACCTATAGACATGGGATCAAGTTTTGAAGATCTTGACGCGAGAAATCTAACGGAGAAAATGGTTCGAGATTTGGACGCACGGTTTAAAAGATAAAATGGTTTTCATAAACGAAACTACGAAAAAAGAGATACTCATAGGTTGCGACAAGTGCGCGTATGCAGTGCCCAAGTGCGCCACTAGAAAGATGGAAATGATATTTGTAAAAAGCACTTCTTAATTAGTGATTTTGCTTCGCAAATTATATATCTTGCTTTTATCGAGCCTCATGGAAGACTTACCTGAAGTTTGTACAATAACAGGTTGGCCCATTTAGCGCATACTTAAACAAATAGGGTAGAGAAAAAGGGGCGCCCCTATGTCTCGCTTATAGCGGGATGAAAGGAACCCTGGAGTCAAGGCAGCGTGACATGGGCTGGCGCACCTGCGTTGGGGGGCACAACCCTCGTTTTTGGGTTTTGTTTCTTTTTCACATTTTTTTCACTTTTTATTTCCCTTTTTTTTACTTCTGTTTACACTTCCAAATATTCTAGTCATATATATCACAAAAATACAATTTAAATAACATTTTGAAAAATGTTAGTCATGTATTTGAAAATGTAAATGTGTATAAAAAAATGTTGGCCATGTATTCAAAACAAGTCAATCTTGCATTTGAATTTTTTTGATAAAAAGTAGAAAAATGTTAAATATGTGTAGAAAAACTGTTGACCATGTATTACAAAATTTTAAGCTTGTACTTGAATTTTTTTGATCAAGCATTTGAAAATATAATATTAAATGCATATAGAAAAGGTGTTGACCATGTATTCCAAAAATATTAATCTTGTATTTGAAATATATTAATTAAGCATTTGAAAAAGTTAAAAACATGTATAAAATTATTTACCATTTGTTGAAAAAAATTAAAGTTCAATTTATAAAATTTTATACATCTATTTCAAAAATGTTCTTGACTTATATGAATAACGTAGAATGAAAATCAAAAGAAACATTACACATGTGTTTGAAAAAAATGATGAAAACGAAAAAAAGAAATAAAATGGAGAAATCCGAGAAAAGACAAAATAAAACCAAAGCATAATTAAGAAAGAAAGAAAGAAAAACTAGTGAAGAAACAAAAATACAACCGAAGAAAAGACAGGAAAAAGAAAACAAGAAAATGAGTGCAATTAAAGAAAAATAAACAAAAAACAGAAAAACCGGAGTCAACTAAGAGTGAAACAAAAAAAGCTGAAAAAAAGAAACAAAAAGGAAAAACTAGTGTAAACCGACAAAAAGGTAAAAAACAATGAACAGAAAAAGAAAATAGAATATCCTAAGAAAGAGAGAAAACCGTAAGACAAAAAAAAGAAAAAATAAATAAGAAAACCAAAAAGAGAAAATAAACAAGTCAAACGAACGCACAGTGAGCCATCGAGCGAGCGATCGACAAAACCCCAAAATGGGGCCGACGTAGTCTATTATGAGGACATAAAATGCTTTAGCGAGATCTTCGGGAAGAAAAGGGGGATACACAAGAATCGGTATCAGGATCGTTGGGTTGAACAGTAGTGCTGGTAGCCACTCAACCATCTTCAGGTACGTACTATGTTAGTAGGTTGTCTCTTAGTTGAAGAAAAAGAACCGGTCCTCCACGGGTTTTTCAGAGGGTTTCTTGTTTTTCTCTTTTTTCTTTTTTCAACGGTTTTTCTTCATCTTTTTCTTGGTTTTTTTCTTCTTATTTTCTTTGGTTTTCTTTGTTTCTTTTTCATTTCCACAAGAATTTTTATTTTCTTTATTTTTTCTTCATATTCTTTGACATTGTTTGTTTTTTTTCTTCATACTGATTGATTTTATTTTGTTTTCTCTTGGTTTTTTTTGTTTTTCTATACACATTTTTGGTATATATCTAATAAATTATTCTAATATATGTTTAATAATTTTTAGATACAAGATTAACATTTATTGAATACGTGGTTAACATTTTTTCTGTACACATTTAACATTTCTTAAATGCTTGATTAACATTTTTTCTGTACACATTAAAAAATTTCAGTATACATGTTTCACTTTTTTTTCAAATGCTTGATTAATATTTTTCAAATCCAATGATCATCTTTTTTCTATATAGATTTAACATTTTTCACATGCTCCATAAACATTTTTATACATGGTCAACATTTTTTCTCTGTGCATTTGATAGTTTTAAATGCCGAATTAACATTTTTCATGCTTGCTTAGTGTTTTATAAATACATGAGCAAATTTTTCATACACATTGTATATTTTGGTATACATTTTTTTATACTTGAAAAACATTTTCTCCATACACATTTAATAATTTTCAAATACATGATTAACATTCTTTTTAATGCTAAATTAACATTTTTTAAATATATGGTAATTTTTCATACACATTGTATGTTTTTTGTATAAATTTTTTATACTTGAAAAAAAATTTCTCTATACATATTTAACATATTTGCAAATACAGGATTAACATTTTTTGAAATGCTTGATTAACATTTTCTTAAATACATGACCAAGTTTTTTCATACACATTATATATTTTTTATACATTTTCTTATATTTGAAAAACATTTCGTCTATACATATTTGACATTTTTTACTGCTTGCTTACCTTTTTTCAAATGTTTTATGTAAGCTTTTTTTAATGTTTCCCCTCGCACTATATAAATGCCTCAAGGGATGGCCCAAAAACAGGCGAAGAGCGCATGAGGCTAGCGTAGCATTCGCATGAAGCGATATATAGACACATCCCAATGCTTAAGGTATCAAATGGCCGACAAGTGCCCACGCGCCCCATCACGTGGGCTAGCATGATCTCGGTCGAGTGCCCACTTCGCGTCGCGCACTCGCGCGACCCAACTCCTATTTGGCACCTTAGACGCGAGTTAATGTGTGGTACGCAAACCAGAACCCCCCCCCCCCCCCCCCCGCGCATCTGGCCGACCCATTTATACTTTTTCATTTTTCTGTTAACCTGCAAAAACGGAATGTGCCTTGTGGGAATTGAACTCTCGAACTTGCGTCCTCTTCAATCAGTATAAACGGCGATGACCAACGAGGACACCTCAACTATCGTGACAACATTCTTCCTTTTTCTTCTGTTTTGCGTGGCGTGATTTACATTGTTTGTTTTTTCTTTCTATTTCTTTTTTTTCATTTTTCATTTGTATTCTCTTTTGCTTTTTCCCCTTTTCTTTATATTTTTAATTTTTAATTTTCCCGTTTTCAAATGAATGAAATTTTTAAAAAATTGATGAATTTTTCATCAAAATACATGAACATTTCTTAAAACTTGATAATCGTTTTCAAATTTGAGAACTTTTTTCTAAAGTGTACGCACTTTTTGTCTATATCAATGAACATTTTTTCCCAAATTTTAGTGAACTTGCTCAATTTCATGAACTATTTTCAAATTGTGTACCTTTTCAAAATTTTGATTTTATGAATTCATCATTTATTATTATTTTTGCAAGGCTTCAAATTACAAAACTATTCCAAGTGGTGTACTTTTTTAAAAAAGTCTATGAAACCTTTTCAAATTCATGAACCTTTATCTCAAATCGATGAACTTATTTTCCTAGCTGATGAACTTTTTTTTCAAAATGGATGACATTTTTCAAATTTGAGAACGTTTTTTAATAAGCTATGAACTTTTTTCAAATTCGTGAACATTTTCAAAATGGCTGTTTTTTTATTCAAATACGTATTCTTTTTCCAAATTCATGATTTTTTCAAATTTACGAGCTTTTCTAAAATTTGTGAACTATTTTTATTTCCCTGAAAATTTTACATTTTCTATGAGCTTTTTTTCAAATGCATGGTTATTTTTCATATTTTAGAATTCACTTTATTATTTATACTTTCTTTTTAAAGTAATTTATACCGGGTATATAATACTCCTCCGTCTGGAATTACTTGTTGTAGAAATAGATGTATGTAGACGTATTTTGATTTCTAGATATATCTATTACTATTCATTTTTGCGACAAGTAATTCGTGCGGGCGGCAGTATATGTTAACTAAAGGAATGGTCAAATATCTCCATTTCCTAGTTGTGATCAAGAAAATGGACGCGGCTTGCCTGCGGCCGCTGCGTGCGACCATCCGTGCGACCCAGCCATCTCACGGCTGTGGCTCCACGCACGCCCCGCTCCAGAATTTCTGCCAAAATAAAAAACAAAATACACATCCTAATACAGATTCTCTTCCATAATATTCTCATCATTAAAACAGAACACAAAATTGAAGGGAATAATCCAATCTCCCGCCATCCCACAAACAGATCCATGTCATATACAAAAGCGCGCCAAAATGCAAATCTATTCCTCATAGGAGGCAGGAGCGACCTACAGTCTTGAGGGCGCACAACAATCAATAGCGGCTTCTGTTGATTTGAGCAGCAAAGTAACCCGCGTCCCTGATGGCATCTCCAAGTCTGACGTCCCCCATGGCTTCTCCGACGAGTGGTCCGGGGAACCAGGAGGGTGACGATCAATCTCACACCCCAAAAGTAAGAAACCTGACGCAGTTCTTGTTGGTGAATCTTTCCATTAACTGTGACACGATCCCGGATGTTGGACAGAAAAAAGCAGCATGCTGCACCCTTGTAGAACTTCTACAGAAACCATGATCACAATCTGCACATGCCAAACAACGATGGAAAGTTAGTTCTTTTCCATTTAGAAAAACAAATCAAAACCATGTACAGTACCCCCATTTCAAATTTAACTGCATGTGCGGACTTTCTTGTAGGATCTCTTATTTCAGTTCCTGGAAAGCATCCAGTACAGTGTTTTCTATTCCTTTGACAATGCATATAGTTCCTGGAAAGTAATAACTAAATCATATCCTTTTTGATATAGGATCAGCAAGAAACCAAAGTAGATGACAGCGATGAAAGGGTACCAAAGCTTGGCATGAAATTTTTATCTGAAGAGGAAGCCTATTTATTTTATAACAACTATGCTAAAACTATCGGTTTTAGCATCAGAAGAAGTAGTGGCCATAAAGTGACAAACTCTTCTACATTTCAGCAACGGACATTTACATGCTCTCGTCAAGGTATGGATTATTTTTAATTTGTTTTGATATTGATCACTTCTTTATGCTCTAAGACAATTACTACAACTTATAGGCCATCGCCGGGAAGATAAAAGAGATGAGACATTCAGTTATAGTAGGCCTGAAACAAGATGTGGTTGTGATGCCCGTATGAAGATTAGCCTTAGAAATGGATTTTATTATGTGTATGAATTCGAGGCATCACATAACCACACTCTTGCTCATGGAATAATGGCCCAATACTTGAGATCCCAGAGAAAACTGACAGAAGCACATATAGCAAATGCAGAGGTCGCAAAGTCAGTTGGCATTTCAAATAAAGCAACAATTGATTTGATGGCCAAAGAAGCAGGTGGAAGTGAAAACCTTGGCTTTACACCTCAAGATATGAAAAATTGTTTATACTCAAAGAGAACAATAAAAGTAAAGGTAGGTGACACAGGTGGAGTATTAGAATACTTGGAGAAAAAGGTCTCGGAAGATGTCAACTTTTATTATTCAATTCAAGTGGATGAGGATGAGTTGATAACTAATATTTTTTGGGCCGATTCCAAAATGGTTTCAGACTATGCAATATCCGGCGATGTTATATGCTTTGACACCACATATAGAAAACTAGATGATGGACGTCCATTTGGTTTGATTGTCGGGGTGAATAATCATCAGAAAACTGTTGTCTTTGGTGCTGCACTTCTCTATGATGAAACTGCCGCTAGTTTTGGTTGGCTTTTCAGAAATTTCCTAAAAGTTATGTTAGGAAAACATCCACGTACAATTCTCACCGATGAAGATGCGGCAATGGCGAAGGCAATTCGTGAAGTCTTCCCTCACTCTCACCATAGACTTTGTGTGTGGCATATGAATCAAAATGCTTGCAAGCACCTCGCCGGAGTTGTTGATGAATATAAGAAGTTCAATGTTGATTTTCAGCACTGTATTTATGATATAGAAGAGGAGGATGAATTTGTAGGTGCATGGGATAAAATGATTGACAAGTATGGATTGCGTGACAATGAATGGCTGCAAAGGCTATTTGAGAAAAAGGAACATTGGGCACTAGTGTACGGCAAAAATACGTTCTCTGCCCACATGAGTACCACCCAAAGAAGTGAAAGTATGAACAATGAGCTGAAGAGATACATTAGTATTAAATATGACATGCTTATTTTCTTTGAGCATTTTGAACGGCTAGTTTCGGATAAAAGATGTGAAGAGGTGAAGTATGACTTTAAAGCAACACAGACTACTCCCAAGTTGAAGGTTGAATCTAGCTATATGTTAAAACAAGCTGCAGGTACATATACTCCAGCAATATTCAAGATGTTTCAAGATCAAGTGCTTCGGACTCTGAACTACGACACATTGCTTTGTGATGAAAGTGACACAGAGCTGAAGATTTATGTAGTAAAATTTCATGGCACACAACGTGAACATGTTGTTAGATTCATTCCAGAAGATGAAAAGGTTAGCTGCAGTTGCAAAAGGTTTGAGTTTGCTGGAATTCTTTGCTCTCATTGCTTAAAGGTACTTGATATTAACAATATCAAGCATATCCCCGGTGAATATATCTTGAAAAGATGGACAATTGATGCCAAAGTTCTAGATATAACAAGCAAATGCAACCCGCATGATAACCTAAAAGCAAGAATGTCTAACCGCTACAAGGAACTGCGCAGAATATTTGTGAAAATAGCTGCTCGTGCCGCTGAGTCAGAAGAATCATACTATAAGGCTGCGAAGTGTGCAGAGCAATTAGCACAGGATGTGGAGAAATGCTTGAAGATTAGAGCTGATCCAGATTTAGTTAGCCCTGATCCAGATTTGGTTCGCGCTAATCCAGATTTGGTTAGTGCTGATTCGGATTTGTTTACTGCTGATAAAGATTTGGTTAGTGCTGATACTGATTTGGGTACTTCATGTACTAAAGAAGGTACAAACTATACTAACAATAATTGCCTAGACTATTGTTGAACAAACTGATATTTAGCATTACAGTGGCAGGAGTAAACATCGCCTCTAGTAGAATTTCAAAACATGGCGAGGGGCTTGCAAAACCAAAAGGTATGAAGGTCAAGGAGAAGACTGTGAAAGGATCAAAAAGACCCGTTGGTGGATTTGAGAAAGCAACTTCAAAGAAGAAAAAGAACACAACTAATATTATGCAACTAGAGCCTCGTGGCCCCTCAACGGTATAATATTTTGTTACTCGATTCATATAAAACATTCAACATGCTGACGTTTCTCTATCATTTTCAACAGGGTCCTTTGAAGAAATCAGCTTCAAAGAAGAAAAAGAACACAAATGATATTATACAACTACAGCCTCATGAACTGTCACTGGTAATAATACTATGTCGCTTGTTTCTTATAAAACCTCTTATAAAACCTCAACTGTACTGACCTTTCTCTATCATTTGCTACAGGGTCCTATGGAATTTTTCACGAATCAAATGGCTGCGTATCAGTTACACTACAATGCTATGCTAAGTGCTTCAATGCAGCCATCAATTGGTAATACCATCCCTATGCCACCACATACCCATCAACTGTTGGCTGGATTCCAACCATATAATGCAGCAATGGTAGAAGCAGTACATACTTTCAAATTTCCTATTTTTTAAACTTCAGTGCAACTGAACTTTGCTTTCTCCGCAGGGTCATCCGACAAATAACATGTACACCTCGCTGCAAGGGACCACTAGGGCCTCTAAATCTGGTTCGATGACAGGAGAAAATCAAGACTTCCTCCATCTACCGAATCCAACATCTATCCTAAATGCTTCAATGTTGCAATCAAGTGGTCATACCATCCCAATGTCACCGCAGATCCAAGAAGCACACAATATTCCAGTGGTATAAGCAGTCCACACTTTCGTTTCAAGTATAATTTCAGAACTTCAATGAAACTAAACTTCTCTAATTTTCTTCACAGGGTCGTCCAACAAATCACATGTATACATATTTACACCGGCAACATTCCGTGCTGAATCCCTCACTTGAAGGGAGCATTGGGACCTCTGACTCTGGTTTGATGACAGAACAAAATCAATTCGTTCTCAATCAACCGAAGCCAACCTAATCTATTTGTTCTCGAGAGTTTTATTTGATATGTGTTAGACTTCCAAGTTGCAACTGATTTTTACTGGAACTTGTATGTACCGTTAACTGAATGCTACTCCATCTTGCCAATCAAATATACTCGTTCACAGAATTATCTATGCACAATGTCCGCAGGCATCATGCTCATCCGACCTCTCAGTTATTCTTCAATTTAAGTGTGATGATAGAGATCCCAACAATCAATTTTAATTCTATTGACAAAAGTGCAGACATAACTATCTGTCCAAATGTCAAACCTAGAAGCTCAGAGCGAGCAGACAACAGATCAATTGGTCCAAGCCTTCGAGCGTTGCGAGCACAAGATTGACAATAGCATGGAAAGAATTTTTATTAAACACAATGCCTGCTCTCAGCTTTCTCACAACTCAATCTACATCAGACAGGAGCAACACAAGAAGAAGGAGATTTACCTGTGTCCTGTGCAGGTGATGCTGAATCCACGAGCTGCAGGCCGGCGCCTTTGTTGAGGACGGAAGTGCCGACCCGAGCTGGAGCCGAATACTGCAGTCCCTCTCCCCCCTCCAAGCATCTCTGTCCCACCTTCTTCCTCTCCAAGGGCGCATCAAATCTATGGCGCCGACGCTGCGATCGACGGCGTCCTACCTCTCGCTCCCTTGACCCCTCCTCAAAGCTCCTACACAAGCCTGACGCGCTGCCCTGTTGTGTGGCCGTCCCGCGGGTCCGGTGGACACCGATTGAGGCGCCGGTTCTGGCCAAGCTGCTGCACGGCTGGGCCGCGGCCAGCCGAGCCTAGGCAGGATGGAATGTGGTCCCGTAGCCGCCTGCCAGGCTCCGCGCCTCTGAGCGGCGACCCAGGTCTGGCCGGCGCCGATGGGGGCTCCGCTAGCCATGCTCCACGCCTTTGAGCGGCGATGCAGTTCTGGCCGGCGCCGATGGGGGCTCCGGTTCCACCGAAGCGGCTGCACGAACGGGCACCAACGCGCTAGCTCGTCTAGATGGACGCCGGACTAAGGCACGACGGCGAAAAGGCCTTGGAGGTTGAGCTTCAGCTCGAGCTTCAGTTCATTCAGAAAGGGAAAGATGTGGATAAGAGTGTATCGAAGAAGAAAATCTGTATTAGGATGTGTATTTTGTTTTTTGTTTTGGCAGAAATTCTGGAGCGGGGCGTGCGTGGAGCCACAGCCGTGCGATGGATGGGTCGCACGGATGGTCGCACGCAGCGGCCGCAGGCAAGCCGCGTCCCAAGAAAATGAGGTTGACCTGTTGGTTGTTAGGTTTAGTCATCAACCCTTGCGTGTGAAGTTAGAATCTTGCTTCTCTAAAAAAAATCTTTACGTTTGTTGTGTTTGAGAGCAGGTCACATTTGTTGGGCCGACGCGCCTGAGCACCAGGTGCAACAACTGGCGTTGTAGGCGTTGCATCGGAGCTCTCTCCTCGCTCAATGACTTTTCAAGTAAGCGCTTCAAACGCCGAGCTGCCAAACCAGCACCCACGCACTTCCCCAGGTGGACCGCCCAACTGAGCGAGCAGCCCACTCATTAAGTTGCTCTCACCCTTTGTTCGGTCAGTCGTGACCGGTTGACCGTTGACTTTAAAAAACAAGAATCTTCAAAAAAGTCATGAATTTGAACAACAATGAAAATCTGAAGGAAAAACTCGCGCATTTTTAGAAAATTTATAAAATTGAAAAACAATTATGCATTTGAAGGAAGTTCACAAATTTTCAAAAAAAAAACCATATTTTTTTTAAAAAACTGGATCATCTAAAAAATAGATCTGAATTTTTCGACATTATGCGCCACCCAGTTAAAAAATTAGTTCGAGTGAAAAATAGATCAGAAGCTAGATAAAAACCAGTACGGTTCAACGTTTCACCGGGGATGCAACCGCACTAGGGGATGGCAATAATGTGCGCTAAGGGTACTGAATAGGAATTGGTGCTCACTCGCTCCGCCTAGCTGTTCACAGGGTTTTTCCACCCGAATTTGTTGCTGTTAGTTGCTGTCGTGGGAAAAACATGTTTTTTATGAAAATTTTGAAACAAATTTGGAAATAAAAAAGTGTACGGTTTTGAATAAAATTCATAATTTTTTTAAAAAGAGATTTAAAATAGAAAACGAATTCAGAAAAAGTTCATAAATTTAAAGAATGCTCGCGAGTGGAAGAAAGTTGCTAAATTTGGGCTTGTTTTGATGTATTTGAAAAATGTCAAAAATTCAAAAACCAATTTTGTGAATTTAGCAAAAGCTTGCTAATTTATAAAAGTACGCTGATTTGAAAAAGGTTCATGATTTAAAAAATTGTTCACGACATTGAAAACAATTCGTGAATTTAGAATTCTTTTGCCATTTATAAAATCATGAAATTCAAAAAACGTTCATGAAAGTTGATGACCTGCAAGTGCACAGGTCTGTTGTAGCACTTTCGTCATAAGTGTCGAACCCACAGGAAGCTGATAGGTAGGCAGCACAAACCTCATAAGTACGTTGTCACTTATGCAGCTATGTACGCACCCAAACTGGAGTTTGGAAATAGTCTACTCTATCGGTTGCTAGGGAAACTAGATAAAAGGGGGGTTTAACTAAACTAATAAAGAGATAAAAATAGGAAATAAAGGACAATAAGTTAGTAAGGACGGTGCTTGAGTACTAAAGCGCTTTGGAGGGTTTCGAAATCACTACCACTACTGCAAGATGCTGCTAGCGCAACACATGAATCAGAGACTCTTCAACGAAATTGTGTGTGATGCATGCATCGCAAACGGTGTCATAATAAAACTGTCAGCAATAAGACAAACTATGTGCGATGTTGGAGACATCAAGCACGATTCAGATTAGAGTTATATGTGCGATACGTGGCATATAGTTGATTGATACGAACTGTTTGCGATGAGCCTAAACAATAGAAATCGACAGCCAGATCAAGGTGTGTGCAATATATGGCATACAGTTTACTCGGATGAACTGTTTACGATTACGCAACACAACAGAAACGGTCATCCAGATCAAGGTATGTGCGATAGACGGAATACAATTCACTCTGATTAACTGTTTACGATGAGCCAAGAAAATAAAAACGGTTCAACTTAACAAGATATATGTGATACACGACGAACAGGTCCATAATCAGAAATGTGTACGATGACCCATAATAATAGAGACGATTGTTCCCTCAAAAAAAATATAGACGATTGTTGTCAATAAGCCACGTGTGTTGTGGGAAACGCTTGTAGTATATAATTGTCATCGATTGATGAAATCATCACCGACGGGTTCCCTAGTTTAGTCTGTGCGTGATATGATTTGCTATGTTTATTGAAAAACAACATATATTACTTATAAGGAAATGATTGCATAAGCAAATTAAACATCCAATTACATAAGTGGCTAGTACACACATGACATTTGCACACAACAAATTAAACAATTGCATGCATAATTAATTAGGATAAACGATCATCTAATCATCATCTACTTCTTCTTGTGACGCTTGCCGCCACTGCTCTGCTGGTGGCTCGATCCCTTGTCGATTACAGAAAGGAGGCACTCCCTCATGTGAACGATTCTCTTGTGCATCTTGTAGCATGTGTACATGTTCTTGGTCGCGAACTTGAGATGACCTTCATCCAGTCTCCTCACCCAGGCATCGTGCCAGGCTGCAGGGTTTTTCTTGCCATCTTCCTTCATGTTTTTGTAGGTGGGGTCGATGATGGACGAGGCGAGGTCAACAAGGGGGTCCTTCTTTGTGCTGCCCTAGACCCTATAGTGACCATGGATTTCGACAAGCTTCTGTCAGGCCAAGTCTGAAACCTCGAGCGCTTTTACATCATCGGCAATGTCCACCGTAGCGAACTTGTAATTGGAACTGATGACAAACCTAGCGAAACACTTGCAAGGCTTTGTGGTCAGGTAGTAGTGGTAGATGAGGACGTGATGACGCACACACAACTGGGCGACGATAACCTTCTGATCTTTCCCGGGAGGACTGTTGGTGTACTGGAGGTCGATGCTGACCTCTCTGTACTTGTCATCCTCGGCGAGGACTGCTCCATGATGTTGATGGAGTCCTCCACGACGGCTGGGTCGATGGTGTACACCATCGAGAGGTCCTTACCCCTCACATGGGTGTCCACACGATGCACACCGAACTCCATTGGAGCACCTCTAGATATTCTCTCTGTATGTGTCATCGTGGGTGTGCTTGTTGTGTTGTCGGGCGCAATTGAAAGGTTGAAGAGACTAAGGTTATAATGGCCGCAAAAGTTAATGGGGAAGTCGGACGGCCTAGAATATCGGCACGCCCGGATGGTAGTTTTTGTAGCGCGTAACTCCATCGTGTCGCACGTAACTACATCGTGGCGACGCGCGCGGCGCAACCGCATACATATGGGGCCCCCAACGTGATCGTGCGTCGGCCCCAACCGCTAGCAGAGCACGCGCGGCATGATGGTATGTGGCATTTTAAATTATCCGAAATATGTAAGACAATTATTATCCGTTGCATGTAAATTTTTCATTGTATTATTTTGTTCGTAACCTCATAGGTACATGTATACGAGTCAAAAATAGGCTAAATTCACGTTCTCACTGAGCCAAGAACAAAACAATGCTAACGTTGAGCGGGGCCATGGGATCACAACCAAACACCCTCTGTCCAGGTGCATTAACTACATGTTAAAAGAACGGCTCGACTGCCATTAATGGAGAAGTTGTGAGCAAGGCGGGCGGTAGGTGGAGGTCAACGTCAGAATCGGGGCTCCGCGGACCCAAAACAAGGTTTGAACTCTGGGGCGTGCGTGAAGGGCTCCGATGGGCTATGGCTTGCTGCCCACTGCCTCACGGCCTAGCTCCGTCGTGCTTGAGCGAACGGAACAAGAAATGAACACGATGATTTACCTAGGTTCAGGCCACCTTGCGGTGTAAGACCCTACTCCTGTTTTGTCGTGGATTGCCTCGCGAGGAGGATGAGTACGGACGAGTACAAGGTTGAGTTGCCTCGCGAGGGCTCGAGGGGTGAATGGATCAAATGGGCTCTCTCCTCTCGATGGTGGAGGCTAGCCTATCCTTATACTCGCTCAGTCCTCTTCCCCCAAGGCTCTAGGCGGGAAGGGATACCACAACGACCCATTTTGAAGGGGGACAGTAGTACACCTTATCCTGACTAAAGGTAGTCTTTGCCTGCAAAGCTTCTGATCGTGACTCGCAGGTGGGCTCGGTAATGACCCTCGTCCCGACGAGTCTGTGGTCTTGGTCTCATTGCACCGGAATGGAAACCTTTGGAGGATTCCTTGGGAACCCGCGTACATCCTTGCCTCCTTAGCACCAAAGAGGAAAGTGTCCTTGCCTGCGCCCGTTGGCACCCTCATGGCTCCGCTCGTCATGTCTCACGTCACCATGTGCCTCATGAGGTTGGGTGGCGAGTCTAGAAGTATCCGCCCCTCGGGGGGGGGGGGGGGGGGGCTCGTGAGGCGGCCTCGGGAGACCACCCTACGGGAGGCCCTCAACAGGCCTTGTTGCAGTTTGCCTCGCGAGGCGGAGGCCCTCTCGAGGTTCTTGCTCACGAAATCCTGGCGCTGGGCCATACCGGGCCTTTAACGATGCCACGCGATGGGCCGCAGACAGATCGGCCTGGGTACCCCCGCTCCTAGAGCCCCAACATTAGCCCCTAAGCCCACGATGTGCATGGCCTTGCTCGGAGGCGGAGTCGAGGAGAAGGGGTGAAGCAGCATGGGGCCCAACCGCCTATGGGCCAGGCTTAACACGTGGCGCACGACGGGGAGTGGGATGCCCCCACTGTCGGTGTCAAAACTGATCGATCTCGGCTAGGGGGTCCCGAACTGTGCGTCTGAGGATCAAAGATAACGGGGGACAAAGGGGACACAATGTTTACCAAGGTTCGGGCCCTCTTAATGGAGGTAAAACCCTACTTCCTGCTTGATTGTCTTTCATGAGTATAGGAGTTACAAGATTCGATCTACCTCGAGATCGTATTGGCTAAACCCTAGCTGTCTAGCCTATGTCAATTCTGATAGCCTCTACGGACTAAACCCTCCGGTTTATATAGACACCGGAGGGGCCTAGGGTTGTACAGAGTCGGCTTGCAGAAGAAGGAAATTATACATCTGGATGCCAATCTTGTCATCCACGCATAGGAGAGTCCTATCCGTACATGGGGAAAGTGTTGGGGAACGTAGTAATTTCAAAATTTTCCTACGCACACGTAAGATCATGGTGATGCATAGCAACGAGAGGGGAGAGTGGTAGTCTATGTACCCTTGTAGACCAACAACGGAAGCGTTATGACAACACGGTTGATGTAGTCGTACGTCTTCACGGCCCGACCGATCAAGCACCGAAACTACGGCACCTCCGAGTTCTAGCACACGTTCAGCTTGATGACGACCCCCGGACTCCAATCCAGCAAAGTGTCGGGGAAGAGTTCCATCAGCACGACGGCGTGGTGACAATCTTGATGTTCTATTGTCGCAGGACTTCGCCTAAGCACCACTACAATATTACCGAGGACTATGGTGAAGGGGGGCACCGCACATGGCTAAGAGAACGATCTTGAAGATCAACTTGTGTGTCTAGAGGTGCCCCGCTGCCCTCGTATATAAAGGAGCAAGGGGGAGGCCGGCTGGCCCTTGGGGCGTGCCAAGGAGGAGGAGTCCTCCTCCTAGTAGGAGTAGGACTCCCCTCTTTCCTACTCCTACTAGGAGGGGGAAGGAAGGGGGAGAGGGAGAAGGAAAGGGGGGCGCCGCCCCCCTCTCCTAGTCCAATTCGGACCAGAGGGGGAGGGGGCGTGCAGCCCACCCTGGCTGCCCCTCTCTCTCTCCACTAGGGCCCATAAAGCCCATTACTTCTCCCGGGGGGGGGGGGGTTCCGGTAACCCTCCGGCACTCCGGTTTTCTCCGCAATCACCCGGAACACTTCCGGTGTCCGAATATAGCCGTCCAATATATCAATCTTTATGTCTCGACCATTTCGAGACTCCTCGTCATGTCCGTGATCACATCCGGGACTCCGAACAAACTTCGGTACATCAAAATATATAAACTCATAATGAAACTGTCATTGTAACGTTAAGCGTGCGGACCCTACGGGTTCGAGAACAATGTAGACATGACCGAGACATGTCTCCGGTCAATAACCAATAGTGAAACCTGGATGCTCATATTGGCTCCCACATATTCTACGAAGATCTTTTATCGGTCAGACCGCATAACAACATACTTTGTTCCCTTTGTCATCGGTATGTTATTTGCCCGAGATTCGATCGTCGGTATCTCAATACCTAGTTCAATCTCGTTATCGGCAAGTCTCTTTACTCGTTTTGTAATACATCATCTCGCAACTAACTCATTAGTTGCAATGCTTGCAAGGCTTATGTGATGTGCATTACCGAGAGGGCCCAGAGATACCTCTTCGACAATCGGAGTGACAAATCCTAATCTTGAAATACGCCAACCCAACATGTACCTTTGGATACACCTGTAGAGCTCCTCTATAATCACCCAGTTACGTTGTGACGTTTGGTAGCACACAAAGTGTTCCTCCGGCAAACGGGAGTTGCATAATCTCATAGTCATAGGAACATGTATAAGTCATGAAGAAAGCAATATCAACATACTAAACGATCGGGTGCTAAGCTAATGGAATGGGTCATGTCAATCACATCATTCTCCTAATGATGTGATCCCATTAATCAAATGACAACACATGTATATGGTTAGGAAACATAACCATCTTTGATTAACGAGCTAGTCAAGTAGAGGCACACTAGTGACGTTTAGTTTGTCTATGTATTCACACAAGTATTATGTTTCCGGATAATACAATTCTAGCATGAATAATAAACATTTATCATGATATAAGGAAATAAATAATAACTTTATTATTGCCTCTAGGGCATATTTCCTTCAGTCTCCCACTTGCACTAGAGTCAATAATCTAGATTTACACAGTAATGATTCTAACACCCATGGAGCTTTGGTGCTGATCATGTTTTGCTCGTGGAAGAGGCTTAGTCAATGGGTCTGCTACATTCAGATCCGTATGTATCTTGCAAATCTCTATGTCTCCCACCTGGACTAGATCCCGGATGGAATTGAAGCGTCCCTTGATGTGTTTGGTTCTCTTGTGAAATCTGGATTCCTTTGCCAAGGCAATTGCACCAGTATTGTCACAAAAGATTTTCATTGGACCTGATGCACTAGGTATGACACCTAGATCGGATATGAACTCCTTCATCCAGATTCCTTCATTTGCTACTTCCGAAGCAGCTATGTTCTCCGCTTCACATGTAGATCCCGCCACAACGCTTTGTTTAGAACTGCACCAACTGACAGCTCCACCGTTTAATGTAAACACGTATCCGGTTTGCGATTTAGAATCGTCCGGATCAGTGTCAAAGCTTGCATCAACGTAACCATTTACAATGAGCTCTTTGTCACCTCCATATACGAGAAACATATCCTTAGTCCTTTTCAGGTATTTCAGGATGTTCTTGACCGCTGTCCAGTGATCCACTCCTGGATTACTTTGGTACCTCCATGGTAGACTTATAGCAAGACATACATCAGGTCTGGTACACAGTATTGCATACATGATAGAGCCTATGGCTGAAGCATAGGGAACATCTTTCATTTTCTCTCTATCTTCTGCAGTGGTCGGGCATTGAATCTTACTCAATTTCACACCTTGTAACACAGGCAAGAATCCTTTCTTTGATTGATACATTTTAAACTTCTTCAAAATTTTGTCAAGGTATGTGCTTTGTGAAAGTCCAATTAAGCGTCTTGATCTATCTCTATAGATCTTAATGCCCAATATGTAAGAAGCTTCACTGAGGTCTTTCATTGAAAAACTCTTATTCAAGTATCCCTTTATGCTATCCAGAAATTCTATATCATTTCCGATTAGTAATATGTCATCTACATATAATATCAGAAATGCTACAGAGCTCCCACTCACTTTCTTGTAAATGCAGGCTTCTCCAAAAGTCTGTACAAAACCAAATGCTTTGATCACATTATCAAAGCGTTTATTCCAACTCCGAGAGGCTTGTACCAGTCCATAAATGGATTGCTGGAGCTTGCACACTTTGTTAGCTCCCTTTGGATCGACAAAACCTTCCGGCTGCATCATATACAACCCTTCTTCCAGAAATCCATTCAGGAATGCAGTTTTGACATCCATCTGCCAAATTTCATAATCATAAAATGCGGCAATTACTAACATGATTCGGACAGACTTAAGCATCGCTACGGGTGAGAAGGTCTCATCGTAGTCAATCCCTTGAACTATTCGAAAACCTTTTGCGACAAGTCGAGCTTTGTAGACAGTAACATTACCATTAGCATTAGTGTTCTTCTTGAAGATCCATTTATTCTCAATTGCTTGCCGATCTTTGGGCAAGTCAACCAAAGTCCATACTTTGTTCTCATACAGGGATCCCATCTCAGATTTCATGGCTTCAAGCTATTTTGCGGAATCTGGGCTCACCATCGCTTCTTCATAGTTTGTAGGTTCATCATGATCTAGTAGCATGACTTCCAGAACAGGATTACTGCACCACTCTGGTGCGGATCTTACTCTGGTTGATCTACATGGTTTAGTAGTAACTTGTTTTGAAGTTTCATAGTCATCATCATTAGCTTCCTCACTAATTGGTGTAGGTGTCACAGAAACCGGTTTCTGTGATGTACTACTTTCCAATAAGGGAGCAGGTACAGTTACCTCATCAAGTTCTACTTTCCTCCCACTCACTTCTTTCGAGAGAAACTTCTTCTCTAGAAAGTTTCTGAATTTAGCAACAAAAGTCTTGCCTTCGGATCTGTGATAGAAGGTGTATCCAATAGTTTCCTTTGGATATCCTATGAAGACACATTTCTCCGACTTGGGTTCGAGCTTATCAGGTTGAAGCTTTTTCACATAAGCATCGCAGCCCCAAACTTTCAGAAATGACAACTTTGGTTTCTTGCCAAACCACAGTTCATAAGGCGTCGTCTCAACGGATTTTGATGGTGCCCTATTTAACGTGAATGCGACCGTCTCTAAAGCATAACCCCAAAACGATAGCGGTAGATCAGTAAGAGACATCATAGATCGCACCATATCTAGTAAAGTACAATTACAACGTTCAGACACACCATTATGCTGTGGTGTTCCGGGTGGCGTGAGTTGCGAAACTATTCCGCATCGTTTCAAATGTACACCAAACTCGTAACTCAAATACTCTCCTCCATGATCAGATCGTAGGAATTTTATTTTCTTGTTACGATGATTTTCAACTTCACTCTGAAATTCTTTGAACTTTTCAAATGTTTCAGACTTATGTTTCATTAAGTAGATGTACCCATATCTGCTTAAGTCATCTATGAAGGTGAGAAAATAACGATATCCGCCACGAGCCTCAACATTCATCGGACCACATACATCTGTATGTATGATTTCCAACAAATCTGTTGCTCTCTCCATAGTACCGGAGAACGGTGTTTTGGTCATCTTGCCCATAAGGCACGGTTCGCAAGTACCAAGTGATTCATAATCAAGTGGTTCCAAAAGTCCATCAGTATGGAGTTTCTTCATGCGCTTTACACCGATATGACCTAAACGGCAGTGCCACAAATAAGTTGCACTATCATTATCAACTCTGCAACTTTTGGCTTCAACATTATGAATATGTGTGTCACTACTATGGAGATTTAACAAGAATAGACCACTCTTCAAGGGTGCATGACCATAAAAGATATTACTCATATAAATAGAACAACCATTATTCTCTGATTTAAATGAATAACCGTCTCGCATCAAACAAGATCCAGATATAATGTTCATGCTCAACGCTGGCACCAAATAACAATTATTTAGGTCTAATACTAATCCCGAAGGTAGATGTAGAGGTAGCGTGCCGATCGCGATCACATCAACTTTGGAACAATTTCCCATGCGCATCGTCACCTCGTCCTTAGCCAATCTTCGCTTAATTCATAGTCCCTGTTTCGAGTTGCAAATATTAGCAACAGAACCAGTATCAAATACCCAGGTGCTACTGCGAGCATTAGTAAGGTACACATCAACAGCATGTATATCATATATACCTTTGTTCACCTTGCCATCCTTCTTATCCGCCAAATACTTGGGGCAGTTCCGCTTCCAGTGACCAGTCTGCTTGCAGTAGAAGCACTCAGTTTCAGGCTTAGGTCCAGATTTTGGTTTCTTCTCCTGAGCAGCAACTTGCTTGATGTTCTTTTTGAAGTTCCCCTTCTTCTTGCCTTTGCCCTTTTTCTTGAAACTAGTGGTCTTGTTGACCATCAACACTTGATGCTCCTTCTTGATTTCTACCTCCGCAGCTTTCAGCATTGCGAAGAGCTCGGGAATTGTCTTAACCATCCCTTGCATATTATAGTTCATCACGAAGCTCTTGTAGCTAGGTGGAAGTGATTGGAGAATTCTGTCAATGACGGAATCATCTGGAAGATTAACTCCCAATTGAATCAAGTGATTATTATACCCAGACATTTTGAGTATATGCTCACTAACAGAACTGTTCTCCTCCATCTTGCAGCTATAGAACTTATTGCAGACTTCATATCTCTCAATCCGGGCATTTGCTTGAAATATTAACTTCAACTTCTGGAACATCTCATATGCTCCATGATGTTCAAAACGTCGTTGAAGTCCCGATTCTAAGCCGTAAAGCATGGCACACTGAACTATTGAGTAGTCATCAGCTTTGCTCTGCCAAACGTTCATAACATCTCGTGTTGCTCCAGCAGCAGGCCTGGCACCCAGCGGTGCTTCCAGGACGTAATTCTTCTGTGCAGTAATGAGGATAATCCTCAAGTTACTGACCCAGTCCGTGTAATTGCTACCATCATATTTCAACTTTGCTTTTTCAAGGAACGCATTAAAATTCAACGGAACAACAGCACGAGCCATCTATCTACAATCAACATAAGCAAGATACTATCAGGTACTAAGTTCATGATAAATTTAAGTTCAATTAATCATATTACTTAAGAAGTCCCACTTAGATAGACATCCCTCTAATCTTCTAAGTGATCACGTGATCCAAATCAACTAAACCATGTCCGATCATCACGTGAGATGGAGTAGTTTCATTGGTGAACATCACTATGTTGATCATATCTACTATATGATTCACGCTCGACCTTTCGGTCTCCGTGTTCCTAGGCCATATCTGTATATGCTTGGCTCGTCAAGTATAACCTGAGTATTCCGCGTGTGCAACTGTTTTGCACCCGTTGTATTTGAACGTAGAGCCTATCACACCCAATCATCACGTGGTGTCTCAGCACAAAGAACTTTCACAACGGTGCATACTCAGGGAGAACACTTCTTGATAATTAGTGAGATATCATCTTAAAATGCTACCGTCAATCAAAGCAAGATAAGATGCATAAAAGATAAACATCACATGCAATCAATATAAGTGATATGATATGGCCATCATCATCTTGTACTTGTGATTTCCATCTCCGAAGTACCGTCATGATCACCATCGTCACCGGTGTGACACCTTGATCTCCACCGTAGCATCGTCGTCGTCTCGCCAATCTTATGCTTCCATGACTATCGCTACCGCTTAGTGATAAAGTAAAGCATTACAGCGCGATTGCATTGCATACAATAAAGCGACAACCATATGGCTCCTGCCAGTTCCCAATAACTCGGTTACAAAACATGATCATCTCATACAATAAAATTTAGCATCATGTCTTGACCATATCACATCACAACATGCCCTACAAAAACAAGTTAGACGTCCTCTACTTTGTTGTTGCAAGTT
Source organism: Triticum monococcum (assembly GCA_034509565.1). Taxonomy (NCBI): domain Eukaryota; kingdom Viridiplantae; phylum Streptophyta; class Magnoliopsida; order Poales; family Poaceae; genus Triticum; species Triticum monococcum. The sequence goes on along the minus strand of CM067845.1, from coordinate 303,719,562 downwards.
TTACGTGGCTGCTACGGGCTTAGCAAGAACCGTTCTTACCTACGCATCAAAACCACAACGATAGTTTGTCAAGTTGGTGCTGTTTTAACCTTCGCAAGGACCGGGCGTAGCCACACTTGGTTCAACTAAAGTTGGAGAAACTGACACCCGCCAGCCACCCGTGTGCAAAGCACGTCGGTAGAACCAGTCTCGCGTAAGCGTACGTGTAATGTCGGTCCAGACCGCTTCATCCAACAATACCGCCAAACCAAAGTATGACATGCTGGTAAGCAGTATGACTTATATCGCCCACAACTCACTTGTGTTCTACTCATGCACAACATCAATGCATAAAACCAGGCTCTGATACCACTGTTGGGGAACGTAGTAATTTCAAAATTTTCCTATGCACACGCAAGATCATGGTGATGCATAACAACGAGAGGGGAGAGTGTAGTCTACGTACCATTGTAGACCGATAGCGGAAGCGTTATGACAACGTGGTTGATGTAGTCATACGTCTTCACGGCCCGACCGATCAAGCACCGAAACTACGGCACCTCCGAGTTCTAGCACACGTTCAGCTCGATGACGATCCCCAGACTCCGATCCAGCAAAGTGTCGGGGAAGATTTCCGTCAGCATGACGGCGTGGTGACGATCTTGATGTTCTATTGTCGCAGGACTTCGCCTAAGCACCACTACAATATTATCGAGGACTATGGTGGAGGGGGGCACCGCACATGGCAAAGAGAACGATCTTGAAGGTCAACTTGTGTGTCTAGAGGTGCCCCCCTGCCCCCGTATATAAAGGAGCCAGGGGGAGGCCGGCCGGCCCTTGGGGCGCGCCAAGGAGGAGGAGTCCTCCTCCTAGTAGTAGAGGGAGAAGGAAAGGGGGGCGCCCCCCCTCTCCTAGTCCAATTCGGACCAGAGGTGGAGGGGGCGCGCGGCCCACCCTGGCCGCCCCTCTCTCTCTCCACTAGGGCCCATAAAGCCCATTACTTCTCCGGGGGGGGGGGGGTTCCGGTAACCCTCCGGCACTCCGGTTTTCTCCGAAATCACCCGGAACACTTCCGGTGTCTGAATATAGCCGTCCAATATATCAATCTTTATGTCTCGACCATTTCGAGACTCCTCATCATGTCCGTGATCACATCCGGGACTCCGAACAAACTTCGGTACATCAAAATATATAAACTCATAATGAAACTGTCATCGTAACGTTAAGCGTGCAGACCCTATGGGTTCGAGAACAATGTATACATGATCGAGACATGTCTCCGGTCAATAATCAATAGCGGAACCTGGATGCTCATATTGGCTCCCACATATTCTACGAAGATCTTTTATCGGTCAGACCGCATAACAACATACTTTGTTCCCTTTGTCATCGGTATGTTACTTGCCCGAGATTCGATCGTCGGTATCTCAATACCTAGTTCAATCTCATTACCCGCAAGTCTCTTTACTCGTTTCGTAATACATCATCTTGCAACTACCTCATTAGTTGCAATGCTTGCAAGGCTTATGTGATGTGCATTACCGAGAGGGCCCAGAGATACCTCTTCGACAATCGGAGTGACAAATCCTAATCTTGAAATACGCCAACCCAACATGTACCTTTGGAGACACCTGTAGAGCTCCTTTATAATCACCCAGTTACGTTGTGACGTTTGGTAGCACACAAAGTGTTCCTCCGGCAAACGGGAGTTGCATAATCTCATAGTCATAGGAACATGTATAAGTCATGAAGAAAGCAATAGCAACATACTAAACGATCGAGTGCTAAGCTAATGGAATGGGTCATGTCAATCACATCATTCTCCTAATGATCTGATCCCATTAATCAAATGACAACACATGTCTATGGTTAGGAAACATAACCATCTTTGATTAACGGGCTAGTCAAGTAGAGGCACACTAGTGACGTTTAGTTTGTTTATGTATTCACACAAGTATTATGTTTCCGGATAATACAATTCTAGCATGAATAATAAACATTTATCATGATATAAGGAAATAAATAATAACTTTATTATTGCCTCTAGGGCATATTTCCTTCAGAAAGGTCTTCTACCTTGTATCTTCACGACCCATCAATCCGACCCATATCACACAGCCCGGACACCCGAGGACCCCTTAATCCAGGACTCCCTTGGTAGCCCCTGAACCAGTCTTCAATGACGATATGTTCGGCACGCAGATTGTCTTCGACATTGTAAGGTGGATTCCTCCTCCCGAATACTTCAAAGCAATCTTCTGAATAAAAGAACTGTATCGGGCTCTGCATGACAGTCACAACCCTCAACCATGAAGGCAAAATATTTAATCTAAATAGTGTCTGTCAACTGACAACTTTTTTGGCAAAACACCATGTCTGGCCTCTTTAACATTTTGAACTGTTTTTTGACTCCTGCTTCCCGTTTCAAGGCGTGGCCTCTATTGACACATCTTGACAAAACAGAGATCGTGCCCGATTATCGCGGGATCCTCATTAATACGGGTTTGGGTAATCCAACCGTGCCATTTGCACGACCCCTTGGAAATAGGCGATGTAGCGACCAGACCTCAAACAATCTGATCTCTGTGCTCCGGTGTCATCCCTGGATCAGTAATGCTGACGCCACACACTACTCGGAGGATTTATAACAGAGTAGCAATCACACACTTATTACATCGAGTGTCTCAATAGAGAACTTATTACAATAAATATGGCTTAAGGCCATCTAATAACGATAACAGCGGAAGGCTTGGAAGATAAGTGAGTCCATAAACTCCAACGGCATCACTGAGTATAGAACCACGACCTAAAAACTCCTTAATCGTCGTCTGAAAAGTATGCAACATTAACGTTGCAGCCCGAAATGGGCCAGCACATGGAATATGCTGGCAATGTAACACATAGAGAGTAGTGGAATGAAACAACTATACTATATACATATTTGGCTGGTGGAAAGCTCTATGGTTACAGTTTTGCGTAAAGCCAAATTTTCCCTACTGCAAAGAATAAATTTATTTAACTATCATGGTAGTTGTTAAACATTGAGAATGGTTGACAGCATTCTCAATCCCAATTAAGCATCATCGCTAACAAAACCCAACAAAATTAGTTTAGAGTAACATGTTGAGATTCACATGATAATCCAGGTACTAGATACTCAAGATGTCCATAACCGGGGACACGACTAATCATGATTAGTTTAATACACTCTGCAGAGGTTTGCACACTTTTCCCCACAAGACTCGATCGCCTCCGTTTGGTTTCTCGCACTACAGGGTGTTTGAGAAGACGGATGACCGAGACATAGTTTTTCAGAAGCGCTCGCACCTTACGATCGGGTAGACCGTACCACCTACATCCCCTACATCTGCTAGTCTACCACTGTAAGAGTTCGCATGACTTAGTCAACTATGCTAGAGCCCATAATAGCTTGTGGCTGCACATGGAAGTTTCTAGCATGAAAAATCTCATGATCCCTTTGAGCCTGGGTGGCGGTCCAAAAGAAAACAAGCAAATCCTGGATTACCTAGGTGCCTCAATCCACCCAGATGTGTGTTTAAGTTGCCACCTTAGATAAACCATTAATTAACAATACACACATCTGTCATGGATATCACTCACCCAATCCACGTCTACCAGCATAGCATAGCAATAATAAGCAAACGTAGAAGTAACTCCCAAAGGTTTGATAATAAACAAGTAATAGGTACTACCTCAACTACTTCCCATCCCACAATTTAATGAGATCCTAATCATGCAATGTTTGAGGATTGGTCTAATGCAATAAAACTGGGTAGTAGGAAAAGTATGATCAAGTGTTACTTGCCTTGCTGATGATCCGGGAAACCTAGCGATTCGAAGTAACATGCGGCGCACTCTGGGTATTCTATCGTAGACAAACAAACAAGCATACAAAGTACTCATCTAATGCACAGGTAAAAGTCAAATAAGATATCTAACCAGAAGGTTCAACTTAAGAACTCCGGTTTGCAAAAAGAATCAAATCGAACGAAACAACGAAAGTCAAACGGCGAAAGAAAAACAACTTTGTTCTACTTATCTGGATCTAAGTCAAATTTTACAGTAGCAAAAACATGTTTAAGTTGGTTAAATGGATAGAGGGTTTCGAGACGAAACTCCAGGCGCTTGAATCGCCTGATTCCGATAAATGAGCGAAAAGTTATACTAAAATGAAAATCGAATCAGGAATCGTGATCAGAAAAATCGCGGATTTAATCCAAAAAAAGAAAAAAACGACGAACGCTCGCAAAAAAATTAAATCGGAAAACCGATCTATTTAAAAAAACCGAAACTAAAAAAAACCAGCGAAAACCGATCGTTTTTTTTAAAGAAACCGGCGGCGTGGATTTCGAGGTGCACCTCGGGCGGCGTGCGGCGGGGCGGTGGCGTCGGCGGCGGGCGGGATGGCGGCGGCGGGCGGCGCGACGGCGGCGGTGGGGCGGCGGGCGCTGGCGGCGGCTAGGGTTCGGGGCGCGGGCTAGGCCTCGGGCTGGCTCCCCCCGGCTTGTAAAGCCTTAGCGGGCCGGAGTCCCGGTCGGACACGGCCCGTAGGTCGGTTCGTTTTTTTAATAATTACACGCAGAAAAAAATAAAAAGAAATACTAAACGGACTCCAAAAATCCCGAAATAAATTTTCCAGGGCTTCTAAAATCAAGCCGCACAAGGTGAACATTTATTTGGGGCCTAAATGCAATTTTGAAAAATGCACATTTTTTCCTAAATTCAAATAAAATAACAAAAAACTCCGAAACAAAATCTTATTTGATTTTATTATTAAATCCTCAATATTTCTTTATTTTGGGAAAGTCATTTTATTCCCTCTCTCATATTTTTGTAATAGAAATAATTGACGATAAAATAATAAAAATTAAATGATCCTATTCTCAAAATTTGAGAAAACTCAAATATGAAAATAATGAATTCCCCAACTCTCTCCGTGGGTCCTTGAGTTGCGTAGAAATTTCTAGGATCAACCAAAATGCAAAATAAAATATGATATGCATTGATGATCTAATGTATAGCATTCCAAATTGAAAATTTGGGATGTTACAAACCTACCCCCCTTAAGATGAATCTCGCCCTCGAGATTCGGGTTGGCTAGAAAATAGGTGAGGGTGGTCCTTGAGAAAATCTTCCTCTCGTTCCCAGGTGGCTTCGTCCTCTGTGTGGTGGATCCACTGAACTTTGTAAAACTTGATAACCTTGTTGCAAGTGACTCGACTGGCAAACTCGAGAATCTTAACTGGTTTCTCCTCATAGGTCAAATTGTTATCCAACTGAATTGCTTCCAATGGCACTGTGTCTCTCAACGGTATGTCAGCCATCTCCGCGTGGCACTTCTTCAACTGAGAAACGTGGAACACATCATGAACTCCTAACAATCCTTCGGGCAATTCCAACTTGTAGGCTACTTCTCCCATACGCTCCAAAACTCGATATGGTCCTACAAATCGTGGTGCTAACTTTCCTTTAACTCCAAAACGCCTTGTTCCCTGAAGTGGGGATACTCGAAGATAAGCTCTATCTCCAACTTCGTAAACAGTCTCCTTGCGTTTAGAATCTGCATAACTCTTCTGTCTGGACTGAGCTACCTTGAGCCTATCGCAAATCAATTTCACCTTCTGTTCAGACTCTTTAATCAAATCAGGTCCAAATAACTGGTGGTCTCCAACTTCATCCCATGACAATGTTGTCCTGCACCTCCTTCCGTACAAGGCTTCGAAAGGGGCCATCTTTAAACTGGTTTGGTAACTGTTGTTATAAGAGAACTCTGCATATGACAAATTGTCGTCCCAACTAGATCCATAATCTAGCGCACAAGCTCTCAGCATGTCCTCCAAAATCTGATTGACTCTCTCGGTCTGTCCATCTGTCTGTGGATGAAAAGCTGTACTGAATTCTAGCCTAGTACCCAAAGTTTCATGCAACTGCTTCCAGAACTTTGATGTAAACTGGGTTCCTCTATCTGATACAATACTCCTCGGAACTCCATGCATACATACTATCCTGGTCATGTATATCTTTGCCAACTTAGCACTGGTGTAAGTGGTCTTTACTGGGATGAAATGAGCTACTTTCGTCAATCGATCGACTACAACCCAAATCGAGTCATAGCCTGAACGAGTTCTGGGCAAACCTGTAATAAAGTCCATGCCTAGGTTATCCCACTTCCATTCGGGTATCGGCAATGGTTGTAACAATCCTGCTGGCTTCTGATGCTCGGCCTTTACTCTCTGACATACATCACAAACTTCTACATACTCCGCAATATCTTTCTTCATTCCGGTCCACCAGAAAATATCCTTCAAATCCAAATACATCTTGGTATTTCCTGGGTGAATCGAATATGGTGAATCATGTGCCTCTTGCAGTATCAACTTCCTGATCTCCGGGTCATTGGGCACGTAAACACGGTCTTCAAACCATAGGGTATCGTGCTCATCCTCACGAAATCCCTTAGCCTTTCCTTTGCTAAGTTTCTCCTTAATAGAAGCAATCTCCTTGTCAGTCCTTTGGGCTTCTCTGATTTTATCCATCAATGTAGACTGAATCTCCAATGCTGCTACATAGCCTCTCGGGACTATTTCTAAGCATAACTCTCGAAGATTTTCGGCTAACTCCCTTGGGATTTCCCCCGTCATTAATGTATTGACATGGCTCTTACGGCTTAATGCGTCAGCTACTACATTAGCCTTTCCGGGATGGTAATGCAATTTCATATCATAATCCTTGATGAGCTCCAGCCATCTCCTTTGTCTGAGGTTTAACTCCTTCTGTGTGAAAATATACTTCAAACTCTTATGATCCGTATACACCTCGCAATGGTTTCCAATCAGAAAATGTCTCCAAGTCTTCAATGCATGCACTACGGCTGCTAACTCCAAATCATGCGTAGCATAATTCAACTCATGAGGCTTAAGCTGTCGTGAGGCATATGAAACAACTCTCCCTTCCTGCATAAGCACTGCTCCAAGTCCTCGACGTGAAGCGTCGCAATACACCTCATAATCCTTGGTCTGGTCTGGCAAAATCAACACTGGTGAAGTAACCAAACGTTTCTTCAACTCCTGAAAACTAGCCTCACATTCCTCCGTCCATATGAACTTGGTATCCTTCTTCATCAACTCCGTCATAGGCTTCGCAATCTTTGAGAAATTCTCAATAAACCTCCGGTAGTATCCTGCGAGTCCAAGAAAACTTCGGATCTCTCCCACGGTGGTTGGTGCTTCCCACTTTGTCACAGTGTCAACCTTGGTAGGATCTACTGCTATACCTTCTCCAGATATAACGTGTCCGAGGAATCCTACTTCCTTCAACCAAAACTCACATTTGCTGAACTTGGCATATAATTGGTGTTCTGTGAGCTTTCCAAGAACCAAACGCAAATGTTCCTTATGTTCCTCTTCATTCTTTGAGTAAACCAGGATATCATCAATGAATACTACGACGAACTTATCCAAGAACTCCATAAACACTTTGTTCATCATGTTCATAAAATATGCCGATGCGTTAGTCAGACCAAATGACATAACGGTATACTCGTATAGCCCATACCTGGTGGTAAAAGCTATCTTAGGAATATCCTGTTCCCGAATCTTCAACTGGTCGTATCCTGATCGCAGATCGATCTTGGAAAATACCTTAGCTCCTTGCAATCGATCAAACAGATCATTGATCATCGATAGTGGGTATTTGTTCTTGATCGTTACTTCATTCAATCCTCGATAATCAACAACCATCCTTAACGATCCATCCTTCTTCTCCACTAGAAGTACTGGCGATCCCCAAGGTGAAGAACTTGGGCGAATATAACCTTTATCTAGTAACTCTTTAATCTGCTTCTTAATTTCCACCAAATCCTTTGTAGGCATCCTGTATGGTCTCTTCGATATTGGCCCTGTGCCTGACAATAGCTCAATCAAAAACTCAATGTCTCTATCCGGTGGCATGCCTAGCAACTCTTCTGGAAATACATCAGGGAAATCCTTCACTACTGGTACTTCCTCCTGCACAACTCCTGTTAAGCAATTTACTTGAGTCGTCTTTGGCACATGTCGGGATACATACTTGATCCTTCTCCCTTCTGGGGTGGTAAGCAAAATTTACTTACTAGCACATTCAATATTCCCTTCATACTTTGATAACCAATCCATGCCTAATATCACATCCAATCCTTGGGATTCCAATACTATTAGGTCTGAGGGAAAAACATAGTTACCAATCCTTAATGGTAACCGATCACACCATCGGCTAGCCATATATTCCGCTCCGGGCGAGGTTACTAACATGGGTGACCTAAGGGCTTGGGTTGACAGGTTGTACTTATCCACAAATCCCCTTGAGATGTATGAATGCGATGCACCAGTATCAAAAAGAACGAGTGTAGTAAATGACTTAACCAAAAACTTACCTATTACTGCATCAGGCTGAGCTTCAACCTCCTCCACGCTAACGTGGTTCACCTGCCCCCTGTTGAAAGGGTTCGGCTTCTTCCCAAAGCTTCCATTGCTATTTCCATTTTGTAATTCAGGACATTCATTGGCATAATGTCCGGTCTTCGAACACTTAAAGCAAGTGACTTGGCTCAGGTCTTTCTTGGCTGGGGTTGATGGGTTGGTGCGGTTCTGGCCGTTGCTTCCTCCATTCCCATTACCATTTTTGGTGCCATTGTGATTGTGCGAGCTACCTCCTCCATGGGTATGCTGAAAATGTCCTCCCGATCTAGGGGTAAAAGTGGCTTCTGCTGAGCTCCTGAATTGTACTTTCCTTGTGCATACTTCCTCTTGCGACTTTCAATTTGCTGTTGCTTCCCATCAATCATAAGAGCACGATCTGCCAACTCCTGGTAGTTGTTGAAGGTTGCTACCATCAACTGCATGCTCAACTCATCATTCAGTCCTTCCAGAAACTTCTCCTGCTTAGCTGCATCCGTAGCAACGTCATCTGGGGCATAACGTGCTAACTTACTAAATTCCTCCACATACTGGCCAACTGTCCGTCCTCCTTGGCGCAAGTTGCGAAACTCTTGCTTCTTCATGGCCATAGCTCCTGCTGAAACATGGGCGGTACGAAAAGCCTGCTGAAACTGGTCCCATGTGACAGTGTCAACGGGGAAAGTGGCTGTGAAATTCTCCCACCATGATGCTGTGGGTCCTTCAAGCTGATGTGCGGCAAACTTCACCTTCTCCGCATCTGTGCATCCTGCTGTGGTCAACTCTCTAGCTATCTTGCGGAGCCAATCATCTGCTACTATTGGCTCAGTGCTACTGGAAAACACCGGCGGATTCAGCCTAAGAAAACGGGCTAAGTGATCAACAAGTGGTGGTGGTGGTGGGTTGTTGTTCCCCTGGTTCTGATTCTGGACTAGCAACTGCATCAATGTGTTCTGCTGCTGGATCAACTGGATGAGCTCCGGTGGAAAGGTAAATCCGGGGTCACGTCTCGGAGGCATCTGAGGGTTTAGAAAAGATGAGATATAAGAATAGAGGGGGTCTAAAGAGAAAACACTACCCATATGCACATGAGGCAAAAGCAAACAATTCACTTCATTCAATCAAACAAGGGCATACAATCGATCTAACTATCGCAAAAGTGCTCAGTCTACTATATTTACATGGTGGACTACTACTAATGATGGGGTGGTCTACTAAAAACATTCTTTGGTTGCAGACTCCATGATATCTGCTCCAGCTTCATCAATATAGTCATCATCGCTATCATCTGGATCCGAATCGGTGTCATCGATGATGATGTAGTCTTCCGGGCGAATCTCCTTGGGTTCTTCGTCTTCATCTACTGGTGTAGGGCCTCCCAAAGATATCCCGATCTTCTTGATTAGATCGTCATTCTTCTCCACCAATACTTCAATTTCCTCTTCATAATCTTCACGTGTAGACTTGAGTTCTTCTTCCAGTTCCTTGATTCTTGTCTTTGCCTTCTTCAGGTCTATCATGTCAGCGCACATCTGGTTCTCCTGTCGTCGAATGTGCTGGTTTAATTCCTGGATAAAAGCTGCAATGGATCTATCCTTTCTGGTGCTGATCATCTCCCAGTGCTCATCTCGGCGTCCACAAATCTGGTAGATAGTATCCTTAAGATCCTTGTGGTAGACTTCTCCAATGCGTCCCATGGCGATGTGAGCTGACATGCTCTTTCCTAGACTCCAAGTTGGTGCATCAAAAGAAAACTCTATGGGCTCAGTGACTGGCATGAACGTCCTTCCTGGAACTTGAACCTGAATCATCCAGCGCTCTTCTTCAGGTAAAGTGGCGTTGTAGGTTCCGGTGAAACTGGGTACTCCTATGTTTAGGTATCTAGTGACTTCCTTCAAGTGACGTCCAAAGGGTGTATCTTCATCCGGTTGTGTAAACTTGTTCCTTGCATCCGCCATCCTAAAGAGTAGAAAAGATGAGAGGTTAGAAAAGAAGAGAATGAATAGTGATCTAGGTCTTTAGCTTAGGGGTCGTGTCCTACAGTCAGCGTGTGCTCTGATACCATCTCTGTAGCGACCAGACCTCAAACAGTCTGATCTCTGTGCTCCGGTGTCATCTCTGGATCAGTAATGCTGACACCACACAATACTCGGAGGATTTATAACAGAGTAGCAATCACACACTTATTACATCGAGTGTCTCAATAGAGAACTTATTACAATAAATATGGCTTAAGGCCATCTAATAACGATAATAACGGAAGGCTTGGAAGATAAGTGAGTCCATCAACTCCAACGGCATCACTGAGTATAGAACCACGACCTAAAAACTCCTTAATCGTCGTCTGAAAAGTCTGCAACATTAACGTTGCAGCCCGAAACGGGTCAGCACATGGAATATGCTGGCAATGTAACACATAGAGAGTAATGGAATGAAACAGCTATACTATATGCATATTTGGCTGGTGGAAAGCTCTATGGTTACAGTTTTGCATAAAGCCAATTTTTCCCTACTGCAAAGGAATAAATTTATTTAACTATCATGGTAGTTGTTAAACATTGAGAATGGTTGACAGCATTCTCAATCCCAATTAAGCATCATCGTTAACAAAACCCAACAAAATTAGTTTAGAGTAACATGTTGAGATTCACATGATAATCCAGGTACTAGATACTCAAGATGTCCATAACCAGGGACACGGCTAATCATGATTAGTTTAATACACTCTGCAGAGGTTTGCGCACTTTTCCCCACAAGACTCGATCGCCTCCGTTTGGTTTCTTGCACTACAGGGTGTTTGAGAAGACGGATGACCGAGACATAGTTTTTCAGAAACGTTCGCACCTTACGATCGGGTAGACCGTACCACCTACATCCCCTACATCTGCTAGTCTACCACTGTAAGAGTTCGCACGACTTAGTCAACTATGCTAGAGCCCATAATAGCTTGTGGCTGCACACGGAAGTTTCTAGCATGAAAAATCTCATGATCCCTTTGAGCCTGGGTGGCGGTCCAAAAGAAAACAGGCAAATCCTAGATTACCTAGGTGCCTCAATCCACCCAGATGTGTGTTTAAGTTGCCACCTTAGATAAACCATTAATTAACAATACTCACATCTGTCATGGATATCACTCACCCAATCCACGTCTACTAGCATAGCATAGCAATAATAAGAAAACGTAGAAGTAACTCCCAAAGGTTTGATAATAAACAGGTAATAGGTACTACCTCAACTACTTCCCATCCCACAATTTAATTAGATCCTAATCATGCAATGTTTGAGGATTGGTCTAATGCAATAAAACTGGGTAGTAGGAAAAGTATGATCAAGTGTTACTTGCCTTGCTGATGATCCGCGAAACCTAGCGATTCGAAGTAACAGGCGGCGCACTCCGGGTATTCTATCGTAGACAAACAAACAAGCATACAATAAGTACTCATCTAATGCACAGGTAAAAGTCAAATAAGAGATCTAACCAGAAGGTTCAACTTAAGAACTCCGGTTTGCAAAAAGAATCAAATCGAACGAAACAACAAAAGTCAAACGGCGAAAGAAAACAACTTCGTTCTACTAATCTGGATCTAAGTCAAATTTTTACAGTAGAAAAAACTTGTTTAAGTTGGTTAAACGAATAGAGGGTTTCGAGACGAAACTCCAGGCGCTTGAATTGCCTGATTCCGATAAACGAGCGAAAAGTTATACTAAAATGAAAATCGGATCAAGAATCGCGATCAGAAAAATCGCGGATTTAATCCGAAAAAAGGAAAAAAACGACGAACGCTCGCAAAAAAATTAAATCAGAAAAACCGATCTATTTAAAAAAAACCAAAACTAAAAAAAGCCGGCGAATACCGATCGGTATTTTGAAAGAAACCGGCGGCGCGGATTTTGAGGCGCACCTCGGGCGGCGTCTGCGGCGGCGGGCGGCGCGGCGGCGGCGGGGCGGCGGGCGCTGGCGGCGGCTAGGGTTCGGGGTGCGGGCTAGGCCTCGGGCTGGCTCCCCCCGGCTTATAAAGCCTTGGCGGGCCGGAGTCCCGGTCGGACACGGCCCGTAGGTCGGTTCGTTTTTTTAACAATTACGCGCAGAAAAAAATAAAAAGAAATACTAAACGGACTCCAAAAATCCCGAAATAAATTTTCCCGGGCTTCTAAAATCAAGCCGCACAAGGTGAACATTTATTTGGGGCCTAAATGCAATTTTGAAAAACACACATTTTTTCCTAAATTCAAATAAAATAATGAAAAACTCCAAAATAAAATCTTATTTGATTTTATTATTAAATCCTCAATATTTCTTTATTTTGGGAAAGTCATTTTATTCCCTCTTTCATATTAATAGAAATAATTGACGATAAAATAATAAAAATAAAATGATCCTATTCTCAAAATTTGAGAAAACTCAAGTATGAAAATAATGAATTCCCCAACTCTCTTCGTGTGTCCTTGAGTTGCGTAGAAATTTCTAGGATCAACCAAAATGCAAAATAAAATATGACATGCATTGATGATCTAATGCATAACATTTTAAATTGAAAATTTGGGATGTTACAGGCGATTTTTAAGGCTTGAGGGGGGGGGGGGCTTGATATTCACTCCTTATATAAGTGGATAAAGATCCCTTTTTCTCCCCACACCTTCTTCCTTCTCCTGCTTTCCCATCCTCAAGCTCCAGCGCCCAAGCTTCAATCTTTCCCACCGCTACCAACCTCTCCAGCCATGTCTGGATCTGGCTCAAAGGGCAAGTGGGAGGCCTCCTCCGTCACGGAGAAGGATGTCAAGGAGCTCCGGGAGGCGGGGTACCTGTCTGCGGACATCGCACACAGGGTCCCTGCCAAGGAGCAAGTTATCCCCACCCTGGAGCCCGGCGAAAGGGTTGTGTTCATCCCTCACTTCCTTCGCGGACTAGGGTTTCCCCTTCACCCATTTTTCTGCGGCCTCATGTTCTATTACGGGCTAGACTTCCATGATGTACCCCCAAATTCTTTCGTCCACATCTCAGCGTTTATCGTCGTGTGCGAGGCACTACTCCGCATCCCCCCACACTCCGGCCTATGGCTAAAAGTCTTCAATGTGAAGCCGAAGGTGGTCGACGGGCAGCATGCGGACTCGGCGGCGCCATGGTGAGCAAGCTCCCCAACACCACTTGGCCTAAAGGGGCCTTCGTGGAGACCATCAAGGTGTGGCAACATGAGTGGTTCTACATCACTGAACCTCGCGGCGCCAGGTGGGCCGCTACTCCTGAGTTCAGATCTGGACCCCCTATGCGGCTCGCATCGTGGACCAACAAGGGTCTCGACCAGGGGTCGACCGCGGAAGTGCTGATGCTGCAAAAGTGCATCACAAACATGATAACCAAGAACACTAGTCTCACTAACGTGATTCAGGTGATGCTCTTCCGCCGGATCCTCCCTTGCCAACTCCGGTCTCTCCACATGTGTGTGTTCAATCCGGAAGGCCCACGGATCCTGCAGCGCTTCTTCGGCACAACACGTGAAGAGATCTGGAAGCTACTCTTCAAGGCCCAGAAAACATGGCTGAAGAAGACCAAAGACATCGACCTTGACAGTGAGAATCCGGCCACTCCGGTAAGTGTGTTATTCCCGAACATACCTTTGGTCCATAATCCTTAGGCATAATGAGTTTTTCGTCCCTCTCACATGGCTGGATAGCAAAGGCAAAGCAGATTAAGTGTACGACACCGCTGCCTGAAGATCCGGCCACGCCCTAGCTTATGAAGATGCTGGTTCTGGCGCCCTATCAGGCGTTAGAGAAGAAGGCCAAGAAGAAGAGCAAGGAGGCCAAGGGCAGCCTCCGCCATAAGGGTACTTCGGACGTAGTATCCAGAGAGACCGAAGTCCCCTCCTCCCACGAGGGAGATGAAGACGAAGAGGAGGAGGAGGTGGAAAGTGACTCTCCCCTCAAAGGGAGGAAAAAGAAAAGGGCAGCCTCCATAGACCCGGAAGAGGGGGTGTCCAAGAGGGGGAAGATAACCCTCTCGGATGGTTCGGATTCAGATGCCGAACCCATCCCCAGAGGCCTTCCAGGGCGAAGCCCCTGGCCACGTCATACGTATTAAAAGATACATTACAAGTATTCGTTCCTTTATGTTTTTAAAATAACATATTATGTTGTGTGTATTTCAGCCCTGCTCGCGATCTCCCCCATACTTTGTTATCTGAGGGGAGTTCCCTGCCACCAAAGATGGCAGAGAGCAAGACGCCTCCGCGAGCCTCTTCGCCCATCATCGCGGATGACACCAAGGTGTTGTCCCGAAGGACCTCTCCAGGCCGCGGAGGGTTGGGCGAGGCTGCCACGACGGCACCCGAGGGTGAGGCCTCAGCTGCCGAGAACATGGGGGTGCAACCCCCATGGAGACCAACGGCGGGGGCCCTGACCAGTCCGCCCCCCAACCGAACATTATTCCGGAGACCCATATGGCTTCGAAATCGAGCGAGCAACCCCCTTCGAAGGAGGGGGGAGCGTCGACTCCGACGGCGACCTCCACTAATCTGGAGGCGCCGAATACTCTGGTGGAGGCACTACGACGTGCTGCCATCGTGGAGGAGCACCGCACCCTGATGGGTGCGGTGGTTGAGAAGGTTCAGTCTGCAAAGAGCAGGCTGAACAAAGCCTTCACCAGCCTGCTAACGGGCTTCGAGGTATGCGACGTAATACTCTTAGATGCTTTTCATATGAATGAAATATGCCTATATATAGATAGTAGCCCCTGAGACTCTGTTCGGCTTTGAAAAAGGCCGAACAGAGGATCGAGTAGTAATCGCAGAAGGTAACACACTTCTCTATTGGATAACAGGCTTCCCTGTTGGCGGCGACCGCCTAGGCCGCTAAAGTTTCTGAACACAATCTGAAGCTGAAGTTGGCTGATGATGGCGCAAGGTATGTTTAGAAGAGCTCTTATATGCCTGAAGTGGTATGCAAATTCAGAGTTAAGCTCATGCACTGCTATGATTATGATTGCAGGTAGCGCGGGCGAGGTTGAGACCCTCAAGAGCGCCCTTGCCCAAGCCAAGGAGCAGGCGAAGGCGAGCAAAGCAGCCAGTGATAAGGCGGTTGCAGATTTAAAGACCGAACAGGTCGCCCGCCGCCAGCATGAGGAGAGGGTGGTCGAGGTAGAGCAAGAGCTAAAGGACGCCATTGGAAAGTGCGAGGCCTTGGAGGAGAAGAGTGCGACCCAAGCGACCGATCTCGCCAAAGCCCTCCAAGAGGCCAAAGAGGCGCGAACCAAGTCCCGGGCGGCTCGGGAGGAGATCCGTCATGCCGAATAGATAACGACTGGTAAGCCCTTTCTTTTGTAGAGTATATTTGGCTGTCAAAGATATGCCTTGCTCACTCGACTGTGGAGTTCTCTAAATGTCTTTGAGGATCTTCTGAAGAGTGCCACCGATGCCGCGCAGTTCTTTCGGGCCTAGGAGGGGAACACAACGGAGAAGCTCTTCTGGTCACAGTTCCTGGCGCTGGAGCGTCCGACGCTATTGAACAACCAGATGATGCAACTGGCGGAGCTGCATAGGATGTCCGGCTTGGCCATGAAGGACGTCATAGTCCGGCTTTGGCCGACCGAACCCATTCCTAGCAGCTACTTCGGCCTGGTGAAGCGACTCACCAACGCACTGCCCCGAGTTGAAGCTGTAAAGTGCTCGACGTGCATAGAGGGTGCGCAGATGGCCTTTGCTCGTGTCAAGATGCACTGGGAGAAGATGAAGGCCACCGTCGTGGCGACCGAGGGCCCACCCGAAGGCAAGGACCACCGCAAGCCGGAGTGGTATTTTAACGATGTCCTGGAGGGTGCCCGAATAGTAGAGGGCCGATTCTCAAAGGATATCATGTTTGAGTGAATGTAATATATTTATCCAGACTTTGTGTTATGAACCAGGGCCTGTAATATATGTATGCTTTTATCTAAAATTACTTTCCTCTTGTGCGGCCGTTTTGTAATTTTGAGAGTTTGCCAGTCGTCGGCTTCAGCCCCCACGTAGATGCTACGGGGGTGTTCGGAATAGCGCATGATCACACTTGACCCAACATCTTGGTCCGTAAAGGAGGTGTGCACGCAGTGAACCAAGCAATCAGACTATGCGGCTTTATCAGTTTCACTTAGCCATAGGAGTTTGACAGCGGGACTAAGTACTAGCCCCTGGTGTGTATGCGGCTATTCGTACTGGGATGCCTTAGGCGCATGACTGGACAAAGGCTAGTCCTTCATATAATACGGAAGAAATCGCAAGAGATTTATAGCAAGTCGCCGAATCGCCTACCAGCTCTCGTCGTATCATGATAGTCAGTTTTCGGCTTTCTCTACTGAGGTGTTTGACCGGACGAACCAGAAACACAATCGCAGTTGTTCTCCCTTTACTACCCTAGCCATACGAGCGGAACGGAAGGTAGTAATCATAGGATCCGGGCAACCCAACTATTGACCAAAGACATGATTCAGAGTTGATCATATAATTCAATATTCGGGACACCGAAGTATACTCTAGAAGTGTTTAGACTTTTTGAAAATACGTGTGGCCGAATAGAGCCCCTGGCATTTAAGCCGTACCAAAGTATATATGGCAATCTGACGTAAAGAAGGAATACAGATTTGTGAAATAAACCAATACCGAACAGGGGTTGGTGAAAAAACGGTTTTCCATTGTAATCTAATTGATACGTCAAAACGTGCTATTACAGATAGTACCATAAAGATCAAGGCTATTTTACATGTCGAGAATTTGTACACAAGGGGAAGCTATATACAGGTCCAAAAAAAGAGAAGGTATTCTTGAAGATTCCCTTGACGCCCTGCCGCACGTCTGTGCCGCTGTCGCCTTGGCGCCGAATCCTTTGAGAGGAGAAATCAATGATCACGTGTATAGAAGGGGCCTGTGAAAGAGCCCTTGTGCGATCTTCAGGTGATTAGGTTTTAACAAACTTGTAATAGGAGGAATAAAAAGGAAGGGGTTGAGGTCAAAATAGGGTTAAACCGTGCTATAGACCCTGCCCGCATTGTGCCTCCATCGTTACCCAAGGTATTTTAAGTGCGTAGTTATGCACACACGGTACATATACCACAGTTAGATGGGGCGATCGACGGACGCGGAGCTGCTAGTCCAGCTTTGGATGCACCGAGCTGTCATTCTGTAGAGTAGACCGGACTCGTTTAACAGTGTCCGGGGGCTTGATGGACGATGAAATGTTTGGCTTGATGAGGCTGCTTTGTACCTCGGCTGCGAGGGCTGCGGTATGCTCCTCAGTACGGAGGGAGCGCTCCATATTTCCATTGACTATTATGACACCGTGTGGTCCGGGCATCTTGAGCTTTAAGTAAGCATAGTGCGGGACTGCGTTGGAGCATGTGAAGGTGGTTCGTCCGAGCAGTGCGTGATAACCACTGCAAAAGGGGACAATGTCGAAGATCAAGTCTTCGCTCTGGAAGTTATTCGGTGAACCGAAGACTACTTCCAATGTTAATGAACCCGTGTAGCAGGCCTCCACGCCTAGTATGACTCCTTTAAAGGTGGTGTTACTAGGCTTGATTCTTGACGGGTCAATACCCATTTTACGAATAGTGTCTTGATAAATCAAGTTAAGACTGCTGCTGCCGTCCATGAGGACTCGAGTGAGATGGAATCCATCGATGATGGGATCGAGGACCAGGGCTGACAAACCTCCGTGATGGATACTGGTCAGGTGGTCCCTACAATCGAAGGTGATCGGACAAGCCGACCAAGGGTTTAATTTTGGGGCGACCGGCTCTATGGCGTAGACGTCCCTTAGTGCGCGCTTGCGCCCCCTCTTGGGGATATGAGTGACGTATATCATATTCACTATTTTTACCTCGGGGGAAATTTCTTCTGCCCCCTGTGTTCGGTGGGCGGGGCTCATCATCATCCTCGCTTGGCGGCCCTTTCCCCTTATGTTCGGTATTTAACGTACCGACCTGTTTGAAGACCCAACAGTTTCTGTTGGAATGATTTGCAGGCTTGTCGGGGGTACCATGAATCTGGCAAGGCCGATCGAGTATTTTGTCTAAATGGGATGGGTCGTCCCTGTTTCCTTTGAATGGCTTCTTCCGTCGACCGGGTTTAGAGCTGCTGAATCCGGCGTTGACAGCTATGTCTTCGGTTTCTTCATTGTTGTTCCGACGCTTGTGCTTGTTATGTCGCGGCCGTCTGTTGCCATTCCTGGCTTCAGAGGTGCCCGGGTCGCTGGTACTGTTGCTTCTACGAGCTAACCGTCTGTCTTTTCCCGCGCAGAAGCGGGTCATGAGTGCGGTAAGAGCTGCCATAGACTTCAGCTTTTCTTGGCCGAGGTGTCGGGCAAGCCATTCATCGTAGACGCTGTGTTTAAAGGCTGCTAGGGCTTCAACATCCGGACAATCGACGATTTGGTTCTTTTTAATTGAGAACTGAGTCCAGAGTTTGCGGGCTGACTCTCCGGGTTGCTGGACTATGTGACTAAGGTCATCGGCGTACGGTGGCCAGACATAAGTACCTTGGAAGTTATCTCGAAATGCATCCTCCAAATCTTCCCAGCTGCCAATAGAGTTCTCTGGGAGGCTGTTTAGCTAGTGCCATGCTGGTCCCTTTAGTTTTAGTGGGAGATATTTAATGGCATGGAGATCATCGCCGCGAGCCATGTGAATATGAAGAAGAAACTCTTCAATCCATACCGCAGGATCTGTCGTTCCATCGTATGCTTCAATGTTCACGGGTTTAAACCCTTCTGGGAACTGGTGCTACATTACCTCATTGGTAAAGCATAAGGGGTGTGTGGCACCTCTATATTGGGAAATGTCACGACGGAGTTCCGATGACATCCATATTCGGTGTTCAGCCCGGGTGAGGTTATGCTTCTCGTGACAGGCTTGATGGCCGTCATCTCGCGTTGGAGCATGCCCCCTTGATCCATAGATTGATCTGACCTGACCGGCTCTATTGTCCAGGTCCTAGCGTAAGTCGTAGGTGTAGCCCGGAGTTGCTACCTCTTTGCCTCGACGGCGAGGTGGTGCGGGCTGGTGTTCGACATAAGTAGCCACTTTGTCTCGCCCATGTGGTGGTCAGTCTGGTTCATTAGCATGATTATATCTTGACGGTATTGGCTGAAGGGCCACGTCATCGAATTGTGGCAGTAGCCGGCGTTTTGGGTAACTCTTTGTTGGGTGCTTGACGGTGTCCTAGACTAGGGGGTACTCATCATGTCGTCTCCCGGTCAGTTAGATTGGGCCGAGGACCCCCATGGCCGTATACTCATGGGCCAGTTGGACAGCTGCCGCATACATGGAAGATTCCACAAGACTTGGTGATCAAGACAAGGACTCCTCTCCACCGGCGTATTCGGCTAGGACTCTTGTTATCCTAGGCCTCGGGTGCATTATATAAACCGAGGCCAGACTAGTCGATAGATGATATAAAACAACCATACCATAGGCTAGCTTCTAGGGTTTAGCCTCTATGATCTCGTGGTATATCAACTCTTGTAATACTCATATCATCAATATCAATCAAGCAGGACGTAGGGTATTACCTCCATCAAGAGGGCCTGAACCTGGGTAAACATCGTGTCCCCCGCCTCCTGTTACCATTGATCCTAGATGCACAATCCGGGACCCCCTACCCAAGATCTGCCGGTTTTGACACCGACATTGGTGCTTTCATTGAGAGTTCTGCTGTGTGATCGGCAAAAGGATCAATGGCTCGCCCGCAGGTCAACTGCGACGCCGGCTTCTTCATCACCGGCTCGGCCGGTCACCTTGGCTGGACCAAGGACTGTGCCCTACCTCTGATCGTCATGTTCGGATAAGGGCCTTCATCAACATCAACTCCGATCTCTATCAAGATCATGGAGGAATCATCCAGGGAGCCCGGGGGCTCAACGTCAACATTGCCCTCGCGCGACCGTGCTGTTTTTCTGGATAGCGAACTCGTATCCGCCGCCACCGCCTCCTCAAGTGTTGTTTTAACGATTGCTTCGGTGGAATTGTGAGGAATTGAGTCTACAAAAACCATGGAAAAATTCGTCGAGTTCCGACGAAGGAATCTATGGCAATCCGCGATATACCGGAGCCTTATCAAATCTAGACGGGAATCTGGACGAGTTTAGGGCGTGGTGTCCAGTTTCTAGCTCGGATGTCCGTTGGAAGATCCAACTGTTGATCGGCTGCGAAATTCCCATATCTATGACCCCCCAAAATTTCAGCTCGATCCGACCGTCCAAACTCCGGAAACCTTCCGATTAGTGCATCACTTTTCAGATTTGTTTCCTGCGCGAATACGGATCCGACCCGAATTCATATTTCTTTATGAACGTGATATGGGACAACCTTCTTAAAGGAATTTGCTCATAGGGTACTGTGCATTGTTTTTAAACACGTGCCCATAAAATTTTAAGCCTCCTTTGAGGTAATCTTCACTATAATGCTGGTGTCAAACCAGTTCGGCAACACCGCTCCATGGCTGCCGACCTGCGCTAGACACATTGTCACCTTTTGAGCCGAGCTCAACTTCTCCGGATC
The DNA here is from genome assembly GCA_034509565.1 of Triticum monococcum. Taxonomy (NCBI): domain Eukaryota; kingdom Viridiplantae; phylum Streptophyta; class Magnoliopsida; order Poales; family Poaceae; genus Triticum; species Triticum monococcum. The sequence continues at coordinate 303,698,610 of CM067845.1, read as the reverse complement.
ATCATCTCGGCGAGCGAACAAGAGTTCAAAATCACCAAGGATAAATCATCACCAACATCGCCGCCCCATGGATTACACGGAGCGGGAACACAGGCATCGCCGCATGGTCACTTCATCAAACCGGCATTGTCCGCGTCACAAGTTACGACCTGCATCGGCATGGCCGCACTATTGCTTCTTCAAGCCAATGTCCATCACGCCGAACTGCTTCAACACCTCGGCTGACACGGCAGCTATCGGTGTCAAAACCGGCGGATCTCGGGTAGGGGGTCCCGAACTGTGTGTTTAAAGCGGATGGTAACAGGAGGCAGGGGACACGATGTTTTACCCAGGTTCGGGCCCTCTTGATGGAGGTAAAACCCTACGTCCTGCTTGATTATTCTTGATAATATGAGTAGTACAAGAGTTGATCTACCACGAGATTGGAGAGGCTAAACCCTAGAAGCTAGCCTATAGTATGATTGTATGTTGTCCTACGGACTAAAACCCTCGGGTTTATATAGACACCGGAGGGGGCTAGGGTTACACAAGGTCGGTTACAAAGGAGGAGATATACATATCCGTATTTCCTAGCTTGCCTTCCACGCCAAGTAGAGTCCCATCCGGACACGGGGCGAAGTCTTCAATCTTATGTCTTCATAGTCCAACAGTCGGGCCAAAGGATATAGTCCGGCTGTCCGGAAACCCCCTAATCTAGGACTCCCTCAGTAGCCCCTGAACCAGGCTTCAATGACGATGAGTCCGGCACGCAGTGTTGTCTTCGGCATTGCAAGGCGGGTTCCTCCTCCGAATACACCACAAAAGAGTTTGAATACAAGGATAGTGTCTGACCCTGCAAAATAAGTCCCACATACCACCATAGAGAGAATAATATTTCCACAAATCCAAGCTACTGGCACGTTTTGGCAGCATGACATCATGCCGTGGTCCGGTAATTATTCGAACCGTTTTTCCTTAACTAGCCCCGCACATAACGCGAGGCGGTTTCTTGACACGTCTTGTCAAAGCAGAGATCGTGTTCCCCTTATTATGGGATTCTCATCAATACGGACGTGGGTAACCCAACCGCACCATCAATTACGGCGCTTGCGGGATAAGCGAGTTTTACCAGGCTAGTGGGGGCGCATAGTTTAGTCCGCCCTTATAAAGGGATAAGATCTCACCTTTTTCTACCCACGCCGTCTTTCTCCTTGCTCATCCATTCTCGCGCACTCGATCTCCAGCGCTCAAGTCCGCATCCTCCTCCTCAACTATCTCCAAACATGTCCGGAGCGGGAGGCAAGTGGATGCCTCCTCCGTCACGGAGGGGCACATCAAAAAGTTGCGTGGAGCCGGATACTTAGCCGCGGACATCGCGCACCGGCTGCCAGCCGCAGGGCAGGTCGTCCCTACCCCGGAACCTCACGAAAGGGTTGTTTTCCTCCCCCACTTCATCCGCGGATTGGGGTTTCCCCTCCATCCACTTGTCCGCGGCGTCATGTTCTACTACGGGCTGGACTTTCATGATCTGGCTCCGAATTTCATCCTCATCATATCAGCGCTCATCGTCGTGTGCGAGGCTTTCCTCCGCATCCGGCCCCACTTCGGCCTATGGCTGAAGACCTTCAATATCAAGCCGAAGGTTGTAGGCGGCCAACAAGCGAAATGCGGCGGAGCCATGGTGGGCAAAATGCCCAACGTTGCATGGCTGGAGGGCTCCTTCGTGGAGACCATAAAGGGGTGGCAATCGGGGTGGTTCTACATCACCGAGCCGCGTGACACCAACTGGGTGGCGGCCCCTCGAGTTTCGATCTGGAATTCCCACACAGCTCACTTCCTCGAAGGAGAAGGGCCTGTCCTTGGGTTCATCGATGGAGCCGGACGGACTCCAGAAGTGTATCCGGAACATGACAAGCAAGAAACTTAAGCTTGTCAACATAGTCCAGGTCATGCTCTTCCGCCGGATCCTCCCGTGTCAACAACGGGATTTCAACTTATGGGAGTTCGACCCAGCCCGGCACCAGACTCTAAGCGAGCTCTTCGACACGACGCACAAAGACGTCTGGAGGGTGCTGTTCAAGGGCGCCGAGGTCCCTCCCTCTCTCACCGAGGACCGCGGGCGAATTAGGTAAGTTCTGTACATCTGGTAGGATATTTATTTCCCATAGCTTAACCATGTGCGGGGTCTGAGCTCCTATGCCTTTAACAGGACTGGGTGGAGGCATCGGAGCAGATTGACTGTCCGCCCCCTGCCTGAAGACACCGTGGACGCTCTCCTGGCAGAGATGCTGACTCCGGCTCCTTATAAGGTGCCGGAGAAGACCAAGAAAAAGGCCAAGGGAACCTGAAAGAGTTCTCGACGCCAGGTGGTATCGGACTCATCGTCCGATAACTCCACGATGCACTCCTCCCATGAAGACGAGGAGGAAGATGAAGATGCTCACCCTCCAGCCGGGGAGACAAGAAAAGGAAGGCCACCCCGACCAGGGAGGCCGAAGGGTCCAAGAAGGGAAGGACACTTCTTCGGGACTGCTCCACCACCTCCGCCGTTGGCGAAGACGAGTGGCTGCTCAGGGCCAAGCCCCTGGCAAACTCGTAAGTATTAGGATACCAGAGTAACTCATAGCATACCTTTGTCGCACTGCTTTTACTAACACCGAATATGATTATGCAGACCGCCCCAAGCCCGTATCGACGTATCCTCGTCGGACGGCTCCTTGGATTCATCGGATATGGATAGCGATACACTTCCGACCGCCTCCTCCCCTTGCCCTATGGACAATGCCGAGGTATTGTCTCAAGGGGCACCGAGCCGGGGGGAGACGGTCTCAGAGGCGCCTCAAGGCGACCTTCCGGACTCCAGGAGCAAAGGGAGCAAGGCTCCCGGGGGCTCCAAGTTCGGCTCTCAGTCGAACACCGCGCCGGAACCTCCAGTGGTTTCGGACTCGGGCAGGCGGCTCCCTTCCAAAAGGGGCAAGACGCCCATGCCGGTGATCTCTGTCCATCCAGAGGCATCGGACAACCTGCTGGGAGCACTTCACAGCGCTTCCATTGATGAAGAGCACCGCACTATTATGAGTGCGGTGATCAAGAAGGTTCAGTCCGCCAAGAGCGGACTGACTGAAGCCCGTGCCAGCCTTCTAACAGGCTTTGAGGGAAGTATTTAAAATATAGGAAAAATATTACCGCATAGACAGTAGCCCTTGATGCTCTGTTTGGTGTTCATAAAGAAAAGCCGAATAGAGGATCAAATAATATCTGTAGGAGTCTAATATAAGTATGTCTATATGCGTATGCAGGCTTCGCTGCTGACCTCTGCCGCACTAACTGCAGAGGTCGCCGCACTGAAGCAGGACCTCGAGGGGTCCGAGAAAGAGCTCGGCCTTGCTAAGAGGCAGCTCAAGGAGAATAAAGGTAAGCTCTCTAAGATTGCAAAATGACAGGATCATCATGAATTTGCCAGGGGCCATGACCGAAGTGGTGACCCTGAAGCAAGCGTTGTCCGAGGTCGAAAACAAAGCGGCCCATGAGCGCACCAAGCGGGAAAAGCAAGAGGCACGGGTGGGCGAGGTGTAGTAAGAGCTCCAAGCTCTCGTGACGAAGCACGAGGCGTTGGAGCTTGACTCGAAGACGCGAGAGTCTGAGCTTGCCGCGGCCCTTGAGAGCGCAAAGAATGCCAAGGCTGAAGCCCAAAAGGCCCTCCAGGAGATTGAGGCGATGAGGAAGATAGCGGCGGGTAAGGCATTCAATATGCAAATCAAGCATGTGAAAGTAAATTACTTGTTACTTACCTGAGTCCAGAGCTCTCTAGGAGCATTCGCAGATTTGCCCCGCAGCGTGTCGGATGCCGCAAAGTTTTACCAGGCCGAGGAGGGAAGCTCGACGGAGAAGCTGTTCTGGTCTCAGCATACTGGGACCGAACACCCGATGCCTATGAACGACCAGCTGAAGCAACTGGTCGAGCTGCACAAGGCAACCGAACAGGCCATGAAGGGCTACTTCGGCCTGGTGAGGCGGCTTGTGGATGCCTGCCCACGGCTGGAAGTCATTAAGAGGTCCGTCTGCATCGAGGGTGCACGCCGGGCTTTTGCCCGTGCGAAGGTGCACTGGGCCAAGATGGATGCCGAGAAGCTGGTGAAGGAGGGGCCGTCGCAGGGCAAGGAGCATCCCCACCCCGAGATGTATTATGAGGGTGTCCTGAAGGGTGCCCGTCTTGTAGCAGACGAGTGTGCGAAAGATGTAATATTTGAATGAACTTGCTCGTGTGATCCTGTATTATGAAAAATTGTTCATATGCGCTATGCAACACTTGTTTGAATTTAAAATATTACCTTTTGTTCGGCTATTTATCAAATCTGAGAGATGGCTAGTCGTCGGCTTCTTCCCCCATGCCACGAGTGCTGGGGTGTTCGGGATAAACCTGAGCACTCTTGTTCCCATTTTTGGGTCCTTCGAGGGAGGTGCTCAGCACAACGAACAAGGCAATCGGACTATAATTCTTTATCACTCTCACTTAGCCATAGAATTCTATACTTTTAAATTTTGGCGAAGCCCCTAGTATTCGGAAGGCCGAATTCGGGGCTCTATACACGCCTTAAGCCAGACAAAGCCGACTCTTCGCTCTAAGCGGCATAAGTCTTTAGGGACTCAAAACCTCTCGAACAGCGACCAGTCTCTCGCCTTATCATGACAGTCAGTTTTAGCTTTCTCTACTGAGGTGCTTAGCCTAGCTGAACCGGGGCACAATTGCAGTAGTTCTCCCAGTGCTACCTTAGCCGATATAGCAGAATGTAAGGTACCAAAACATGGGAGCTGGGCAAACCCAACTATTGACCCAAGACATGATTCGGAGTTGATGCATATAATGCTATAAGTTCGGGGTGCCGCACTGTCGAAAGTGTTCGGACTTCTCACGCCGTAATATGGGGTATGCTTAAGCCCCTAGCGCATTAGTCGTACCAGAGTGTACGGGTGCTGGATGTCATGAATGAACATATATATGTATAAAAAAGGAAGAATAAAGAATGCGATAATAGTCTAGTGCTATGCATTGTTTATTCAAAAAGGTGCGTTAGAGCAGAATGATACAAGTAGTGCGATAAGCAAAAAGGAGGACTATTTGACATGTCCCCTCCAAGGGCAAGCTGAGGAATGGTATTAAAGCAAGCATTTCACTTGTTATCGTAATCCACCTGGGAGTTCCGTGGTGCGACGTAGCTTTTCGCTTCCTTGGTTGCTGCATCATGTTTTCGGCAATCATACTGCCGGACAGGGTTTCCAGAGATTAAAGTCCTGAAAGAGAGAAAAATAACAAAGCGGGAAGCCCCTAGTGCGGTTGAGCCGCATCTTGGGGCGTGCCGTAGTCGTGTCCCCTCCCCACCTATGCCCATGGTATTTTCAATGCATAATTATGTACGCATGGCACATATTTCACCATTTGGCCGGGACTAGGGTGGGGGCCGCATTGCTATGCGAGCTCGGAACGTGCCAGGAGGTCTTGTTGTCGATTACTCCTGGCGCGCTTGAAGGTGTCCGGGTCCTTAATCGCCGAACTAGTGGATTGCCTTAAGAGGCTGCTTTGTGCTTCTGCTGCAAGGGCTGCAGTGTGCTCCTCCGTACGGAGAGAGCGCTCTATGTTTCCATTAACTGTGATGACCCCCCGTGGTCCTGGCAACTTGAGCTTAAGGTATGCATAATGCGGTACCGCATTGAATCTCGCAAATGCGGTTCGCCCGAGCAGTGCATGATAGCCACTGTGGAATGGGACTATATCGAAGATTAACTCCTTGCTTCGGAAGTTATCCGGGGATCCGGAGACCACTTCTAGTGTGACTGAGCTTGTGCAATGGGCCTCTACACCTGGTATGACGCCTTTGAAGGTCGTTTTTGTGGGTTTGATCCTTGAGGGGTCTATACCCATTTTGTGCACTTTGTCCTGGTAAAGCAGGTTCAGGCTGCTGCTGCCATCCATAAGGACTCGAGTGAGGTGAAATCCGTCAATGATTGGGTCTAGGACCAGTGCGACGAATCCGCCATGACAGATACTAGTGGGGTGGTCCCTGCGATCGAAGGTGATCAGACAAGAGGACCATGGGTTGAACTTTGGGGCGACTGGCTCCAACGCATATACGTCCCTTAGCACACGCTTCCGCTCCCTCTTGGGGATGTGGGTTGCGTATATCATGTTCACCGTCCGCACTTGTGGGGGGAACCTCTTCTGTCCTCAGGTGTTCGGCTGCCGGGGCTCCTCCTTGTCATCGCTATGTGACCCCTTATCTTTGTTTTTGGCGTTTAACTTGCCGACCTGCTTGAACACCCAACAATACATGTTGGTGTGGTTGGCTGGCTTGTCGGGGGTGCCGTGTATTTGACATGAGCGGTCGAGTATACGGTCCAAACTGACGGGCCCAGAGTGCTTCTTTTGAATGGCTTTTTCTGCTGACCGGGTTTAGAGCCTTTGAATCCGGCATTGACTGCCGTATCCTCGGTATTGTCGCTGTTAATGCGGCGCTTGTGTTTGTTGCGATGTGACCTGCCATTGCCATCCTTGGTATCCGAAGTACCATGGTTCTTTGATATGTTATTGCTGTGAGCCAGCCAGCTGCCTTCTCCCGCACAAAAGCGGGTCATGAGTGTCGTGAGGGCTGCCATAGATTTCAGCTTTTCTTGGCCAAGGTGCCGAGCGAGCCACTCGTCGTGGATGTTGTGCTTAAAAGCTGCTAGGGCCTCTGCATCCATACAGTCGACGATTTGATTTTTCTTTGTTAGGAACCGTATCTAGAATTGCCTGGCCTATTCCTCTGGCTGCTGAATTATGTGGCTCAAGTCATCGGCATCTGGCGGTCGCACATAAGTGCCCTGGAAGTTGTCGAGGAATGCAGCTTCCAGATCTTCCCAACAGCCAATGGACTCTGCTGGCAAGCTATTGAGCCAATGCCGAGCTGGTCCTTTGAGCTTGAGTAGGAGGTATTTGATGGCGTGTAGATCATCACCGCGGGCCATGTGGATGTGCAGGAGGAAATCCTCGATCCATACCACAGGTGTCGGATTTCAGGTTCCGGCAGACCCTTAAGGTTCGAACACTGGGGTGCACGCGGAAATCTCGCCTTCAACCTCTCTGTCTCAATGGGATCTAAACTACTAAAAGAACTGCACGAAAGACACAAGATTTATACTGGTTTGGGCCACCGATGTGGTGTAATACTCTACTCCAGTGTGTGGTGGATGGATTGCCTCCTGGGGCTGGTGAGGATGAACAATTCAAGGAAGAACAGCCTCGCGAGGGTCTGCTCTTGGCTGTGGTGATGAACTGCTATGAAGAGTTCAGTCACCTTCTCTCTCTCTCTCTCTCTCAGATCCTGGACCGAATGACCAGGAACCGAACAACCCAACGAACCAAAAACCGAACCCCCTGCTATGTGGGTGGCTAGCCCTATTTATAGAGGCCCTGGTCCTCTCCCCAAATATTGAGCGGGAAGGGATCCAACAATGGCGGGCTAATTTGAAGGGGGACAGCGAGTACATCTATCCTGACAAAAGCAGTCTTCGCCTGCCAAAGGCTCTGGTGATGACGCCGCGCTGGGCTCCATGGTGACCTCCGTCTCGTAGTCCTCCTGGTCCTGGTCTCGTTGCACCGAAGTGGCAACCTTTGCCTGATGCCTCGGTACTCCGCTGATACGCTTGCTCCCTTTGCACCAAAGAGGAAAGAGAGACGCTGCGCGCGCTGGCACCCGCCTGGTGCCCCGTGTCGTCATGGCTTGCATCATAGGTACCTCGCGAGGTACCCCGCCTTGAACTCTCCGCCTCCTCGCGAGCTAGCCTGAGGAGGCTGTGCCTGAGGATGCGCCGTGTCATCCGCCTCCCGAGGCTTGGCCCCTCGCGAGGGTCTTGAGCCTCGTGTTGATGAAGATGGGCCGCGCCGGGCCCCCACTTGAGCCACGCTGCAGGCCGTAGGCAGGCAAGTCTGGGGACCCCTGTTCCCAGAACGCCGACAGTAGCCCCCGGGCCCAAGGCGCGCATGGACTTGGCCGTGCCGAGAGGCGAAAGGGTAAGGGCGAAGCGCCGCGGGCCCTAACAGCCTGCGGCCTCGGACGCTGCGTGGCGGTTGATTGGACGTGGCGCCTTAGCAACCACGCGGGTTGACAGGGGAGAGGCATCTTCCCAGACTTTGCCTTGCTTTCTCCGGTTGCTGCTCAGATCCCCTTTCTTGCGCCTCCCCTTTCTTCCTCCGAACTTCCAGATCTACTCCGGTTGCGTGACCTGGGAAGCCATGGCGCCTCGCAAGCCTCCGGCCGAAGCTTGGTATTCCCCTGCTCTAGACCCGCCGACTGTGTCCAAGGCCACCTTTACCCGGCTGTGCCAGATGGCGGCGGCGCAGGGCATCATCGGGACGGAGGTGGTCAAGGTCGGCTCCGCCTCCCCTGAAGGTCGAGGGAGCACCTATTATCCTTTATTTGTGGGCGCCATCGCAGCGGGCTTGGTGCCCCCCTTCTCTGAGTTCTTCTTCTCTGTCCTCCGCCACTACAACTTGCTAGCTCTGCATCTCCACCCCAACTCTGTCCTTCTCCTGGCAATCTTCGCTTACTACTGCGAGGCCCACGTGGGGGTGCAGCCCTCGGAGGCCTTGCTGCGCCACTACTTCTACCTCCGGATTACTGGCAGTTCTCCTTCCGTGTGCGCAAGCTTCGTCGCGCATGGCAGAACCATTACCATCTCGAATCCTGGGAAGAGGGTTGATGGCTTCCGGAGCAAGTGGGTCTTGGTTGACGCCGGCCGCGTCCACCCTCGGCTGATCCTGCCCACGGAGCAGGCCGTGAGCGCCAGTGACTGGTGCCGGGAGGAGCTCGCGGATCCCCACGCGAAGCCGGTGTTGGAGAAGATGGATGCGGACTTGAGGCCAGCCAACATGGCAACGGCGAAGTTGACTGGCGCGTCACTGCTAAGGGAGTTCTTGGCGCAGCAGCTGGCTCCACTCCGGCAGTACTCTTCTCCGATGTGGAGGCCTCATCCGAGCCCCGTGCCTGTGGACGAAGAGGACGTGGACGCGGTTCTTCAATCTCTGGTCGGGAGCACGGCGGCAAGGTTGGAGGGCGCTCCCGAGCCCTTGTTTCTTCGCAGCGACTGGGAGCAGGTGGTGAAGTCCATGCCCATTTTCAACGGGGTCGGGCTCGTGCCCGTGGCGCCTTCTGAAGGACTGGTAGACGTGCCCTCCAGTGACTACAGCGAGGAGGAGGGCGAAGAGGAGCGGGGAGAGGGGCCCGACTCCGGGGCAAGTGACGGAGAGTCGAGGGCTCCCTTCCCTTGGCGCTCGCCCCGTACTCTCCGCCTATCGCCGAGCGATGATGATGATGATGATGACGATGATGTGCTGGGTAGCGGGAGCTCGCCTCCGATCCCGAAGAAGGACAGGACCGGGCTGGTCCCCCGCGGGCCGGCCCCTACCCCGGGGCAGTCCGCTGCTGCGCCTTCCGCTCCCAAGGTTGACCCTTCCAGCCGGCTGTTTGGCTTGAAGTTGGGCCGAAAGCTGCCCGAGCTCATCGACGATGACCCGTAAGTGCGTGATCCTTGTTCTCTTGTTTCTCATTCTGCCGACGAGGCCTGATGATTGCTTCTCTTGAGTAGGTGGGCGCCTTCGGCGAAGAAACTGAAGCGGGCTCCTGAGGCTCCATCCGCGGCAGCGCCCCCGCCTGTGAAAGGGGGCGATCACAGTGCGCGGGCTTCTCCTGGTCGGTCGCCCTCAGGGGGTCTGGCCATTCTGGCGGGGGCGAGCTCAGCCCCCATGGCCCAGGTGACTCCTGAGGTGTCCTCATCTGGCGCCACTGCCACGGCTGGGGAGACGCAGCGAACGCTGGCTCGGGATTCGGCAGCCTTGCCGCCGCCACCTTCTCCTCCTGTTTTGCTGGCCACTGCTCCCTCAGCTCCTCCCGTCGTCCTGGAGCGCGCCGAGGCTCCTCCGTCTTCTTCCTCCGTCTTGGAGCATGCTGCTGCTGAACTGGACTGGCTGCCCCAGGACCTTCTCGGCGCCGACCCTCGCCTGGTGGCCGGATGTCTGGAACTGGCTTCGGGGTGGATTCGCTCTGATGCTTCGATCCGGCCGGTGCTGGTTCAGGCTTCGACGACCTGCGATGAGGAGAAGCGGGCCGTCCTTGAGGCGAATATTGCTCGTGACGCGGCCCTGGGGGAAGCGGTCAAGGCCCGCGACCGCTGCAAGGCGCTGGAGGACGAGCTGCAAGGCCTGCGGGGCCAACTTGCGGAGGAGGTTCGCCTTCGCCAAGAGCAGGAGAGGGGGGCGAAGGCGCGTGAGGCGGCGCTCGTGGACTCGGAGGCCAAGCTCAAGAAGCGCCGCGAACGTCTAGGCGTGTGGAAGTAGGAGCTGGAGGCGACGAAGGCCGAGCTGGATGCCAAGGCTCAGGTCCTCGCCGAAGACCGCGTGGCCTTCGCGGACATGGTGAAGGACGCTCGCGCTTCGCTGAAGATGCTTTACGAGAGCGGCTTGGACAGCCCGCTTGTTGGTGACGAGGATGGCCCCGCCAAGCTGCTTCCCTTCCTGGTCAAGGCTCTAGAGGACGTCGTCCTCGGCATCGGCCTCGCGGCCGAGGCCGAGGCGCACGTCCTGTCTTCTGCCGCGCCGACACGGGTCTTCGCCCACGTCTACCTCCGCGATCCCAACACCGACCTCGACGCCCTGCTGGAGCCGGTGAGCGGCGAGGGTGCTGCTGCCACTGTCGAAGCCGTGAAGGGGCGTGCGGAGGCGCTGCTGGAGAAGTTCCAGGCCTGCAGCACCAGGCCGAAGCAAGGGCCTGCCGACCCTGCTGTTCCACAAGGCGAAACCAGCGCCGACGAGTGACTTCGTCCCGTCCCTGCTCTTCTTTAGGTTCCTGCACATGCATCACGCCTCGGGGAGGCATTTAAACTTGCGTTTGGTATTGAGACTGACAGTATGGACTGTAATATTTGCTTTTAAGTTCCTTGGATTTTATGCTTTTCTTCCCTACTTGCTTGTGTTCTACACCGGCAGGGCCTGGCCCCGCGCATGCCTCACCCAGCATCAGCCCCGACCGGAAACCAGGACGGGACCAAAGGAGTGAGGGGCCACGTGACAAGTTAGGCTCCTGAGTCGCGATGCTCAGGAGTCCCCTTTGGCGCTCGAACAACAAGTAGGGAAGCGTGATGTAGGCGTGTTTTCTGTTCTATGTCTGCAGATCCCGACCCCGCGCGTACCTCACCTAGCATAGCCTTTCGGAACTAAGGAGTGAGGGGCTACGGAGCCAGTTAGGCTCCTGAGTCGCGATGCTCAGGAGTCCCCCTTGACGCGCGAACAACGGGTGATGAGGCGAGATGTAAGCGTGGCTACCGTTCTACGTCTGCAGAGCCCGGCCCCGCGCGTACCTCACCCAGCATAGCCTTTCGGAACTAAGGAGTGAGGGGCTACGGGACCAGTTAGACTCCTGAGTCGCGATGCTCAGGAGTCCCCCTTGACGCGCAAACGGCCTTCATACCTTGGCTCCGCTCGGGGAGAGACGCGCGACGAACCAGGCCCGAGGGGCCTAGCTGGGCGGCGTACGTCTGGGCGTGACCCAGCCGTAGCCCCCGTGCCCAGCCCCCTCGAGCGGCGCTCCCGAGGGGAGGCGTTGCGATGAGGCCAGCCACTGAGCTCTGGGCTCCCTGAGGTTAACGCGGCCCGGAGGCCACCCTCAGTTGTTTATCACCAGCGCGGAGCATAGCGCTTCCGTATGTGTACGGGCATAGCCGCTCCTCGGCAGTGTCGTCAGCCAGCGCGGAGCATGGTGCTTCCACTGGTACGTGGGAGGGGGCTCCCCTCCGGGAGGAGCCCCCGGGGCGTATACAGCCCCGCCCTGACACGTGACCGGCACGGTAGAGCTAGGTGAGGTGTATCTGGGCACCCGTGAGCCAGCGCGGGACTCACGAGGCCCTACCTCTGGGCGGGTTGCGCCCGACACTGGGCCGTATCTTGAGATGTGTCCCTGCAAATTTTGGTTAGATGCCGGTGCTCTACGTCCTCGGGTCCCGGCCCTCGAGCTTGTCTCAGCCGCCGCTGGTATGCCAGGTCGCGATGCCATGGACAAGGCCAGAGGGTGAGGGCTGGAGAGCCAGTAAGAGCCCTGAGTCGCGATGCTCAGGCACCCCCCCTTTAATGTGCAAGTGGCCGACATGGGAAGTGAAGGTGTCGCGGACGGGCACCAGGCAGCTAAGCGTGATAGGCAATGCATAGTTGGAAATAAACACTACGGAGATACACGCCGCTGGGTCTGGCCCGAACGGCTTGGGGGTGATGCAGCCCGAGGGGCGCCCCCAACAAGGACAACTAATGATGGAAGGGTAAATGCAGATACATGCCGCGGGGACAGACCCACGCGGCCTGGGAGTGATGCAACCCTGGGAGGGTGCTCCCAGCTGAGAATGGAACTTGAAAGATGTCACCTAAGGATGTCGTCGGCGTAGTGGCGTTGGTGCAGCAGACTTGACGGGCTGCAGAAGCCAATCCTCACGAGCCCCCAGGCCCCGAGGCCTCGGGAGGCTCCGGAGGCACTGGTGACTCCTCGCGAGCTGTCTCCACCTCCGCCAGAGCCGCGGAACGCCTGTCTTCCTGAGCCTCCACGATGCCCCTCATGAGGCGCTGGTACGCCGCAGCCCTGCTCGGCAGGCCGTAAGGCATGCGAACATAGCTGTGGGGTGGACCTCCGCAGCGCCCCACTTGCGAGGGCCAGAGGCGCTCTGTTGTGGCGATTTGATTGAGCCCTGGTACGTCGATGTAGACGCGCAGCCCACCATCCTCGCCTGGATGTGGGGCCACGGCTGGCAAGCAGCGGCAACCTCTCATGATCCTTGTCTCCTGTCGCTCTTGAATGGCCTTGTCAATGAACTCTTGCTGGTCTGATCTTCCTCGCCTGGCTCCCTCTCGAGGGAAACATGCTGCGAAGTACGCCTCCACATGGTGCCCAAGCGCCTCCCTCGTGACCCTGGCTAGGTCGGTGGCCCTCCAGGTGAGAGCTCCCGAGCCCTGCCTGAGGAGGGCGCCGGGTGCGCTTTCCTATGCGATGGATGGAGGGCCCTCCTGAGGCGGCACGGGCCCTGAGGGGCCTGCCTCCTCAGGGGCTGAGCCTGACGACGTCTTCTTCTTGGGGGTGGTCTCGGGAAGCCTCCTGCTTCCACGATCTGGGTCTTCTAGCGATGCGGCCTGAAAGGCTCGCTCCAGGGAACACACTGCATCTCTCTCTTCACAGGGCACCGTGATGACGCCGCCGCTTCCTGGCATCTTGAGGACGTTGTAGCCATGGTGGGTCACGGCCATGAACTTGGCCAGCGCTGGGTACCCGAGGATGGTGTTGTACGGCAAGCGGATGTGGGCGACGTCGAAGTCGATGAGCTCGGTGCGGTAGTTGCTGCGGGCCCCGAAGGTGATAGGGAGGCGGACCTGCCCGATCGGGACTGTGGAACCGTCGGTGATCCTGGAGAAAGGCCTGGTTGGCTGAAGCTGGTCATAGGGCACTTGGAGGTTGTTGAATGTTTCCATGGACAGGACACTGAGCCCCGCCCCACCATCGATGAGGATCTTGGTGACCTGCACGTTGCTGATGACCGGGGAGCAGAGCATCGGGAGGACTCCTGCAGTGGCCGCGCACTTGAGCTGGTCTGCCGAGCTGAACGTGATGGGGCACGCCGACCACCTGAGGGGGCGCGTTGCTTCGAGCTTGGGGAGATCTGCATTCACTTCGCGGGCAAACTACTTGAAGATACGTTGGGAGGCTGGGGCTTGAGCTCCGCCCAAGATGCAGGCGATCGCGCGCGGCTCCTGGAAGCCCCCAGCCCCCTCGTCTTGATGGCGGTCTTCGTTCCTTCTTGGTGGAGGTGGCAGCCGAGGTAGGCCTGCGTTGCCATGAGGGCGGTCCTCATGAGGCTGGTCTCTCCAGTCCCCCTCGCGAGGCAGGTCCCGCCAGCGGTCCTCGTGAGGCTGGTCGCACCACCCCTGGCGCGGGCCGCGGTCTTCCCAGCGCCCTGGGTTTCTTCCTCCTCCCCGGCCGTAGCCCCGGTCAGCATGGTCAGGGCGACGGCCGATCCTTCCTTCTCGCACGGCGCGGAGCTCTTGACATTCATTGGTGTTGTGGGTGTGGAGGTCATGGTACACATAGTACCGGCTTCCTCTGGAGGGTTCGGGCAGATCTTTGCCCCGCTTGGTGTCTGGCTCGGCTGCGAGCACGGCAGCCCCCTTGCGCTTCACGTCCTTGGCCTTGGGCTTCTTCTCTTCTGGGTCCGTGGCAGGCAGCTCGAGGAGGGAGAGACGTCCCTCCTCAGCCCTGGCGCACTTGTTCGCTAAGTTGAACAGCTCCAGGGAGGTGCAGAGGTCTTCGTGCATCGCCAGCTCCTCCTTCATCCTGACGTCACGCACGCCATCAGAGAAGGCGGAGATGATGGCCTCCTCCGACACCCTGGGGATCTTGAGTCGCGCGCTGTTGAAGCACTGGATGTACTTTTGCAGGGTCTCTCCGGGTTGTTGCTTGATGCGGTGCATGTCGCTCACGGCAGGCGGCCGGTCGCGAGTACCTTGGAAGTTGGCGATGAAGCAGGCGCGCATCTGGTCCCAGGAGGAGATCGTGCCTGGAGCCAGATTCAGGAGCCAGGTTCGCGCCCCTTCCTTGAGCGCCATGGGGAACCAGTTCGCCATGACCTTTTCATCCCTGCCGGCAGCCTCGATACCCAGCTCATAGAGCTAGAGGAATTCCGCGGGGTCAGTTGTGCCATCGTAGCGAGGAGGCAGGTCGGGCTTGAACTTGCCGGGCCACGCGACGCTGCGCAGCTCAGTGGTGTAGGCGTGGCAGCCCGCGGTGGCCACGAAAGGCCTCGGCTGGTGGAGAGCTTCGTCTTGAGGGTCCCCACGCGCTGCAGCTAGGAGCAGGGCGGGGTCTTGACGTGCCGGAGCTAGAGCAGGGTCGCGGCGTGCCGGAGCAGGGAGCGCCCTGGCAGCCCCCTGCGGGGAAGGGATTTCTTGGCAGCTTCGCTCTTGCTGCGCTGGCGCCTGGCGGAGCGGGTTCCGCCCAGGGACCAAGCGCCTTGGAGCCACGGCATCTTCTTGGAGAGGAGGCGGCTGGTGCGCCTCCGAAGCTTCGTCGCCAGCGCAGGGTGGAGTGCGGCGCAGAGGGACGGACGGCCCGGAAGAGCCCCCTGCGGCGCGGACAAGCTCGGCGACGCGGTCGAGCCATTCTTCATAGACGTTGTCGACGGGACGGTAGCGCAGGAGCTCGTTTGCCGCGAGGAGCGCAGCTCGAGCCTCCAAGGGTGCGCGGAGCGCGCGGGACGAAGAGCCAGCTGGTGCGAGTGACGGAGTGGCGGTGCGGCCGTCTTGCCGCACGGACGGGTGCTGAGATGATGCCTGCCGCTCGCCCCCCGCCGGGCCGGTGGCAGCGTTGACGGCGGGCGACGGGGAACAACGAGGACGCCCACCGACGAGGGCCGTCTGGGCGACACGAGAAGCGATGGTGGCCCGGCACTCGGCGCGGGCTCGACGAGCGTCAGACATGGACGCGACGGTCGGAGGAGAGCGGAGCGGTGGAAGACGAATTCCGGCGCACCCCTACCTGGCGCGCCAAATGTCGGATTTCGGGTTTCGGCAGACCCTTAAGGTTCGAACACTGGGGTGCGCGCGGAAATCTCGCCTTCAACCTCTCCGTCTCAATGGGATCTAAACTACTAAAAGAACTGCACGAAAGACACAAGATTTATACTGGTTCGGGCCACCGATGTGGTGTAATACCCTACTCCAGTGTCTGGTGGATGGATTGCCTCCTGGGGCTGGTGAGGATGAACAATGCAAGGAAGAACAGCCTCGCGAGGGTCTGCTCTTGGCTGTGGTGATGAACTGCTATGAAGAGTTCAGTCACCTTCTCTCTCTCTCTCTCTCTCTCTCTCTCTCTCTCTCTCTCTCTCTCTCTCTCTCTCTCTCTCTCTCTCTCTCTCTCTCTCTTTCTCTCTCTCTCTCTCTCTCTCTCAGATCCCGGACCGAACGACCAGGAACCGAACAACCCAACGAACCAAAAACCAACCCCCCTGCTATGTGGGTGGCTAGCCCTATTTATAGAGGCCCTGGTCCTCTCCCCAAATATTGAGCAGGAAGGGATCCAACAATGGCGGGCTAATTTGAAGGGGGACAGCGAGTACATCTATCCTGACAAAAGCAGTCTTTGCCTGCCAAAGGCTCTGGTGATGACGCCGCGCTGGGCTCAGTGGTGACCTCCGTCTCGTAGTCCTCCTGGTCCTGGTCTCGTTGCACCGAAGTGGCAACCTTTGCCTGATGCCTCGGTACTTCGCTGATACGCTTGCTCCCTTTGCACCAAAGAGGAAAGAGAGACGCTGCGCGCGCTGGCACCCGCCTGGTGCCCCGTGTCGTCATGGCTTGCATCATAGGTACCTCGCGAGGTACCCTGCCTTGAACTCTCCGCCTCCTCGTGAGCCAGCCTGACGAGGCTGTGCCTGAGGATGCGCCGTGTCGTCCGCCACACGAGGCTTGGCCCCTTGCGAGGGTCTTGAGCCTCGTGTTGATGAAGATGGGCCGCGCCGGGCCCCCACTTGAGCCACGCCGCAGGCCGCAGGCAGGCAAGTCTGGGGACCCCCGTTCCCAGAATGCCGACAACAGGATTTGTTGTGCCGTTGTATGATTCTATATTTACGGGTTTGAAACCCTCTGGGATTTGATGATCCATTACTTCGTCTGTGAAGCATAGGGGGTGTGCGGCGCCTCTGTACTGGGCTATATCGCGACGCAACTCAAATGACTCTTGTCCGCTGTGTTCGGCCCGGCCGGACTTACTTTTACTGTATCTGGCGTGACGGTTATCGTCTCGCATAGTGGCGCGCCACCGCGATCCGTAGATCGATCTTGCGTGTTTTGCTTTGTCCTCCAATACGGCTCGTAGGTCTGGCGTATTTCCCCATGTCTTGACATTTTTATTTGACTGGCGTCGGGGTGCGGGCTGAACTTTTGGCTGGAATGTCTCTTTGTCGCGGCCACGAGGTGGTCGGTCAGCCGCATCATATGCCGGAGATGTAGGTTTGAGTGCTTCCTCCTCCAGTCGGGGTAGCAACCTACACTTTGGGTAACTCTTGGAGGGGCGTTCGAGTTTATATTCCTCGGCCCCAAGGACTTCAGTCCATCTGTCAGCTAGCAAATCTTGATCAGCTTGAAGCTGATGTTGCTTTTTCTTAAGGCTATTTGCTGTGGCTATAAGCCGGCGCTTGAAGCGCTCTTGTTCGACGGGATCCTCAGGCACGACGAATTCGTCATCGTCGAGGCTTGCCTCGTCTTCGGAGGGAGGCATGTAATTATCATCCTCCGCCTCTCCATCTGCCGCTCTCTCTGGAGGGCTGGCTTCTCCATCCTCCTACCCTAAATCTTGCTGGAGGGGATTGTTGTCATCTTTGGCACTACCCGGAGTGCTATTATCTCCTGTGCCGGGGTCACCGCTTTTGCTTTGGCGAGACTTAGAGCGGCACCGCTGACGCCGACGCTTGGGCTGCTTCTTGGAGGGGTCATCCTCCGCTGTCTTGTCGCCATTGCTTTCTTTGGGTGTGTCCACCACGTATATATCATATGATGACGTGGTTGTCCAGTGCCCTGTGGGCAGTGGTTCCTCTTCACCTCCCGCATCGTCGTCCATACCGTCGATGTCTTTGGAGTCGAAGTCGAGCATGTCGGTCAAGTCGTCGATAGTGGCTACTAAGTGGGTGGTGGGTGGGCGGCAAATTTCTTCGTCATCCGCATCCCAATCCTGCCGGACATAGTTCGACCAGGACTCTCCTGACAAGGAGAGACACCTTAATGAGTTCAGTATGTCGCCGAAGGGCGAGTGCTGAAAGATATCCGCGGAGGTAAATTCCATGATCGGCGCCCAATCGGATTCGATAGGCACGGGCGCAGGCGGTTGGGAGTCCGTGGCCAGGGAGGAATCCGGTAGTTCGGTGTCACGGCTCTTGTGAAGGGTAAGGTCGATACTCGGCTCGATCGCCGATGAGAGTGCGGCCTCCGTGGCGGGGTCTATCCACTCGTCCATGGATGACGCAGCTGGTTCCAAATTGAGGGTCGGAGCGGTTGCCGGTGCGATCTCCTGAACACTGTCTGATGGTAGAGCTAAATCATACTCATCGTGACCGTGTGGCGCACAAGGCAGGGGCTCGAATCTGTCGAAGATCAAGTCTCCGCGGATATCGGCTGTGTAGTTTAAGCTTCCAAGCCTGACCTGGTGGCCAGGGGCGTAACTCTCGATCTGATCCAGATGGCCAAGTGAGTTGGCCCGAAGTGCGAAGCCGCCGAACACAAAAATCTGTCCGAGGAGAAAAGTCTCACCCTGGACTGCATCACTATCAATGATCAAAGGAGCCATCAAGCCTAACGGCGACGACACAGAGGAACTCTCAATGAAAGCACCAATGTCGGTGTCAAAACTGGCGGATCTCGGGTAGGGGGTCCCGAACTGTGCGTCTAAGGCGGATGGTAACAGGAGGCAGGGGACACGATGTTTTACCCAGGTTCGGGCTCTCTTGATGGAGGTAAAACCCTACGTCCTGCTTGATTATTCTTGATAATATGAGTAGTACAAGAGTTGATCTACCACGAGATCGGAGAGGCTAAACCCTAGAAGCTAGCCTATGGTATGACTGTATGTTGTCCTACGGACTAAAACCCTCCGGTTTATATAGACACCGGAGGGGGCTAGGGTTACACAAGGTCGGTTACAAAGGAGGAGATATACATATCCGTATTGCCTAGCTTGCCTTCCACGCCAAGTAGAGTCCCATCCGGACATGGGACGGAGTCTTCAATCTTATGTCTTCATAGTCCAATAGTCCGGCCAAAGGATATACTCCGGCTGTCCGGAGACCCCCTAATCCAGGACTCCCTCAGCAGCTGCAACTTCTCCTTACCGACCTGCTCTGTCTCCTCGGCTAGGCCGAGGGCTTCACCATCTCTTCATCAACTTACTTCGGAGACTTCGGCGTCTCCAGCCGACCAGCTTCATCACATTAGCTGGACCACGGGCTTTTCCTCGGCAAGCCAACCTTTGCTAGCATCGCCAGGCCATCGCTTTATCGCCCACCACGCAATGGGTGCACGGATCGACTCTCGATTTCGGGAGTCACTTTTCTTCGGAATGCTACAACAAATAAACCAGGTGCTATTAATCCTAACAATTTTTGCTTGTTGGGTTTATTTTTTCTTAAGGTATTATTACTCTGGTTTGTTCCATCATATGTACGCAGGTCTATCAAATGGTGGCCGCATTAACGACGGTCGCATGGTGGTTCGGTTAGTTTCCATATATAGTCTGGCGAACGCCGCATCTGGAACTCGGACCGACCTGTGAATTCAGGCTTTGCCACGCCTTTACCGCATCACGTCGACGCCCGACATCGACATTGACTTCAGCGCCAGGCCATATTTCTTCTATTGCTCACTTTGCATAAATTATTTATTATGCAACGATTTTTTATATACTATTATCTCCGATTTGCACCATTTTTTTGCACAGGAAAATGATCTGGGTTGGGCAGTATCGTCAACTCGGCGTACTGACATACCACGCCACCTCGACTAGACGGGGGGCTTCGTCAACACTTCATTACCCCATGCCGGGGACTTCAACATCACTCTGCCGGCCTGCATTGACCATACTATGTCACCACTTCGGAGTGCCGAGCTCTTTGCTCCGCCACCTTGGGACCGGCTTGGGGGATGGAACCTTGTCCCGCATCAAGCTCGGTTCGTGTCATCAATACCGAACACATTAACCAGCTAAGTTGCCTTCATGCTCGAAGTTTTAAATTTTTAACTTGTGTTCGGTTCGACCAAGCATTATACCTCTTTTGGAAAAAAGTTGCTTGTAAAAAATCTCCTTGTCAAAAATTTGTTTGTGGCACACAAATTCAAATACCCAGTTTACTTGGGGGCTTCCTCTATGAAGCTTTTCCTCTTGCATATGATTATACTTGTACGGCTTCGTTCCTTGTTCGTGTATTGCACCACAATATGCACCATATTGACTTAAGAGATTTGCAAGCTGGGTTGCCTGGCTCCTGTGCTTACCCCTACATTCCCGATTGTTCGGCTAGGGAGTAAAGGAAGCACATCTGCGATTGTCATGACCGGGTCATCCGAGCTCTGACCTCAGACTGGGTGAAGCCAAAAGCTAGCGCTCTTATTGTTTTCAATCATGGTCGACACACAATGGAACTCATGAGTACAAAAAATCTATTGCACAAGTCTCATAGTAATAATGAGCACCAAAGAAAGGTATCGGTGGGGGTACTATTTTCTTCGAAGATGCTTCTTACACTTCATTAGTAATATAGCATAAATTCCCTGAGCGCGCTTTGTCTGTTACAGCCTTATGGCATGATTGCCTGGTCATCGGAAACACCGTCGATACTCTCGACAGGTGGAGTACATGACACTTTTCGGCCCTTGGCCGAAGAGGGAGAAGCCGACGGTCGATTAAGACGCGTTTAAAGTTCGGGTGAACATAGATATGATATAAGTACTTCGGTACATACAATCATTATACATAAAATTCTTTTACCCAAGTCACTTGGGAGCTCTTAAAATTTATATGAGCTATTTTATAGTAAATGTGTTTTCTTCTTGATCGTTGCAAAGTCTTTTTCTACCGATCCTTTTTCGACTCGAGTGCATGGTCAATAGCCGGACAACCTGTCTTCTCTCTAAAAATCCGCTTGAGTTTAGTTTGCTAAACTGACCTCGGAGAAGTACTCCGCCTTTGGGATAAGGAGCTTGAAGCCGTAGGCTGACCCGCATGAAGTATTGAGATCGGATGTGTCATGTTAAAGCACGACAGAAGCACACTTTTTTTCTTCCAATTTTAGGATTGGCACCGAACACTTGATCTTGTTCGGACGTCAAGTTTTTACTAACGTTTTTTGGTTTTCCAAGCTTTTGGCACTTTTAAACTATTTGTGTGTTTTCAGCTCAAGTCTCGTAGTGCAACCCCGGACACCTTTAGAGATTCGGCAAAAACATTCTCGGATATTGCTATATATGCATCGGTTTCGAATTGTGTCTTCGGTCAATAGTTGGGTTGCCCGGCTCCTGCGCTTGCCTCCTACGTTCTGCTTTGTTCGGCTAGGTGTGCAAAGGGAGAACCACTGCGATTGTGCTTCCAGCTCACATGGTTAAGCACCTCCGTGGAGAAAGCCGAAAACTGACTATCACAATAAGCGTAAATGGATTAGCAATCCGATGACTGTGTTAAATGGCGAGCCATTCATAACATTGGCCGAAGTGTTTACGGCTTGACCTCGACTGTCGCCGAACACTACCGGGGGCTAGTAACTGGCCTCCCAAACTAAATCCTCAATATTTTTCTCTTACAATAGAGCTGAGGTTTCACGATCATGATTAGCATGACAACCCAAAGAAAGGAACCGATAGCGGGACTATTGAAGGAAATATGCCCTAGAGGCAATAATAAAGCTATTATTTATTTCCTTATATCATGATAAATGTTTATTATTCATGCTAGAATTGTATTAACCGGAAACATAATACATGTGTGAATACATAGATAAACAGAGTGTCACTAGTATGCCTCTACTTGACTAGCTCGTTGATCAAAGATGGTTATGTTTCCTAACCATAGACATGAGTTGTCATTTGATTAACGGGATCACATCATTAGGAGAATGATGTGATTGACTTGACCCATTTCATTAGCTTAGCACTTGATCATTTAGTTTGTTGCTATTGCTTTCTTCATGACTTATACATGTTCCTATGACTATGAGATTATGCAACTCCCGTTTACCGGAGGAACACTTTGTGTGCTACCAAACGTCACAACGTAACTGGGTGATTATAAAGGTGCTCTACAGGTGTCTCCAAAGGTACTTGTTGGGTTGGCGTATTTCGAGATTAGGATTTGTCACTCCGATTGTCGGAGAGGTATCTATGGGCCCTCTCGGTAATGCACATCACATAAAGCCTTGCAAGCATTGCAACTAATAAGTTAGTTGTGGGATGATGTATTATGAAACGAGTAAAGAGACTTGCCGGCAACGAGATTGAACTAGGTATTGAGATATTGACGATCAAATCTCGGGCAAGTAACATACTGATGACAAAGGGAACAACGTATGTTGTTATGCGGTCTGACCGATAAAGATCTTCGTAGAATATGTAGGAGCCAATATGAGCATCCAGGTTCCACTATTGGCTATTGACCGGAAACGTGTCTCGGTCATGTCTACATAGTTCTCGAACCCGTAGGGTCCGCACACTTAACGTTACGATGACGATTTCATTATGAGTTTATATATTTTAATGTACCGAAGGTTGTTCGGAGTCCCAGATGTGATCATGGACATGACAAGGAGTCTCGAAATGGTCGAGACATAAAGATCGATATATTGGACGGCTATATTTGGACACCGGAAGTGTTTCGGGTGATTTCGGAGAAAACCGGAGTGTCGGAGGGTTATCGGAACCCCCCGGGAGAAGTAATGGGCCTTATGGGCCTTAGTGGAGAGAGAGGGGCTGCCAGGATGGGCCGCGCGCCCCCTCCCCCTCTGGTCCAAATTGGACTAGGAGAGGGGGGGCGGCGCCCCCCTTTTCTTCTCCCTCTCCCCCTTCCTTTCCCCCTCCTAGTAGGAGTAGGAAAGAAGGGAGTCGTACTCCTACTAGGAGGAGGACTCCTCCTCCTGGCGCGCCATGCAAGGGCCGGCTGGCCTCCCCCTTGCTCCTTTATATACGGGGGCAGGGGGGCACCTCTAGACACACAAGTTGATCTTCGTGATCGTTCTCTTAGCCGTGTGCGGTGCCCCCCTCCACCATAATCCTCGATAATATTGTAGCGGTACTTAGGCGAAGCCCTGCGATGGTAGAACATCAAGATTGTCACCACGCCGTCGTGCTGATGGAACTCTTCCCCGACACTTTGCTGGATTGGAGTCCGGGGATCGTCATCGAGCTGAACGTGTGCTAGAACTCGGAGGTGCCGTAGTTTTGGTGCTTGATCGGTCGGGCCATGAAGACATACGACTACATCAACCGCGTTGTGCTAACGCTTCCGCTTCCGGTCTACGAGGGTACATAGACAACACTCTCCCCTCTTGTTGCTATGCATCACCATGATCTTGAGTGTGCGTAGGAATTTTTTTGAAATTACTACGTTCCCCAACAGTGGCATCTGAGCCTAGGTTTTATGCGTTGATGTTATGCACGAGTAGAACACAAGTGAGTTGTGGGCGATATAAGTCATACTTCTTACCAGCATGTCATACTTTGGTTCAGCGGTATTGTTGGATGAAGCGGCCCGGACCGACATTACTCATACGCTTATGCGAGACTGGTTCTACCGACGTGCTTTGCACACAGGTGGCTGGCGGGTGTAAGTTTCTCCAACTTTAGTTGAACCGAGTGTGGCTACGCCCGGTCCTTGCGAAGGTTAAAACAGCACCAACTTGACAAACTATCGTTGTGGTTTTGATGCGTAGGTAAGAACGGTTCTTGCTAAGCCCGTAGCAGCCACGTATAACTTGCAACAACAAAGTAGAGGATGTCTAACTTGTTTTTGCAGGGCATGTTGTGATGTGATATGGTCAAGACATGATGCTAAATTTTATTGTATGAGATGATCATGTTTTGTAACCTAGTTATCGGCAACTGGCTGGAGCCATATGGTTGTCGCTTTATTGTATGCAATGCAATCGTGCTGTAATGCTTTACTTTATCACTAAGCGGGAGCGATAGTCGTGGAAGCATAAGATTGGCGAGACGACAACGATGCTATGATGGAGATCAAGGTGTCACGCCAGTGACGATGGTGATCATGACGGTACTTCGGAGATGGAGATCACAAGTACAAGATGATGATGGCCATATCATATCACTTATATTGATTGCATGTGATGTTTATCTTTTATGCATCTTATCTTGCTTTGATTGACGTAGCATTATAAGATGATCCCTCACTAAATTATCAAAGTATAAGTGTTCTCCCTGAGTATGCACCATTGCGAAAGTTCTTCATGGTGAGACACCACGTGATGCTCGGGTGTGATAGGCTCTACATTCAAATACAACGGGTGCAAAACAGTTGTACATGCGGAATACTCAGGTTAAACTTGATGAGCCTAGCATATAACAGATATGGCCTCGGAACACAGAGACTGAAAGGTCCAGCGTGAATCATATAGTAGATATGATCAACATAGTGATGTTCACCATTGAAACTACTCCATCTCATGTGATGATCGGACATGGTTTAGTTGATATGGATCACGTGATCATTTAGAAGATTAGAGGGATGTCTATCTAAGTGGGAGTTCTTAAGTAATATGATTAATTGAACTTTAATTTATCATGAACTTAGTCCTGGTAGTATTTTGCAAATTATGTTGTAGATCTATAGCTCGCATTATTGCTTCCCTATGCTTTATATATGTTCCTAGAGAAAACTAAGTTGAAAGATGTTAGTAGCAAGGATGCGGATTGGATCCGTGATCTGAGGTTTATCCTCATTGCTGCATAGAAGAATTATGTCTTTGATGCACTGCTAGGTGACAAACCTATTGCAGGAGAAGATGCAGATGTTATGAACATTTGGCTAGCTCAACATGATGACTACTTGATAGTTTAGTGCACCATGCTTAAACGGCTTAGAATCGGGACTTCAAATATGTTTTGAACGTCATGGACCATATGAGATGTTCCAGGAGTTGAAGTTAATATTTCAAGCAAATACCCGAGTTGAGAGATATGAAGTCTCCAACAAGTTCTATAGCTAAAAGATGGAGGAGAATAGCTCAAGCAGTGAGCATGTGCTCAAATTGTCTGGGTACTACAATCGCTTGAAACAAGTGGGAGTTAATCTTCCAGATAAAATAGTGATTGACATAATTCTCTAGTCACCATCACCAAGTTAGTAGAACTTTGTGATGAACTATAGTATGCAAGGGATGATGAAAACGATTCCCGAGCTTTTCATGATGATGAAATCGATGAAGGTAGAAATCAATAAAGAGCATCAAGTGTTGATGATTAACAATACCACTAGTTTCAAGAAAAGGGCAAAGGGAAAGAAAGGGAACTTCAAGAAGAATAGCAAGCAAGTTGCTGCTCAAGTGAAGAAGCCCAAGTCTAGTCCTATGCTTGAGACTAAGTGCTTCTACTGCAAAGGGACTGGTCACTGGAAGCGGAACTGCCCCAAGTATTTGGCGGATAAGAAGGATGGCAAAGTGAACAAAGGTATATTTGATATACAGATTATTGATGTGTATTTTACTAGTGTTCGTAGCAACCCCTCGGTATTTGATACTGGTTCAGTTGCTAAGAGTAGTAACTCGAAATGGGAGTTGCAGAATGAACAGAGACTAGTTAAGGGTGAAGTGACGATGTGTGTTGGAAGTGGTTCCAAGATTGATATGATCATCATCGTACACTCCCTATACTTTCGGGATTAGTGTTGAACCTAAATAAGTGTTATTTGGTGTTTGCGTTGAGCATGAATATGATTTGATCATGTTTATTGCAATACGGTTATTCATTTAAGTAAGAGAATAAATTGTTGTTCTGTTTACATGAATAAAACCTTCTATGGTCATACACCCAATGAAAATGATTTGTTGGATCTCGATTGTGGTGATACACATTCTCATAATATTAAAGCCAAAAGATGCAAAGTTAATAATGATAGTGCAACTTATTTGTGGCACTGTTATTTAGGTCATATTGGTGTAAAGTGCATGAAGAAAATCAATGCTAATGGGCTTTTGGAATCACTTGATTATGAATCATTTTGATGCTTGCGAACCATGCCTCATGGGCAAGATAACTAAGACTCCGTTCTCCGGGAGAATGCAGCAAGCAACAAATTTGTTGGAAATCATGCATACTGATGTATGTGGTCCGATGAATATTGAAGCTCGCGGCAGGTATCATTATTTTTTGATCTTCACAGATGATTTGAGCAGATATGAGTATATCTACTTGATGAAACACAAGTCTGAAACATTTGAAAAAGTTCAAAGAATTTCAGAGTGAAGTGGAAAATCATCGTGACAAGAAAATAAAGTTTCTACGATCTGACCGCAGAGACAAATATTTGAGTTACGAGTTTGGTCTTCAATTAAAATAATGTGGAATAGTTTCACAAACTCACGCCACCTAGAACACCACAGTGTAATGGTGTGTCTGACCGTCATAACCATACTTTATTAGATATGGTGCGATCTATGATGTCTCTTACCGATCTACCACTATCGTTTTGGGGTTATGCATTAGAGACAACTGCATTCACGTTAAATAGGGCACCATCTAAATCCGTTGAGATGACACCGTATGAACAATGGTTTGGCAAGAAACCTAAGCTGTCGTTTCTTAAAGTTTGAGGTTGCAATGCTTATGTGAAAAAGTTTCAACCTGATAAGCTCAAACCCAAATCGGAGAAGTGCGTCTTCATAGGATACCCAAAAAGAAAATGTTGGGTACACCGTCTATCACAGATCCGAAGGCAAGTTATTCATTGTTGAGAATGGATCCTTTCTAGAGAAGGAGTTTCTCTCGAAAGAAGTGAGTGGGAGGAAAGTAGAACTTGATGAGGTAACTGTACCTGCTCCCTTATTGGAAAGTAGTTCATCATAGAAATCTGTTCCTGTGACTACTACACCGATTAGTGAGGAAGCTAATGATGATGATCACGTAACTTCAGATCAAGTTACTATCGAACCTCGTAGGTAAACCAGAGTGAGATCCGCACCAGAGTGGTACGGTAATCCTGTTCTGGAGGTCATGTTACTTGACCATGACGAGCCTACGAACTATGAGGAAGCGATGATGAGCCCAGATTCCGTGAAATGTCTTGAGACCATGAAATCTAAGATGAGATCCATGTATGAGAACAAATATGTACTTTGATTGACTTGCCCAATGATCGATGAGCCATTGAGAGTAAATGGATCTTCAAGAGGAAGACGGACGCTGATAGTAGTGTTACTATCTACAAAGCTAGAATTATTGCAAAAAAAATTTCGACAAGTTCAAGGTGTTGACTACGATGAGAGTTTCTCACTCGTATTTATGCTTAAGTCTGTCCGAATCATGTTAGCAATTGCCGCATTTTATGAAATCTGGCAAATGGATAAACAAAACTACATTCCTTAATGGATTTATTAAAGAAGAGTTGTATATGATGCAACCAGAAGGTTTTGTCAATCCTAAAGGTACTAACAAAATATGCAAGCTCCAGCGATCCATCTATGGACTGGTGCAAGCATCTCGGAGTTGGAATATACGCTTTGATAAGTTGATCAAAGCATATAGTTTTATACAGACTTGCGGTGAAGCCTGTATTTACAAGAAAGTGAGTGGGAGCACTACAACATTTCTGATAAGTATATGTGAAAGACATATTGTTGATCGGAGATAATGTAGAATTATTCTGCAAAGCATAAAGGAATATTTGAAAGGAGTTTTTCAAAGAAAGACCTCGGTGAAGCTGCTTACATATTGAGCATCAAGATCTATAGAGATAGATCAAGATGCTTGATAAGTTTTTCAATAAGTACATACCTTGACAAGATTTTGAAGTAGTTCAAAATGGAACAGTCAAAGAAGAAGTTCTTGCCTGTGTTACAAGGTGTGAAGTTGAGTAAGACTCAAAACCCGACCACGGCAGAAGATAGAGAGAGAATGAAAGTCATTCCCTATGCCTTAGCCATAGGTTCTATAAAGTATGCCATGCTGTGTACCAGACCTATTGTATACCCTACCCTGAGTTTGGCAAGGGAGTACAATAGTGATCTAGGAGTAGATCACTGGATATTGGTCAAAATTATCCTTAGTGGAATAAGGATATGTTTCTCGATTATGGAGGTGACAAAAGGTTCGTCGTAAAGGGTTACGTCGATGCAAGTTTTGACACTGATCCAGATGACTCTAAGTCTCAATCTGGATACATATTGAAAGTGGGAGCAATTAGCTAGAGTAGCTCCATGCAGAGCATTGTTGACATAGAAATTTGCAAAATACTTACGGATCTGAATGTGGCAGACCCGTTGACTAAACTTCTCTCACAAGTAAAACATGATCACACCTCAGTACTCTTTGGGTGTCAATCACATAGCGATGTGAACTAGATTATTGACTCTATTAAACCCTTTGGGTGTTGGTCACATGTCGATATGAACTATGGGTGTTAATCACATGGTGATGTGAACTATTGATGTTAAATCACATGGCGATGTGAACTAGATTATTGACTCTAGTGCAAGTGGGAGACTGAACGAAATATGCCCTAGAGGCAATAATAAAGCTATTATTTATTTCCTTATATCATGATAAATGTTTATTATTCATGCTAGAATTGTATTAACCGGAAACATAATACATGTGTGAATACATAGACAAACAGAGTGTCACTAGTATGCCTCTACTTGACTAGCTCGTTGATCAAAGATGGTTATGTTTCCTAACCATAGACATGAGTTGTCATTTGATTAACGGGATCACATCATTAGGAGAATGATGTGATTGACTTGACCAATTTCGTTAGCTTAGCATTTGATCGTTTAGTTTGTTGCCATAGCTTTCTTCATGACTTATACATGTTCCTATGACTATGAGATTATGCAACTCCCGTTTACCGGAGGAACACTTTGTGTGCTACCAAACATCACAACGTAATTGGGTGATTATAAAGGTGCTCTACAGGTGTCTCCAAAGGTACTTGTTGGGTTGGCGTATTTCGAGATTAGGATTTGTCACTCCGATTATCGGAGAGGTATCTCTGGGCCCTCTCGGTAATGCACATCATATAAATCCTTGCAAGCATTGCAACTAATAAGTTAGTTGCGGGATGATGTATTACGGAACGAGTAAAGAGACTTGCCGGCAACGAGATTGAACTAGGTATTGAGATACCGACGATCAAATCTCGGGCAAGTAACATACCGATGACAAAGGGAACAACATATGTTGTTATGCGGTCTGACCGATAAAGATCTTCGTAGAATATGTAGGAGCCAATATGAGCATCCAGGTTCCGCTATTGGCTATTGACCGGAAACGTGTCTCGGTCATGTCTACATAGTTCTCGAACCCGTAGGGTCCGCACGCTTAACGTTACGATGACGATTTCATTATGAGTTTATATATTTTGATGTACCGAAGGTTGTTCGGAGTCCCGGATGTGATCACGGACATGACAAGGAGTCTCGAAATGGTCGAGACATAAAGATCGATATATTGGACGGCTATATTTGGACACCGAAAGTGTTTCGGAGAAAACCGGAGTGTCGGAGGGTTACCGGACCCCCCCGAGAGAAGTAATGGGCCTTATGGGCTTTAGTGGAGAAAGAGGGGGGCTTCCAGGATGGGCCGCACATCCCCTCCCCCTCTGGTCCGAATTGGACTAGGAGAGGGAGGGGGGGGGGCGGCGCCCCCCTTTCCTTCTCCCTCTCCCCTTCCTTTCCCCCTCCTAGTAGGAGTAGGAAAGAAGGGAATCCTACTCCTACTAGGAGGAGGACTCCTCTTCCTGGCGCGCCTTGCAAGGGCCGGCCGGCCTCCCCCCTTGCTCCTTTATATACGGGGGTAGGGGGCACCTCTAGACACACAAGTTGATCTTTGTGATCGTTCTCTTAGCCGTGTGCGGTGCCCCCCTCCACCATAATCCTCGATAATATTGTAGCGGTGCTTAGGCGAAGCCCTGCGACGGTAGAACATCAAGATCGTCACCACGCCGTCGTGCTGACGGAACTCTTCCCCGACACTTTGCTGGATCGGAGTCCGGGGATCGTCATCGAGCGGAACGTGTGCTAGAACTTGGAGGTGCCGTAGTTTCGTTGCTTGATCGGTCGGGCCGTGAAGACGTACGACTACATCAACCGCGTTGTGCTAACGCTTCCGCTTCCGGTCTACGAGGGTGTGTAGACAACACTCTCCCCTCTCGTTGCTATGCATCACCATGATCTTGAGTGTGCGTAGGATTTTTTTTGAAATTACTACGTTCCCCAACAACTATTTTCTTTGGAAGACATTTCTTATGTTAAACAGTAATATAACATATCTCTCTGCATACCTTTGTTTATAAAGCCGTATGGCCAGATTGCCTGGTTTGTCGTAAATCTTTGCCCTCATAAAGGCTTTATAAAGTAGGACAAACACTCCTCGGCTACTGGCCGAGGAGGTGGAAGCCGATGGTCGGTCAACAAAGTTTTGTACAATGCGGATCCGAGCATTAATGACGTAAAGTACTTGGATACATAGAGTCATTACACACAATTTGTGATTTTACTATGGATATCGATCCTTAATTCGGCCACCTCTGCCTGCATTAAGGCTTGAGGGCTACTGGGCTTCGGGCTTATCATTTACAAATATTAAAGGGGCACATCGATCCCCTGATCTGGTGTTGCCACCCGACCAGTGTCTCGGGGGCTACTGCATTGCCTATCCAATGCAGAAAATTTTAAGTGCAATACAGTTTCCGAGGAGATTTTAATCCTCAGGTTGGTCGGCCGCACCCAACCTGAGTCTCGAGGACTGAGCATGCTGCTTTTTGTGTCCCAAAGTATCCTGCCGAGCTAGGACTTGATCCTCAGGCCGATTTTGCAAATCAACCTGAGTCTCAGCGGCTACTGGGATCAGCGGTCTTACGTCATCCTTCAAGTGCATCTCGGGTTTTATACGAATACACACCTTGAGGGCTACTGGCTATATATCTCGGCAGAGAATAAATTGCACCAATAAAAAATACTGACAAAAATTGGCCCACATTCTGGATGGTGCACTACCTCGGAAGTAGTCCGACATAAAGCTCGGGCGCTAGTGGCTGGCTCCATAGAGGGCATTTCCAGCATTAAGCTCGGCTAAACTCCTTCAACTTTTTTGAACCAAGGTGATATGACACCTCGGATATAGTCCGATGTTGGAGCCCAGATACAGTCTGACTTTGGATTTTGGACATAGTCCGGCGTTGCAGCTCGGATACATTCCGGCATTGGAGCTCGGAAAACGGTCCAACATTCATGGTCGGCTGCAAAAGATACCTCGAATGCAGTCCGGCGTTGGAGCTCGGACGCAACAGGATGCTGCCGCCCAGGAACAACTTCAAACCCGAGGTGTGGCATAAAAATAACAAGGCATTGATAAAGGCCGAAGACTTAAAGGGCTCCTCGGATACCCGACGTGTGAGATCATCAGATTTAGCTCGGCAATCCTCAAGATAGAAGATGGGAAGATTTGTTGAACCAGTTTTCAAGACCGACGACCGAAGACAAAGAACAGTTCGGAAGAATCGAGGAGCGTCCCCAACTTGAAGACCGGTTCAGGGGGCTACTGACGATGTCCTGGACTAGGGGGTACTCACCACATCGTCTCCTGGTTAGTTAGATTGGGCCGAGGATGCCCATGGTCGTATACTCATGGGCCAGTTCGGACAGCTGCCGCATACATGGAAGATTCCACAAGACTTGGTGATCAAGACAAGGACTCCTCCCCACCAGCGTATTCGGCTAGGACTCTTGTTATCCTAGGCCTCGGGTGCATTATATAAACCGAGGCCAGGCTAGTCGATAGATCATATACAACAATCATACCATAGGCTAGCTTCTAGGGTTTAGCCTATATGATCTCGTGGTAGATCAACTCTTGTAATACTCATATCATCAATATCAATCAAGCAGGACGTAGGGTATTACCTCCATCAGGAGGGCCGAACCTGGGTAAACATCATGCCCCCCGCCTCCTGTTACCATCGATCCTAGACGCACAGTTCGGGACCCCCTACCCGAGATCCGCCGGTTTTGACACCAACAGTGCTCGAGGCCATATTCTTTGGCAGCTAGGACCTGGGTCCATCTATCGTTGAGTGTATCCTGTTTGTCTTGGAGCTGTTGCTGTTTCTTTTTTAGGCTTCTCACAGTTGTGATTAGATGCCGCTTAAAGCGCTCTTGCTCGAGAGGTTCCTCTGGCACGATGAAGTCTTCGTTGCCGAGGCTAACATCCTCCCCGGAGATCGGTAGATAGTTACTATCCTCTGAATCTTCATTCCCGACCGGCTCGTCGGGGTTAACTTGTCCCTCCTCCCAATCATCCTGCTCGGACACAGGCTCAGCGGGGTCTTCGGGATCTTCGGCATCGTCCGGAGTGTTATTGTTTCCGGTGCCGGTATTGCTATCCTTTCCGCGACGCGATTTTGAGCGGCGCCATTGACGTCGATGTTTTGGTGGTGCCTCGATGGGCTTGTCCTCAGTCGGATCTTTGCTGCCGTCATCATCGTCCTTTTTAGGTATATCCACCATATACACACCGTATGTGGAGGTGGCCGTCCAACGCCCGGTGAGAGGTGGGTTCCGGCCTGGTTCGTCTCCGGCATCGTCGTCCATACCATCGATGTCTTCGGAGGCGTAATCTAGCATGTAGGTCAAGTCCTCGACAGTGGCTATTAATTGGGTGGTGGGTGGGATGTAAAATTCCCTGCTCTCAGCCCCTAATCCAGGCTGGGCGTAGTTCGGAGGTGACACTTCTGTAATGGCGAGAGATCACATTAAGTCCAGGGCCTCATTTAGGAGCGAAGGCCAGACGAGGAGCTGGGGACCTGCGGGGCTGGGCATGGTAGATTCTACCAAGCCGTGCTCATTGGATGCAGACCTTGAGAGTTCCGAGTTAGCTTCCAGAGGAGAATTCGGCTCTCCAATGACAGGGAGAGTCCTGCTTGATTCCAGGCGTGCCAAAGATATAGTCGCCTCCGGGTCTTCGGGAAAGAGCTCCGTAGTAGGAGAGTGTCCGGTGGGTTTCAAACTCCCATCTTCAGATGAGGTGGTCTGCTCTGGATCTATGACCAGGGCAGGGATGATAGTTGGTCTTTGAGCAGTGCCTGATAATGGATTCGATGGGTTTCCTTCTTGGAGATGAGGAATAGTGGTCGAGGCCGTGAACCCTTCGAAGATCAAGTCTCCTCAGATATCACCGATGTAATTCAGGCTCCTGAATGTGATCTGATGACCAGGGGCATAGCTGTCGATCTGTTCGAGGTGACCAATTGAATTGGCACGCAGAGGGAAGCCGCCAAACACAAAAAGTTGACCGGGGAGGAAAGCTTCCCCGGAAACAACATCATTGTTGGTGATCAAATGAGCCATCGAACCTTCTGCCAACGACACAGTGGAACTCTCAATGAAAGCACCAATGTCGGTGTCAAAACCGGCCGATCTCGGGTAGGGGGTCCCGAACTATGCATCTGAGGATCGAAGGTAACAGGAGACAAAGGGGACACAATGTTTACCCAGGTTCGGGCCCTCTTAATGGAGGTAAACCCTACTTCCTGCTTGATTGTCTTTGATGAGTATAGGGGTTACAAGAGTCGATCTACCTCGAGATCGTAATGGCTAAACCCTAGCTACCTAGCCTATGTTAATTCTGATAGCCTCTACGGACTAAACCCTCCGGTTTATATAGACACTGGAGGGGCCTAGGGTTGTATAGAGTCGGCTTGTAGAAGAAGGAAATTATACATCCGGACGCCAATCTTGCGATCCACGCATAGGAGAGTCCTATCCAGACACGGGGAAAGGTCTTCTACCTTGTATCTTCATGGCCCATCAGTCCGGCCCATATCACACAGCACGGACACCCAAGGACCCCTTAGTCCAAGACTCCCTCACCCACTTCCCCATGACTCATCGGCAACCGCTCGGGCTGACAAAAAGCCTGGCGCATGCCACGGGGTCATCATTGCCCTGAAAGTGAAGGGGTGCGAACTGGCCTCCTCTGATTGCTATAAAAGGGGGTGAGGGCGGACCCCTCGGCCTATCTCTGATTTCTCGCCTCCCAGTCTTCAACCTCCGCCACTGCAGCCATGCACCCTTGAGAAGGTTTTCCGCTACAGAGGAAAGTAAGACGACGCTGGAAGGATCGGAGACGCCGCAGCCTGGGAGAGGGCGGGGCCGCCCTCCCAAGTCCGTTGCTACGCCCGTGGCGCCTCCACGGGGACGCGAGCACCCTCCATTGCCGGTCCGCATGGGCTTTGGCAGCTATGGAGCAAACCCCACTCACGGGCGCGCCCGTGGGGGTCGAGCTGGCCACGGCTAAGGAGGAAGAACACCGCGGCCACCCGTCCGCCTCGGGCACCAACCCATTCCGCCGACTCGGCCCGCAAGTTTGTCACCTGGATGAACACTCCACCCCGCACCTGGCTCCAACTCCCAAACTCCTTCGCGGAGGAGCTGGTGGCGGAAGCGCCCCTTGGGCTATGGCTGCTGCAACAAGTCTTCCTGGGTGGAGGTCGAGGTTAGTCCTACCGGCTTCGTGTTCCTGAATCAGGGGTGGAAGTCGTTCGCCCGCACCCACGGCTTCAAGGAGGGGCACATCCTCCACTTCAAGTTCGACGGGGCCGCGACGCTCTTCGTGAAGGTCTTTGGTGAGGCCAGCGGCCGCCTAGGGTGCTGCATGGAGAGCGACAACAACAGTGGCCACTTCTCCTCCGGGGGAAGCGAGAGTGACGACCAACCCGACGAGCCGCCACGCCGCCGCGTCAAGGTGGAGGAGGACTTTGACTAAGCGCTAGCAAGGCCGGACTTGGAGCCCTAGGAGCAGCGGCCTTCGAGAGGAAGTTTATTTTGTTTATTCATTTGCTGGATCTGAACAGCACGAGCCCCATGGGGCGTGTAAGAACCTACGGTGCTTGTGCCTTTATTTTTAAGCTCCTAGTTCGCGTTTAGATTATCGTGGCGCTCCTCGTTCGGGCTTATCCCCTTTTTCTTATGATCGCTTAGTGCTCTGCGTCTCCAGGACCGATTCCCCAAGCAAGCCTCAGCCATCGCTGGTATGCCAGGTCGCGATGCCTAGGGCAAGGCCAGGAGGTGAGGGGCTCGAGGTCTGGTGAGAGCTCCTGAAGCGTGATCCTCAAGAGGCCCCCATGACGCGCAAGTGGCTCATGATAGAAAAAGGGGTTCTCGCCCATACGAGATTGCCAAAATAATGGCGAAACAATGTCGGTAAGACTTGCGTGGGTGCAAAGAGGACGACTTAGCTTAGGGAGCATAGTGAGGCATCCACGGCCTGCAGGGGATCCCTGCTTCGCGAGGCGCACTTCCTTGGAGCATGATTCCCTGTGTGCCTTTGCTCTGCGATGAGTCAATACAAGTCATGCGAGGGGTGCGTGAAAGATGATGTTCTTTATGTTTCAAGTGATGTCGACACCGCTGGGCCGCACCCCTCCTCTCATACTCCCTCGCGAGGTTTGCCTCTCTTTTCCTTGCTCGCCAAAGTGCTCTACATCCCCAGAACCCGTCCGTCAAGCGATGCTCAGCCGTCGCTGGTATGTCAGGTCGCGATGCCTGGGACAAGGCCAAGGGGTGAAGGCCTGAGAGCCAATAAGAGCTCCTGAGACGTGATCCTCAAGAGCTCCCCTTTTACGCGCAAGTGACTCGTGCGGAAAATAAGTGGCTCAACTTGCGAGGGTCGCGAGGGAAGGGACTTCGACCGATAATAGCATGGTGTATGAGGTGATTGTACTTAGCTTTTTGTGGGCCAGGCCGCCGCCTGACCGAGGTCGACCCTCCTGAGGCGAGAAGGTGCTGCCTAGGCGTCATTTGGGTGCCTGTCGCCTGAAACTCCTGCACATCGATAGATTATGAGGTGCGAAAGGTGACGCACGCTTGCTGACCTGCTCATGATAATTTCGTGAGGAGATAGGGCACTAAGGACCTGACGAGGTGACGTGCATGGGGTCGGCCTGCAAGCCAGAGCTTGATACATATCCAATGTATCTATAATTTTTGATTGTTCCATGCTATTATCTTATCAACCTTGGATGTTTTATTTGCATTTATATGCTATTTTATATGATTTTTGGAACTAACCTATTAACCCAGAGCCCAGTGCCAGTTTCTGTTTTTTTCCTTGTTTTAGAGTATCGCAGAAAAGGAAAATCAAACGGAGTCCAATTGACCTGAAACTTCACGGAACTTATTTTTGGACCAGAAGAAGCCCACAGAGTATCGAAGTTGGACCAGGAGAGTCCCGGGCTGCCCACGAGGGTGGGGGGCGCGCCCACCCCCCTGGGCGTGCCTCCCTGCCTCGTGGATAGCCCGGAGGTCCACCGACGTACTTCTTCCTCCCATATATACGCATATACCCTAAAAACATCAGGGAGCACAATAGATCGGGAGTTCCGCCGCCAGAAGCCTCCGTACCCACCGAAAACCAATCTAGACCCGTCCCGGCACCCTTCCGGAGGGGGCAATCCCTCTCCAGTGACCATCCTCATCATCCCGGTGCTCTCCACGACGAGGAGGGATTAGTTCACCCTCGGGGCTGAGGGTATGTACCAGTAGCTATGTGTTTGATCTCTCTCTCTCTCTCTCTCTCTCTCTCTCTCTCTCGTGTTCTTCAGGTGGTACGATCTTGATGTATTGCGAGCTTTGCTATTATAGTTGGATCTTATGATGTTTCTCCCCCTCTACTCTCTTGTAATGGATTGAGTTTTCCCTTTGAACTTATCTTATCGGATTGAGCCTTTTAAGGATTTGAGAACACTTGATGTATGTCTTGCATGGGATAACCGTGGTGACAATGGGTTATTCTATTGATTCACTTGATGTATGTTTTGGTGATCAACTTGCGGGTTCCGCCCATGATCCTATGCATAGGGGTTGGCACACGTTTTCGTCTTGACTCTCTGGTAGAAACTTTGGGGCACTCTTTGAGGTTCTATGTATTGGTTGAATAGATGAATCTAAGATTGTGTGATGCATGTCGTATAATCATACCCACAGATACTTGAGGTGACATTGGAGTATCTAGGTGACATTAGGGTTTTGGTTGATTTGTATCTTAAGGTGTTATTCTAGTACGAACTCTAGGGCTGTTTGTGACACTTATAGGAATAGCCCAACGGATTGATTGGAAAGAATAACTTTGAGGTGGTTTCGTACCCTACCATATTCTCTTCATTCGTTCTCCGCTATTAGTGACTTTGGAGTGACTCTTTGTTGCATGTTGAGGGATAGTTATGTGATCCAATTATGTTATTATTGTTGAGAGAACTTGCACCAGTGAAAGTATGAACCCTAGGCCTTGTTTCAACGCATTTCAATACCGTTTGTGCTCACTTTTATCATTAGTTACCTTGCTGTTTTTATATTTTCAGATTACAAAAACCTTCATCTACCCTCCACATACCACTTCTATCACCATCTCTTCGCCAAACTAGTGCACCTATACAATTTACCATTGTATTGGGTGTGTTGGGGACACAAGAGACTCTTTGTTATTTGGTTGCAGGGTTGCTTGAGAGAGACCATCTTCGTCCTATGCCTCCTACGGATTGATAAACCTTAGGTCATCCACTTGAGGGAAATTTGCTACTGTCCTACAAACCTCTGCACTTGGAGGCCCAACAACGTCTACAAGAAGAAGGTTGTGTAGTAGACATCAAGCTCGTTTCTAGCACTGTTGCCGGGGAGGTTAGCGCTTGAAGGTATATCTTTAGATCTTGCAATAGAATCTTTTTGTTTCTTGTTTTATCACTAGTTTAGTTTATAAAAGAAAACTACAAAAAATGGAATTAAGTTTGCCTCATACGCTTCGTCTTTTTAATATCTTTCGTGAGTATGATGGAAAGGAAAATTGTGCCAAAGTGTTAGAAGAAGAATGCATTAAAAATGTTTGGCACTAAATCTTTGAATGATGGGCATGATTGCAATGTTGTTAGTATGAACTCCTTGAATATCCATATTACTAATGATGATTGCACTAGTTATGATGAAAATGTCTCCTATAAACATGTCAATTTTTGTGGAGTGCATTGGGTTTGCAAGTACACACCAAATAGGGAAAATAGATATTGCAAGAGGCATAAGCATTTAGAAACTAAATTTTTGCAAGAAAGGCTAGGTGTTTGTGCTGAAAGATTCAATATTTATCGCCATCCTTGTGAACTTTGCAATGAACACGGTCATTTAAAGCTCCAATGCTATTTGTTTCATGATCAAGTCGTGTCCAAAAATTGTGATAACTTGATTACCCTTGAGCATCATAAAGAGCTTAGTCTTCTTTTTGGTTATGAAGAAATGAAACATATAACTGAGGGTATTCCAAAATTTAATCTCGATAAATTTCTTGATTTTGATCTAGAGGAAATTTATATGTATTGTGCAGTGAATTGCATTTAAAACCCTTATATTGCCAATTACATAAAGAAAAGAAAACAAATATAGGATGAGGAGAATACTAATGAAAGGGAAGAGACTTCCCAGTATGCTCCTATTATTTCTTATGATGAATCGGGTAACGAGGAGGAGCCCTCTATTCAACCAATCTCACTAATAAGGAGCTCCAAAAAGAAGATTAAACCCACACATGATGTGATGAGGAAGAAGAAAAGAAAAGGTAAGAGAGGTAAAAAGTCTCTCCCAAATAATGTTACTCCTATTATTGTTGTGCCTAATGAAAATGAATCAAATATAATTGTGGAAGATGACGCACTTGATGATGATCTCGTTATGCCTATTGCTTGTTGTGATGATTATGATTGGGAAGATAATGATACTTATGATCTTGAAAATCTTTTTGGCACTTGCTTGGAAGAATATGATAATTGCTATACTATTGGTGCTATCCATACTATTAATGATGCGAGTGATTATGCTTATGATATGAAAAGGCCCAAGCTTGGGGATGCTATGTTTGAAGAAGATGATGTTTTTGAGAATATATTTGCTGAAATTAATGTTTGTCCCAAGCTTGGGGATGCTATGTCTAATGAAGATGATATTTTTAGCCTCTCAAGTTTTGATATGCAAATGTATGATGATGATAGCATGACTCCTACTTATGATAATTATGAAAGTGGATTTGGAGAGGTCATGACTTTATTTAGTGATGATTCCACTATCTTGGAAGAGGTTTCAATCGATTATGATGAGAACAAAGTTGCTACTTATGATAATTATTGTGATGATACATATGCTATAAAAAGTAGTGATGATTATATTTATAAAACTTGTCATGATTATGATTACCCTTTTTCTGAACATTACTCTTTTAATGTGGAAACAATTTATAGTACTCGAGTTTCTTATGATACTTCCACTATTCCGAATGAGAAGAATCTTGCTTTTGTGGAGAGTAGTAAATTTTCTATGCTTGTAGATCATGAAAAGAATGCTTTAGGTGCTAGTGATATTGTTGAATTCATTCATGATGCTACTGAAAATTATTATGAGGGAGGAACTTATGTTTGTAGGAATAGCAATAATATCAAGTTTCCTCTCTATGTGCTTAAAGTTTTGAAGTTACGCTGGTTTTACCTTCCTATGCAAGTTGATTCTTGTTCCCACGAGTTTTTTGCTCACAAAATCCCTATTCATAGGAAGTGGGTTAGACTTAAATGTGCTAGTCATAAAGCACAAGTGCTCCCTAGGTGGTTTTGGTAATTAATGTCAACATATCTCTTGTTGGACTAACACTTTTACCTAGTATGTTTCAGATAAGTTCAATAATGAAGTGGCATGGACTAGAGGATGTGGAACCCCTTCAAGATGCTAAGGACAAAGGATTGGCTCAAGCTCCAA
This sequence comes from Triticum monococcum, assembly GCA_034509565.1. Taxonomy (NCBI): domain Eukaryota; kingdom Viridiplantae; phylum Streptophyta; class Magnoliopsida; order Poales; family Poaceae; genus Triticum; species Triticum monococcum. Next base: position 303,659,037 of record CM067845.1, on the reverse strand, counting down.
GCTCAAGACTCTACATTTTCTATTTTAGTGATCCTAGATCACACTGAGTCTACAGGAAAAGCCAATACTATCAAGGAGGGATGAGGTGTTGCTTAATGAGGCTCTTGATCAAAGTGCTTAGTAATATGCTCCAAAGCCCTCAACTACTTTCTCACATCCACATATGACCTAAACCAAAAGTCAAACTCGGCCCCACCGATTCTTTCTATCCGGCGCCACCGAGTTCAGATGTCATAGCCACTGCCACAAACCCTAGGCAAATCGGTTTCACCGATAGGGATCTCGGTCTCACTGAGATGGGATTGCAATCTCTCTATATAAATCTATTACCAAAATCGGTCTCACCGAGTTTGCGTAATCAGTCCTACCGAGATTGCAATGTAAACTCTGTGTTTCCTTTTCGTAACATTTCGGTCTCGCCGAAATGGGCGAATTGGTCCAACCGAGTTTACCTGACCAACTCTCTCGTTAGCTTTACCAAAATCGGTCTCACCGAGTTTGTGTAATCGGTCTCACCGAGATGATGTTATGCCCTGACCCTAACCATATCGGTCCTACCGAGTTGCATGTCGGTCCCACCGAAATTCCTAACGGTCACTAGATTTGCTGAATCGGTCCGACCGAGTTTACCAATTCGGTCACACCGAGATTGGCAAGTTGTGTGTAATGGTTAGTTTTTGTGTGGAGGCTATATATACCCCTCCGCCTCCTCTTCATTCATGGAGAAAGCTATCAGAACGAACCTACACTTCCAACTTACCTTTTTTGAGATAGAACCACCTACACTTGTGTTGAGGCCAAGATATTCCATTCATACCATATGAATCTTGTTCTCTAGCCTCCCCCAAGTTGGTTTCCACTCAAATCTTCTTTCCACCAAATCCATATCCTATGAGAGAGAGAGAGAGAGTTGAGTGTTGGGGATACTATCATTTGAACCACAAGAGCAAGGAGTTCATCATCAACACACCATTTGTTACTTCTTGGAGAGTGGTGTCTCCTAGATTGGCTAGGTGTCACTTGGGAGCCTCCGACAATATTGTGGAGTTGAACCAAGGAGTTTGTAAGGGCAAGGAGATCACCTACTTCGTGAAGATCTACCCTAGTGAGGCAAGTCCTTCGTGGGCGACGACCATGGTGGGATAGACAAGGTTGCTTCTTCGTGGACCCTTTGTGGGTGGAGCCCTCCGTGGACTCGCGCAACCGTTACCCTCCATGGGTTGAAGTCTCCATCAACGTGGATGTACGATAGCACCACCTATTGGAACCACGTCTCAAAAATCTCTGTGTCTCCAAATTGAGTTTGCACAATCCAATCCCATCCTTTACATTCTTACAAGTTGCATGCTTTACTTTCCGCTTCTCATATACTCTTTGCATGCTTGCTTGATATGTAGTGTGTTTGTTAAACTTGTGCCAAAACTCCACCTCAACTTAAAGAAATTAAAAACTGCAACTTTTGGCACTTAGTGTCTAATCACCCCCCTCTAGACACCTCTTCTCGATCGTTTCACATATTCTTCATGATGCTCTCTTTATGTTACAATTCTTATCTTTTATGTGAGCATCGTTGAAATCATCATGCCTAGCTAGGGGCGTTAAATGATAGCGCTTGTTGGGAGGCAACCCAATTTTATTTTGTTCCTTGCTTTTTGTTCCTGTTTAGTAATAAATAATTTACCTAGCCTCTGTTTTGGTTGTGTTTTTTGTGTTTAATTAGTGTTTGTGCCAAGTAGAACCGTTGGGAAGACTTGGGGAAAGTCTTTTTAATCTTGCTGTAAAAACAGAAACTTTAGCGCTCACGAGAACTGCTGCCATTTTTTATTGGAGAGTGATATTTAGTTAATTCTTTTTGCAGATGATTAATAGATAAATAACTCACGTCCAGCAAATTATTTTAGAATTTTTTGGGTTCCATAAGTTTGCGTTAGTTACAGACTGTTCTGTTTTTGACAGATTCTGTTTTTCATGTGTTGTTTGCTTATTTTGATGAATCTATGGCTAGTAAAGTAGTTTATAAACCATAGAGAAGTAGGAATACAGTAGGTTTAACACCAATATAAATAAAGAATGAGTTCGTTACAGTTCCTTGAAGTGGTCTTTTGTTTTCTTTCGCTAACGGAGATCACGAGATTTTCTACTTTAAGTTTTTTGTTGTGAAGTTTTCAAGTTTTGGGTAAGGATTTGATGGATTATGAAACAAGGAGTGGCAAGAGCCTAATCTTGGGGATGCCCATGGCACCCCCAAGATAATCTAAGGACACTTAAAAGCCAAAGCTTGGGGATGCCCCGGAAGGCATCCCCTCTTTCGTCTACTTCTATCGGTAACTTTACTTGGAGCTATATTTTTATTCACCACATGATATGTGTTTTGCTCGGAGCGTATTGTATTATTTGAAGTCTTTAATTGTTAGTTTACCACAATCATCTTTGCTGTACACACCTTTTGAGAGAGACACACATGATTGGGAAATTATTAGAATACTCTATGTGCTTCACTTATATCTTTTGAGTTATATAGTTTTGCTCTAGTACTTCACTTATATCTTTTAGACCACGGTGGTGGATTTGTTTTATAGAAACTATTGATCTCTCATGCTTCACTTAGATTATTTTGAGAGTCTTAAATAGCATGGTAATTTTCTTAAATAATCCTAATATGCTAGGTATTCAAGATTAATAATAAAATTCTCTTATGAGTGTGTTGAATACTATGAGAAGTTTGATACTTGATAATTGTTTTGAGATATGGAGATGGTGATATTAGAGTCATGCTAGTTAAGTAGTTGTGAATTTGAGAAATACTTGTGTTAAAGTTTGTGATTCCCGTAGCATGCACGTATGGTGAACCGTTATGTGATGAAGTCGGAGCATGATTTATTTATTGATTGTCTTCCTTTTGAGTGGCGGTCGGGGACAAGCGATGGTCTTTTCCTACCAATCTATCCCCCTAGGAGCATGCGTGTAATACTTTGCTTTGATAACTTGTAGATTTTTGCAATAAGTATGTGAGTTCTTTATGACTAATGTTGAGTCCATGGATCATACGCACTCTCACCCTTCCACCATTGCTAGCCTCTCTAATACCGCGCACCTTTCGCCGGTATCATACACCCACCATATACCTTCCTCAAAACAGCCACCATACCTACCTATTATGGCATTTCCATAGCCATTCCGAGATATATTGCCATGCAACTTACCACTGTTCCATTTATTATGACACACTTCATCATTGTCATATTGCTTTCCATGATCATGTAGTTGACATCGTATTTGTGGTAAAGCCACCGTTCATAATTCTTTCATACATGTCACTCATGAGTCATTGCACATCTCGGTACACCGCAGGAGGCATTCATATAGAGTCATATCTCGTTCTAAGTATTGAGTTGTAATTCTTGAGTTGTAAGTAAATAAAAGTGTGATGATCATCATTATTAGACCATTGTCCTAGTGAGGAAAGGATGATGGAGACCATGATCCCCCCACAAGTCGGGATGAGACTCCGGACGAAAAATAAATAAATAAAAGAGGAAAAAGAAGCCCAAATAAAAAAAGAGAAAAAAGAGGCCATAAAAAAGAGAAAGGCCCAAATAAAAATAAAAATAAAAATAAAAATGAGAGAAAAAGAGAGAAGGGGCAATGCTACTATCCTTTTACCATGCTTGTGCTTCAAAGTAGCACCATGATCTTCATGATAGAGAGTCTCCTAGGTTGTCACTTTCATATACTAGTGGGAATCTTTCATTATAGAACTTGGCTTGTATATTCCAATGATGGGCTTCCTCAAAATGCCCTAGGTCTTCGTGAGCAAGCGAGTTGGATGCACACCCACAAGTTTCTTTTGTTGAGATTTCACACATTTATAGCTCTAGTGCATCCATTGCATGGCAATCCCTACTCACTCACATTGATATCTATTGATGGGCATCTCCATAGCCCATTGATACGCCTAGTTGATGTGAGAACTATCTTCTCGTTTTTGTCTTCTCCACAACCACCATTCTATTCGACCTTTAGTGCTTTGTCCATGGCTCACGCTCATGTATTGCGTGAAGATTGAAAAAGTTTGAGAACATCAAAAGTATGAAACAATTGCTTAGCTTGTCATCGGGGTTGTGCATGATTTAAATATTTTGTGTGGTGAAGATAGAGCATAGCCAGACTATATGATTTTGTAGGGATAGCTTTCTTTGGCCATGCTATTTTGAGAAGACATGATTACTTGGTTAGTATGCTTGAAGTATTATTATTTTTATGTCAATATTAAACCTTTGTCTTCAATCTTATGGATCCGAATATTCTTGCCACAATAAAGAGAACTACATGGATAGATATGTTAGGTAGCATTCCACATAAAAAATTCTGTTTTTATCATTTACTTACTCAAGGACGAGCAGGAATTAAGCTTTGGGGATGATGATACGTCTCCAACGTATCTATAATTTTTTATTATTCCATGCTATTATATTATCAACCTTGGATGTTTTATATGCATTTATATGCTATTTTATATGATTTTTGGGACTAACCTATTAACCCAGAGCCCAGTGCCAGTTTCTGTTTTTCCTTGTTTTAGAGTATCGCGGAAAAGGAAAATCAAATGGAGTCCAATTGACCTGAAACTTCACGGAACTTATTTTTGGACCAGAAGAAGCCCACGGAGTATCGGAGTTGGACCAGGAGAGTCCTGGGCTGCCCACGAGGGTGGTGGGGGGGAGGGGGCGCCCACCCCCCTGGGCGCGCCCCCTGCCTCGTGGACAGCCCGGAGATCCACCGACGTACTTCTTCCTCCCATATATACCCATATACCCTGAAAACACCGGGGAGCACAATAGATCAGGAGTTCCGCCGCCCGAAGCCTCCATAGCCACCGAAAACCAATCTAGACCCATTCTAGTACCCTGCCGGAGGGGGCAATCCCTCTCCGATGACCATCTTCATCATCCCGGTGCTCTCCATGACGAGGAGGGAGTAGTTCTCCCTCGGGGCTGAGGGTATGTACCAGCAGCTATGTGTTTGATCTCTCTCTCTCTCTCTCTCTCCCTCGTGTTCTTGAGGTGGTACGATCTTGATGTATCGCGAGCTCTGCTATTACAGTTGGATCTTATGATGTTTCTCCCCCTCTACTCTCCTGTAATGGATTGAGTTTTCCCTTTGAAGTTATCTTATCGGATTCAGTCTTTAAGGATTTGAGAACACTTGATGTATGTCTTGCCTGGGATAACCGTGGTGACAATGGGTTATTCTATTGATTCACTTGATGTATGTTTTGGTGATCAACTTGCGTGTTCCGCCCATGAACCTATACATAGGGGTTGGCACACGTTTTCGTCTGGACTCTCCGGTAGAAACTTTGGGGCACTCTTTGAGGATCTATGTGTTGGTTGAATAGATGAATCTGAGATTGTGTGATGCATATCGTATAATCATACCCACAGATACTTGAGGTGACATTGGAGTATCTAGGTGACATTAGGGTTTTGGTTGATTTGTGTCTTAAGGTGTTATTCTAGTACGAACTCTAGGGCTGTTTGTGACACTTATAGGAATAGCCCAACGGATTGATTGGAAAGAATAACTTTGAGGTGGTTTCGTACCCTACCATAATCTCTTCATTCGTTCTCCGCTATTAGTGACTTTGGAGTGACTCTTTATTGCATGTTGAGGGATAGTTATGTGATCCAATTATGTTATTATTGTTGAGAGAACTTGCACTAGTGAAAGTATGAACCCTAGGCCTTGTTTCGACGCATTGCAATACCGTTTGTGCTCACTTTTATCATTAGTTACCTTGCTGTTTTTATATTTTCAGATTACAAAAACCTTTATCTACCCTCCATATACCACTTGTATCACCATCTCTTCGCCGAACTAGTGCACTTATACAGTTTACCATTGTATTGGGTGTGTTGGGGACACAAGAGACTCTTTGTTATTTGGTTGCAGGGTTGCTTGAGAGAGACCATCTTCGTCCTATGCCTCCTACGGATTGATAAACCTTAGGTCATCCACTCGAGGGAAATTTGCTACTGTCCTACAAACCTCTGCACTTGGAGGCCCAACAACGTCTACAAGAACAAGGTTGTGTAGTAGACATCAGATCTCGGTCACTTAGGTTTTTCAGCATAGCAGGGACGGACCCGAGCACATACGCCGTGCCACTAGCCCCCGCTCATGGGACGTCCAGGAGGAGAGTAGCTGGCGTGCGAAGCCTCAAGGGGTGAGACCTCGGGACATAATACGGTGTCAGAACACAAGGTTAATGATCATAACAACTTATGAAAGCATGCCTCGTTCTAATACATGAGCAAAACGATGCTACTGCAGGGGCGGGCCCTTACCAGCCTGAGGATAATGCAGCCTGTGGGGCGCACTCAATTGAACAAACCAAAAAGTCACCTGGCAATGTTGCTTCGGGAGCGTCCTGGGAGTCGGTGAAGCGTGCCACGGAGGTTCGCTCTTCATGAGCCGGACGGCTCCTCAGGCCCGGGAGGCTCGCGAGGGGCCAGAGCATTGTGAGACGCCAGTGCCAGGCGTCAGGCCTCATGAGACGCCAACATGAGCTGCATGAACCGCTGGTACATGGCACCTGCGTTGAGCAGGCCGAAGGGCATGCAGATGTAGTTGCAGGGGAATCCCCCGTTGCGGCCGACACGCGACGGCCAGAAGAGGTCTTGAGAAGTGGCCCTATTTAGGCCTGGAATTTTAATGCAGACCCGCAGCTCGCCGCCCACGTCGTCAGCGGCAGCCGAGTCGGTGGGGCGCGCGAGGCAACGCTCTCCGCGCATGGCCCGCGCTTACAGAAGCTCGCAGATCGCCTTGGTGGTGAGAAATTATTGTGCCCCTGGTGCCCCGCGCCTTTTCCCTTGATTGTGGGGGTGCGCATCGAAGCACGCCTCCAAATGGTGCCCAAGCACCTACCCCATCGCACTGGTCAGGTTAGACGCTCTCTAGATAGAAGCCCCCGAGCCCGTCTTGAGGGAGGCGTCGGGCGCGCCTTCCTATGCGAGAGGAAGAGGCGCCTGATGGCAGGCGCGACACCTAAGGCGTCACCGGCAGGTTTCTTGGGCTTAGGACGGCTCTTGGGGAGGAGCTGCTTCTTCTTCACGAGGCAGCCTCGAGGGGCGCAACGTCCCCTTCACCGTCGGGGTTCTTGGCTGCTGCGACCGGGTAGGCATGCTCGAGGGAGTAGACCGCATCCTTCTCATCACATGCGACAGTGATGACGCCGCTGCACCCTGACATCTTGAGGACATTGTAGCCATGATGGGTAGCTGCCATGAACTTGACGAGGGCAGGGTACCCCAGGATGGCGTTGTATGGGAGGCTGATGTGGGCCACGTCAAAGTCGACCAGCCCGGTGTGGTTGTTGTCGCACTTGCCAAAGGTGACAGGGAGGCGCACCTGCCCTAGGGGGTGGTGGAGCTGTTGGTGACCCCAGAGAATGGCCTGGTGGGCACGAGCTGGTTATAAGGCACTTGAAGCGTCTCGAAGGTCTCCATAGAGAGGACGTTGAGGCCGGCGCTGCCACCGATGAGGGTCTTGGTGACTGAAACATTGCTGATGGTGGGCGTGCACATCATGGGGAGGGCGCCGACGGCGGTTGCAGACTTGGGGTGATCCCTAGAGTCGAAGGTGATGCGACCTCAGGCTGCGCGCAGCTCCGTGAAGCCTCAGGCTGAGGCCGCGGGTTGTTCGCCTGGCAAAAGAGCTGCTTGGCGTGGCAACCAGATGCAGGTGCGTGTGATCTGGCGAGGATGCACGCGACTGCATGGGGCCCAAAATCGTGAAACATGCGATGAACCGACCTCGGAGCTCTCCCCAAGAGGAGATCGAGGCCTCCGGGAGGCCGAGGAGCCAAGAGCGCGGGGCACCCACGAGGGCCAGAGGGAACCAGTTAGCCATGGCCTTATCGTCGCCGCCCACCGCCAGGATGCCCTGGGCGTACAGCTGGAGGAACTCTTCGGGGTCAGCCGCACCATCATAGTGCGGGGGTAGCATCGGCCTAAATCTCACTAGCCACTTCACTCGGTGCAAGCTAGGAGTGAAGGCCGGGCAACCCGCGGCATTCAAGAGAACAACGGGGTGAATGGCATCAGCCATAGAAGCATCACGATGGGGTTGGAGCGAAGCGGAAGAACTTCGGTAGGCCCCTACCTGGCGCGCCAAATGTCGGAATCGGGCTCCGCGGACCCAAAGCAAGGTTCAAACTCTGGGGCATGCGCGAAGGACTCCGCTGGGCTATGGCTTGTTGCCCAGTGCCTCATCGCCTAACTCAATCGTGCTTGAGGGAGGGAAAGAAGAAAGGAACACGATGATTTACCCAGGTTTGGGCCACCTTGCAGTGTAAGACCCTACTCCTACTTTGTGGTGGATTGCCTCACAAGGAGGATGAGTATGAACTAGTACAAGGTTGAGCTGCCTCGCGAGGGCTCGGGGTGTGAATGGATGTCGGATTTCGGGTTCCGGCAGACCCTTAAGGTTCGAACACTGGGGTGCGCGCGGAAACCTCGCCTTCAACCTCTCCGTCTCACTGGGATCTAGACTACCAAGGGGATCACACAAGAGACACAAGGTTTATACTGGTTCGGGCCACCAATGTGGTGTAATACCCTACTCTAGTGTGTGGTGGATGGATTGCCTCTTGGGGGCTAGTGATGATGAACAATACAAGGAAGAACAGCCTCGTGAGGGTCTATTCTTGGCTGGGGTGATGAACTGCTATGGGGAGTTCAGCCACCTCTCTCTATCTCTCTCTTTCTCTCTTCCTCTCTTCCAGTTTCCAACTGACCAGCCGAACCGAGCCCGAACCGATCCGACTTCCCTCCGAACCGAACCGAACCCCCCGAACCGAATCGAACCCCTTGCTATGTGGGTGGCTAGTCCTATTTATAGAGGCCCTAGTCCTCTTCCCAAATATTGAGCGGGAAGGGATCCAACAATGGCGGGCTAAATTGAAGGGGGATAGCGAGTACATCTATCCTGACAAAAGCAGTCTTCGCCTGCCAAAGGCTCTGGTGGTGACGCCGGGCTGGGCTCCATGGTGACCTCCATCTCGTAGTCCTCCTGGTCTTGGTCTCGTTGCACCGAAGTGGCAACCTTTGCCTGATGCCTCGGTACTCCGCGGATATGCTTGTCCCCTTTGCACCAAAGAGGAAAGAAGGATGCTGCGCGCGCTGGCACCCGCCTGGTGCCTCGAGTCGTCATGGCTTGCGTCATGGGCACCTCGCGAGGTACCCCGCCTTGAACTCTCCGCCTCCTCGCGAGCCAGCCTGAGGAGGTTGTGCCTGAGGATGCGCCATGTCGTCCGCCTCGCGAGGCTTGGCCCCTCGCGAGGGTCTTGAGCCTCGTGTTGATGAAGATGGGCCGCACTGGGCCCCCACTTGAGCCACGCCGCAGGCCGCACGCAGGCAAGTCTGGGGACCCCCGTTCCCAGAACATCGACAGTAGCCCCCGGGCCCAAGGCGCGCATGGACTTGGCCGTGCCGAGAGGCGAAAGGGCAAGGGCGAAGTGCCGCGGGCCCTAACAGCCTGTGGCCTTGGACGCCGCGTGGCGGTTGATTGGACGTGGGTGCCTTAGCAACCGCGCGGGTTGGTAAGGGAAAGGCATCTTCTCAGACTCCGCCCCTGCTCTTTCTGGTTGTTGCTTGGATCCCCTTTCTTGCGTCTCCCCTTTCTTCCTCCAAACTTCCAGATCTGCTCCGGTTGCGTGACCTAGGAAGCCATGGCGCCTCGCCAGCCTCCGGCCAAGGCTTGGTACTCCCCTGCTCTGGATCCACCGAATGTGTCCAAGGCGAGCTTCTCCCGGCTGTGCCGGATGTCGACGGCGCAGGGCGTCAACGGGACGGAGGTGTTCAAGGCCGGCTCCGCCACCCCCGAGGACCAAGGGAGCACCTTTTATCCTCTCTTTGCGAGCTCCATTGCTGCGGGCTTGTTGCCTCCCTTCTCCGAGTTCTTCTTCTCCGTCCTCCGCCATTACGACTTGCAGGCTCTGCATCTCCACCCCAACTCTGTCCTCCTCCTAGCGATCTTCGCTTACTACTGCGAGGCCCACGTAGGGGTGCAGCCTTCGGTGGCCCTGTTGCGCCACTACTTCTACCTCCGGATCACCGGCAGCTCTCTTTCTGCGTGTGCGGGCTTCATCGCATATAGCGGCACCATTGCCATCTCGAACCCCGGGAAGAGGATCGAGGGCTTCAGGAGCAAGTGGGTCTTGGTAGATGTCAGGCGCATCCACCCTCGGCTGATCTTGCCTACGGAGCAACCTGTCGGGGTAAATAGCCATGGGTAGCCCAGCCGGCTTCCCCTGGCCCCTCAGAAAAAATTGTGAGCCCATCCGGCTCATAAGGAGACTCAAGACCTGGGCCGCCTCCCCCTAGCCGACTGCCGCCCTAGCCGGCTTGGGGGGCGGCCCGCCCTTTTTACCCCCATGAAGAAAACTATGGAGGGCCGGCTACGACTTGGCTGGCTGCGGCAAGGCCGGCTATGACAAGGCCGGCTATGGCACGGCCGGCTACCACCGGGCCGGCTCCGATAAAGCAGTCAACGCCGTACCCGCAATGTACGCGTCCACTCTGCGATGATGAAGCGGGGCGTGGCTACAGTGGAGCCTGCCACCCCCAAAACCCGGAGCATGCCTGGTACAACGCGTCATGCGGGCAACTGCGGCCCGCCCGACGCGGCACTATAGCCTCGGCGGCTCCGACGCCGTCCTCGACGGGCCGCCAGCGTGGCCCCCGAGGCGGTGGGCCCCTTCGGGCAGAGAGATGCCGAAGGCGGCCGCACCCCCTCTCAAGCCGGCAAGACAGAGGGCCGGCTTGGCGTAGCCGGCCTGCCGCCTTCCTCGAAGGAGACGCCCATTAAGGAGACAAGGTGCGGCGGGGCTACAGTAATCGCTCGCCAGGGCGGCGTTACTGTAGCCACGCTTACCTTGACCAAGCCTGCGCCAACAAACACGGAGCAACAGTAACCGGCCGCCGACAAGACCCTGGCCGGTGGGGCCGGCCTGTCGACCCAGGAGCCGGCAGTCGGCGGGACCCACCAGCCGGCGGGCCCCAGAAGCCGGCGGAGAAGCCGGCGAGCATAGTCACCGACAGCTGGGCCCCGCGCCCAGTCGGATTACCATTGTACCCCCAGGGGGTAGGCCTATATAAACCCCCCGGTGCACCCATGCAAAGGGTTGAACTCTCTTTCTAGACATAGACACTTACAAGGAGAAGAGGCAGGCTGAGCTAAGCCCTTCTTCCTCCTTCTGCCCCCAAACAGCTCAAGGAGCATTGTAGCCACCTGTGAACTTAGTAACCATGCGGAGACCCCGCAGAGCAGCAGTAGGGGTGTTATCTCCCCGGAGAGCCCTGAAGCTGGGTAAGATTTGCCGGCGTGCATGTCTACGCCTCATCCCGTTTCCAGGCACCGGCGACGTTCTATTGGCCCCCGCAATGATAAGCCACCCGTTGGCATATGTCGATCCTACCACCCGACACAACCCGTGAGCACCAGCGACTGGTGCCGAGCGGAGCTCACGGATCCCCATGCTAAGCCGGTGTTGGAGAAGATGGACGCGGACCTGAGGCCGGCCAACATGGCGACGGCGAAGTTGACCGGTGCGTCGCTGCTGAAGGAGTTCCTGGAGCACCAGCTGGCCCCGCTCTGGGAGTACTCTCCTCCAATGTGGAGGCCTCATCCGTGCCCCGAGGCTGCGGATGAAGAGGATGTGAGCGTGGTTCTTCAATCTCTGGTCGGGGGCGAGGTGGCAACGTTGGAGGGCGCTCCCAAGCCCTTGTTCCTTCGCAGCGACTGGAAGCAGGTGGTGAAGTCCATGCCCGTTTTCAACGGGGACGGGCTCGTGCCTGCGGCGTCTTCTGGAGGTCCGGTGGACGTGCCCTCCGGCGACTCCAGCGAGGAGGAGGGCGAAGAGGAGCATGGAGAGGGGCCCGACTCTGGGGCGACCAACGGAGAGTCGAGGGCTCCCCTCCCTCGGCGCTCGCCCCGTACTCTCCGCCTTTTGCCGAGCGATGATGATGATGATGTGCTGGGCAGCGGGAGCTCGCCGCCGATTCCGAAGAAGGACAGGACCGCACTGATCTCCCGCGGGTCCGTCCCGGCTCCGGGGCGAACCATGGACGCGCCTTCTGCTTCCGAGGTCGACCCTTCCAGCCGGCTGTCAGGCTTCAAGTTAGGCCGGAGGCTGCCCGAGCTCACCGGCGAGGACCCGTAAGTGCTTGATCCTTGATCTTTTGTTCCTTGTTGCGCCGACGAGGCCTGATGATTGCTTCTCTTGAGTAGGCGGGCGCCCATGGCGAAGAAGCCGAAGCGAGCTCCTGAGGCTCCATCCACGGCAGCGCCTCCGCCTGTGAAGGGGGGTGATCGCAGTGTGCGGGCTTCTCCTGCCCGGTCGCCCTCGGGAGGTCTGGCCATGCTGGCGGGGGCGAGCTCAGCCCCCATGGCCCAAGCAACTCCTGAAGCGCCTTCGTCCGGTGCCGCCGCTACGACCGTGGAGACGCAGCGGACTCCGGCTCGGGACTCGGCGGCCTTGCCGCCGCTACCTTCTCCTCCCATTCTGCTGGCTGTTGCTTCCTCAGCCCCTCCTGTCGTCCTGGAGCGTGCCGATGCTTCTCCATCTTCTTCCTCCATCTTGGAGCATGCCGCTGCTGAACTAGACCGGCTGCGGCAGGACCTTCTCGGCGCCGACCCTCGCCTGGTGGCCGGGCGCCTGGAACTGGCTTCGGGGTGGATTCGCTCTGATGCTTCGATCCAAGCGGCGCTGGTATAGGCCTCGACGGCCTGCGACGAGGAGAAGTGGGCCGTCCTTGAGGCGAAGATTGCTCGTGATGCGGCCCTGGGGGAAGTGGTCGAAGCCTGCGATCGCTGCAAGGCGCTGGAGGACGAGCTGCAAGGCTTGCGGGGCCAGCTCGCAGAGGAGGTCCGTCTATGCCAAGAGCTGGAGAAGGGGGCGAAGGCGCGCGAGGCGGCACTCGAGGACCAGGAGGCCAAGCTCAAGAAGTGCCGCGACCACTTGGGCGCGTTGAAGAAGGAGCTGGAGGCGACGAAGGCCGAGCTGGACGCCAAGGCCCGGATTCTTGCCGAGGATTGCGTGGCCTTCGCGGACATGGAGAAAGATGCCCGTGCTTCGCTGAGGATGCTTTACGAGAGCGGCCTGGACAACCCGCTAGCCGGTGATGGGGACGGCTCCGCCAAGCTGCTTCCCTTCCTGGTTAAGGCCCTTGGGGATGTCGCACTTGGCATCGGCCCCGCGGCCGAGGCCGAGGCGCACGTCTTGTCTTCTGCTGCGCTGACGCGGGTCTTCGCCCACGTCTACCTTCGCGATCCCGACACCGACCTCGACGGCCTGCTGGAACCGGTGAGCGGCGAGGGTGCTGCCGCCGCCATCGAAGCCGTGAAGGGGCGCGGGGAGGCGCTGCTGATGAAGTTCCGGGCCTTCAGCACCAAGCCAAGGCAAGGCGCTGCCGGCCCCGCTGGTCCATGAGGCGAAGCCGCTCCGCACAACTTCACCGCCGACAAGTGACTCCGTTCCATTCCTGTTCTTCTTTCAATTCCTGCACATGAACCACGCCTCGAGGAGGCATTTAAACTTGCGTTTGGTATTGAGGCGACAGTATGGACTGTAATATTTGCTTTTAAGTTCCTTGAATTTTATGCTTTTCTTCCCTACTTGCTAGTGTTCTACGCTGGCAGAGCCCGGCCCCGCGCATGCCTCACCCAACATTAGCCCCGACCGGAAACCATGATGGGACCAAAGGAGTGAGGGGCCACGTGACAAGTTAGGCTCCTGAGTCGCGATGCTCAGGAGTCCCCCTTGGCGCGTGAACAACAAGTAGGGAAGCGTGATGTAGGCGTGTCTTCCGTTCTACGTCTGCAGAGCCCGACTCCGCGCGTACCTCACCCAGCATAGCCTTTCGGAACTAAGGAGTGAGGGGCTATGGAGCCAGTTAGGCCCCTGAGTCGCGATGCTCAGGAGTCCCCCTTGACGCGCGAACAGCGGGTGATGAGGCGAGATGTAAGCATGGCTACCGTTCTACGTCTGCAGAGCCCGGCCCCGCGCGTACCTCACCCAGCATAGCCTTTCGGAACTAAGGAGTGAGGGGCTACGGGACCAGTTAGGCTCCTGAGTCGCGATGCTCAGGAGTCCCCCTTGACGCGCAAACGGCCTTCATACCTTGGCTCCGCTCGGGGAGAGACACGCGACGAACCAGGCCCGAGGGGCCTGGCTGGGCGGCGTACGTCTGGGCGTGACCCAGCCGTAGCCCCCGTGCCCAGCCCCATCGCGCGGCGCTCCCGAGGGGAGGCGTTGCGATGGGGCCAGCCACTGAGCTCTGGGCTCCCTGAGGTTAATGCGGCCCGGAGGCCACCCTCAGTTGTTTATCACCAGCGCGGAGCATAGCGCTTCCGTATGTGTACGGGCATAGTCGCTCCTCGGCAGTGTCGTCAGCCAGCGCGGAGCATGGTGCTTCCACTGGTACGTGGGAGGGGGCTCCCCTCCGGGAGGAGCCCCCGGGGCGTATACAGCCCCGCCCTGACACATGACCGGCACAGTAGGGCTAGGTGAGGTGTATCTGGGCACCCGTGAGCCAGCGTGGGACTCACGAGGCCCTACCTCTGGGCGGGTTGCGCCTGGCACTGGGCCGTATCTTGAGATGTGTCCCTGCAAAATTTGGTTAGATGCCGGTACTCTACGTCCTCGGGTCCCGGCCCTCGAGCTTGTCTCAGCCATCGCTGGTATGCCAGGTCGCGATACCATGGACAAGGCCAGAGGGTGAGGGCTGGAGAGCCAGTAAGAGCCCTGAGTCGCGATGCTTAGGCACCCCCCCTTTAATGTGCAAGTGGCCGGCATGGGAAGAAAAGAAGCCGCGGACGGGCACCATGCAGCTAAGCGTGATAGGCAATGCATAGTTGGAAATAAACGCTAGGGGGATACACGCCGCTGGGTCTGGCCTGAACGGCTTGGGGATGATGCAGCCCGAGGGGCGCCCCCAACAAGGCAAACTAACAACGGAAAGGTAAATGCAGATACATGCCGCGGGGACGGACCCACGTGGCCTGGGAGTGACGCAACCCTGGGAGGGTGCTCCCAGTTGAGAACAAAACTTGAAAGATGTCACCTGAGGATGTCATCGGCGTAGTGGCGTTGGTGCAGCAGACTTGCCGGGCTGCAGAAGCCGATCCTCACGAGCCCCTAGGCCCGAGGGCCTCGGGAGGCTCCGGAGGCGCTGGTGACTCCTCGCGAGCTGCCTCCATCTCCGCCAAGGCTGCGGAAAGCCTGTCTTCCTGAGCCTCCACGATGCCCCTCATGAGGCGCTGGTACGCCGCAGCCATGCTCGGCAGGCCGTAAGGCATACGAACATAGCTGTGGGGTGGACCTCCGCAGCGCCCCACTTGCAAGGGCCAGAGGCGCTCCGTTGTGGCGATCTGATTGAGCCCTGGTACGTCGATGCAGTCGCGCAGCCCACCATCCTTGCCTGGATGTGGGGCCACGGCTGGCAAGCGGCGGCAACCTCTCATGATCCTTGTCTCCTGTAGCTCTTGGATGGCCTCATCAACGAACTCTTGCTGGTCTGATCTTCCTCGCCTGGCTCCCTCTCGAGGGAAACATGCTGCGAAGCACGCCTCCACATGGTGCCCAAGCGCCTCCCTGGTGACCCTGGCTAGGTCGGTGGCCCTCCAGGTGAGAGCCCCCGAGCCCTGCCTGAGGAGGGCGCCGGGCGCGCTTTCCTATGCGATGGAATGAGGGTCCCCCTGGGCAGACACGGGCCCTGAGGGGCGTGCCTCATGAGGGGCCGAGCCTGACGACATCTTCTTCTTCTTGGGGGTGGTCTCAGGAAGCCTCCTGCTTCCGCGATCTGGGTCCTCTAGCGACGCGGCCTGATAGGCTCTCTCCAGGGAACACACTGCATCCTTCTCTTCACAGGGCACTGTGATGACGCCGCCACTTCCTGGCATCTTGAGGACGCTGTAGCCATGGTGAGTCGCAGCCATAAACTTGGCCAGCGCTAGGTACCCGAGGATGGCGTTGTACGGTAGGCGGATGTGGGAGATGTCGAAGTCGATGAGCTCGGTGCGGTAGTTGCTGCGAGCCCCGAAGGTGACAGGGAGGCGGACCTGCCCGATCGGGACTGTGGAACCGTCGGTGATCCTGGAGAAAGGCCTGGTTGGCTGAAGCTGGTCGTAGGGCACTCGGAGGTTGTTGAATGTTTCCACGGACAGGACGTTGAGGCCTGCCCCACCATCGATGAGGGTCCTGGTGACCAGCACGTTGCTGATGACTGGGGAGCAGAGCATCGGGAGGACTCCTGCAGTGGCCGTGCACTTGAGCTGGTCTGCCGAGCTGAACGTGATGGGGCACGCCGACCACCTGAGGGGGCGCGTTGCTTCGAGCTTGGGGAGGACTGCATTCACTTCGCGGGCAAACTGCTTGAAGATACGTTGGGAGGCCGGGGCTTGAGCTCCACCCAGGATGCAGGCGATCGCGCGCGGCTCCTGGAAGCCCCGAGCCCCCTTGTCTTGATGGCGGTCTTCGTTCCTTCTTGGTGGAGGCGGCAGAGGAGGCAGGCCTGCGTTGCCGTGAGGGCGGTCCTCACGAGGCTGGTCTCTCCAGTCCCCCTCACGAGGCAGGTCCCGCTAGCGGTCCTTGCGAGGCTGGTCGCGCCACCCCGGGCGCGGGCCGCGATCTTCCCAGCGCCCTGGGTTTCTTCCTCCTCCTCGGCCGTAGCCCCGGTCAGCACGGTCAGGGCGACGGCCGACCCTTCCTTCTCGTACGGTGCGGAGCTCTTGACATTCATTTTTGTTGTGGGTGTGGAGGTCGTGGTACACACAGTACCGGCTGCCTCTGGAGGGTTTGGGCAGATCCTTGCCCCGCTTGGTGTCTGGTTCTGCCGCGAGTACGGCAGCCCCCTTGCGCTTCGCGTCCTTGGCTTTGGGCTTCTTCTCTTCCGGGTCCGCGGCAGGCAGCTCGAGGAGGGAGAGACGTCCCTCCTCAGCCCTGGCTCACTTGTTCGCCAAGTTGAACAGCTCCAGGGAGGTACGGAGGTCTTCGTGCATCGCCAGCTCCTCCTTCATCTTGACCACGCATGCCGTCAGAGAAGGCGGAGATGATGGCCTCCTCGGACACCTTGGGAATCTTGAGGCGCATGCTGTTGAAGCGCTGGATGTACTTTTGCAGGGTCTCTCCGGGTTGTTGCTTGATGCGGCACATGTCGCTCACAGTGGGCGGCCAGTCGCGAGTACCTTGGAAGTTGGCGATGAAGCGGGCGCGCATCTGGTCCCAGGAGGAGATCGTGCCTGGAGCCAGATTCAGGAGCCAGGTTCGAGCTCCTTCCTTGTGCGCCATGGGGAACCAGTTCGCCATGACCTTTTCATCCCCGCCGGCAGCCTCGATGCCCAGCTCATAGAGCTGGAGGAACTCTGCAGGATCGGTTGTGCCGTCGTAGCGAGAAGGCAGGTCGGGCTTGAACTTGCCGGGCCACGCGACGCTGCGCAGCTCGGTGGTGTAGGCGTGGCAGCCCGCGGTGGCCACGAAAGGCCTCAGTTGGTGGAGAGCTTGGTCTTGAGGGTCCCCACGCGTTGCAGCTAGGAGCAGGGCGGGGTCTTGGCGCGCCGGAGCTGGAGCAGGGTCGCGGCGTGCCGGAGCAGGGAGCGCCCTGGCAGCCCCTTGCGGGTGAGGAACTTCTTGGCAGCTTCGCTCTTGTTGTGATGGCGCCTGGCGGAGCGGGTTCCGCCCAGGGGCCAGTCGCCTTGGAGCCATGGCATCTTCTTGGAGGGGAGGCGACTGGTGCGCCTCTGGAGCTTCGTCGCCCGCGCGGGGCGGAGTGCGGCGCAGAGGGACGGACGGTGCGGAAGAGCCCCCTGCGGCGCGGACAAGCTCGGCGACGCGGTCGAGCCATTCTTCGTAGACATCGTCGACGGGACGGTAGTGCAGGAGCTCGTTTGCCGTGAGGAGCACAACCCAGCCTCCAAGGGTGCGCAGAGCGCGCGGGACGAAGAACCGGCTGGAGCGAGTGATGGAGTGGCGGTGCGGCCGTCTTGCTGCACGGACGGGTGCTGAGACGATGCCTAATGCTCGCGCCCCGCCGGGCCGGTGGCGGCGTTGACGGCGGGCGACGGGGAACGATGAGGACGCGCACCAACGGGGGCCGTCTGGGCGATGCGGGAAGTGATGGCGGCCCGGCGCTCAGCGCGGGCCCGACGAGCGTCGGACATTGATGCGACGATTGGAGGAGAGCGGAGCGGTGGAAGACGAATTCCGGCGCACCCCTACCTGGCGCGCCAAATTTCGGATTTCGGGTTCCAGCAGACCCTTAAGGTTCGAACACTGGGGTGCACGCGGAAACCTCGCCTTCAACCTCTCCGTCTCACTAGGATCTAGACTACCAAGGGGATCACACAAGAGACACACGGTTTATACTGGTTCGGGCCACCAATGTGGTGTAATACCCTACTCCAGTGTGTGGTGGATGGATTGCCTCTTGGGGGCTGGTGATGATGAACAATACAAGGAAGAACAGCCTCGTGAGGGTCTGTTCTTGGCTGGGGTGATGAACTGCTATGGGGAGTTCAGCCACCTCTCTCTATCTCTCTCTTTCTCTCTTCCTCTCTTCCAGATTCCAACTGACCAGCCGAACCGAGTCCGAACCGATCCGACATCCCTCCGAACCGAACTGAACCCCCCGAACCGAACCAAACCCCTTGCTATGTGGGTGGCTAGTCCTATTTATAGAGGCCCTGGTCCTCTTCCCAAATATTGAGCGGGAAGGGATCCAACAATGGCGGGCTAATTTGAAGGGGGACAGCGAGTACATCTATCCTGACAAAAGCAGTCTTCGCCTGCCAAAGGCTCTGGTGGTGACGCCGGGCTGGGCTCCATGGTGACCTCCGTCTCGTAGTCCTCCTGGTCTTGGTCTCCTTGCACCAAAGTGGCAACCTTTGCCTGATGCCTCGGTACTCCGCGGATATGCTTGTCCCCTTTGCACCAAAGAGGAAAGAAGGACGCTGCACGCACTGGCACCCGCCTGGTGTCTCGAGTCGTCATGGCTTGCGTCATGGGCACCTCGCGAGGTACCCCGCCTTGAACTCTCCGCCTCCTCGCGAGCCAGCCTGAGGATGCGCCGTGTCATCCGCCTCGCGAGGCTTGGCCCCTCGCGAGGGTCTTGAGCCTCGTGTTGATGAAGATGGGCTGCACTGGGCCCCCACTTGAGCCACGCCGCAGGCCGCAGGCAGGCAAGTCTGGGGACCCCCGTTCCCAGAACGCCGACAATGGATCAGATGGGCTCTCTCCTCTCTACGGTGGAGGCTAGCCTATATTTATATTGTCCAAGTCCTCTTCCCCCAAGGCTCTAGGTGGGAAGGGATACCACATTGGCCAATTTTGAAGGGGGGCAGTAGTACACCTTATCCTGAGTAAAGATGGTCTTCATCTCCAAAGTTTCTGGTCATGATGCCAAGGTGAGCTCGATGATGACCCCTGTCTTGACGAGTCTTTGGTCTTGGTCTCGTTGCACCGGAATGGAAACCTTTGGGGGATTCCCTAGGAACCCGCATAGGTCCTTGCCTCCTTAGCACAAAAGAGGAAAGTGTCCTTGCCTGTGCTCGCTCATGCCCTCCTGGCTCCGCTTGTCATGGCTGACGTCACCACATGCCTCGTGAGGTTGGGTGGCGAGCCTAGAAGTATCCTCCCCTTAGGGGCGGGAGCTCGTGAGGCGGCCTCGTGAGACCACCCTGCGGGAGGCCCTCGGTAGGCCTTATTGTAGTTCACCTCGCAAGGCGGGGGGGGGGGGCTCGCGAGCGTCTTACTCATGAAATCCTGGCGTTGGACCGTACCGGGCCTTTGACGATGCCACGCGATGGGCCGTAGGCAGACGGACCTGGGTACCCCCTGTCTGTCGGTGTTCTGGGAACGGGGGTCCCCAGACTTGCCTGCCTGCGGCCCGCAGCGTGGCTGAGCCAGCAAGCCGTACGACCCATCGTCACAAGCAAAGCATCCAAGACCCTCGCGAGGGGCCAAGCCTCACAAGGCTGACAACGCAAGACCTCCTCTGGAGTGGCCTAACTAGGCAGGCTCACGAGGAGCGGAGATATCAAGGCGCGGCGAACCTCATGAGGCTCTTGTGACGTGAGCCATGACGATCGACACCAGGCAGGCGCCAGGCGGGCACCAGCGTGCGCTGCGTCCTTGTTTCCTCTTTGGTGCAAAGGAGGCAGGCGCAACCGCGGAGTACCGAGGCCTCAGGCAAAGGTTGCCATTTTGGTGCAACAAGACCAAGACCACGGACTACAAGACGGAGGTCATCGTGGAGCCCAAGACGGCGTCACCACCAGAGCTTTGTGCAGGCGAAGACCACTTTTGTCAGGATAGCTCGTACTAGCTACCCCCCTTCAAATTAGCCCGCCATTGTTGGCTCCCTTCCCACTCGATATTTGGGAAGAGGACCAGGGCCTCTATAAATAGGACTACCCACAAAGTGGATAGAGGGATCTGAGAGGATCAGATCTGAGCAAAGGAGAGACACACCACAAGTCCGAAAGCACAAGAACACCTCAACCTCAGGAGGCTTTTCTTCCCTTGTGTTGGTCATCATCAGCCCAAGAGGCAATCCACCACCACCACACTGGAGTAGGGTATTACACCACAACGGTGGCCCGAACCAGCATAAACCCGGTGTCTTTCTGTGTTGCGAGTTCGTCCACGAGATCTAGTGAGCTTGAGCGTTGATCGGCAGGAGGGAAAGACTTCGCACGCACCCCAGTGTTCGAACCTTAAGGGTTTGCCGGAACCCCACAATCCGACATTTGGTGCGCCAGGTAGGGGTGCGCTGTTGTCGGATTCACGGGTTCCGGCAGACCCTTAAGGTTCGAACACTGGGGTGCGCGCGGAGATCGCGCCTTCTACCTCCCCGCCCCACAAAGATCTAAACTACTAAAAGAACTGCACAAGAGACACCAGGTGTATACTGGTTCGGGCCACCGTTGCGGTGTAATACCCTACTCCAGTGTGCGGTTGGTGGATTGCCTCCTGGGGCTGGCGATGATGAACAATACAGGGAAGAACTGCCTCGCGAGGGTCTGTTCTTGGCTGGGGCGATGAACTGCTAGGAGGAGTTCAGTCACCCCTCTCTCTCTCTCACTCTCTCTCAGCTTGCGAACCGAATGAACCCACCCCTCTCTATGTGAGTGGCTGGTCCTATTTATAGGCAATGGCCCCGGTAGCGTCTGGTGGTCATGGTGGCGGCTCCCAGCGCGGCGGCGGGGGAGCTGCTGTGGCCGAGGGACGCGCCTGGGTTGCGCGCTCCCCCAGGCCACGCTTTCGCGCTGCGCAGGTGCTGCCGGAGTTCGTCGTCTGGTCAGCGGAGCCGACTAGTGCCCGGCTCCAACTCCCTCACTTCCTCCTTGGTGAACTCCCGGCCGGTGCTCCTGGTGGCCTCTGGCTCCAGGCGGAGGGCTGCTGCAGCAGGTCCTCGTGGGCTGCGCTGGAGGTCTCCGCCAACGGGGGCCTGGCCTTAACTCGTGGCTGGCAGGCGTTCGCCCACGCTCGCGGCCTGGGGCGCCGGTGCACCCTGCACTTCAGGTTTGACGGCGACGCCACCCTCTATGTGAGGGTGTTTGGGGAAGATGGTCGCCGCGCGGGGTGTTGCCCTGAGGACGACGACCGCGGCCAGGGGCCCCGCCCCGACGGTGATGGAGGAGATAGCGCCCGCGCGGATGGCGGTGCTCGAGACTCCTTGAGCTTCGTCAGCTCTTCCTCAAGCGACTCCTCCAGCAGTGGCCGCAGTCAACCCCCGCGCCGTCGAGCTTGCTTGGGAGGTGATGGCCCGTCCGCCCGCCATCGTGCCCCAGTGAAGTGCGAGACAGAGTCTTCTTGAGGCCCGGAGGCTGCCCGGGTCGCCTCCGCGGGCTGATGTGAGGAGGGCTGCGCCGGGCTCGTCCTTTCCTTGTCCTTTTCTTTCCTGTGTAAGACAAAACAACTGCATGGAGCCCCGCTGGGGCGTGTTGGGAATTATTGCCGTTTTTAGCCATTACCTTGATCTTATTTTTGGGCCTCTTAACTGCACGCCTGTGTGTAGATAGTCTTTGACCCCTGCCGGGGGGGCGACCGACCAAGGCCCTGTGTGCGCGTCGCGGTGCCCGAGGGGCACGGACTAGAGGGGTGCTCCTGTAACGTGCCCGGGCCATGAAACCTTCCAGCGGCTAGAGCAGAAACGCTCGCGAGGGCGTTTGAGTACCATCCCTCGCGAGATCATTTAGGAGAGAAACCAAAGCAAGGAGCGAAAATCGATGAACCACAAACCAGCAACAGCGACAACTTCAATAAGACTTCAAATGCAAGTAAACACGTCAACTGCGGAAAGCAAATGAAAAAGCCGCGTCCGGCACCTAATCTAGTCTTCGACGTCTTCTCACCAGCGCGGAGCTAAGTGCTGCCACTAGGCGTGGGAGGGAGCCCCAGGGCCTGAGGCCGGTGCTCCTGAGACTCCGGGGCGTGTACATCCCCACTCATTATTACGTGAGAGTGTCACGGGGCGGCGAGCTTCACAGGCATTGGCCTTGCTTCACAGGCTCCGGGCCTTTTCCAAAACGCGATAGCTTCACAGGCACTCGCCTTGCTTCACAGGCTCTGGGCCTTTTCCAAAAAGGGATAGTCTTCACAGGCACTCGCCTTGCTTCACAGGCTCTGGGCCTTATCCAAAACGCGATAGCTTCACAGGCACTCGCCTTGCTTCACAGGCTCTGGGCCTTTTCCAAAAAGGGATAGTCTTCACAGGCACTCGCCTTGCTTCACAGGCTTTGGGCCTTTTCCAAAACATGATAGCTTCACAGGCACTCGCCTTGCTTCACAGGCTCTGGGCCTTTTCCAAAAAGGGATAGTCTTCATAGGCACTCGCCTTGCTTCACAGGCTCTGGGCCTTTTCCAAAACGCGATAGCTTCACAGGCACTCGCCTTACTTCACAGGCTCTGGGCCTTTTCCAAAAAGGGATAGTCTTCACAGGCACTCACCTTGCTTCACAGGCTCTGGGCCTTTTAGGGGTAGAACCTCCGAAGGTGCTGGATGTTCCATGCGTTCTGGATCGGCTCCCCCTCTTGAGTCTCCAAGCGCACGGAGCCTGGCCTGGAAACATGAACAACCTTGAACGGGCCCTCCCACATGGGAGAGAGCTTGTGCCGCCCCTCCCTGGAGAGAACCCGCCTGAATACGAGGTCTCCTACCTCGAGGGTCCTGGGGCGGATGTTGCGGCAGTGATATCGTCGTAGCGCCTGTTGGTACCTTGCCGCTCGCAGCGCGGCTTCCCGGCGGCGTCCCTCCCCTAGCACGAGGTCCATCCCCCGCATGGCATCCTGCTGCGCCTCATCGAACGCCAGGACCCGCGCGGAGCGATGCCTGACCTCGTGAGGAAGGACTGCTTCGGCTCCATAGACCAGGAAGAACGGGGTCTCCCCAGTTGGTTTGGTTGCGGTTGTGCGGATGGACCACAACACGGACTGGAGCTCGTCGTACCAGCCTCTGCCGCAGGGCTCCAGCTTCTTCTTGAATGTCCTGGTCTTGAGGCCTCTCAGGACCTCCGCGTTGGCTCGTTCGGCCTGCCCATTGCTTCGCGGGTGTGCCACCGAAGCATAGCATATCTGCGTCCCAAGGTTAGCACAATATGTTTTGAAGAGATTACTGGTGAACTGCGAACCATTGTCTGTGATGATGCGATTCGGCACCCCGAACCGGCTCACGATACCCCGGATGAACTTGACCGCGGAGCCAGCGGGGATGGTACGGACAGCCTCCACTTCTGCCCACTTGCTGAACTTGTCAATGGCGACGTAGAGGTAACGCTAGCCCCCTGGCGCCCGAGGGAACGGGCCCAGAATATCCAACACACAAACTGCGAATGGCCACGAGATGGGTATTGTCTGCAGGCCCCCCACCGGTTGATGAATCTGCTTGGAATGAAACTGGCAGGCCTCACAAGCCTTTACCAATTCGATCGCGTGGTTGAGCGCGGTGGGCCAATAGAACCCGCTACGGAATGCCTTGCCGACGAGGGTCCGTGATGATGAGTGGTGTCCGCAGTCTCCGCCGTGTATGTCCTCCAGTAGTTCCTTTCCTTGCTCCCTAGAGATGCAGCGCAGAGATACACTGTTTGGTCGCTTCCGGTAAAGTTCTCCATCTCTGATGCAGTATGCCGTGGCCTGCCGTGCCACACGCTCCGCTTCCTCTTCCTTTTTCGGTAGGGCCCCTTGCTTTAAATAACTCCGGAGTTCTGCGATCCGGCACTCCTCCTGAGGTTCCATCGTCAGGAGTAGGCGTGCTCCTGAGGTCGGCCCACAGACCGGGGCTCCCAAGGCTGGCGGCTGGGGGAGCTCCTCTCGAGACTGAGCGGTGTTTGATAACGTCAGCTGTACTGAGGGTTTGAAGAGCCGCTCTTCGAAGACGCCGGGTTCCTGCGGCAACCGCCTGGATGCCTGTCCGGCTATGTCGTCAGCTTCCTGATTGGTGCCACGGGGCACGTGCTTCAGCTCCAGCCCCGAGAACTGCTTTTCCATCCTGCGGACCTCCGCTAGGTAGGCCTCCATATGCTCGTCCTTCGGCTCGTACACCTTGTTGGAGAAGTTGACTAGGAGCTGTGAGTCGCCCTTGACGGTGAGGCGTTTCACTCCCAGGGCTACTGCGGCCTTCAACCCGGCTATCAGTCCTTCATATTCTGCAATGTTGTTGGAGACCTTTTCACCTTGCTAGAAACAGAGCTGCACGGCACAGTAGAGCTTATCCTGAGTGGGTGATATCAGCACCGACCAGCCCCCGCGCCGTGTCTGGAGAACGCCCCATCGAAGTACATGACCCAGCCTTCCGGCGCCTCACTCCCTGGAGAGAGGGACCGATCCTCGTTGTCCCTGAGGCCTGGTGCCTTCGCCCATTCCGCTATGAAATCCGCCAACGCTGCTCCTTTGATGACCCTGGTTGTGCTGAACTCGAGCTGAAACGCCTGCAGCTCCATGTTCCACTCGGCGACCCTTCCGGCTGAGTTAGGGCTCCTGAGCACTCTCTCCAAGGGGTACGATGAGACGACCTTGATGGGATGAGCCTGGAAGTAGTGACACAGCTTGCGTGAGGCTACCAGTAACGCGAGGAGGAGCTTTTGAGGCATTGGGTACCATGCCCTCGCGTCCCGTAACACCGTGCTAACAAAGTAGACGGCATGCTCAACAAGGCTGAGAGTATCTGGGGTCGCGGCGCCCTCGGGAGGTAAGGGCGCCTCACGAGATGACGTGGCCTCGTGAGGTGGACCATCTGGGCGTGCGGCCCCTCCTGCCTCTGGTGCATTCTTCGGCAGCTGACCCTCCTCAACTGCGGTTGCGGCTTATGCAGGCTTTCCTTGTTCCCGTTGTCTTGCCTCGGGCTGCCGCTGTGGTCTTGACTTGGCGCTCCTCCCTAACCGCCACCAGGGCTGCGCTGCCGGAGTAGGGAGTGGCAGCGAGGTAGAGCAGCAGGGGCTCTCGAGGGCGCGGAGCCACCATGACTGGGGGACTGGTCAGGTACCTCTTGAGATCTTGAAACGCCTTATCTGCCTCTTTAGTCCATTCAAAGGGCCCCTTTTTCTTCATCAGCTGAAAGAAAGGCAGCGCTCGCTCCCCTAATTTGGAGATGAAGCGCCCTAGCACGGTCACGCGCCCAGTGAGCTTCTGCATTTCTCTGAGGTTCTTTGGCAGACTCATGTCCTCGACCGCCTTGACCTTCTCGGGGTTGGCCTCAATGCCACAATGGGACACGAGGAATCCCAAAAGCTTGCCCGAGGGGACGCCAAACACACATTTCTCCGGGTTGAGCCGCAGGTTTACTGCGTTGAGGCCCGCGAAGGTCTCCTCCAGGTCTTGTATCAGGGTCTTGGCCTCTCGAGATTTTACTACAATGTCATCAACGTAGGCTTCGACATTCTTTCCGAGTTGCGGGCCCAAGGTGATGTGCATCAGCCGCTGAAAGGTTGCCCCTGCGTTACGCTGTCCGAACGACATGCATGTATAGCAGTATACCCCGCACGGGGTCAAGAAGGAGGTCTTCTCAACGTCTTCTACCGCCATCTTGATCTGGTGATACCCGGAGAAGGCGTCCAGGAAGCACAGCAGGTTGCACTCTGCAGTGGAATCGACGATCTGGTCGATGCGGGGGAGCGGAAACGGATCTTGCGGGCATGCTTTGTTGAGGTTGGTGAAGTCGACACACATGCGTTCCTTCCCCCTTTCTTGGGCACAACGACAGGGTTGGCCAACCAACCTGGGTATCGGACCTCGCGAATGACCCCAGCGGCTTCTAGCTTGCGGGTCTCTTGGACAATGAAGGCCTGCTTCTCCACGGACTGCCGCCTGGCCTTCTGCTTCACGGGGCGCACATTTGGGCACACGTTGAGGTGATGCTCGATGACACTCCTGGGGATCCCCGCCAGCTGATCGGGCTCCCAAGCAAATACCTTCTTATTCGTGCGCAAGAACTTGACCAAGGCCTCCTCCTACTCAGGCTCAAGGTTGGCACCTATGGTGAAAGTGGCACTGGAGGACCCGTCCTCGTCGACGGGTATCTGCTTGGTTTCTGCCTTGTCCTGGGTGAACAACTGCTTCTTCTTGGCGGGCGCAGCCCCCTTGGGCTCAGGGGTCTCTGCATTGACGGGCCGTGCCGATGCCGCCGTCTTGAAGGCGAGCTTGAGTACTCGCAGGGCGTCCCCGGTGTCCCCGTGCACGGCGAGGGTGCCGCTGCTCCCGGGCATCTTCATGAGGTTATACGCCGGGTGTGTGGCGGCCATGAACTGAGCCAGCGCCGGGTAGCCGAGGATGGCATTGTAAGGGAGGCCGATGGGGGCGATGTCGAAGTCGACCATCTCCGTGCGGAAGTTGTCGTAGGTGCCGAAGGTTACCGGGAGCCAGATCTGTCCCAGGGAGTCGGATGATCCGCCCCCGACGCCCGAGAAAGATCAGCTGGGTCGCAACCGCTCTCGGGGTATCCAGAGGAGGTTGAAAGTCTCGACCAAAAGCACGCTGAGGCCCACGCCACCGTCAACGAGAGTTCTGGTGATGGCCACCTAGCAGATGGTGGGGGTGCACAACAGGGGGAGCGCGCCCGAGCTGACCAGGTTGGTGGGGTGGTCCTCCGAGCTGAAGGTCAGATCGGCCTCGCGCGCCGCCCGGTCCGGGGGAGCCCCTTGCCGTGCGGAAACGACGCTAACCTGGCGGGCAAAAGGTTTGACGTGGCGACTCGTGGGCGGCGCCTGCGAGCCGCCCAGGAGGGCCGCAACGACCAGAGGCGTCGATGTTGCGATGCAGCTACTCCGCCGCGTAGGCAGATGCTGGGGGGGGGGGGGCGGGTGCTTGCCGCTCGTTCCCCGCCGGGACGGTGGCGGTGTTGACGGCGAGCGACGGGGGACAACGAGAACGCCCACCGGCGAGGGCCGCCGGGGCGACACGAGCTCGACTGGCGCCGTACATGGATGTGGCGGTCGTAGGAGAGCGGAGTGGTGGAAGGCAGATTCCGGCGCACCCCTACCTGGCGCGCCAAATGTCGGATTCACGGGTTCCGGCAGACCCTTAAGGTTCGAACACTGGGGTGCGCGCGGAGATCGCGCCTTCTACCTCCCCGCCCCACAAAGATCTAAACTACTAAAAGAACTGCACAAGATACACAAGGTTTATACTGGTTCGAGCCGCCGTTGTGGTGTAATACCCTACTCCAGTGTGCGGTTGGTGGATTGCCTCCTGGGGCTGGCGATGATGAACAATACAGGGAAGAACTGCCTCGCGAGGGTCTGTTCTTGGCTGGGGTGATGAACTGCTAGGAGGAGTTCAGTCACCCCTCTCTCTCTCTCACTCTCTCTCTGCTTGCGAACCGAATGAACCCACCCCTCTCTATGTGAGTGGCTGGTCCTATTTATAGGCAAAGGCCCTGGGCCTCTTCCCAAATATTGAGCAGGAAGGGCGCCAACAATGGCATGCTGATTTGAAGGGGGACAACAAGTACTGTTATCCTGACTAAAGTTGGTCTTCGCCTGCGAAAGACTCTACGGTGACGCCGTGCTAGGCTCCATGGTGACCTCCATCTCGTAGTCCGCCTGGTCTTGGTCTTGTTGCACCGAAATGGCAACCTTTGCCTGATGCCTCGATACTCCGCGGCTGCGCTTGCCCCCTTTGCACCAAAGAGGAAAGGACGCTGCGCGCGCTAGCGCCCGCCTGGCGCCTTGAGTCATCATGGCTTGCGTCATGGGCACCTCGCGAGGTACCCCACCTTGATATCTCCGCCTCCTCGCGAGCCAGCCTGAGGAGGCTGCGCCTGAGGATGCGCCGCATCGTCCGCCCCGCGAGGCTTGGCCCCTCGCGACGGTCTTGAGTCTTGTGTTGATGAAGATGGGCCATGCTGGGCCTCCTTTGAGCCACGCCGCAGGCCGCAGGCAGGCAAGTCTGGGGACCCCCGTTCCCAGAACACCGACAGTTGTAGCTTCCTTTCCGTCGCTCCGTCGCTCCGTCGTCTCCATGGCGGACGCTCGCTGTGCTCGAGCTGAGCGTCGGGCCACTCTCTCCGCCCGCGTCGCTCAGACGGCCCCCGTCGGCGGGCCACCTCGTCGTTCTCCGTCCCCCGCCGCCAACGCTGCCACCGGCCCGGTGGGAAACGAGCACCTGGCGTCCTCGCAACATCCTTCGGTGCGGCAGGATGGCCGCATTGCTACTCCATCACTCGCCCCTGTTGGTTCTTTGTCTCACGCGCACCACGCTCCCATGGAGGCACGGGCCGCGCTCATCGCGGCGAATGAGCTCATGCGTTACCGCCCTGTCGATGACGTCTATGATGAGTGGCTCGACCGCGTCACCGAGCTCGTCCGTGCCGTGGGGGGCTCCCTAGCGCCGTCCCACTCTCTGCCTCCACCTCAACAGGCCGCGGGCGACGGGACTCATGGCATGCCTCCACCGCCTCGACCCCAAGACGGTGCCTTGGCACCAAGGCGCGCGACTCCGCGGTGTGATCCATCGCGCCCGGCGCCCGTGCGTGAAGAAAGGGGCTGCCAAGAAATCCCGCGGTCATGAGAAGCTGCACCAGCGCTCCCCGCGTCACCTCGTCAAGACCGTGCACCACCTGCAGTGGCGCAGCGCGGACCTCGCCAAGACCAAGCTCCGCCTCTGAAGCGGGCCCCGGCAACCATGATAGGCTGCCGCGCCTTCACCCCTGAGATGCGTAGCGTTGCGTGGCTAGGCAAGTTCAAGCCAGATCTGCCTCCTCGGTATGACGGCACTGCAGACCCCGCGGAGTTCCTGCAGCTCTATGAGTTCAGCATCGAAGCGGCCAACGGCAACGAAAAAGTCATGGCGAACTAGTTTCCCATGGCTCTCAAGGATGGGGCCCGCTCCTGGCTCTTGAACCTGCAGCACGGCTTGATCTCCTCCTGGGACGAGATGCATGACTGCTTCGTCGCCAACTTCCAGGGCACACGTGACCGCCCATCGGTCACGGGCGATCTATGCCGCATCAAGCAACAACCAGGAGAGACCCTCCAGAAGTACATCCAGCGCTTCAACAACACCCGCCTCAAGATCCCCAAGGTCACGGACGAGGCCATCATCTCCATGTTTTCTGACGGCATCCGCGACGTCAAGAGGAAGGAAGATCTGGCTATCCATGAGGAGCTCTGCACATCCCAGGAGCTGTTCAATTTGGCGACCAAGTGCACAAGAGCTGAGGAGGGGCGCCTCTCTCTCCTTGAGCTGCCAGCTGCAGGAGTGGAGGAAAAGAAGGCCAAGGCCAAGGACGTGAAGCGCAAAGAGGCAGTAGTGCTCGCAGCAGAGCCCGACACCAAGCGAGGCAAAGATCAGCCTGAGTCATCAAGAACGCCCGCCCATTCTGCACCTTCCACAACCTGAACACTCACAACACCAGCGTCTGTCAAGAGCTCAGAGCCATTCGGGAAGGACGCTTCGGCCGACGCCCCGAGCGCAACGACCGGGGCTACGGCCGCGGAGGCGGACGCTGGGACGACCGTGGCCCACGCCCGGAGTGGCATGACCGGCCTCACAAGGACCGCTGGCAGGACCAACCTCGCGAGGGCGCCTGGAGGGACCAGCCTCGTGAGGATCACCCCCAGGGCAACGCCGGTCTTCCCCAGTTGCCGCCGCCTAGG
Organism: Triticum monococcum; assembly: GCA_034509565.1. NCBI lineage: Eukaryota > Viridiplantae > Streptophyta > Magnoliopsida > Poales > Poaceae > Triticum > Triticum monococcum. Next base: position 303,628,890 of record CM067845.1, on the reverse strand, counting down.
AAGAATGACGACCACCACTAGGACGAGGGGGCTGGGGGCTTCCAGGAGCCGCGCGCGGTCGCTTGCATCTTGGGCGGTGCTCTGGCCCCAGCCTCTCAGCGTGTCTTCAAACAGTTCGCTCGCGAGGTTAACGCGGTGCTCCCCAAGCTCGAGGCCACGCGCCCTTTCCGGTGGTCCCAATGCGCCATCACCTTCCGCTCGGCCGACCAGCTCAAGTGCGCAGCCACCGCTGGCACACTCCCTAGGCTGTGCTCCCCGGTCATCAGCAATGTGCAAGTCACCAAGACTCTCATCGACGGCGGCGCAGGGCTCAATGTCCTATCCGCCAACACATTCGACAGCCTCCAAGTGCCCTATGAGCAGCTCCAGCCGACCAAGCCTTTCTCAGGAGTGACTGACGGTTCCACCACGCCGATAGGGCAAGTCCGCCTGCCCATCACCTTCGGGGAGCGCAAGAATTACCGCACCGAGCTCATCGACTTCGACGTCGCGCACATCCGCCTGCCGTACAATGCCATCCTCGGGTATCTAGCCCTGGCCAAGTTCATGGCAGTCACTCACCACGGCTACAACGTTCTCAAAATGCTAGGAAGTGGGGGGGGGGTCATCACGGTCCCATGTGAAGAAAGGGATGTGGTGTGCTCCCTTGAGCGCGCCTTCCAAGCTGCGGCAATCGACAACCCTGACAGCAGAAGTGAAGGCCCTCCAGAGACCGTCCCCAAGAAGAAGCTGCCACGCCGCGCCGGGCCCCAAGAAGATGGCGTCGCATCAGGAGCCTCGTCAGGATCAGCGCCGCTCCAGGGGCGCCTCCCTCCACCGCATAGGAAAGCGCACCCGACACCCTCCTCAGACAGGGCTAGGGGGCTCTCTTCTGGAGGGCCTCAGACCATGCCAATCTCATGAGGGAGGCGCTTGGGTGCCACTTGGAAGCGTGCTTCACATCACGTTTTCCTCAGGAAGGTATGGGGCAAGGAGTGCCCACCACCCAGGAGTTCATCACCAAAACCACCCGAGAGTTACAGGATGCAAGAGCTATGCGTGGCGACAGCCGCTCACAGAGTGTGGTTTGCCATCCAGGTGAGGGTGCTGAATTGCGCGCTTGCGTCGACATCCCAGGGCTCAACAGGGCCGCATCTCAGGAACGCTTCTGGCCATCACGCGCGGGCCGCTGTGAAGGTCCACCACACAGCTACGTTCGCATGCCCTTCGGCTTGCCGAGCGTGGCGTCGGCCCATCAGCGCAACATGCGGCAAGTCCCGGTGGCTCAGGATGTCGGATTTCGGGTTCCGGCAGACCCTTAAGGTTCGAACACTGGGGTGCACGCGGAAATCGCGTCCTCAACCTCTCCGTCTCACTGGGATCTAAACTACTAAAGGAATCACACAAGAGACACAAGATTTATACTGGTTCGGGCCACCATTGTGGTGTAATGCCCTACTCCAGTGTGTGGTGGATGGATTGCCTCCTGGGGCTGGTGATGATGAACAATACATGAAAGAACAGCCTCGCGAGGGTCTGTTCTTGGCTGGGGTGATGAACTGCTAGGAGAAGTTCAGTCGCCCTTCTCTCTCTCTCTCTCTCTCTCTCTCTCTCTCTCTCTCTCTACTCTGTGCGCCTCCCTACAAGAGTCGAACGAGCCAACTCTTCGAACCCTTTGCTACGTGGGTGGCTGGTCCCTATTTATAGGGGCCCTGGTCCTCTTCCCAAATATTGAGCAGGAAGGGAGCCAACAATGGCGGGCTAATTTGAAGGGGGACAGCAAGTACGTCCATCCTGACAAAAGGTGGTCTTTGCCTGCGAAAGACTCTGCGGTGACGCCGTGCTGGGCTCCATGGTGACCTCTGTCTCGTAGTCCACTTGGTCCTGGTCTTGTTGCACCGAAATGGCAACATTTTCCTGATGCCTCGGTACTCCGCGGCTGCGCTTGCCCCCTTTGCACCAAAGAGGAAAGAAGGACGCTGCGCGTGCTGGCGCCCGCCTGGCGCCCTCGATCGTCATGGCTTGCGTCATGGGCGCCTCACGAGGCACCCCGCCTTGATATCTCCGTCTCCTCGCGAGCCAGCCTGAGGAGGCTGCGCTTGAGGATGCGCCGTGTCGTCCGCCTCGCGAGGCTTGGCCCCTCGCGAGGGTCTTGAGTCTTGTGCTCGATGAAGATGGGCCATGTTGGGCCCCCATTCGAGCCACGCCGCAGGCCGCAGGCATGCAAGTCTGGGGACCCCCGTTCCCAGAACACCGACAATAGCCCCCGGGCCCAAGGCGCGCATGGGCTTGGCCGTGCCGAGAGGCAAAAGGGCAAGGGTGAAGCGCCGTGGGCCCTAACAGCCTGCGGCCTTGGACACCGCGTGGCGGTTGATTGGACGTGGGCGACTCCACTTCCCCATGACGCCTTGGTGATCGCGCGAGCTGGACAAGTCCCTGCGTGCAAATTGTGTCATGATTACATGTGATCGTGGAGGCCGGCGGTTGGCCTTCGCCGGCTATAAGTACTGTACGGCGCGTGCCCTTCCAGTCCATCTCTCCTTGCTTCTCCTTCTTCCCGATCCTTGCTCCGTCTTGGTGTGATGGCTCCGATCCGCCGGTTCTCTCCAACGGAGAAGGGAAAAGCTCCTCGAGAGGGGCCAGACCCGCTCCCGCCGAAGAAATGGCTCGCCATTTGCAGCCGGGGCGAGGAAGACCGGCAGGTGGAGCCGAGGCCCCGGTGCGAGCGGGCTCCGCCGGGGTTCCCGCTTCCTCTGTACGCCCCCGCCGAGGGCCCCGAGGGTGTCGATGCTGATCTCCGCGGCCGGCGCCGTCGTAAGCGCCGTCGGGTCACGAAGGCATGGGTTGTCCCTCCCGAAGTCCATGTCGAGGGCTCCTCCCACGAGTTCGTGCTCCACGTCTTCGTTCCTCTTCAATCCTGGATCCGTCTGCCTCCATTCTTTGCCTCCGTCGTCCCTCCAGGAGGCCCTCTGGAGCTCTGGCTGCCGCACGCCGGCTGCAGCGCCCTCGCGACCGAGGCTGAGGTCGTGGTCGCCACCCCGGGCGAGGTCTACTTGTCCCGCGGCTGGAGAGAAATTGCCCGGGTCTGCAAGGAGAGGGGCTTCTTCGCGGTCCACCTGGAGTACGATGGCGCTGCAGTGATGTTCTTCAAGGTCTTCGACGCGATCGGGCGCCGGTTGGAGTGTTGCCGCGGGAGAGGTGGCCAGGACCCTGCCCTGGTGAGGGCTAGGCCCGTCGACCGCTCCCTTGGCGAAGGCGCCGGGGGGTCCAGCGACTCCAGCGAGATCTTCGCGACTCCGGAGACGAGCGACGACAGCTATGAGCCCCCGAGCCGGCGCCGCTCCCGGAGCAGGGCGGGCTCGTTAGGCCATCGCCGACCCTGATCTGGATGTGGTTGGCGCCGGTGCCTGACGGCCCACTGTTGATGATGGCATCTTCTGCAGGAGCCTGTGTAGTTAGCACTCCTTAGGATCCGTTCCCTGCAAAGAATCAAAATGCGCCCCACGGGGGCTTGTAAGGCGTCTGTAATCCCGTTTGTTAATATATGACCTTTGCTATGGATTTGTGTGAGTTGCCGATTCCGACATAGCTTAGTTCTCCCTTTCGAACCTCGCGAGGGCTTGGTGCTCTACGCCGATAGGTCCCAGTCCCAAGGTGGCGTCAGCCATCGCTGGTATCCAGGTCGCGATGCCGTGGTCAAGGCCAGGAGGTGAGCGACCCGGGGTCCGGTAAGAGCCCCTGAGTCGCGATGCTCAGGAGGTCCCCTTTGGCGCCCAAGCAGCCGTTGCTTGGTGAGAAAGGGAAGCAATGTTGCTAGTACGGAATTGCCTTAGGTGCGGGGGTAGTGCCATGGTAGCCAACGCTGTGGGAGGTGACTTATCTCGAGAGTCGGGGATTATTCCTGGTGCGCCGTCGGGCTCGCGCGTTGGTGGGAGCGGAATCGCTCGGCAAGGTCCTCGCGAGCCCCTTCTCCCTCGCCTCTGCTCCCCTTTCTGCTCTACGTCCTCGGGTCCTGGCCCTCGAGCTTGTCTCAGCCGTCGCTGGTATGCCAGGTCGCGATGCCGTGGACAAGGCCAGAGGGTGAGGGCTGGAGAGCTAGTAGGAGCCCTGAGTCGCGATGCTCAGGCACCCCCCCCTTTAACGTGCAAGCGGTTCGCGCGGGCGAGGGCGAAGGAAACCTCATGAGGGCCTCGGCTAGCACAGTTCCCTCCAAGGATCCTGCAGAGTCATCACAGAAAGAAGATGGTGTTGCCATGGCGGCCATTAGTCGATCGTTAGTCACTCAAGAGCTTGCTGGTTGGAGTAGGTGAGGTGTATCTGGGCACCCGTGAGCCAGCGTGGGACTCACGAGGCCCTACCTCTGGGCGGGTTGCGCCCGGCACTGGGCCGTATCTTGAGATGTGTCCCTGCAAAATTTGGTTAGATGCCGGTACTCTACGTCCTCGGGTCCCGGCCCTCGAGCTTGTCTCAACCGTCGCTGGTATGCCAGGTCGTGATGCCATGGACAAGGCCAGAGGGTGAGGGCTGGAGAGCCAGTAAGAGCCCTGTGTCGCGATGCTCAGGCACCCCCCCTTTAACGTGCAAGTAGTCGACATGGATAAGAAGGGATGCCGCGGACGGGCATCATGCAATCAAGCGTGATAGGCAAATGCATAGTTAGAAATAAACGCGAGTGGGGTACATGCCGCTGGGTCTGGCCCGAGCGGCTTGGGGATGATGCAGCCCGAGGGGCGCCCCCAACAAAGCAAACTAACGACGGAAAGGTAAATGCAGATACATGCCGCGGGGACGGACCCACGCGGCCTGGGAGTGATGCAACCCTAGGAGGGCGCTCCCAGCTGAGAATGGAACTTGGAAGATGTCACCTGAGAATGTCGTTGGCGAAGTGGCGTTGGTGTAGTAGGCTCGGTGGGCTGCGGAAGCTGATCCTCACGAGCCCCCAGGCCCCAGGGCCTCGGGAGGCTCTGGAGGCGCTGGTGACTCCTCGCGAGCTGCCTCCATCTAGGCTAAGGCCGCGGAACGTCTGTCTTCCTGAGCCTCCATGATGCCCCTCATGAGGCGCTGGTACGCCACAGCCATGCTCGGCAGGACGTAAGGCATGCGAACATAGCTGTGGGGTGGACCTCCGCAGCGCCCCACTTGCGAGGGCCAGAGGCGCTCCGTTGTGGCGATCTGATTGAGCCCTGGTATGTCGACGCAGATGCGCAGCCCGCCATCCTCGCCTGGATGTGGGGCCATAGCTGGTAGGCGGCGGCAACCTCTCATGATCCTGGTCTCCCGTAGCTCTTGAATGGCCTTGCTGACGAAGTCCTGCTGGTCTGACCTTCCTCGCCTGGCTCCTTCTCGGGGGAAACGTGCTTCGAAGCACGCCTCCACATGGTGCCCAAGCGCCTCCCTCGTGACCCTGGCTAGGTCGGTGGCCCTCCAGGTGAGAGCCCCCGAGCCCTGCGTGAGGAGGGTGCCGGGCACGCTTTCCTATGCGATGGAAGGAGGGTCCCCCTGGGCAAACATGGGCCCAGAGGGGCCTGCCTCCTGAGGGGCCGAGCCTGACGATGTCTTCTTCTTCTTGGGGGTGGTCTCAGGAAGCCTCCTGCTTCCGCGATCTGGGTCTTCTAGCGACGCGGCCTGATAGGACCGCTCCAGGGAACACACTGCATCCTTCTCTTCACAGGGCACCGTGATGACGCCACCACTTCCTGGCATCTTGAGGACGTTGTAACCGTGGTGGGTCGCAGCCATGAACTTGGCCAGCGCTGGGTACCCGAGGATGGCGTTGTACGGCAGGCGGATGTGGGCGACGTTGAAGTCGATGAGCTCGGTGCGGTAGTTGCTGCGGGCCCCGAAGGTGACAGGGAGGCGGACCTGCCCGATCGGGACTGTGGAACCGTCGGTGATCCCGGAGAAAGGCTTGGTCGGCTGAAGCTGGTCATAGGGCACTTGGAGATTGTTGAATGTTTCCACGGACAGGATGTTGAGCCCTGCCCCGCCATCGATGGTCTTGGTGACCAGCACGTTGCTGATGACTGGGGAGCAGAGCATCGGGAGGACTCCTGCCGTGGCCGCGCACTTGAGCTGGTCTGCCGAGCTGAACGTGATGGGGCACGCCGACCACCTGAGGGGGCGCGTTGCTTCGAGCTTGGGGAGAACTGCATTCACTTCACGGGCAAACTGCTTGAAGATACGGTGGGAGGCTGGGGCTTGAGCTCCGCCCAGGATGCAGGCGATTGCGCGCGGCTCCTGGAAGCCCCCAGCCCCCTCGTCTTGATGGCGGTCTTCGTTCCTTCTTGGTGGAGGCGGCAGAGGAGGTAGGCCTGCATTGCCATGAGGGCGGTCCTCACGAGGCTGATCCCTCCAGTCTCCCTCGCGAGGCAGGTCCTGCCAGCGGTCCTCGCGAGGCTGGTCGCGCCACCCCGGGCGCAGGCCGCGATCTTCCCAGCGCCCTGGGTTTCTTCCTCCTCCCCGGCCATAGCCCCGGTCAGCACGGTCAGGGCGACGGCCGATCCTTCCTTCTCGCACGGCGCGGAGCTCTTGATATTCGTTGGTGTTGTGGGTGTGGAGGTCATGGTACACACAGTACCGGCTGCCTCTGGAGGGTTCGGGCAGATCCTTGCCCCGCTTTGTGTCTGGTTCTGCCGCGAGTACGGCAGCCCCCTTGTGCTTCGCGTCCTTGGCTTTGGGCTTCTTCTCTTCTGGGTCCGCGACAGGCAGCTCGAGGAGGGAGAGACGTCCCTCCTCAGCCCTGGCGCACTTGTTCGCCAAGTTGAACAGCTCCAGGGAGGTGCAGAGGTCTTCGTGCATCGCCAGCTCTTCCTTCATCTTGACGTCGCGCACGCCATCGGAGAAGGCAGAGATGATGGCCTCCTCGAACACCTTGGGGATCTTGAGGCGTGCGCTGTTGAAGCGCTGGATGTACTTTTGCAGGGTCTCTCCGGGTTGCTGCTTGATGCGGCGCATGTCACTCACGGCGAGCGGCCGGTCGCGAGTACCTTGGAAGTTGGCGATGAAGCGGGCGCGCATCTGGTCCCAGGAGGAGATCGTGCCTGGAGCCAGATTCAGGAGCCAGGTTCGAGCCCCTTCCTTGAGCGCCATGGGGAACCAGTTCGCCATGACGTTTTCATCCCCGCCGGCAGCCTCGATGCCCGGCTCATAGAGCTGGAGGAATTCTGCAGGGTCGGTTGTGCCGTCGTAGCGAGGAGGCAGGTCAGGCTTGAACTTGCCGGGCCACGCGACGCTGCGCAGCTCAGTGGTGTAGGCGTGGCAGCCCGCGGTGGCCACAAAAGGCCTCGGTTGGTGGAGAGCTTGGTCTTGAGGGACCCCATGCGCTGCAGCTAGGAGCAAGGCGGGGTCTTGGCGTGCCGGAGCTGGAGCAGGGCCGCGGCGCGCCGGAGCAGGGAGCACCCTGGCAGCCCCCTGCGGGCGAGGAACTTCTTGGCAGCTCCGCTCTTGCTGCGCTGACGCCTGACGGAGCGGGTTCTGCCCAGGGGCCAAGCGCCTTGGAGCCATGGCATCTTCTTGGAGGGGAGGCGGCTGGCGCGCCTCTGGAGCTTCGTTGCCCGCGCGGGACGGAGTGTGGCGCAGAGGGACGGACGGCGCGGAAGAGCCCCCTGCGGCACGGACAAGCTCGGTGACGCGGTCGAGCCACTCCTCGTAGACGTCGTCGAAGGGCCGGTAGCGCAGGAGCTCGTTTGCTGCGAGGAGCGCAGCTCGAGCCTCCAAGGGTGCGTGGAGCGCGCGAGACGAAGAACCGGCTGGAGCGAGTGATGGAGTAGCGGTGCGGCCGTCTTGCCGCACGAACGGGTGCTGAGATGATGCTTGCTGTTCGCCCCCCACCGGGCCGGTGGCTGCGTTGACGGCGGGCGACGGGGAACGACGAGGACGCCCACCGACGGGGGCCGTTTGGGCAACGCGAGAAGCGATGGCGGCCCAGCGCTCAGCGCGGGCCCGACGAACGTCGGACATGGATGCGACGGTCGAAGGAGAACGGGGTGGTGGGAGACGAATTCCGGCTTACCCCTACCTGGCGCGCCAAATGTCGGATTTCGGGTTCCGGCAGACCCTTAAGGTTCGAACACTGGGGTGCGTGCGGAAATCGCGTCCTCAACCTCTCCGTCTCACTGGGATCTAAACTACTAAAGGAATCACACAAGAGACACAAGATTTATACTGGTTCGGGCCACCATTGTGGTGTAATACCCTACTCCAGTGTGAGGTGAATGAATTGCCTCCTAGGGCTGGTGATGATGAACAATACAAGGAAGAACAGCCTCGCGAGGGTCTGTTCTTGGCTGGGGCGATGAACTGCTAGGAGGAGTTCAGCCGCCCTTCTCTCTCTCTCTCTACTCTGTGCGCCTCCCTACGAGAGCCGAACGAGCCAACTCTTTGAACCCTTTGCTACGTGGGTGGCTGGTCCCTATTTATAGGGGCCCTGGTCCTCTTGCCAAATATTGAGCTGGAAGGGAGCCAACAATGGCGGGCTAATTTGAAGGGGGACAGCAAGTATGTCCATCCTGACAAAAGGTGGTCTTCGCCTACGAAAGACTCTGCGGTGACGCCGTGCTGGGCTCCATGGTGACCTCCGTCTCGTAGTCCGCTTGGTCCTGGTCTTGTTGCACCGAAATGGCAACCTTTGCCTGATGCCTCGGTACTCCGCGGCTGCGCTTGCCCCCTTTGCACCAAAGAGGAAAGAAGGACGATGCGCGCGCTGGCGCCCGCCTGGCGCCCTCGATCGTCATGGCTTGCATCATGGGCGCCTCACGAGGCACCCCGCCTTGATATCTCCATCTCCTCGTGAGCCAGCCTGAGGAGGTTGCGCCTGAGGATGCGCCGTGTCATCCGCCTCGCGAGGCTTGGCCCCTCGCGAGGGTCTTGAGTCTTGTGCTCGATGAAGATGGGCCATGTTGGGCCCCCATTCGAGCCACGCCGCAGGCCGCAGGCAGGCAAGTCTGGGGACCCCCATTCCCAGAACGCCGACACAGGAGGTCAGGTTCCACACCGTTCCGGAGGAGATGGCGACGGTCTTCGGGGAACCTCCCGAGTTCCCAGAGCCTCCCGAGGCTCAGGGTCCCGGCGGCTCATGAGGAGCCGTTCCTTCAACGCATGGTTTCAGCTGCACCAACTCTACTTCGTCTACAGAACCAGGTGACATCTTCCAAGTTCATTTAAGCTGGGAGCGCCCCTCGGGCTGCATTATTCCCAAGCCACGTGGGTCCGTCCCTGTGGCATGTATCCCTCCTACTTATGTCTCTAGCTTACCTTGTTGGGGGCGCCCCTCGGGCTGCATCATCCCCACGCCGCTCGGTCCAGACCCAGTGGCATGTATCTTCCTGCATTTATCCCAGTCGATCTACTCTTCATGCCTAACCTACCGACCGCTATCACCTGCTCGATCATCGCCTCCCTCAGGGCCCCTACAAAGGCACGGCGCTGGTGCATGGGTCCGTCCCTGCCACGACCGACAAATCCAAGTGGTCGAGCTCTAGCTTGCGGCACGCGTCGTGCACGTCACCTCACCAGGCCCTCGGTGCCTTCACTTCATCCGGACCAACCAGCGGCAGGCAGGTGGCAGTAAGAACGAAACATGTTTCTTCTTGTGCCTGTCCATAGGAACCCTGCAGGAAGGACAGCAGGCGGCACCGCGAGCCTCCTTTCCTCTCGTGTGATTCGCTTGCGCGTTAAAAGGGGGGCTCTTGAGCATTGAGACTCAGGAGCTCTTACTGGCTCTCCAGCCCTCACCCCCTGGCCTTGACCACGGCATCGCGACCTGGCATACCAGCGGCGGCTGAGCTCGCTGTGGAGTCGGGACCTAAGGACGTAGAGCACTAAGAAGAGCTCGGGAGAAGAAAAACTCGTATGGGTCGGCCTAGCTATGTCGCGTAAGTTGGCGCGTAGCCCTAGCGCAACATCAGGAATTACCGCGAAGTCATCAAGATAAATCTCGCCCTCGGATCGGCTAAATATTTGGGCCTAATAGTCGCTCGCACCATGCCGCAACCCCGTTGCGGCCAAGTCATCTTCCTTTCTTTCCTTACCATGGCCGCTTGGGCGCTAAGGGGGACCTCCTGAGCATCGCGCCTCAGGGGTTCTTACTGGACCTCGGGCTGCGCACCTCCTGGCCTTGACCACGGCATCGCGACCTGGCATACCAGCGACGGCTGTAGCCGCCTTGGGACCGGGACCCGTCAGCGTAGAGCAACAAGCTATCGCGAGGAAAGAAAGGGGAGACCTAGCCTAATGGGACGCGCGTTCATCAAATCTTCATAACAATGAAAATAAGTACAAAGGCATTGCAGATCCTTACATGCCCCCACGGGGTGATTCGTGATTCTTCGCAGGGAAGAATTTCTGATGCCAAGGGGGATCCTATCTACATCCTCCCAAGGCGGACTCCATCATCAACAGTGGGCCATGGGAGTCCGGCGCCAACCCCATCCAGATCAATGGCGGTGGCGGCTAGACGCTGCAGCCCTGCTCCAAGCATGGCGAGAGCTCGAGGGGACGTAGCTGTCGTTGCTCGTCTCCGGAGTCTCGTAGAGCTCGGGAGAGCTGCTTGACTCCTGAGGGCTGCTGCTGCTGGAGTAGTCGCGAGTGGAGCGTGCATCAGGCTCGTGCTCCTCTCCAGAGCAGCACTCCACGCGGCAGCCCTCAGCGTCGAAGACCTTGAAGACAAGCGTGGAGGCGCAGTCGTACTCAAAGTGGACCGCGAGGGCGCCCCTCGCACGACAGATCCATACGGTCCTTCCCCAGCCACGAGTCATGAAGATCTTGCCAATGGGGACCGCCTCGATCTTCGCTCTGATCACCGAAGCGCCGCAATCGGCATGCTGCAGCCAGAGCTCGAGAGGCCCCCTCGGCGGCATCACGTCGGAGAAGAACCGTGGGAAGCGGATCCAGGAGTTCGGAGGCGTCGGCGCCCACAGCACCAACTCGCGCGGGGAGTCTGCGGCATGGACGGCACGCGTCGCCGTGGCACGGCGACCCCGGACGCGGCGTGGGTGGCGCTTCTCGTCACTTCGCCCTCCCGAGCCCACGGCCTGGGCGTACAGGGGTAGCGGGTACCCCGGTGGAGGCCGCTCGCACAAAGGCCTCGCCACCACCTGCATCGCCGCTTCATCATGATGATGGACGGACCTCTTCTTCGGCGGGAGTAGCTCCGGGACATCCTGGGGGGTTTTCCCTTTCTCCTCGGCGGAGAACCTTCTGATGGGCGCCATTGGAGCAAGAAGTGGAGCAATGAGGAAGAAGGAAGCAAGGAAGAGACGGGCAACGGCGGCTCTGCCCATCCTCCCCATTTATAGCAAGAGAAGGCCAACCAGCGTCTCCCACGACCATAGGTAATCATGGTTTCCCTTGCATGTCACAGGGACTCGTCAAGTCGTGCAGTCGTCGAGGCAGCATGGGGAAGCGGAGACGCCCATGTCCAATCAACCGCCATGCGTCAATCGAGGCCGCATGCTTTTGGGGCCCGCAATGCTTCGAGCTTGACCCTTGGCTTCGCCGCGAAGCCAAGCCCGCACGCACCTTGGGCCCGGGGGCTATTGTCGGCGTTCTGGGAAAGGGGGTCCCCAGACTTGCCTGCCTGCGGCCCGCAGCATGGCTGAGCCATCAGGCCGTACGACCCATCTTCACCAGCAAAGCATCCAAGACCCTCGCGAGGGACCAAGCCTCGCGAGGCGGACAATGCAAGACCTCCTCTGGAGTGGCCTAACTAGGCAAGCTCACGAAGAGCAGAGATATCAAGGCGAGGCGAACCTCACGAGGCTCTCATGACGTGAGCCATGACGATCGACACCAGGCAGGCACCAGGCGGGCGCCAGCGCGTGCAGCGTCCTTGTTTCCTCTTTGGTGCCAAGGAGGCAGGCGCAGCCGCGGAGTACCGAGGCCTCAGGCAAAGGTTGCCATTTCGGTGCAACAAGACCAAGACCACGGACTGCAAGACGGAGGTCATTGTGGATCCCAAGACGGCGTCACCACCAGAGCTTTGTGCAGGCGAAGACCACTTTTGTCAGGATAGCTCGTACTAGCTGTCCCCTTTCAAATTAGCCCGCCATTGTTGGCTCCCTTCCCGCTTGATATTTGGGAAGAGGACCAGGGCCTCTATAAATAGGACTAGCCACACAGTGGATACAGGGATCTGAGAGGATCAGATCTGAGCGAAGGAGAGACACACCACAAGTCCGAAAGCACAAGAACACCTCAACCTCAGGAGGCTGGTCTTCCCTTGTATTGTTCATCATCAGCCCAAGAGGCAATCCACCACCACCACACTAGAGAAGGGTATTACACCACAATGGTGGCCCGGACCAGTATAAACCCGGTGTCTTTCTGTGTTGCGAGTTCGTCGAGTTCGTCCGTGAGATCTAGTGAGCCTGAGCATTGATCGGCAGGAGGGAAAGACTTCGCATGCACCCCAGTGTTCGAACCTTAAGGGTTTGCCGGAACCCCACAATCCGACACTGTCCCAGAGCCCCTAAAGTCAAAGAGCTCGTTTCCTGGTGAGCTTGCGCGACTAACTCCTTGTGCGTGTCTTGTTGATCCTGCGTGGTGGACAGCCTGCACGCGTCCCGTCGAGCCTGCGTGGTGGACCGGTCGCACGCATCCCGTCAAACCGACACGATGGACTGCTCGCACACATCCCATCAAGCCTGCGCGGCGGACTTCTCACACTCATCCTGTCTAATGAAATAGCTGCACTCACACCACCAACTACGCTTAAATCTTGGCACAAAATATAAAGTGGACCAATAAACCAGAACCAAGGTAGTACTTTGATACATCTCCAACGTATCTATAATTTTCTATTGTTCCATGCTATTATATTATCTGTTTTGGATGTTTTATATGCATTAATATGCTATTTTATATTATTTTTGGAACTAACCTATTAACCTAGAGCCCAGTGCTAGTTCATGTTTTTCCTTGTTTTAGAGTTTCGCAGAAAAGCAATAGCAAATGGAGTCCAAACGGAATGAAACTTTCGCGATGATTTTTCTTGGACCATAAGACATCCAGAGGGCTTGGAGTCATATAAGTTTCTGATCTACAATTTTAGTTTCGTATTTACTTTCTTTGCAATCGTTTACTTTCCGATCTATAAACCGAAAATATCAAAAATATTACTTTACCATTTATCCATCTATATTAGATCTCACTTTGCAAATAACCGTGAAGGGATTGACAACCTCTTTGTCGCGTTGGGTGCAAGTTGGTGTTTGTTTGTGCAGGTATTCAGTGGCTTGTGTGTTGTCTCGTACTGGATTGATACCTTGGTTCTCAAAAGCTGAGGGAAATAGTTACTCTACTTTGCTGCATCACCCTTTCCTCTTCAAGGAAAAACCAACGTAAGCTGAAGAGGTAGCAGGAACAATTTCTGGCGCCGTTGCCGGGGAGATCTACGCCAAGTCGAGACATACCAAGTACCCATCACAAACTCTCATCCCTCGCATTACATTATTTGCCATTCGCCTCTCATTTTCCTCTCCCCCACTTCTAAAACGATTTTCGAACAGTTTTGCCTTTTCTTCGCCCCTTTTCCGTTCGTCTTCTTCGCTTTCTTGTTCGCTCATTTACCAGTTGCCACCATGTCTGAAACTGGGAGGTTATCAACGAAAAAAGTAGTAGTAACGATGAGGGAAAGTTTGATGCTTTTACTAATGCTCATGAAGAATCTACTATTCTACACACAAAAAAACTTCGCATAGGTAGCGGCAATATTATTGGAAAAAGGGTTATTCAAGATTTCTTTACTTGTGTCGTGCACTTCCCACTATGGGTGGGTCTATTCTCCATAAAACTAGTATTCTTGCGGATGCTATATCCTTGCTCATAGTTGAACTTGAAAGACAATTTGTTCATATGCATCCTTCCATTCAAAAGATTTTTCGAGAGTTTTCTAATATTGAGCATTCTTCTATTAAGCACGTCGCCACTATTTTCCTAGCACATGAGTTTAGATTTATTATGAAAGAAGCTAGTGAAATTTTTGCACATTATAAAGTAGATGGTGGCCGTCCTCCCATAGAGGGAATTATCTTTAATCAAGAGGACATAATACGCTTACGATCTTTAGATTATGTTGCTTATAACGAAAATTTAAGAAAGAGGGTTCCTACCGATGTTTTAGTTAATAAGATTTCTGAGCTTAATGATGATTTTGCTATACAAAACAATGGATTGGGTTTCTCTCTTGGACACAAGCTCATGACTTTTTGCCAAAAGAATGCTTATAATGATGAGTTGGTCATACAATATGAAGGGCCGTAGGAGGAACTAATTCCTCTCGAGATCGATCTTGAGGATTCTTATCCCATTCTTTTGATTACTTTTGCTTACCTTAAAGAAAACTTGCAGCTGAACAAAGGGAGTATGAGATGATTTTTCGAGATTTGCCTTATCATTATTACGATTATACTTAGATCTATTTGTGTTTTATGCCTAGCTAAGGGCGTTAAACAATAGCGCTGGTTGGGAGGCAACCCAATTTTATTTTTGTTTTTGCTTTTTCGGTCATGTTTTGGATTAAATAATTTATCTAGCCTCTGGTTCTATGTGGTTTTAGGTTTTAATTAGTGTTTGTCCTAAGTAAGACCTTTGGGATAGCTTACAGTGATAGTTGATTTGATCTTGCTAAAAAACAGAAACTTTTGCGCCTAGGAGATTAATTTTCATTTTGTAGGAGAAGCGCGATAAAATACTGATTCTTTTTGCAGAAGATTAAAAAACTTGTTAGGTCGTCCTAAGTTTTCAGGATTTTTGGAGTTACAGAAGTATTTGAAATCTCCAGATTACTACAGACTGTTCTGTTTTTGAAAGATTCGGTTTTTCGTGTGTTGTTTGCTTATTTTGATGCATCTATGGCTAGTATCGATGGGTATGAACCATGAAAAAGTTGGAATACAGTAGATATTACACCAATATAAATAAAGAATGAGTTCACAAAAGTACCAAAAGTGGTGATTTATTTTCTTATACTAACGGAGCTTATGAGATTTTCTGTTGAGTTTTGTGTTGTGAAGTTTTCAGGTTTTGGGTAAGGATTTGATGGGGAATAAGGAGTGGCAAGAGCCTAAGCTTGGGGCTGCCCCGAAAGGCATCCCCTCTTTCATCTTCGTCTATCAGTAACTTTAGTTGAGGCTATATATTTATTCACCACATGATATGTGTATTGCTTGGAGCATCTTGTATGATTTGAGTCTTTGATTTTTAGTTTGCCACAACCATCCTTGTTGTACACACCTTTTAAGAGAGACACGCATGAATCGTGATTTATTATAATAGTCTATGTGCTTCACTTATATCTTTTGAGCTAGGAAAATTTGCTCTAGTGCTTCACTTATATCTTTTTAGAGCATAATGATAGTTTTATTCTATAGAAATTAATGAACTCTCGCACTTCACTTATATTATTTTGAGAGTCTTTAAAACATCATGGTAATTTTCTTCGGTTATAAATTTAGTCCTAATATGATAGGCATCCAAGAGGGATATTGTCGGGGATATACCCCGCGGTATGACCCGGCCGGACTTGGCGAATCACTAATGACCCGCCTGGATCTCTCCACTCAGTGATGACTCGGCCGAGCCAGGTGACTCATTGGTGACCCGGCAGGCGGGTCAGAGGATTGATAAGACCCAGAGGCCCAGAAGGCGGTTCATGAAAGGCCGGCTCGTGTTATGGTGGGTCGGCTTAAGATGAAGGGCATAAGGAATATTCCCTTACAAAGGAAGCAAGACTAGGTGAAAGTGCTAGTTATCGAATAGAGGGGGGGTGTGAATAGGTGATTTTTATGAAAGTCTTCAAAACACGGGGGCTTTGAAGACAAACAGTAGAAATGAACCTATTGATATGCAACGAAAGGTAGACTACACTAGACAAGCCATAGTCAAGTAAGCAATGAAGTGAAAGCACGAAGACTATCAGCAGCTAGGTAGTATGGATCAAGATGGAAGAAAGTATGAAACCAATCAACAACAGTCTTCACATAGTGAAGTCAATCATATCATGCAAGTAGGCAATGACTTCATGAAGACAAACTGTAAGTAAAGAGAGAGGTAAGGATAGAACCAGTTGCTTGGTGAGGGCAGGTATTTGTTGGACCAGTTCTAGTTGCTGTGACAACTATACGTCTGGCTAGGGAGGCTGAGATTCAACTCAGAAGACCGCATCTTCACCATATTCCCCTTGAGCTAAGGACACATAGTCCTTGCCCAATCACTCTGCAAAGTCTTCAAGGTATACTTCCAAACCTTCACAGACTTCGTTCACCAGCGATCCACAATGACTCTTGGATGCTCAGAACGCGACGCCTAACTGGCTGGAGGATTCACAGCCCTCAAGTGTAATAAGTCTTTAGATCACGCAGACAGAAAGACTTCAGTAATGCCTAACACTCTTTGGCTCTGGGTGTTTAAGGCTTTGTCCTCACAAGGATTTCTCTCTCAAAGGCTTCGAGGTGGGTTGCTCTCAAACGACAAAAGTCGTGCACTAACTCTGAGCATCCACCAATTTATGGTGTAGGGGGTGGGCTATTTATAGCCACTAGGCAACCCGGCCTGATTTGTCTGAAATGACCTTCGGTCACTAAGGAACTAACACGTGTTCCAACGGTCAGATTTCAAACACACACGACAGCTTAACTTGGGCTACAAGTAAAGCTGACTCATCCAGCTCTGGATAAGATTTGCTCTCATTGTCTTTGCTCGAAGACTTAGGATTTGGTTGAGCATCACTTTAGTCACTTTGACTTTGTTCACTTGGACCCCACTTAACAGTACGGTGGTTCCTCTGACTCAACAAATAAGAAAAGGAAACTACGAAACAACTATGTCTTCGCAATCCATAGTCTTCATACGATGTCTTCTCATGTTATAGTCTTCAATGTGAAACTCTTCACAGACCACCATTGTCTTCAATGTCTTCACACATTTTTAGGGGTCATCTCCGGTAGGTAAACCGAATCAATGAGGGACTACTACCTGTGTTATTCTGCAATTCTCACAAACACGTTAGTCCCTCAACCAGATTTGTCGTCAATACTCCAAAACCAACTAGGTGTGGCACTATATGCACTTACAATCCCCCCTTTTTGGTGATTGATGACAAACTGGTTGAAGTTTTCAACGGGGATAAAAGTATGTGAAATTGTAAAGGATTAAGGTATTGTCTTCATAAGTAGCAAAAGGCTCCCCCTGAAGATGTGCATACATAAGTATTTTGTGTTTGAATGCAAATGCACATGGCAGGTTGTACTCTCAGAGATCCTCTTCAAATTATGAAGACAATTCATCATGCCTGAAAGAATATAACAAAGATAATGACATGCATAATGATAAATGGATGTCTGTAAAATGACTTCGTGCGGAATTTAATGTCGCACATGCGGAATTTATCATTGCATCACATAGTTGACAGAAAAGGTAGCAGACGACCATCAAGTTTAAGTGCTACAACTCAAAAGAACCAAATGTATCGAAAGCGAGAGTTGTAAGCACTTGGCAAAAGTATAGCAACCACCCTTATGGACCCGCTTGAAGACTATCAACCCACATGCTTTCTCCCCCTTTTGTCAGTGAGGGCCAAAAAGGTTGGAAGAAATAAAGCTTTCTACTCATTCCCATGAGGAGTAGGCGAAGCAGCAGGGTCATCGTTGAGGTCTGGTGGTGCAGAAGAACTTGGTGCAGTGCGATTTGAGGCGAAGTTGAGGTTGGGGAAGTAGCATCATCTTCGTCATCAATAACTCTAGCATTGACAGTTGTAGCTGAGGATGAGTAGTCAGAGTCTTCAAGTGAGGGAGTCCGACACAGGTGAGCATTCTTGGGAGGAGTGGAATCAAACTTGAGTCTCTCAGCGAAGCCATCCTATTGAAGATCATCTTTAGAGCTCAGTAAAGTCAGACTCCTCCACGACCGCCGACAGGTTTCATGTGTGACAAATGCATTCTTGGCGGCAAGGTTGCGAATGCGATTGACATCCACCAAGATACTATGCATCTGACGCTTGAGCCAGTCATGATGCTTATCCTGTTTTTGATGTAGGGCGATGAGAAGCTCTCGGTCATTAAGAACACAAGATCGCTTCTGAGGCCTTTGGGAAATTGTGCTTTTAGTGGCTTCAGTATGGGCATGAGGGGCACGTGTATTTCCAGCCAGAGGATAAACACGAGAGGCAGCAAGAACTCCTTCTACGGGTTGAGTGAAGCTTTGGTGATCGGCATTGTGAAGATATAGTGGCTCCTTGGCAGGTTCAGGGTAAATGGCTTCGACAGACATATCAACCTCTGGCAGGAAGATGAGATGATTGCGCACAGAGGGTTGATAGTTGATAGAGGAGTGAAGTTTGATGAGGCGCATTACCCATGGAGCATAAAATTTCAGACCAAAGAGATCAGAGCCAGATGCATCCAATTGCCTAATGAAGAAGTCTTGAGCATTGAAGCTGATGCCATTGCAGATATAGAAAACCACTGTCTTCATTGCTCCTTCAAGCTTCGCTGTAGGAGAATGTCCTTTGACATGCCAGAGAGTTCGCCTGATAATGTGATAAATAGTGTGGGGCGGATGCTCTAGGTCTTCAACAAAGAACTCCTTTGGATATTCAGCGTCTTGTGGCAGTGGCTTCATCATGCTCAGCATTGGGCTCATGTTTGGCTCTGGCTTCTGGAAGATGCCCTCCAAAGCATTATGGTGCAGCTGACAACCTGGTTCATAGTGTTCACCGGGAGTGGGCAGAGCAGTAAGCTCAATGATATCTTGGGCTTTGGCTTCATGGTGTACATCGCCTGTCATCCACTCAAGGACCCAAGTCTTTGGATCCCTGTAGTAACCGCGAATGTGGAGAGTTGCATAGAATTGCAGCAGAAGCTCTTCATTCCAATGCTCTTTATCAATCACAAACTGTAGAAGGGCAGCATCTTTGAAGCAGTCAAGGGCTTCTTCTAGGCAGGGCATGCCAGCCATGGCTTCGCAGTCTAGACGCATATGAGGAAAAATGTGCCCCTGATTGTATAGTATGCAGGAATAGTAACTACGCTGCTGATAACTCCAGAACCTATCAGATGATATTCTTGGCTTGGAATATGGGTTCTTGGTGCTATCAAAGAAGGTGTTCTGTGCTATGAAGCCATTCACATTAAATGATCCTGGTGAAGTTGCAGTACCTGGAAACCTTGGCAGCCTTGGATTTGGCTTCTGGACCTGAGGCCGGCGCTCCACATGACCATTCACATTAAATGATCCTGGTGAAGTTGCAGTACCTGGAAACCTTGGCAGCCTTGGATTTGGCTTCTGGACCTGAGGCCGGCGCTCCACATGATAGTTAAACTGTGGTTCGGGAGCAGGCGGAGGAACCAGAATGGGCCAGCGGATGGTGGTAAGTTGAACTTGATAGAGTGCTTGCTCAATGGTGTGAGGCCTTGGAGGTGGTACAGGAGCAGAGGCATTGACATGGGCTTCGAGCTACACAATGGCTTCAGGTGCAATATTGGCTTCAGGAGTCACATTCACTTCTGGCGCCACATTAACTTCAGGCGCCACATTTGCTTCAGTCATGACAACGTCATTGGCTTCAGTGTTGTTGTTTGTGGCCGCTTCATTATTTTCAACCTGCACTTGAGTAGCTAGAGGGTCTGGCATAGACTCGTTCTCCTCAAGAATAGTTTCTTGGTTGGTAGGGGGTGTGGCAACTCGCTCTTCTGCTTGACGGGGTTCTGGTGGTTCTTGTTGATCATCGGCTGATGCAGCCGGAATGTCTTCAACAGCTTTTGCTTCGGACTCAGAGACATTCATAGTTGGAGTGGCATCAGGGAACACTTGTCGTGCCACTGAGTTATGTTGCTCTTCTCCTTCTAGAACGCTCGACAGAGTGACTTGTGGCCTTGGTCCTTTGCGAAGTCTGCGGAGTGCGAGCGACGCCTTCGGCTAGACCACAAAGTCATCATCTTCAAGCACCGGAGTGGTGGCTTGAGGTGGGGGAGTACTTGGAGAGTCTTGAGGGTGATTAGCCCATGAATCATCCTAACCAATTGGCGTCAGAGGACGACCAATGCTGATGAGTTCGATGTTCATGAGAATAGGCGATGATACCATTAGGTGCTCAATATGAGGAAGGACTTCATCATCTTCTACATTGTCGTGATGACCAACGTCTTCAGCTTCAGGAGCTAGAATGTCTTCAGCTTCAGGAGCCTCTTTGGAAGTAGGCTCATGAACTATTAACTGACGCTCTCGGTGTTCGGACGCAGGACGAGCAATTGAGATTGGCTCGATGACAAGGGGATCTGTGGGAGCAGCCCGATCTTTCTTCTTTGTCTTCCTCTTCTTGGTCGGTGGAGCATCGTCAGTGGTGTTCTTGGTCTTGTGCTTTCGGGCTTCGCTTCAGCTGCCCTTGTTTTCTTGAGTTCTGAAGCAGTTGTGGGGACCTTAGGCTTCGAGCCTGTCATACTGGCAGGGAAGACAATGCGAGGTTCTTCCTGCCTTGATGCTTCAGCTTGGGCCACAACAGGCTTCTTCTTCTTCTTGGCAGCCATTCTGGGGTGGATGACAGGGCGGCCCAGTGCCTTACGCTTCTCAGTCTCATTGTGTGTATGCACGCTTTTCTTAGCAAAATACTTCATTCTCTCTCTTGAACCTTTAGCTTCCTGGCGTTTCTGGTGAAACTGCTCCTTGAGCTCATGCAGCGTCTGCTTGAAGCTTTGAACATCAGCCACGCTGAGGTTTGCCATGTTCCTCTTGAACTGAGCTTTCTCATAATCAATCTTGTTCTTCAGTTCAACAATCTTCTGAGCCAGAGCCAACTCAGTAGCAATAGCACTATGGAAAGAGACACTGATGCCAATTGGAAGCTCAAGGTCATCGAGGTTGATGCTAGGGTTTTCAAACCATTCATCAATGAAGTTGTTCAAGATATCCACATCAAACATGGGTAGATCATTGAAGATCTCCGCCTCTTCCTTGCTATTTATCAATAGCTCAAGAGCATCATCACCGAGATCGTCGTCACTTGACAGATCAATGGCTTCATCTTTGTTCCTCAAAACGACAGCTGGGGTTAGTGCTTGACCAGAAATCTGGATGGGCTTCTTCTTCTTCTCAGTCTTGGAGATGCGAGAGACATCTTCAGAGTGCACACTGGCTTCAGGAGGTGCAGTGGCCAAAGGCTTCGCACGTGAAGCTTTTGCTGTAGAGGGCTTTGAAGCCTTCGACTTCTTCTGCTTCTGTGGCCTTGGTGGAGCTGGCGCTTCATCAATGTGAGCGTCATTCTTAGAGTGCTCTACGGCGGCCCCCTGAACAACAATGTGAGTGAGGAGACCGTCGAGGTTGTAGAAAGGCCCGATGATATTGGGTTCGGCATCACGAGTGCCATCAGCCCGAGGAGCAGATGGTCTAGGGTTGAAGTCGAGTCCAAGGTCCTTCTTGTTTTTCTTGGCAGACTCCTTTGCAAACTAAAAGTTGTGCTTGAATGGATTGTCTTCACGACACCATAACAGAGAGGATGGGTCAGCATTAGCAGGCTGAGGTCCACGGACCATGCAAGCGTAGAAGCCTTGAGCAATGGCTTCGGACTTGGACTTGGGTTGAAGATTTTTGTATAAGATATCTCCCCATGGTCGTTTGATGGCATTCTTCTCAGCATACTCAGCAGTGACGAATCTATATCTGTACCATTCCTTTGCCCAATATCTTCGAATCCACTAGATTCGAGTCTTGCGTTCACCATAGGTTTCTTCTGGGTCAGTCTTGTACATCTCATATAGATCAGGTGGAAAATCTTTGGATGTATTCCCACGGCGCTGTCTGCCACCCTTCCTGGCTGATTTCTCTGTTGCCATGAAGTTCAGACTGAATGGCTTCAGAACTTGCAAAGGCTTCCATCTGCTGGTCAGACAGGAACTGGCTTCGGGAGAATTGATGTGATGCTGTAAGAACTCTGCAAATGAATGCAGACTATGAGAACCAAGGGATTCTCCCACGGACATGTACCTGTGACAGCATTAGAGATGCAAGGGAAGGGGAAGAGGTCATATGCATTCTCAGAAGATTTTGAAGATAAATCAGTTTGAAGACATTGACCTCATAGCGCGAAGACATTCACTTATATGATGAGAGTTGGTTCTAGATTTGTACGAATCCAAGAATAAGTACAAGTGAGGAATCTAACTATGTGTGAAGCATAAGTGAATATACTAGGCATGTTATGAGATGCAGAACAGGATAGATCCAAATTTGTAGGGACAGAAACACCTTGTGGTTGAAAAGGATGGATCTATCGGATCAAAAAGATAGTAAAAAGGAGGTTTTATTTACCACACGAAGAACTGCTAGATGGAGTAGAGAGGAAGCCGAGAAGTTCGATCTTACGTGCCCTAACTTGGCGACGGAGGACGCCTATGACGATGGCGGAGGAAACAAGGTCCGCGGCCAGCGTGAGGACGGCGTCGGTGAGGTCGCAGCAGCTAAGAGCTTCGTTGCCGGTGTTGTTGAGAGCTAGCGGTGGCGCTAGGGTTTGTGGAGAGGTGGAAGAAAAGATAATGACTGTGGTGTGGTGTATATTTATAGGGACAGGGATGGCACAACGATATTACGCAGGTGCCCCTGGCGGTTCACATCAGAGGGACACGTGGCGAACATGCAACACATTGGAAGTTGTTCCATGTTCCCACACACGCCTGGATTGTCGGGTGGTCGTTCCCGCTTCTCCGGTTTTCAGGCAAAAGAGATATAGCATTAAAACAGATGCAATTTTGTCTCCGTGTCTTCTGCTAACAAGGACTCAAAGAATACAATCAACAGATTCAATAGAATGCATATGATTTGGATAGATAGAATCTAAGGTAGAAGCATAGAGGGGGTTAGGGTCCGATCACATTCACTTAGGTCAAAAGAGTCGAACATCAAGACATAGCTATAAGTAAATGCTGTAGAGGACAGAACACTAATATAAGTATAGACCAATATGATACCAAATCAACATTGTGAAGATAATCACGAAGACGAATCAATGTTGAAGACAAACAAAATGCAAAGACTATACACGAGAGACGTCAAATGAAAACACTTCAAACAAGAGTTCGGTGGTGGCGTTACCCACCGTATAGGAAGTATTAGACCCAGACGTGGCGCACAATTGTTGTGGCGCTCCGAACTCAATTTCCGAATTAATGTATTCACACTTAGAGTGTATGTCTTAATTGTTTGAAGATACATGTTAATTCGTGTGTTGCACATCTAAGTCATCACATGCATAAGCGTTAGGATGTGTGTCCAATTACAGGACATTCGAGGATTCTAAGATATTTAGCTCACACCGCAACTTGCAAAACCTTTTCTCATCCAAGGGCTTTGTCAAGATATCTGCCAATTGCTCTTCAGTGTTGACGTGAATGATATCAATATCTTCCTTCATGACATGATCTCTGAGAAAGTGATGACGGATCTGAATGTGCTTTGTCTTCGAATGCTGAACTGGGTTGTTGGCAATCTTGATGGCGCTTTCATTGTCGTAGTAGAGTGGCACATGCTTTAGATGGATGCTGTAGTCCTTGAGAGTTTTCTTCATCCACAGAAGCTGAGCACAGCAAGATCCAGCAAGAATGTATTCAGATTCAGCAGTGGAGAGAGATACACAGTTCTGCTTCTTTGAAGACCAACAGACAAGAGATCGTCCAAGAAAGTGACATGTGCCTGATGTAGACTTGCGATCAACCTTGTCACCATCATAATCAGCATCTAAGAATCCAACTAGATCAAAGTCTGAGCCCTTTGGATACCATAATCCTAGTGTTGGGATGTGAGCCAAATATCAAAGAATTCACTTCACAACTAAGTGATGCAATTCCTTTGGTGCCGCTTGGAATCGGGCACACATGCAAACGCTAAGCATGATATCTGGCCTAGATGCACACAAATAGAGTAAAGAACCAATCATGGAGCGGTATACCTTTTGATCGAACTCTTTACCATTGTCGTCGGGACCTAGATGAATTTTGGTTGGCATTGGCGTTGTGTATCCCTTGCAGTCTTGCATTCCAAACTTCTTTAGGCAATCTTTGAGGTATTTCTCTTGAGATATGAAGATGCCGTTGCTTTGCTGATGGATTTGAAAACCAAGAAAGAACTTCAGCTCACCCATCGTGGACATCTGATATTGCTCTTGCATCATGTGTCCAAACTCATCACTGTATCTTTTGTTAGTGCAGCCGAAGATAATGTCATCCACATAGATTTGGCACACAAACAATTCACCATCGTATGTCTTCGTGAAGAGAGTGGGATCCAGGGAACCAGGTTTGAAGCCTTTGCTCTTCAGGAAGTCTTTGGGTGTGTCATACCAAGCACGAGGGGCTTGTTTGAGGCCATACAATGCCTTGTTCAGCTTGTAAACCATGTCAGGATGTTTTGGATCTTCAAAGCCAGGCGGTTGTGCAACATACACTTCTTCTTCAATCTTGCCATTGAGAAAGGCACTCTTCACATCCATTTGATATAGGAGGATGTTGTGATGGTTGGCATAGGCTAGCAGAATGCGAATGGCTTCAAGCCTAGCCACTGGAGCGAATGTTTCATCGAAGTCAATTCCTTCAACTTGAGTATATGCTTGAGCAACAAGACGAGCCTTGTTTCTGACAACTTGACCATGCTCATCTTGTTTATTGCGATAGATCCATTTTGTGCCTATGATATTGTGCTTGCAAGGATCAGGACGCTTGACCAATTCCCACACATTGTTCAGTTCAAACTGTTGAAGCTCTTCTTGCATAGCTTGAATCCACTCAAGTTCCATGAAGGGTTCAGCAACTTTCTTGGGTTCAGATATAGGGACGAATGCAAAGTGCCCACAGAAATTTGCCAGTTGTATTGCTCTTGAACGAGTAAGGGGACCAGGTGCATTGATGCTATCAATTATCTTCTCAATATGTACTTCATTTGCAACACGAGGATGAACTGGACGAAGATTTTGCTCTTGCTGATCATTGTCTTAATCTTCAGCATTGGCTTCAGGCTGAGTAGAGTCTTTAGGTTGATTTGGTGCAGAAATGATAAGTTCCTCTTCAGCCTGTGCCTCTGAAGGTATGATTTCTCCAGTACCCATAAGCTTGATGGATTCACTAGGTGGAACTTCATCTAGCACATTTGGCAGATGCTCTCTTTGCGAGCCATTAGTCTCATCGAACCGCACATCCACAGTTTCAACCACTTTATAGTGAAAGAGGTTGAAGACTCTGTAGGAGTGCGAATCCTTTTCGTAACCAAGCATAAAACCTTCATGTGCTTTCGGTGCAAATTTTGAAGTGTGATGTGGATCCTTGATCCAGCACCTGGCACCAAATACTCCGAAGTAGCTTGTGTTTGGCTTCTTACCAGTCAGTAGCTCATATGATGTCTTCTTTAGAAGCTTGTGAAGATAAACACGGTTGATGACATGGCATGCGGTATCAATAGCTTCAGGCCAGAACTGCCTTGGAGTCTTGTACTCATCAAGCATTGTCCGAGCCATCTCAATGAGTGTTCTGTTCTTGCGCTCCATGATGCCATTTTGCTGAGGTGTGTATGGAGCTGAGAATTCATGAGTGATGCCCAATGTATCAAGATAAGTGTCGAGGCCGGTGTTCTTGAACTCTATGCCGTTGTCACTTCTTATGTGCTTGATCTTGATGACATAGTTCGTATTGGCACAATTTGTGAATCTTCTGAAGACATCCTGCACTTCAGTCTTGTAGAGAATTATATGCACCTAGGTACATCTAGAGTCATCAACAATAACAAAGCCATAGAGACACGCAGTAGTAGTAAGAGTGGTGTAATGAGTAGGGCCGAATAGGTCCATGTGAAGCAGCTCGAAGGGACGTGATGTAGTCATGATTGTCTTTGAAGGATGCTTGGCCCTAGTCATCTTCCCGGCTTCGCAAGCACCGCACAAATGATCCTTTTTGAACTTGACGCCCTCGATGCCTACGACATGCTTCTTCTTCGCGAGAGTGTACAAGTTCCTCATGCCAGCATGCCCTAGCCTCTGATGCCAGAGCCAGCACTCTGAAGCTTTTTCTAGAAGACATACTACCAACTGTGGTCCTGTTGAGAAATCTACCATGTACAGATCACCTTTTCCGTACCCTTCAAAGACTAGAGACTTGTCAGATTCCATTAGAACAAGGCAACGATATTTTCCAAATATCACAATCATGTTCAAGTCACAAAGCATTGAGACAAACATTAAGTTGAAACCAAGGGATTCAACAAGCATCACTTTATCCATGTGCTGATCCTTTGAGATTGCAACTCTACCTAGACCCAATAGCTTGCTTTTACCAGTGTTTGCAAATGTGATATGACTCTTGTCAGATGGATGTAAGGTTAACTCCATGAGAAGACTTCGATCGCCAGTCATGTGGTTAGTGAATCCACTATCAATAATCCATTCTAAAGCAGCTGGTGTCATACCCTATAGTGCAGTTAGGGGAATAGGCTTCATGAAGAGTATTCTGAAGCATAAACATTTGACGAGCAAGTGGATTATGAAAGCTTAGATCCAGGTTAGGACTGATAGGATAAATGGCAAGCGACTCAGGAATGAAATACATAATAAGACCATTTGGGCATTTTATGTTGCGCCCCACAAGATGTTTTAGGTCCCCAGCAATAGTATCTGACGCCTTTGATTTCCGGCTGGAGACCTTTCCCTGCAAAAGAGAGTTAACTTTTCTTAACCACCCACATCTTCAGGGGTGGGCTCGAAGCAATGAGTCTAAGTGCAGCATCTGAGAACTTTGGCTTTGGAGCCCTAGCAAACAGTCTTGCAGGAGGTGAATAATACTCATAAGAATAAGCAGAGTAGTTCTTGGTCTTATGAACATGGCGGTTTGATGAAACACGCTCATATTCATAGGCCTGAGTATGGTTTCCCTGCAAAACATTTGTGTTAGGGCGACTTTGGTGAGTCCTCTGTCCGTATGAAGCCTTTGGACCATGTGAAGCCTTTGGTCTGGGGTTTGTCTTCTTCCCAGGTGGTGTCATGATGACATTCACCTGCAGGTTTTCAAGACAACTCTTGGGCACCCAGATCTTCTTCAAAGGTGGTCCATTCCTGTAGTTAGTACCAATATACCTGGCAAACACTTCACCATTTTGATTCTTAAATAGTTTATAGTTTGCATCAAAGGATTCATCAATAATAATCGGGTTAGCACAAGTGAAGCCAGATAAGGTACATGGATCTATTGAAGGTCCATTTGCAGCAACCCGTGTGGTTTTGGGGTACTGCTCAGGCTTCCAGTAAGAACCATCAACATTAATTTTCCTCTCAAACCCAACACCTTCTTTCCTAGGGGTTCGGTTCAGAATCTGTTTGTTGAGGACATCACATAGTGTCTGATGCCCTTTGAGACTCTTGTACATTCCTGTCTCAAGCAATGTCCTCAACCTGGCATTCTCATCAGCAATAGTAGTGGTATCCTCAGCAGAGGGGTTAGTTACCACATCACCAGTTGAAGATATTGCAATTGCAGTAGCAGTAGTACATCCAGCAACAGAAGTAGTGTTATCATGCTCAAGGCATTTTAGATATGGTGGTTCAAATCCTTCCTGAGCGGGACTGATCTGTTGAGCTCGAAGTGACTCATTATCTTTTTGAAGATCTTCATGAGCCGCTCTCATGTTCTCAATTCTTGCTTCCTTTGAAGATAATCGTAGGAGAGCTTTTCATGAGTAGTTGAGAACGTTTGATGATGACTTTCAAGTTCTTCATACTTAACATGAAGATTTTTTAATGTCTTTAATTAAGGACTGAGTCGAGTCATTTCCGCGTCCAACAGGTCATCGCTTTTGTCTAACAGTTTTTGAATATGTTCCATAGCAGTCTGTTGCTGTGTTGCAATTTTAGAAACTTTTTTGTAGCTAGGTTTTGATTTACATTCAGAGTCATGTTCACTGGATGTTTGATAGTGAGAATCGCATGAGTTTACCTTGGCACCACGTGCCATGAAGCAGTAGGTGGGTGCAGAGTCATCTTCGTTAGCATCGGCGTTGGTGAAGAGGCCATCGTCTTCAGTGTTGAAGATGGACTTGGCGACGTACGCTGATGCTAAAGCCAGGCTTGCCACGCCTGAATCAGATTCCTCTTCAGACTCCATCTCCACCTCCTCAGATGCAGACTCCTCCTCTGAATCCATTTCCTTGCCAACAAATGCACGACCCTTGCTAGATGAGCTCTTCTTGTGTGATGAAGACTTTGACGAAGACTTAGAAGAAGACTTTGAGGATTTCTTCTTCTTCTTGTCATCAGAATCATATTCCTTGCTCTTTTTCTTCTTGTTGTTCTCATTGTCCCATTGAGGACATTCAGAGATGTAGTGACCAAGTTTCTTGCACTTGTGACACGTTCTCTTCTTGTAGTCATGGGAGGAAGCTTCATCATTTCTTGAGTTGGATCTTGAAGAATGTCTGGAGACTTTCTTCCTAGTGAACCTTTGGAACTTCTTTACAAGCATGGCAAGCTCCTTTCCAATGTCTTCAGGATCCTTAGAACCGCAGTCAGATTCTTCTTTAGATGAGGAAACGGCCTTTGCCTTCAAGGCGCGAGCTCGGCCATAGTTGGGACCATATATATCTCTTTTCTCAGATAGCTGGAACTCATGTGTGTTGAGACTCTCAAGTATGTCAGACAGATCGAGAGTCTTGAAGTCAGGGCATTCTTGAATCATCAGGGCCAGGGTGTCAAATGAGCCGTCGAGTGATCTCAAGAGTGTCTTGACGATTTCATGCTTGGTGATTTCAGCGGCGCCGAGTGCATGAAGCTCATTTGCGATATCAGTGAGGCGATCAAACGTCAGCTGAACATTCTCATTATCATTTCTCTTGAAGCAGTTGAAGAGATTGCGAAGAACACTGATCCTTGAGTCTCTCTGGGTTGAGACGCCTTCATTGACCTTGGAGAGCCAGTCCCAGACTAGCTTTGCAGTTTCTAGAGCACTCACACGACCATACTGTCCTTTGGTCAGATGACAACAGATGATGTTCTTGGCAGTAGAATCCATTTGAATGAACTTCTTAACATCAGCTGCGGCGACGCCTTCACCAGCCTTGGGAACACCATTCTTGACGACATACCAGAGGTCGACATCAATGGCTTCAAGATGCATGCGTATATTATTCTTCTAGTAAGGGTAATCAGTGCCATCAAAGACAGGGCACGCAACGGAGACTTTGATTATCCCTGTAGTTGACATAGCTAAACTCCAGGTGGTTAAACCGAATCACACAGAACAAGGGAGCACCTTGCTCTGATACCAATTGAAAGTGCTAGTTATCGACTAGAGGGGGGGTGAATAGGCGATTTTTATGAAAGTATTCAAAACACGGGGGCTTTGAAGACAAACAGTAGAAATGAACCTATTGATATGCAGCGGAAGGTAGACTACACTAGACAAGCCATAGTCAAGTTAGTAATGAAGTGAAAGCACAAAGGCTATCAGCAGCTAGGTAGTATGTATATGGATGGAAGAAAGTATGAAACCAATCAACAACAGTCTTCACACAGTGAAGTCAATAATATCATGCAAGCAGGCAATGACTTCACGAAGACAAACTATAAGTAAAAGAGAGAGGTAAGGATAGAACCAGTTGCTTGGTGAGGGCAGGTATTTGTTGGACTAGTTCCAGTTGCTGTGACAACTGTACGTCTGGTTAGGGAGGCTGAGATTCAACTCAGAAGACCGCGTCTTCACCTTATTCCCCTTGAGCTAAGGACACACAGTCTTCGCCCAATCACTCTGGTAAGTCTTCAAGGTACACTTCCAAACCTTCACAGACTTCGTTCACCGACGATCCACAATGACTCTTGGATGCTCAGAATGCGACGCCTAAACGGCTGGAGGATTCATAGTCCTCAAGTGTAATAAGTCTTCAGATCACACAGACAGAAAGACTTCAGTGATGCCTAATACTCTTTGGCTCTGGGTGTTTAGGGCTTTGTCCTCGCAAGGATTTCTCTCTCAAAGGCTTTGAGGTGGGTTGCTCTCAAACGACAAAAGCCGTGCACTAACTCTGAGCAGCCACCAATTTATGGTGTAGGGGTGGGGCGCTATCCACGCCTTGGCCGGACAGAGCCGACTCCTCGCTCTAAGCGGCATAAGTCTTTAGGGACTCGAAAAACCCCTCGAACAGCGACCAGCTCTCGCTTCATCATGACAGTCAGTTTTAGCTTTCTCTACTGAGGTGCTCGACCCAGCTCAACTGGGGCACAATCGCAGCAATTCTCCTAGTGCTACCTTAGCCGACATAGTGGAACGTAAGGCACCAAAACATAGGAGCCGGGCAAACCCAACTATTGACCCAAGACATGTTTCGGAGCCGATGCATATAATGCTATAAGTTCGGGGTGCCGCACTTGTTAAAGTGTTCGGACTTCTCACACCATATTGAGGGGTACTAAAGCCCCTGGCGTATTTTGGCCGTACCAAAGTGTACGGGTGCAACATGTCGTTAACGAACATATATTTGTAAAAAAAGAGTAATGCAAAAATAGACAAAAGCTATGCATTGTTTATTAAAAAGGGCTGCGATCAAAGCAGAATGATACAAATAATGCGATAAGCAAAAGGTTGGACTATTTAACATGTTCGTTCCAGGGGCAGGCTGCGGAATGGTATGCGAAACAGGTATGCTGCTCGTGATAGAGACCACCTGGGAGTTCCGTAATGCGGCATGGCTTGTCTTCTTCCCTGGTTCTTGCATCGTTTGTGCGGCAATTGAACTGCCGAACAGGCCTTCCGAAGAATGGAGTCCTGAAAGTAAGAGTAAATTGAAAAATCAGCAGCCCCTGGTGCGGTTTAAGCCGTGTTTCAGGTGTGCCGTGATGGTGCCCCTCCCCTGTACCCATGGTATTTCTAGAGCGTAGTTATGTACGCGAAGCACTGGTGTCGCATTTTTGAGAGGGATGGGGTTGGGGCCACATTGCTATGCCTGCTTGGAACGTGCCAGGCGGTCTTGTTGTAGGTTACTCCGGGCGCGCTTGACAGTGTCCAGACGTTTAATGGCCGGACTGGAGAACTGCCTGGAGAGGCTGCTTTGTACTTCCGCTGCAAGGGCCGCCGTGTGCTCCTCCGTTCAGAGGGAGCGTTCGGTGTTTCCATTGTCCGTAATTACTCCTCGAGGGCCTGGCATCTTGAGCTTAAGGTGTGCGTAGTGCGGTACCGCATTGAACTTGGCAAATGCGGTTCGCCCGAGCAGTGCGTGATAGCCACTGCGGAATGGGACTATGTCGAAGATTAACTCCTCGCTTCGGAAATTATCCGGAGAGACCACTTCAAGTGTGACTGAGCCTGTACAGTTGGCCTCTACACCTGGTATTACACCTTTAAAGGTCGTTTTGGCGGGCTTAATCCTCGAGGGATCTATGCCCATTTTCCGCACTGTATCCAGGTAAAGCAGGTTCAGGCTGCTGCCGCCGTCCATAAGGACTCTAGTAAGATGAAATCCGTCAATAATTGGGTCTAGAACCAATGCGGCGAATCCGCCATGACGGGTGCTAGTGGGATGGTCCCTTCGATCAAAGGTGATCGGGCAGGAGGACCATGGGTTGAACTTTGGGGCGACTGGCTCTACCGCATATACGTCCCTTAACGCGCGCTTCCACTCCCTCTTGGGGATGTGGGTTGCGTATATCATGTTCACCGTCCGCACTTGTGGGGGAAAACCCTTCTGTCCACTGTTGTTCGGCGGCTGGGGCTCTTCATCGTCATCTCTAT
The DNA here is from genome assembly GCA_034509565.1 of Triticum monococcum. Classification (NCBI taxonomy): domain Eukaryota; kingdom Viridiplantae; phylum Streptophyta; class Magnoliopsida; order Poales; family Poaceae; genus Triticum; species Triticum monococcum. The sequence goes on along the minus strand of CM067845.1, from coordinate 303,597,178 downwards.
GCAGCCCCTTGTCTTTATTTTTGGCATTTAACCTGCATGCCTGCTTGAACACCCAACAATCCCTGTTGGTGTGATTGGTCGGCTTTTCGGGGGTGCCATGTATCTGGCACAAGCGGTCGAGTATTCGGTCCAAACTGTACGGGCCCCTAGGATTTCTTTTGAATGGCTTTTTCCACCGACCGAATTTATAGCCTCTAAATCCGGTATTAACTGCCGTATCCTCAGCATTGTCTCCATTAATGCGGCGCTTCTGCTTGTTGCGACGCGACCTGCCACTACTGTCACTGGTATCCGAATTACCAGGGTTCTTGGTCATATTGTTGCTACGAGCAAGCCAGCTGTCTTCTCCCGCGGAAAACGGGTCATGAGTGTCGTGAGTGCTGCCATAGATTTCGGCTTTTCCTGTCCAAGGTGCCAGGCAAGCCACTCGTCACGGATATTGTGCTTGAAGGCTGCTAGGGCCTCTGCGTCCGGACAATCGACTATTTGATTTTTCTTTGTTAGGAACCGTGTCCAGAATTGCCTGTCCGATTCCTCTGGCTGCTGAATTACGTGGCTTAGGTCATCGGCGTCTGGTGGTCGCACATAAGTGCCCTGGAAATTTTCGAGGAATGCGGCTTCTAGGTCCTCCCAACAACGGATTGATCCTGCTGGCAAGCTGTTAAGCCAATGCCGAGCTGGTCCTTTAAGCTTGAGTGGGAGGTATTTGATGGTGTGGAGATCATCGCCGCGGGCCATGTGGATATGAAGGAGATAATCCTCGATCCATACCGCAGGATCTGTTGTGCCATCATATGATTCGATGTTTACGGGTTTTAAACCCTCGAGGATTTGATGATCCATTACTTCGTCTATGAAGCATAGTGGGTGTGCGGCGCCTCTGTACCGGGCTATATCACGACATAGCTCCAATGAGATTTGTCTACTGTGTTCGGCCCTACCGGATTTGTGTCCGGTGTGACGGTTATCGTATCGAGTCGTGGGGCACCCACGCGATCCGTAGATCGATCTTGTTTGCCTTGCCTTGTCCTCCAACATATCTCGCAGGTCTGGCGCATTTTCCTGTGCCTTGGTACGGGGTGCGGCTTGAGTGGAGGTCCGAGAGGCCTCTCTGTCGCGGCCACGAGGTGGCCGGTCGGCCGTATCAAGTGCTGGTGATGTAGGTTTAAGTGCTTCCTCCTCTAATCGGGGTAGCAACCTGTGCTTTGGGTAGCTCTTGGAGGGGCGTTCGAGTTTATGCTCTTCGGCCGCAAGGACTTCAGTCCATCTGTCGACTAGCAAATCTTGATCAGCTCTAAGTTGTTGCTGTTTTTTCTTGAGGCTTCTTGCCGTGGCCATAAGCCTGCGTTGAAAACGCTCTTGCTCGACGGGATCCTCTGGCACGACAAATTCGTCGTTGTCGAGGCTTGCCTCGTCTTCGAAGGGAGGCATATAATTATCGTCCTCGATCTCTCTGTCTGCCGCTCTCTCATGAGGGCTGGCTTCTCCATCCTCCTATGCTGAATCTTGCTGGAGGGGGTTTTCTTCGGCACTCTCCGGAGTATTATTATCTCCCGTGCTGGAATCACCGTATTTGCTTTGGCGGGATTTTGAGCGGCACCGCTAACGACGGCGCTTAGGCTGTTTCTTGGAGGGGTCATCCTCCGTTGTTCCATCGCCATCTCCTTCTTTTGGGGTGTCCACCATGTATATGTCCTATGACGAGGTGGCTTTCCAGGGCCCAATAGGCGCTCGTTCTTCATTGTCTCCTGCATCGGCGTCCATACCGTCGATGTCTTCGGAGTCGAAGTCGAGCATGTCGGTTAAATCGTCGATAGTGGCTACAAAGTGGGTGGTGGGTGGGCTTTGAATTTCTTCATCGTCCGTATCCCAACCTTGCTGACCGTAGTCCGGCCAGGGCTCTCCTGATAAAGAGAGAGACTTTAGTGTCTTCAGAATATCGCCGAAAGGAGAGTGCTGAAAGATGTCCGCGGAAGTAAACTCCATGATCGGCGCCCAATCAGATTCGATCGGCAGGGGCGCGAAGGGTTCGGAGTCCGGAGAGGAGTCCGGCTCCTTGGAGTCACGAGTCTCGCAGAGTGCGGGGCTGGTGTTCGGCTCAATCGCCGTTGGGATCGTAGCCTCCGAGGCGGCGTCCAACCACCCATCCTCGATCGGCGCAGTTGGCTCCGAATTAAGGGTCAAAGCCGATGCGGGTGCGGCCTCCAGGGCATGTTCGGCAGCAGAGCTAGATCACGCTCGTCGTGACAGTGCGGCGCGCTCGGCAGTGGCTCGAACCCGTCAAAGATCAAGTCCCCGCGGATGTCACCTGTGTAGTTTAAACTTCCAAATCTGACCTGATGGCCAGGGGCATAGCTTTCGATCTGCTCCAGATGGCCAAGTGAATTGGCCCGCAGTGCGAAGCCGCCGAAGACGAAGATCTGTCCGGGGAGGAAGGTCTCACCCTGGACTGCATCGCTATTGATGATCGTAGGAGCCATCAAGCCTAACGGCGACGACACAGAGGAACTCTCAATGAAAGCACCAATGTCGGTGTCAAAACCGGCGGATCTCGGGTAGGGGGTCCGAACTGTGCGTCTAGGCCGGATGGTAACAGGAGGCAAGGGACATGAAGTTTTACCCAGGTTCAGGCCCTCTTGATGGAGGTAAAACCCTACGTCCTGCTTTATTAATATTGATGATATGAGGTAGTACAAGAGTAGATCTACCACGAGATCAGAGAGGCTAAACCCTAGAAGCTAGCCTATGGTATGATTGTTGTTCTGTATGTTGTCCTACGGACTAAAACCCTCCGGTTTATATAGACACCGGAGAGGGTTAGGGTTACACAAAGTCGGTTACAATGGTAGGAGATCCACATATCCGTATCGCCAAGCTTGCCTTCCACGCCAAGGAAAGTCCCTCCCGGACACGGGACGAAGTCTTCAATCTTGTATCTTCATAGTCCAGGAGTCCGGCTGAAGGTATATTCCGGCCATCCGGACACCCCCTAATCCAGGACTCTCTCACCCTGGGTCACTAAGGAACTGACACGTGTTCCAATGGTCAGATTTCAAACACACGCAACAGCTTAACTTGGGCTACAAGTAAAGCTGACGCATACATCTCTGGATAAGATTTGCTCTCATTGTTCGCTCGAAGACTTAGGATTTGGTTGAGCATCACTTCAGTCACTCTGACTTTGTTCACTTGGACCCCACTTAACAGTACAGTGGTTCCTATGACTCAACAAAGAAGAAAATGAAACTACAAAATAACTATGTCTTCACAATCCATAGTCTTCATACGATGTCTTCTCATGTCATACTCTTCAATGTGAAACTCTTCACAGACCACCATTGTCTTCAATGTCTTCACACATTTTTAGGGGTCATCTCCGGTAGGTAAACCGAATCAATGAGGGACTACTACCTGTGTTATCCTGCAATTCTCACAAACACGTTAGTCCCTCAACCAGATTTGTCGTCAATACTCCAAAACCAACTAGGGGTGGCACTAGATGCACTTACACTAGGACTCCACTTATAATAGAGTAGTCCTAGTCCTACTAGGACTCCACATGTAACCCGCCCCTCCAATTTATATAAGGAGGGCTAGGGCACCCCAAGAGGGACAAGTTACACAAGTTTAGATAGACAAGTCAATAGCTCTCAAGATAGATGTAGCAAAAGAGCATCCTTGTAATCGTGAGCACCATGATAAATATCAATGAAGCAGGATGTAGGCTTTTACCTCCATCGTGAGGGGCCGAACCTGGGTAAAAACCTCGCGTATCTCGTCCCAGTCAACCCCTCTCAAGCTACCGCATAGATGCGTTGGCCTCACGACTAAGTCCTTTTCACGAGGACATCTGTCGTGACAAATCCACGACAGTTGGCGCCCACCGTGGGGCTCACGCATGGTGATCTTGAGTTTTTGGAGGGATCTCTCATAGGGATCGAGAAGTTTGCAATTTTCCAGATGAGCCGGATTGGAAGGGTTACATCAACTTCAAGGTCACCCATCCAGATTTGAGATCTATGAGATTTAAGGTTCTAGAAAAAATAGGGTTACAACTTGTCTACCACCCTCGCCCGACGGTCTGCCAAAACCAACAGGGAATTTTCCACGTATGACTTTTCTCGGCAGATTGTACGCAACATCTAGAAATCAAGCTGTCAAATCAATTGTACGCAGCATCTAGCAATCAAGCTGTCAAATCACTACGTCGCTAAGACCGTCAACTTCCGTTGGAATTTGGTCGGACACATTACAAGTCCCGGAGCATCAACTCATAGCTGGTGGTGCTTTTTTCCTTCAATGTACAGCAATCCGAAGCCAAATCAAGGTTTGGAACACTGCCTGCAAGAGGTCGAGACCGACAAGACTTCTGTACGCGTACAAGTCGCCGAGACCGACTAGTTTTTGCTGCCGATTCAACTCGTACAACAGGATAAGGATAACTGCTTGACCTAGTACACGATGGAAAAGTCAGAACCTGATGGATTCCCATGCCTCCTCCACGTGAGGCGGCTCAAGTGTTCATGTGAAAGCCCTTAACTAAGGGTGTGTTTGGTTGCCGTGCGCTACAGTACCCCCATTGCATACACTTCTCCACCCAACCTGGCTATGCAAATGCAGCCTCAAATGCACCATATGCATGTTGTTTGGTTGCCTGCATGGGCAGAACCACACTGTCTGGTGTTTGGTTGCATGCATGTTAGTGGACAAACCCAAGGAATGGTGTTTGGTTGTATGCAGCGCCTGGTGTGTGGTAACCTCTTTGGCTAGTTGGTGAGGTTACCAACACACTTCGGCACAACCAGTAGCACACATCATAAGCAGAGCAGAGTATAAACAGAGGATCAACTACTTAAGAGCATATTTCAGATAAGCAGTACCACACTTCATAAGAGTTCTAAGCATAAACCATAAACATAAATAGTTCAAAGCAGACTCAATAGTACTTAGGGAGGCCCCGGCTTACTCCTTGGCGTCGAAGGCTTCGTCGTGCTTCCCGCACTTGTTGACGACCTCAATGCCATCATCGTCAAAGATGATGACCTTGAGGGTGTCAGGAGTAAGGAGCTTTGAAAGTGCAACTATCCCTAGGTGGTTTTGGTAATTCATAACAACATATAGCTCATTGAGCTAATGCTATTTCAAGATGATTATTTCAGGAAAGCTCAATGATTGGCATGGCATGGATGTGAAAGTGGAACCCTCAAAATGCTAAGGACAAAGAATTGGCTCAAGCTCAAAAGTTCAAGACTCTTCATTTTATATTTTAGTGATCCAAGATCACATTGAGTCTTTAGGAAAAGCCAATACTATCAAGGAGGGATGAGGTGTTGCTTAATGAGCCTCTTGCTTAATGTGCTTAATGATATGCTCCAAAATCCTCAGCTACTTTCCCATATCCACAAATGACCTAAACCCTAAGCCAAACTCGGTCATACCGATTCTTTCATTCTGGCGCCACCGAGTTTCACTTGTCATTTGCCACTGCCAAACCCTAGCAATTCGGTCTTACCGATAAGGATCTCGGTCTCACCGAGATGGGCTTGCAAACTCTCTATTTCCCTTTCATAACTTTTTGGTCTCACCGAAAGAGCGAATCGGTCCCATTGAGAATGCAAGGTAAACTCTATGTTTCCTTCTTGTAACTTTTCGGTCTCACCGAAAGAGCAAGTCGGTCCCACCGAGTTTGCCTGACCAACTCTCTGGTTAGCGTATTGCCAAACTCGGTCTCACCGAGTTTGTGCAATCGGTCTCACTGAAATTACGTTATGCCCAAACCCTAACCGAATCGGTCCTACCGAGTTGCATGCCAGTCCCATCGAAATTCCTAACGGTCACTAGGTTTACTATTTCGGTCCGACCGAGTTTTCTGATTGGGTCCCACCGAGATTGGTAAATTGTGTGTAACGGTTGGATTTTGTGTGGAGGCTATAAATACCCCTCCACCTCCTCTTCACTCGTGGAGAGAGCAATCAGAACACATACACCATTCCAACTCATATGTTCTGAGAGAGAACCACCTACTCATGTGTTGAGACCAAGATATTCCATTCAAACCATATGAATCTTGATCTCTAGCTTCCCCAAGTTGCTTTCCGCTCAAATCTTCTTTCCACCAGATCCAAATCCTATGAGAGAGAGTTGAGTGTTGGGGAGACTATCATTTGAAGCACAAGAGCAAGGAGTTCATCATCAACACACCATTTGTTACTTCTTGGAGAGTGGTGTCTCCTAGATTGGCTAGGTGTCACTTGGGAGCCTCCGACAAGATTGTGGAGTTGAACCAAGGAGTTTGTAAGGGCAAGGAGATCGCCTACTTCGTGAAGATCTACCGCTAGTGAGGCAAGTCCTTCGTGGGCGATGGCCATGGTGGGATAGACAAGGTTGCTTCTTCGTGGACCCTTCGTGGGTGGAGCCCTCCGTGGACTCACGCAACCGTTACCCTTCGTGTGTTGAAGTCTCCATCAACGTGGATGTAGGATAGCACCACCTATCCGAACCACGGGAAAAACATCCGTGTCTCCAATAGCGTTTGAATTCTCCAAACCCTTCCCTTTATATTCTTGCAAGTTGCATGCTTTACTTTCCGCTGCCAATACACTCTTTGCATGCTTGCTTGAATTGTGTAATGATTGCTTGACTTGTCCTGAGATAGCTAAAAACTGCCAAGAACTAAAATTGGGAAAAGGTTAAGTTTTTATTTGGTCAAGTAGTCTAATCACCCCCCTCTAGACATACTTTCGATCCTACAAGTGGTATCAGAGCCAGGTTTCCATTTGCCTTGATCTCCATAGCTTTTGGTGGTCATAGCCTTGGTTTTACAACCTAGGAGAGTATGGAGTCTAGCGAGGGAAATTATCACCGTAGAGGTCCTTACTTTGATGGTACTAATTTTGCTAGTTGGAAGCATAAAATGAAAATGCATATTCTTGGACATAACCCCGCCGTATGGGCTATTGTTTGTGTTGGCTTGCAAGGTGAGTTCTTCGATGGGAGGGAACCAAACCATGAAGCTACCGCGGATGAGTTGAATATGTTGCAATACAATGCTCAAGCTTGTGATATTCTCTTCAACGGATTGTGCCCCGAAGAATTCAACAAAATCAGCCGCCTTGAGAATGCAAAGGACATTTGGGACACTTTGATTGATATGCACGAAGGTACCGACTCCGTCAAGGAATCCAAGTTGGATGTGCTCCAAAGTCAACTTGACAAGTTCAAGATGAAGGATGGTGAAGGTGTCGCCGAAATGTACTCTAGGCTTGCTCTCATCACAAATGAGATTGCCGGCTTAGGAAGTGAAGAGATGACCGATAGATTCATCATCAAGAAGATCCTAAGAGCCTTGGATGGGAAATATGACACCGTGTGCACGTTGATTCAAATGATGCCCAATTACAAAGATCTCAAGCCAACGGAAGTGATTGGAAGGATTGTTGCTCATGAGATGTCACTCAAGGATAAAGAGGAACTTCACAACAAATAAAGTGGTGCCTACAAAGCCTCATGTGAAGTCCCCACATCATCAAGTGAGAAACAAACCTTCAATGAAGAATTGAGCTTAATGGTGAAGAACTTCAACAAGTTCTACAAGAGTAGAAGCAAAGATAGAAGCTTCAAGTCAAGGTCATACAATGACAAAAGATCTTCTAGTCGAGAGCGAAACTGCTATAATTGTGGAAGACCCGGACACTATTCCAATGAGTGAACGGCTCCCTACAAGAAAAGAGAAGATTCTCCAAAAAGAAGAAGCAAAGAATCACCACCAAGGGAGAGAAGGAGTAGAGATGATTGTTATGAACAGAGATACTCACGGAGAAGCAAGGGTTCAGAAAGGAAGGAAAAATCATCAAGGAGCTACACAAAACAAAGACATCAAGCTCATGTTGGTGAATGGGTATCCGGCTCCGACTCCGACAGCCACTCCGAGAGAAGTTATCACTCCGACTCCGAAGATACTCAAGATGAAGGTGTTGCCGGTCTAGCACTTGTGTCAACCAACTCCTACGACATATTTGACTCACAAAATGAAGGAATTGGAAGATGCTTCATGGCCAAAGGTCCTAAGGTAACACACCCCGAGTACGTTGATTTTAATAGTGATGAAGATGACTTGTTAGGTGATGATGACTTGCTTGTTGACAACTCTAGTGATGAGTAATATGATGAAACATCAATTAATCATGCTAAAATGAATGACAATGATAAGGAGAAGATTGAGGCTCTAACTAAAGAACTAAACACTCTTAAGTTAGCTCATGAAACTATCTTCGAAGATCATCGAGAACTTTTAAGAGCTCATGAAAAATTACGCTTTGAAAATCTCAATCTTGAGCAAGAGCATGAGTTCTTAAAGGAAATCAATGATGATCTCCACAAGAAAAGTTCTTCTTACATTGCCAAGCGTTTACTATTATCCACTTACATGCCTCAAGTCAAGTCTAGTAACAAGAACAAGAAAGATTCTTCCTCTAGTAGTAACAATGATCATGCTAAATCCAATATTGTTGCTTCTAGTAGTTCTCTTGATTCCACTAATGATTCTCTTAGCCAAGTTACACTTGAGCAAGAAAATAGCTTATTGAAGGGAATCATAGATAAAGGAGTGTACAAGATCCTTGCCGGGAGTAAGCAATTCGAGGAAATTGTGCGCAAGCAAGGAATGCACCGGAAGAATCAAGGTGTTGGTTTTGAACAAAAGTTCAATGCCAATGGAGTTGAATGGGAAGAAGATCAATACCCCAAGACAAAGTTTGTTCCTCAACAAGAGAAGTATGACACTTCTTTCAAGGGGACACAAGCTCAAGATGATCTTCCACCACAAGACTACAAGCAAAAAGTCAAGGACAAGCTTCAAGAAGAGATTGATGCATTTGAAGAAGCTCCTAAGACCTTAGTCAAGTGGATTCCCAAGACCACGTCAAGTTCCACTTCATCAAGTACGACTACAACTCCATGGATTCCCATCAAGATGGTGTGGATCCAAAAGAAGAAGAACTAGAGAGTTCTTGAGGGTGACTCCGCCAACATATTTCACTCTCATCATTTTGGCAAGAACAAGTGCAATCTACTTCCACATCATGCACTAGTTCAAGGAGTCACAAACCCTCTTGTTGGTAAGACAAGGGACAAGGTAACCTAGAGTTTTCATGCACATCATCTTGTGTATGCATCACTCTATGTCTATGGATATCCTTGTTTGTTCCTTGTGGGACTAACCCATGTAGGTATTGAAAGTGCAATTCACTCAAATGGATAGCTCCAAGTGATCTACATCAACATTGAGCATCCACATCTTCAATATCTACATGAAGTCATCATCGACAAAACCCAAGGTTAGTTCATCCCTCTTAGGGGGGATATCACATCTAGGGGGAGCTTTACTCTAAGACTTGAGCTAAATCAACTCTAAAGATGTGAATACAACAATGCTTTATGTAAAAGTGGTAACCCCACTTGAGCTTAAATGATGAGTATGACCTATGATCAAGTGTTCTCACTTGACTCCTAAGTCAATATACTCATATATAGATGATCTAGTCATCGCAAATTGCTTGATAGATGCTAGAATTGTTTGTGCATGCTTTGCCACATATTTCAGTTGCCATCTTATTGTGTGAGCATGTTGGTTGCATATTTTACTCATTCGAGGACATCCACTTGTTGTTTTGATTGTTTGGCTTTATCTTCTTTTGCCAAGTGGATGGACAAGAATGCCTAAGAACCTCCTCTAGCTATCTATGCTTTTCTCGTCTCAAACTCTATTCATGTTGCATCACAAAACTTGATCAAGTCAGATTCAAACCACTCTGTGTGAGGAGCGCTCGGAGTCCCCGATTCGTCATAGACTTAAACTTCCAAAACCTCTTTGTGATTCTCGGTCTGACCGATGCCATACTTTCGGTCCTACCGAGATCATTAAGTTGATCTAGGTTTTCGATCTCGGTGCAACCGATTTGAACCACTCGGTCACACCGAGTTGCAATAACTGTATACAGTTTTGCATCTCGGTGCCACCGAGTTGTTCCACTCGGTCACACCGACAGGGTCGGGCTATATATAGTGACGGGCAGAATTTTGGAAATTTCTCCGAAACCTCTTCACCCGCGCATAGCTCGCTCTGCCTCCTGGGTCTCCGGATCGTCCTCCTCGCCGCCAGCAGCCTCCTGTCGCTGGTCTCCGCCGCCGTCAACAGAATTCTGCCCCGCCGTTGCCGCCGTAGCGAGTCTCCGCTGAACTAGGGTATGGACTCGATCTTTGTGCTATTCTTCAATCCGATTCCTAGCACATTGTGATCATCATGATTCTTGCCATGTTTGATAAACTCCTATCCAGCCAATGAACTCGTAGATTAGGTTTAATTTGAAAATTTTAGGGTTAGGTTTCCGCCGAAACCATCTCGGACCCACCGAGTTGAAAAACTCGGTCCCACCGATTTGGCTTATGCCATTGCACAAGTAAAACTCGGTCTGACCGAGAATTACTTATCGGTGTGACCGATTTTGGAACTCTGTGAAACCCTAGCAGTCTCGATGCCACCGAACTGTGACTCGGTCTGACCAAGTTCACTAGTTCTGGTGCCAACACTGCTTCGGTGTCACCGAGTTTGAAAATCGGTAGATCCGAGATGATTTCTATGGGAAACTAAAACTAAGTTTTTGAATTATTATTTTGCAAAAATCTATGCATTTTGTGATGCTCATTCACTCTATCTCATCTATAATCTATTCACAGGGTCAGCAGTCAGCTTGCATCATGTCAGACCAGAGTGACAGCCAAAACTTGTCAGAGCGGCAAGTGCAGTTGAGTGAGGGCACTAGCCCCTCAAGTTCCTCAGATGATGGCAGCAGGAGCACACCCAGCAACCTGCCTAAAGCTGCCACACGTCAAAGGAAGAAGAGGAATTCTGATTCTGAAGATGAGGACTATGTGGCAGAGGAAGAGGCTACATCAAAGAGAGCTGAGCCAGCAGCAGGCACAAAGCCAGGCCTGAAAATCAAAAGGCCAGCAGGCAGGCAGCCCATGTCAAAGGCTAGAGCTTCAACTATGAAGCCTGCTCCTGTTGAGCCCGTTGCTGCTGAGGGCAAAAAGAGGAAAGAAAGAGTGAAGAAGACTGTGGCCAGAGTGCTTGGGAAGGCCTCCATCATGGTAGATGAGGAGGAGGAAGAAGAAGAGGTTGCTGCACCAGCACCCAAGGCTCCCAAGCTAATGGGAGATGCCATAAAATCAGGGGGAGCTGCTTCCAAGGCCAAGTCAGCTCCAAAGCCAAAGCCAAAGAGAAACACCAGAAGCATCCCAGCCACTGAGAAGAACAAGGCCCCAGTGCCTGAAGTTGCAGAGGAAGAAGAAGAAGAACATGTCCTTAGGAAGCTCAAGCCCAAGATCCTAGACCACAACGATGCTCATCCTGTGGCTGAGGATATGAAGCTCAGGAGAGATTCAGGGCTGAGGAAGTGGAGAGAAGTAGGTCCGTATGCTTCTAGGAGAAGGACTGCAGTGGACTACAGGTTTCATACCAAGGAGCAGCAGCATTTCTATGAGACTGTTTTTCTTGACAAAAAGCCAATTGTGTGTGACATGAGATGGGTCGACTGGACCTACATGAAGGAGAATGAGGAACACTACCCTAGAGTATATGACAGCTTTAGTGCGTGTGGAGTGGCAGACTTTGTTGGGCAGAAGCTCACAAAGTGGAACGAGGAGCTAATCATGCAATTCTACTCCACAGCACACTTTTATTCGGATGGCAGGATCACTTGGATGTCAGAGGGTACAAGGTACCAATCCACTGTTGAGGAATGGGCGAAGTTGATCAATGCCACAGAGGAGCAAGCAGATGACTTGGACATTTATGCCAAGAAGAAGATGGACCACAACTCTATGTCCAACATGTACAAGGAGATTCCGAATGAAGCACTTGACACGTTCAAGTTTGGCTCAGTGCACTATCTTCTGTCAGGATTGCCTACGATCAACTGGATCCTTAGGCACACTCTTCTGCCCAAGTCTGGAGATCACAAGATGATCATAGGTCACGCGATCAATTTGCTTCATGTTTTTGACGTGCCTCAAAAATTCAAAGTCATGAGTCTCATAGTGGAAACAATCAAGAGGACAGCAGCAGACCAGAAGAGGAGCTGTGGATATGCCCCACAGATTCAGGAGCTCATCAACTCCAAGATGGGCACGGGCATATACCTCTTGGATAAGGAACACCTGCCCATCCGTCCAGACTTCGAGGATAACCAAGTGGTCATGACTGAGAATGAGCCATCATCTGTCCATGCACAAGCTCAGAAGGAGAAGGCGAAGAAGGAGAAAGCTGCCAGGATGCCTACTCAAGCGGAGGCATCTGATTACTTCCTGAAAAACAAACAAGAGCAGCTTGGTTACCTGATTGCGTCCACCCTGCGGATTGAGCAAGGACTTGCCACCCTGACTCAGAACCAGGCAAGCCTAGAGAGGATCATGGAACAGAGGTTCTATGACTTGGACATCAAGGTGACAGAGATACAGACTGCCATGGAGCAGCTCCAGGAGGACATGAATGAGAGGAGAGGCAGGACCACGACTGATGCTTTTGCGAGTGTGCCACGAGGTCCGAGGTCGTCTGCACTGCCAGTTGCTGACACCAGAGCTACAACGTCTGCACCAGCCACAGCCTTAGTTCCACCAGCTCCAGCATCCACTTCAGCCTCGACTCCGACCACGTCTACCGAAGGCTTCGTCCTTGGAGTGCTCCGGACTCCTCCACCACCTGAAGATCAATCCTGAGCGTCGACTTAGCACTATGCATTTGCTAGGAACTATTTGGTAACTTGTTGCCAAAGGGGGAGAAAATGTATAGATCATAGGCTCCGAGGGAGAGTGTTTCTTTTATTCTCTCTTGTCTTATTTGGTGGTTTTTCGAACTTTGTTTGCTTGTGTGTGAGATACTACGTCCTTATGTTTGTGAGACATCGATGATCATGTGTTTGATCATAAGCTACACTTAATGTTTGCTTGATGCCTGCTTAAATATTATCATTCTATTTATCGTTTGTGATCATTCACTATTCTTGGTGATGAGTGCATGTATTTCAATCTTATCATTTTTGAGCGCTCCACCAAGATGTATGTGACATGGAAGAGTAACCCATGATTCTAACTCCTTGTGCATTTGCAGTCCAAAGCAAATTTTAAATATGCACAAATTTAGGGGGAGCTCTTATTTGTCACATACTTCTCAAAGCGACGATATATTTCATGCTTATTATCATTTGTCGAAGCCTTGATCTATATGTTGTCATCAATTACCAAAAAGGGGGAGATTGAAAGTGCAACTATCCCTAGGTGGTTTTGGTAATTCATAACAACATATAGCTCATTGAGCTAATGCTATTTCAAGATGATTATTTCAGGAAAGCTCAATGATTGGCATGGCATGGATGTGAAAGTGGAACCCTCAAAATGCTAAGGACAAAGAATTGGCTCAAGCTCAAAAGTTCAAGACTCTTCATTTTATATTTTAGTGATCCAAGATCACATTGAGTCTTTAGGAAAAGCCAATACTATCAAGGAGGGATGAGGTGTTGCTTAATGAGCCTCTTGCTTAATGTGCTTAATGATATGCTCCAAAATCCTCAGCTACTTTCCCATATCCACAAATGACCTAAACCCTAAGCCAAACTCGGTCATACCAATTCTTTCATTCCGGCGCCACCGAGTTTCACTTGTCATTTTCCACTGCCAAACCCAAGCAATTCGGTCCTACCGATAAGGATCTCGGTCTCACCGAGATGGGCTTGCAAACTCTCTATTTCCCTTTCGTAACTTTTCGGTCTCACCGAAAGAGCGAATCGGTCCCACCGAGAATGCAAGGTAAACTCTATGTTTCCTTCTTGTAACCTTTCGGTCTCACCGAAAGAGCAAGTTGGTCCCACCGAGTTTGCCTGACCAACTCTCTGGTTAGCGTATTGCCAAACTCGGTCTCACCGAGTTTGTGCAATCGGTCTCACCGAGATTACGTTATGCCCAAACCCTAACCGAATCGGTCCTACCGAGTCGCATGTCAGTCCCACCGAAATTCCTAACGGTCACTAGGTTTACTATTTCGGTTCGATCGAGTTTTCTGATTCGGTCCCACCGAGATTGGTAAATTGTGTGTAACGGTTGGATTTTGTGTGGAGGCTATAAATACCCCTCCACCTCCTCTTCACTCATGGAGAGAGCAATCAGAACACATACACCATTCCAACTCATATGTTCTGAGAGAGAACTACCTACTCATGTGTTGAGACCAAGATATTCCATTCAAACCATATGAATCTTGATCTCTAGCTTCCCCAAGTTGCTTTCCACTCAAATCTTCTTTCCACCAGATCCAAATCCTATGAGAGAGAGTTGAGTGTTGGGGAGACTATCATTTGAAGCACAAGAGCAAGGAATTCATCATCAACACACCATTTGTTACTTCTTGGAGAGTGGTGTCTCCTAGATTGGCTAGGTGTCACTTGGGAGCCTCCGACAAGATTGTGGAGTTGAACCAAGGAGTTTGTAAGGGCAAGGAGATCGCCTACTTCGTGAAGATCTACCGCTAGTGAGGAAAGTCCTTCGTGGGCGATGGCCATGGTGGGATAGACAAGGTTTCTTCTTCGTGGACCCTTCGTGGGTGGAGCCCTCCGTGGACTCGCGCAACCGTTACCCTTCGTGGGTTGAAGTCTCCATCAACGTGGATGTAGGATAGCACCACCTATCCGAACCACGGGAAAAACATACGTGTCTCCAATAGCGTTTGAATTCTCCAAACCCTTCCATTTATATTCTTGCAAGTTTCATGCTTTACTTTCCGCTGCCAATACACTCTTTGCATGGTTGCTTGAATTGTGTAATGATTGCTTGACTTGTCCTAAGATAGCTAAAAACTGCCAAGAACTAAAATTGGGAAAAGGTTAAGTTTTTATTTGGTCAAGTAGTCTAATCACCCCCCCTCTAGACATACTTTCGATCCTACAAGCTTGAACTTCACCATGTAGCAAATCTTGATCTAATGAACGGCTGCGTAGGTGGCCCAACCTTGATCCAGGGTCACCCTGCTGTTCATCAGCTACACCGTCAACTTCCAGGAGCAACAGGTGTTGTTCGTGAGCTTGAACTCTGTCGGCACCATGACGAAGTGCTTGGTGAAGTACATGGGCATGGGGATTCACTCAAGCTTCGGTGTAAGGATGACCTTGCAGAAGTGAGTCGGGCCATCCTCCTGATGGTAGTGGCCGTAGTTGCATCGCTTGTTGCTGGGGGGCTCTTCCATGCCCTCGTTGTCGCCACCCTCAGGCGCCTTCGGGTCTTCCTCGGTGGTGGGCGGCAGCACAACCTCGTCGGGCATTGGGTGAAGGGGCTGCTTGCCCTTGTTGTCAACCTCCGTGCCCATCTCATTGCTCTCCTCGATCTGCACACAATTCATGGAGTCAAGCACAACATAGAGTTCATGGCTAATTGAAGAGCATGTAGTTAAAACAGCATGACTGTCACTCTTCTCCTCCTCTCCACCCCCTATATTTACTCACCCTGCCCATCACTATTTACCCACCCCCTCTCTTCTCTCACTGTCAACCTTCCTCCTCCCCATCGCCATGAGCTCTAGCTCCAGCTCCAATGGCAACCCCTTCCCTTGGGGTATTGGCTGGAGGCCTTCTTCCTCGGGTGATTGGCTTGTGACCGCACCAAGTTCGGGAACACCATGGAGGTGTGCTCAAACTTCGGCTCCATGCATGACATGTAGAACGAATCTAATGCAGTGCTCATGAAGGCTGTCGGACTTCGGGTTCCGGCAGACCCTTAAGGTTCGAACACTAGGGCGCGCGCGGAAATCGCGTCCTCAACCTCTCCGTCTCACTTGGATCTAAACTACTAAAGGAATCACATAAGAGACCCAAGATTTATACTGGTTCGGGCCACCATTGTGGTGTAATACCCTACTCCAGTGTGTGGTGGATGGATTGCCTCCCGGGGCTGGTGATGATGAACCATACAAGGAAGAACAACCTCGCGAGGGTTCGTTCTTGGCTGGGGCGATGAACTGCTAGGAGGAGTTCAGTCGCCCTTCTCTCTCTCTCTCTCTCTCTCTCCCTCCCTCTGATCTTCGATCCCCTTAACCTACCAATTGATCGAACCCCTTGCTATGTGGGCGACTCGTCCTATTTATAGGGGCCCTGGTCCTCTTACCAAATATTGAGCGGGAAGGGAGCCAACAATGGCGGGCTAATTTGAAGGGGGACAGCAAGTACATCTATGCTGACTAAAGGTAGTCTTCGCATGCGAAAGACTCTGCGGTGACGCCGTGCTGGGCTCCATGGTGACCTCTGTCTCGTAGTCCGCTTGGTCCTGGTCTTGTTGCACCGAAATGGCAACCTTTGCCTGATGCCTCGGTACTCCACGGCTGCGCTTGCCCCCTTTGCACCAAAGAGGAAAGAAGGACGCTGCGCTCGCTGGCGCCCGCCTGGTGCCCTCGATCGTCATGGCTTGCGTCACTGGCACCTCGCGAGGTACCCCGCCTTGATATCTCTGTCTCCTCGCGAGCCAGCCTGAGGAGGCTGCGCCTCAGGATGCGCCGTGTCGTCCACCTCGCGAGGCTTGGCCCCTCGCGAGGGTCTTGAGTCTTGTGCCGATGAAGATGGGCCATGTTGGGCCCCTACTCGAGCCACGCCGCAGGCCGCAAGCAGGCAAGTCTGGGGACCCCCGTTCCCAGAACGCCGACAGTAGCCCCCAAGCCCAAGGCACGCACGGGCTTGGCCGTGCCGAGAGGCGAAAGGGAAAGGGCGAAGCGCCGCGGGCCCTAACAGCCTGCGGCCTTGGGCGCCGCATGGCGGTTGATTGGACGTGGGCGACTCCACTTCCCCACGACGCCTTGGTGATTGTGCAAGTTGGACAAGTCCCTGCATGCAGATCGTGTTATGATTACCTGCGATCGTGGAGGCCGACGGTTGGCCTTCGCCGGCTATAAGTACGGCACCGTGCGTGCCCTTCCGATCCATCTCTTCTTGCTCTCCCATTCGCCTTAGTTCTCGCTCCGTCTTGGTGTGATGGCTCCATCGAGGAGGTACTCGGCTGCAGAGAAGGGGAAGGCCCTCCAGGTTGGTCCTGCCTCTCCCCCGCCCAAGCGCGGTCGTGGGCGCCCTCGGAAGCATCCGGTGGCCGCCCCGGCCGCATTCGGTGGCCATAGGGGCGGCTCCCAGCGTGGCGGCGGGCGAGCCGCCGCAGCCGAAGGACGCGCCTGGGTCGCACGTTCTCCCATGCCGCGCTTTCGTGCTGTGCAAGCGCTGCCGGAGTTCGTCGTCTGGTCGGCGGAGCCGACTCGCGCTTGGCTCCCGCTCCCTCGCTTCCTCCTTGGTGAACTCCCGGCCGTTGCTCCTGGTGGCCTCTGGCTCCAGGCGGAGGGCTACTGCAGCAGGTCCTCATGCGTCGAGCTGGAGGTCTCCGCCAGCGGGGGCTTGGCCTTCACTCGTGGCTGGCAGGCGTTCGCCCGCGCTCGCGGCCTGGAGCGTCGGTGCACTCTGCACTTCAGGTTCGACGGCGACGCCACCCTCTACGTGAGGGTGTTTGGGGAAGATGGTCGCCGCGCGGGGTGCTGCCCTGAGGACGACGACCGCGTCCGTGGGCCCTGCTCCGACGGTGATGGAGGAGATAGCGCCCGCGTGGATGGCGGTATCCGCGACTCCCCAAGCTTCATCAGCTCTTCCTCAAGCGACTCCTCCAGCGGTGGCAGCAGTCCTCCCCCGCGCCGTCGAGCTTGCTTGGGAGGTGGCGGTTCGTCCGCCCGCCGTCGCGCCCCGGTGAAGCGCGAGAGGGAGTCCGCCTGAGGCCCTGAGGCAGCCCGTGTCGCCTCCGCCGGCCAATGTGAGGGGGGGCTGCGCCGGGCTCGTCTTTTTCCTTTCTCTTTTGTTCCCTGTGTAAGACAGAACAACTGCATGGAGCCCCCTTGGGGCGTGTTAGGAAACATTGCCGTTTTAGCTATTACCTTGACCTCATTTTTTGCACCTCTTGATTTCTCGCCTGTGTGTAGATAGTTTTCGACCCCTGCCGGGGGTGGGGCGACTGACCCAGGCCCTGTGTGCGCGTCGCGGTGCCCGAGGGGCACGGACTAGGAGGGGTGCTCCTGTAATGTGCCAGGGTCATGAAAACCTTCCTGCGGCTAGGGCAGAAACCCTCGCGAGGACGTCTGAGCACCATCCCTCACGAGGTTGTTTACGAGAGAAACCAAAGCGAGGAGCGAAAATCGACGAACCACAAATCAGCAACAACAACAACTTCAATAAGACTCCAAATGCAAACAAACACGTCAACTGCGGAAAGTAAATGAAAAAGCCGCGTCCGGCACCTAATCTAGTCTTCGACGTCTTCTCACCAGCGCGGAGCTAAGTGCTGCCACCGGGCGTGGGAGGGAGCCCCAGGGCCTGAGGCCGGCGCTCCTGAGACTCCGGGGCGTGTACAGCCCCACTCATTATTACGTGAGAGTGTCACGGGGCGGCGAGCTTCACAGGCTCCGGGCCTTTTCCAAAGCGATAGCTCCACAGGCGCTCGCCTTGCTTCACAGGCCCTGGGCCTTTTCAAAAAGAGATGATCTTCACAGGCACTTGCCTTGCTTCACAGGCTCCGGGCCTTTTTCCAAAGCGATGATCTTCATAGGCACTCGCCTTGCTTCACAGGCTCTGGGCCTTTTTCCAAAGCGATGATCTTCACAGGCACTCGCCTTGCTTCATAGGCTCTGGGCCTTTTTCCAAAGCGATGATGTTCATAGGCACTCGCCTTGCTTCACAAGCTCTGGGCCTTTTTCCAAAGCGATGATCTTCACAGGCAAACGCCTTGCTTCACAGGCTCTGGGCCTTTTTAGGGGTAGAACCTTCGGAGGTGCTGGATGTTCCACGCGTTCTGGCCCGGCACTCCCTCCTGAGTCTCCAAGCGCGCGGAGCCGGGCCTGGAAACATGAACAACCTTGAACGGGCCCTCCCACATGGGAGAGAGCTTGTGCAACCCCTCCCTGGAGAGGACCCGCCTGAGCATGCGGTCTCCTACCTCAAGGGTCCTGGGGCGGATGTTGCGGCAGTGGTACCGCCGCAGCGCTTGCTGATACCTCGCCACTCGCAGCGCGGCCTCCTGGCGACGTTCCTCCCCCAGCACGAGGTCCATCCCCCGCATGGCCTCCTGCCGCGCCTCGTCGAACGCCAGGACCCGCGCGGAGCGACGTCTGACCTCGTGAGGGAGGACTGCTTCCGCTCCGTAGACCAGGAAGAATGGGGTCTCCCCAGTCGGTTTGGTCGCGGTGGTGCGGATGGACCACAACACAGACTGCAGCTCATCGTACCAACCTCGGCCGCAGGCCTCCAGCTTCTTCTTGAACGTCCTGGTCTTGAGGCCCCTCAGGACCTCCGCGTTGGCTCGCTCGGCCTGGCCGTTGCTTTGGGGGTGCGCCACTGAAGCGTAGCATATCTGCATTCCAAGGTTAGCACAGTATGTTTTGAAGAGGTTACTGGTGAACTGCGAACCGTTGTCTGTGATGATGCGGTTTGGCACCCCGAACCGGCTCACGATGCCCCTGATGAACTTGACCACAGAGCCCGCGGGGCGGGTGCGGACGGCCTCCACTTCAACCCACTTGGTGAACTTGTCCACGATGACGTAGAGGTAGCGGTAGCCCCCTGGCGCCCGAGGAAACTGGCCCAGGATGTCCAGCCCCCAGACTGCGAATGGCCACGAAAGGGGTATAGTCTGCAAGCCTCCCGCCGGCTGATGGATTTGTTTGGCGTGGAACTGGCAGGCCTCACAAGCTTTCACCAGTTCGACGGCGTCATTTAGTGTGGTGGGCCAATAAAACCCACTGCGGAACGCCTTGCCGACGAGGGTCCGTGATGATGAATGATGTCCACAGTCTCCGCCGTCTATGTCTTCCAGCAGTTCCTTTCCTTGCTCCCTCAAGATGCAGCGCAGGGATACATCGTTTGGTCGCTTCCGGTAGAGCTCTCCATCCTTGATGCAGTACACCGTGGCCTGCCGTGCCACACGCTCCGCTTCCTCCTCCTTCTCCGGCAAGGTCCCTTGTGTTAAGTAACTCCGGAGCTCCGTGATCCAGCACCCCTCCTGAGGTTCCATCGTCAGGAGCAGGCGTGCTCCTGAGGCCGGGCCACAGACCGGGGCTCCTGAGGCAGGTGGTTGGGGGAGCTCCTCCCGAGGATGAGCCGTGTTTGACAATGACGGCAAGGCTGAGGGCTTGAAGAGCCGCTCCTCGAAGACACCAGGCTCCTGAGGTAACCACCTGGACACCCGTTTGGCGATGTCGTCGGCCTCCTGATTGGTGCCACGGGGCACATGCTGCAACTCCAACCCCCAGAACTGTTTCTCCATCCTGCGGACCTCCGCAAGATAGGCTTCCATGTGCTCATCTTTCGGCTCGTACACCTTGTTGGAGAAATTAACAAGGAGCTGCGAATCGCCCTCAATGGTGAGGCGTTTCACCCCCAGGGCTGCCGCGGCTTTCAAGCCCGCTATCAAACCTTCATACTCCGCTATGTTGTTGGAGACCTTTTCACCTTGCTGGACACAGAGCTGTACGGCGTAGTAGATCTTGTCCTCAGTGGGCGATATAAGCACCGCCCCAGCCCCAGCACCATGTCTGGAGAATGCCCCGTCGAAGTGCATGACCCAGCCTTCTGGCACCTCGCTCCCCGGGGAGAGGGACCGATCCTCGTCAGCCTTGAGGCCTGGTGCCTCCGTCCATTCTGCCACAAAATCCGCCAATGCTGCTCCTTTGATGACCCTGGTTGTGCTGAACTCGAGCTGAAACGCCTGCAGCTCTATGTTCCACTCTGCGACCCTTCCGGGTGAGTTAGGGCTCCTGAGCACTCTCTCCAGGGGGTATGACGAGACGACTTTGATGGGATGAGCCTGGAAGTAGTGACGCAGCTTGCGCGAGGCCACCAGTAGCACGAGGAGGAGCTTCTAAGGCATTGGGTACCGTGCCCTCGCGTCCCGTAGCACCGTGCTAACAAAGTAAACTGGGTGCTCGACAAGGCTGGGAGCATCTGGGGTTGCCGCACCCTGGGGAGGTAAGGGCGCCTCACGGGGCGACGTGGCCTCGGGAGGTGGACCATCTGGTCGGGCGGCCTCTCCTGCCCCCGGTGCATTCCTCGGTAGCTGACCCTCCTCAGCTGCGGTTGTGGCTTCTGCAGGCTTTCCTTGTTCCCGTTTTGTCCTGCCTCGGGCTGCTGCTGCGGCCTTGACTTGGCGCTCCTCCCTAACCGCCACCAGGGCTGCGCTAGTGGAGTAGGGTGTGGTGGTGAGGTACAGCAGCAGGGGCTCCTGAGGGTGCGGAGCCACCATGACTGGGGGACTGGTCAGGTACCTCTTGAGATCTTGAAACGCCTTATCTGCCTCTTCAGTCCACTCAAAGGGCCCCTTTCTCTTCATCAGCTGGAAGAAAGGCAGCGCTCGCTCCCCCAGTTTGGAGATGAAGCGCCCTAGCACGGTCACGCGCCCAATGAGTTTCTGCATTTCTCTGAGGGTCTTTGGTGGACTCATGTCTTCGACCGCCTTGACCTTCTCGGGGTTGGCCTCGATGCCGCGATGTGACACGAGGAATCCCAAGAGCTTGCCCGAGGGGACGCCAAACACACATTTCTCCGGGTTGAGCCGTAGGTTTACTACGTCGAGGCTCACAAAGGTCTCCTCCAGGTCTTGTATTAGGGTCTTGGCCTCCCGAGATTTTACTACAATGTCATCAACATAGGCTTCGACATTCTTTCCGAGCTGCTGTCCCAAGGTGATGTGCATCAGTCGCTGAAAGGTTGCCCCTGCGTTACGCAGCCCGAACGGCATGCATGTATAGCAGTATACCCCGCACGGGGTTAGGAAGGCGGCCTTATCAACGTCTTCCATGGCCATCTTGATCTGGTGATACCCGGAGAAGGCGTCCAGGAAGCATAGCAGGTCGCACTCTGCAGTGGAATCGACGATTTGGTCGATGCGGGGGAGCGGGAACGGATCTTGCGGGCATGGCTTGTTGAGGTTGGTGAAGTCGACACACATGTGTTCTTTCCCCCCCTTCTTGGGCACAACGACTGGGTTGGCCAACCAATCCGGGTATCGGACCTCGCGAATGACCCCGGCGGCCTTTAGCTTGCGGGTCTCTTGGGCGATGAAAGCCTGCTTCTCCATGGACTGCCGCCTGGCCTTCTGCTTCACGGGGCGTACATTTGGGCACACGTTGAGGTGGTGCTCGATGACACTTCTGGGGATCCCCGCCAGCTGATCTGGCTCCCAAGCAAATACCTTCTTATGTGCGTGCAAGAACTTGACCAAGGCCTCCTCCTGCTCAGGCTCAAGGTTGGCGCCTATGGTGAAAGTGGCACTGGAGGACCCATCCTCGTCGACGGGTATCTGCTTGGTCTCTGCCTTGTCCTGGGTGAATAACTGCTTCTTCTTGGCGGGCGCAGCCCCCTTGGGCTCAGGGGCCTCCGCGTTGGCGGGCCGTGCTGACGCCGCTATCTTGAAGGCGAGCTCGAGTTCTCGTAGGGCCTCCCCGATGTCCCCGCGCACAGTGAGGGTACCATTGCTTCCGGGCATCTTCATGAGGTTGTACGCCGGGTGCGTGGCGGCCATGAACTGGGCCAGTGCCGGGTAGCCGAGGATGGCATTGTAAGGAAGGCCGATGGGGGCGATGTCGAAGTCGACCGTCTCCGTGCGGAAGTTGTAGTAGGTGCCGAAGGTCACTGGGAGCCGGATCTGTCCCAGGGAGTCTAATGATCCGCCCCTGACGCCTGAGAAGGATCGGTTGGGTCACAGCCGCTCCCGGGGTATGCAGAAGAGGTCGAAAGTCTCGACCGAAAGCACGCTGAGGCCCGCGCCACCGTCGATGAGGGTTCGGGTGATGGCCACCTGGCAGATGGTGGGGGTGCACAACAAGGGGAGCGCGCCTGAGCTGACCGGGTTGGTGGGGTGGTCCTCCGAGCTGAAGGTCAGATCGACCTTGCTCGTCGCCCGGTCCGGGGGAGCCCCCTGCCATGCGGCAGCGGTGCTAACCCGGCGGGCGAAAGGCTTGACGTGCCGACTTGTGGGTGGCGCCTGCGAGCCGCCCAAGAGGGCCGCAACGACCGAAGGCATCGGTGTCGCGGCGGTGTTACTCTGTCGCGTAGGCGGATGCTGGGGTGGTGCTTGCAGCTTGTTTCCCGCCGAGCCGGTGGCGGTGTTGACGTCGGGTGGCGGGGGACGACGAGAGCGCCCACCGGCCAGGGCCGCCGGGGCGGCGCGAGCCCGCTGGCGCCGCGCATGGTTGCGGCGGCAGGAGGAGGGCGGAACGGTGGAAGACGGATCCCGGCGCACACCTACCTGGCGCACCAAATGTCGGACTTCGGGTTCCGGCAGACCCTTAAGGTTCGAACACTAGGGTGCGTGCGGAAATCGCGTCCTCAACCTCTCCGTCTCACTAGGATCTAAACTACTAAAGGAATCACACAAGAGACCCAAGATTTATACTGGTTCGGGCCACCATTGTGGTGTAATACCCTACTCCAGTGTGTGGTGGATGGATTGCCTCCCGGGGCTGGTGATGATGAACCATACAAGGAAGAACAGCCTCGCGAGGGTCTGTTCTTGGCTGGGGCAATGAACTGCTAGGAGGAGTTCAGTCGCCCTTCTCTCTCTCTCTCTCTCTGATCTTCGATCCCCTTAACCTACCAATTGATCGAACCCCTTGCTATGTGGGCGGCTCGTCCTATTTATAGGGGCCCTGGTCCTCTTCCCAAATATTGAGCGGGAAGGGAGCCAACAATGGCGGGCTAATTTGAAGGGGGACAGCAAGTACATCTATCCTGACTAAAGGTGGTCTTCGCCTGCGAAAGACTCTGCGGTGACGCCGTGCTGGGCTCCATGGTGACCTCCGTCTCGTAGTCCGCTTGGTCCTGGTCTTGTTGCACCAAAATGGCAACCTTTGCCTGATGCCTCGGTACTCCGCGGCTGCGCTTGCCCCCTTTGCACCAAAGAGGAAAGAAGGACGCTGCGCGCGCTGGCGCCCGCCTGGTGCCCTCGATCGTCATGGCTTGCGTCACTGGCACCTCGCGAGGTACCCCGCCTTGATATCTCCGTCTCCTCGCGAGCCAGCCTGAGGAGGCTGCGCCTGAGGATGCGCCGTGTCGTCCACCTCGCGAGGCTTGGCCCCTCGCGAGGGTCTTGAGTCTTGTGCCGATGAAGATGGGCCATGTTGGGCCCCTACTCGAGCCACGTCGCAGGCCGCAGGCAGGCAAGTCTGGGGACCCCCGTTCCCAGAACGCCGACAAAGGCCAGTAAAGAAGAGTTGAGCCGATGATGTCGGCATTCTGGGAACGGGGGTCCCCAGACTTGCCTGCCTACGGCCCGCGTCGTGGCTAAGCCAGCAGGCCGTACGGCCCATCTTCATCAACAAGGCATCCAAGACCCTCGCGAGGGGCCAAGCCTCACAAGGCGGACGACACAAGACCTCCTATGGAGTGGCCTTGTTGGGCAGGCTCACAAGGAGCGGAGATATCAAGGCGAGGCAAAGCTCACGAGGCTCTCATGACATGAGCCATGACCATCGGCACCAAGCAGGCGCCAGGCGGGCGCCAGCATGCGCAGCGTCCTTGTTTCCTCTTTGGTGCTAAGGAGGCCTATGCAGGCGAGGAGTACCGAGGCATCAGGCAAAGGTTTCCATATTGGTGCAACAAGACCAGGACCAGAAGGACGACAAGACGAAGGTCATCGTGGAGCCCAAGACGGCATCACCACCAAAGCCTTTCGCACGCGGAGACCGCCTTTGTCGGGATAGCTTGTACTAGCTGTCCCCCTTCAAATTTGCCCGCCGTTGTTGGCTCCCTTCCCGCTCAATATTTGGGAAGAGGACCAGTGCCTCTATAAATAGGACTAGCCACCACCATAAGCAGGGGAGAGCCAGAAGATCATCCCCACACACACAAGTTAGCCAAGCACAAGAACACCTCAACCTCATGAGGCTGTTCTTCCCATTGTATTGTTCATCATTAGCCCAAGAAGCAATCCACCACCACCACACTGGAGTAGGGTATTACACCACAATGGTGGCCCAAACCAGTATAAATCTTGTGTCTTTTTGTGTTGTGAGTTCGTCGAGTTCGCCCGCGAGATCTTAGCGAGCTAGGGCGTAGGTCGGTGGGAGGAAAAGACTTCGCACGCACCCCAGTGATCGAACCTTAAGGGTTTGCCGGAACCCCACATCCGATATTTGGCGCGCCAGGTAGGGGTGCGCCATAGCTTCCCTTCCATCAGTTTGTCGCTCCGTCGCTCCATGGCGGATGCTCGCCGTGCTCGAGCTGAGCGTCGGGCTGCCCTCATCGCTCGCGTTGCTCAGACGGCCCCCATCGGCGGGCCACCTCGTCATTCTCCATCTCCGCCATCAACACTGCCACCGGCCTGGTGCAGAACGAGCAGCAAGCGTCTTCACTGCATCCTTCGGTACGGCAGGATGGCCGCGCCGCCACTCCATCGCTGACCCCGCCGGTTCTTCGTCCCATGAACGCCACGCTCCCATGGAGGCATGAGCCGCACTCCTCGCCGCAAACGAACTCCTGCGCTACTGCCCAGTCGACGACCTCTATGAAGAGTGGCTCGACCGCATAGCCGAGCTCGCCCGCACCGCAGGGGGCTCCCCGGCACTATCCGTCTCTCTGCCTCATGCTCAGCCGGCCACGGGCGACGAGGCCGGAGGCGTGCCTCCACCACCCCAGCCCAAGGACGGCGCCTTGGCACCAAGGCGCGCGGCTCTGCGGTGTGATCCGCCATGCCCGGTGCCCGCGCGCGAAGAGAGAAGCTACCAAGAAATCCCTCGGCCGTGAGGAGCTGCACCCGCGCTCCCCGCACCGCCTCGTCAAGACCGTGCACCGCCCGCAGCGGCGCCACGCGGACCTCATCAAGACCAAGGTCCACATCTGAAGTGGGCCCCGATAACTACGGCCGGCTGCCGCGCCTTCACCCCCGAGTTGCGCAGCGTCGCCTGGCCAGGCAAGTTCAAGCCAGATCTGCCTCCTCGCTACGACGGCACCGCCGACACCGCGGAGTTCCTGCAGCTCTACGAGCTGAGCATCAAACCAGCCAACGGTGACGAGAAAGTCATGGCAAACTGGTTTCCCATGGCTCTCAAGGACGGGGCCCGCTCCTGGCTCCTGAACCTGCAACACAGCTCGATCTCCTCCTGGGACAAGATGTGCGACCGCTTCATCGCCAACTTCCAGGGCACTCGTGACCGCCCGCCGGCCGCGGGCGACCTGTGCCGTATCAAGCAACAACCAGGGGAGACCCTCCAGAAGTACATCCAATGCTTCAACAACACCCGCCTCAAAATCCCCAAGGTCACGGACGAGGCCATCATCTCCGCGTTCTCCGACGGCGTCCGTGACGTCAAGATGAAGGAAGAGCTCGCTATCCACGAGGAGCTCTGCACATCTCAGGAGCTGTTCAACATGGCGACCAAGTGCGCAAGAGCTGAGCAGGGGCGCCTCTCTCTCCTTGAGCTGCCAGCCACGGGCATAGAGGAGAAGAAAGCCAAGGCCAAGGACATGAAGCACAAGGAAGCAGCGGTCCTAGCGGCGGAGCCCGACACCAAACGGGGCAGAGATCAGCCCGGGTCATCCAAGAACAGCCGACTATTCTGCGCCTCCCACAACCTGAACACCCACAACACCAGCGACTGGCAAGAGCTCAGAGCCATACGAGAAGGACGCTACGGTCGATGCCTCGAGCGCAGCGACCGGGGCTACGACCGTGGAGGAGGACGTGGAGGCGGACGCTGGGACGACCGTGGCCCGCGCCAGGAATGGAGCGACAGGCCTCGTGAGGACCGCTGGCAAGACCATCCTCGTGAGGGGGCCTGGAGAGACCAGCCTCGAGAGGATCGCCCCCAAAGCAACGCCGGTCTTCCCCGCTGCCACCACCAAGAAGGAACAACGATCATCAGGAGGACGAGGGGCTGGGGGCTTCTAGGAGCCGCGTGCAATCGCCTGCATCTTGGGCGGCGCCCAGGCCCCAGCCTCTTAGCGGATCTTCAAACAGTTTGCTTGCGAGGTGAACGCGGTTCTCCCCAAGCTTGAGGCCGTGCGCCCGCTCAGGTGGTCCCAGTGCGCCATCACTTTCAACTCGATAGATCAGCTCAAGTGCGCGGCCACCGCCGGCGTCCTCCCGATATTGTGTTCCCCAGTCATCAGCAATGTGCAGGTTACCAAGACCCTCATTGACGGCGGTGTAGGGCTCAATGTGCTGTCCGTCGACACATTCGACAACCTCCGAGTGCCATACGAGCAGCTCCAGCCTACCAAACCTATCTCAGGAGTGACCGACGGCTCCACCACACCGATAGGGCAGGTCCGCCTACCTGTCACCTTCGGCACACGCGACAACTACCGCACCGAGCTCATCGATTTGATGTCGCCCATATCCACTTGTCGTACAACGCCATCCTCGGGTATCCGGCCCTAGGCAAGTTCATGGCGGTCACCCACCATGGCTACAACGTCCTCAAGATGCCTAGAAGCGGCGGGGTCATCACGGTCCAATGTGAAGAAAGGGATGCGGTGTGCTCCCTCAAGCGCGCCTTCCAAGCTGCAGCAATCGACGACCCCGACAGCAGAAGTGAGGGCCCTCCGGAGGCCATCCCCAAGAAGAGGCAGCTGCGCCGCGCAGGACCTAAGGAGGATGACGTCGCGGCGGGAGCCTCAGCAGGATCAGCATCTGTCCCAGGGGCTCCTCCCTCCATCGCATAGGAAGGCGCGCCCAGCAACCTCCTCGGGCAGGGCTCGGGGGCTCTCTTCTGGAGGGCCTCAGGCCTTGCCCACCTCATGAGGGAGGCGCTTGGGCACCACTTTGGAGGCATGCTACGCAGCACATTTTCCTCAGGAGAACATAGGGCAAGGGGTGCCCACCACTCAGGAGTTCATCGCCAAGACCACATAGGAACTGCAAGACGCAAGAGCCATGCGCGGCGACAGCCACTCACAGGGCGCAGCTCACCACCCAGGCGAGGGTGCTGAGCTGCGCGTCTGCATCAACATCCCAGGGCTCAACAGGGCCGCGTCTCAGGAGCGCTTCTGGCCTTCACGTGTGGGCCGTTGTGAGGGCCTGCCACACAGCTACGTTCGCATGACCCTCAACTTGCCGAGCGTGGCGTCGGCCTATCAGCGCAACATGCGGCGTGACCTGGCAGCTCAAGAGGCCAGGTACCGTGCCATCCTGGAGGAAACGGAGACGGTCTTCGGGGAGCCTCCTGAGCCCCCAGAGCCTCCCGAGGCTCAGGTCTCCGGTGGCTCATGAGGAGTCCTTTCTTCGACGCACGCCTTCAGCTGCACCAACTCTGCTTCGCCTACAGAACCAGGTGACATCTCCCAAGCTTGTTTAAGCTGGGAGTGCCCCTTGGGCTGCATTATTCCCAGGCCGCGTGGGTCCGTCCCTGCGGCATGTATCCCTTTTTCTCATGTCTTTAGCTTGCCTTGCTGGGGGCGCCCTTCGGGATGCATCATCCCCAAGCCGCTCGGGCCGGATCCAGTGGCATGTATCTTCCTGCATTTACCCAAGATGATTTGCCTTCCCTGCTTAACCTGCCTACGGTTATCGCCTGCTCGATTACCACCCGCCGTGGATACATTCACCCCATGAAATTTGCTTGCGCGTTAAAAGGGGGGCTCCTGAGCATCGCGACTCAGGAGCTCTTACTGGCTCTCCAGCCTTCACCCCTGGCCTTGACCATGACATCATGACCTGGCATACCAGCGGCGGCTGAGCTCACTCGAGGCCCGGGACCTGAGGACGTAGAGTGCTTGCACCTAACCGCCTTGCAGGAACACACAGTCACCAATAGTCTAGACCAGGCGCAACCCGCCTTGAGGTAGGGCCTTGTGAGTCCCGTGCTGGCTCGCGAGTGCCCAGATACACCTCGCAGCCTTGCCGTGCAAGCCACGTGTCAGGGCGGGGCTGTACACGCCCCGGGGCCTCCTCCCGGAGGGGCCCCCCCATCCCACACACAAGTGGAAGCACCATGCTCCGCACCGGCCGTTGACACTGCCGAGGAGCGGCTATGCCCGTACACAAGCGGAAGCACTATGCTCCGCGCTAGTGATAAACAACTGAGCGCGGCCCCCACAGTCGTACCAACCTCAGGGAGCCTAGAGCTCAGCGTCCGGCCTCACCGCAATGCCCCCCCTCGGGAGAGCCATGCGAGGGGGCTGGGCACGGGGGCTGCGCTCGAGCCACACCCAAGTGCACGCCACCCAACCAGGTCTCCCGGACCTGGGCGTCACGCGCCCCTCCCAAGGCCTCGGCGAGGGCAGGTATGGAAATTGTTTACACATCAAGGGGGACTCCTGAGCATCGTGACTCAGGAGCCTAACTGGTCACGTAGCCCCTCACTCCTTGGTCCGTCCTAGTCTCCGGTCGGCCCAATGGCGGTTGAGGTATGCGCGGGGCCGGGCCCTGCTGACGTAGAACATCAGTCTATCCTCCTGAACTCTCCCTATAATCTGTTTGCGCATCAAGGGGGACTCCTGATTATCGCGACTCAGGAGCCTAACTGGTCATGTAGCCCCTCACTCCTTGGTCCATCCCGGTCTCTGGTCGGCCCAATGGAGGTTGAGGTATGCGCGGGGCCGGGCTCTACCGACGCAGAATGCAAAGCAAATAGGAAGGAAACCGCAAAATCTCGAAGAAAATATTACAAACACATTGTCCTCACACATTGTCTTCACGATATCAAATGAAAAAGTTTAAACGCCTCCCCAAGGCCTAATGCATGTTGCAGGAACGAAACAGGAGGGTAGCCGCAGGTCACCCCCAGACGCTGCCATCACCTGCAGAAGGAGCTACCTCGTGAGCGATGTTGTCTTCGCCTTCACCACCAGGCGCAGGATCGGCGACATCACCAGACAGAGGAGCGGAGACAAAGCCGCGGAACTTTTTCAGCAAGGCCTCCACCTGACCTTGAACGGCTGCGGCGGCAGCCTCGTATTGGCCTTCAGCCACACGCTCCAGCAGCCCGTCAAGGCAAGCGCTGGGGTCGCGAAGGTGCAGGTGGCTGAAGACGCGAGTCAATGCAGCTGAAGACAGAACGCGAGCTCCTGCCTCCGCCATAGGACCGACGCCATCAATGACTTCCTCGAGCGCCTACACCAAGAGAGGAAGCAGCCGGGCAGGGCCGTCCTCGTCGGCGGCTAGCGACTTCTCCAGGCCGTGCTCGTGGATCATCTTTAGTGCCTTGCGGGACCTCTTCTCGAGATCGGCAAAGGCTGCACGGTCTTCGGTCGGGACTCGCGCCTTGGCGTCGAGTTCGGCCTCCCTTGCCTTCGCCTCCCGCTCAACCGGTTGCGCTCGGCGGCCTGCGCCCACCGCAACTCCGCCAGCTCAGCATCACAGTTCTTGACGGCGTCCTCCCGGGCCTTCATTTTTGTAAGTGCATCTAGTGCCACCCCTAGTTGGTTTTGGAGTATTGACGACAAACCTAGTTGAGGGACTAATGTGTTTGTGAGAATTGCAGGATAACACAGGTAGAAGTCCCTCATTGATTTGGTTTAGCTACCAGAGATGACCCCCAAAAATGTATGAAGACATTGAAGACAATGGTGGTTCATGAAGACATTCATGTCGAAGACAATGACATATGAAGACTCCCCATGAAGCCTTTGGAACTCTAAGACTTAGATCCTTCGTAGTTGTGTCATAGGAACCATCGTACTGTTAAGTGGGGTCCAAGAGAACCAGTCAGGATGACTGAAGTGATGCCTAATTCAAATCCTATGTCTTCGAGTGAAGATAATTAGAGAAAATCTTGTCCAGAGTCAGACAAGTTAGCTTTACTTGCAGCCCAAGTAAAGTTGCCGTGAGAGTTCAAAATCCGACCGTTAGTACACGTGTCAGTTCCTTAGTGACCCAGGGTCATTTCGGACAAATCAGGTCAGGGTTGCCAAGTGGCTATAAATAGTCCACCCCCACAACCATAAACGGTTGGCTGCTCAGATTTCAGTGCACGGCTTTTGTTGTTTGAGAGCAACCCACCTCGAAGCCTTTGAGAGAAAATCCTTAGTGAGGAGAAAAGCCCTAACCACCCAGAGCCAGAGTAATTGGGCATCACTTAAGTCTTCTTGTCTGAGTGATCTGAAGACTTATTACACTTGAGGACTGTGCATCCTCCAGACGGTTAGGCGTCGCGTTCTGAGCATCCAAGAGGAATTGTGGATTGCCGGTGAACGAAGTCTGTGAAGGTTTGGGAGTCTACCTTGAAGACTTACCAGAGTGATTGGGCAGGGTCTGTGTGACCTTAGCTCAAGGAGAAAACGGTGAGGACTGGGTGTCCTGAGCTGCGTGTTCAGGACTGGGTGCCCGGGACTGTGTGTCCTTTGGTTTAAATACCTAGCCGCTCCAACCAGACGTACAGTTGTCACAGCAACTGGAACTGGTCCAACACATCATTGTCTTCAACGTGTCACTGGTTTCATCTTCACCTCCCTTTACTTACAAGTACACATTGTGAAGCTATTGCATGCCTGCTTAATCTTCTGTCTTCACAACCTGACTGCATGATCTGTTTGGCTTCATAACTTCTTCCAACCTGATCCTCATTACACTGAAGCTATTTGTCTCTGTGCTTTCACTGTACTGTATATTTGACTATGGCTTGCATTGTGTAATCTACCTTCCGCTGCATAGTTATAGGCTTGTTCACTCTGTTTGTCTTCATAACTTCCACGTTTTGAAGACTTTCATAAAAAACGCCTATTCACCCCCCCCCTCTAGTCGATATAACGCACTTTCAATTGGTATCAGAGCAGGGTGCTCCCTTGTTCTGTGTGATTCGGTTTAACCACCTGGAGTTTTAGCTATGTCGACTGCAGGGATAATTAAAGTCTCCGCTGCGTGCCCCGTCTTCGATGGAACTGAATATCCCTACTGGAAGAATAAGATGCGCATGCATCTTGAAGCCATTGACGTTGACCTATGGTATGTCATCGAAAACGGCGTTCCCAAGGCTGGAGAAGGTGTCACTGCGGCTGATGTCAAGAAGTTCACTCAACTGGACTCCACTGCCAAGAATATTATCTGTGGTCATCTGACCAAGGGACAGTACGGCCGTGTGAGTGCCTTGAAGACATCCAAGCTGGTCTGGGACTGGCTCTCCAAGGTCAATGAAGGCATCTCAACCCAGAGAGATCAGAGAATCAGTGTTCTTCGCAATCTCTTCAACCGCTTCAAGCGAAATGACAATGAGAATGTCCAGCACACATTTGACCGGCTCACTGACATCACAAATGAGCTTCAAGCCCTCGGCGCCACTGAGATCACCAAACATGAAATCGTCAAGACGCTGCTAAGATCACTTGATAGTTCATTTGACATCCTAGCCCTGATGATTCAAGAACGTCCAGACTTCAAGACACTCGATCCGTCTGACATACTTGAGAGGCTCAACACACATGAGTTTCAGCTTTCTGAGAAAAGAGATATCTACGGACCAAACTATGGGCGAACTCGTGCCTTGAAGGCAAAAGCTGTGTCATCATCTGAAGAGGAATCTGACAGCTGTTCTGATGATCCTGAAGACATTGGAAGGGAACTTGCAATGCTAGTGAAGAAGTTCCAGAAATTCACCAAGAAGAAAGGCTTCAGAAAGTCTTCACGATCAAGCTCAAGGAATGATGAAGCTTCTGCGCATGACTACAAGAGGAAAACTTGTCACAAATGCAAGAAAACTGGACACTTCATCTCTGAATGCCCACAGTGGGACAATGAGAACAGAAAGAAGAAGAAGAGCAAGGAATATGACTCTGACGATAAGAAGACGAAGAAATACTCAAAGTCTTCGTCCAAGTCTTCCTCAAAGTCTTCATCACACAAGAAGAGTTCATCTGGCAAGGCTCGTGCGTTTGTTGGCAAAGAAATGGATTCAGAGGAGGAGTCCGCTTCTGAGGAGGCAGAGGTGGAATCTGAGGAGGAGTCTGATTCAGGCATTGCAAGTTTGGCTACAGCCTATGTCGCCAAGTCCATCTTCAACACTGAAGACAATGACTCCATCACCATCACCGATGCAAATGACAAGGATGACTCTACTCCCACCTACTACTTCATGGCACGTGGTGCCAAGGTAAACACACGCACTACTCACTATCGAACATCTAGTGACGATGACTCTGATGGTGATTCAAAACCCAGTTACAAAACACTTGCTAAAATTGCAACTGAACAACAAAAGGCCATGGAACATATTCAAAAACTGTTAGACAGAAGCGACGATCTGTTGGGTGCTGAAATGACTCGTTCTGAATCCTTAATTGAAGACATAAAAAATCTTCATGTTAAGTATCAGGAACTCGAAGATCGTCTTGAGACTCTCTCAACTACTCATGAAAAGCTTTCCTATGATTATCTTCAGAAGAAGCAAGATCTTGAGAAGTTGAGAGCGGATCATGAAGATCTTCAAAAGGAAAACGAGTCACTTCGAGCCGAACAGATCAGTTCTGCTCAGGAAGGATTTGAACCACCATGCCTTAAATGCATTGAGCGTGATAATGCTATTTCTGTTGCTGAATGTTCCACTGCTACTGCTGTTGCAATATCTTCAACTGTTGAAGTGGTAACTAACCCCTCTGCTGAGGATACCACTGCTATTGCTGATGAAAATGCTAGGTTGAAGACATTGCTTGAAACAGGGATGTACAAAAGTCTCAAAGGACATCAGACACTATGTGATGTCCTCAAGAAGCAGATTCTGAACCGAAACCCTAGCAAAGAGGGTGTTGGGTTCGTGAGGAAAATTAATGCAGATGGCTCTTACTGGAAACCTGAGCAGTACCCCAAAACCACATGGGTTGCTGCAAAGGAATCCTCATCAGATCCATCCAATCTATCTGGCTTCACTTGTGCTAATCCTATTATCATTGACGAATCCTTTGATGCAAACTATAAACTGTTTAGGAATCAGAATGGTGAAGTATTTGCCAAGTACATTGGTACTAACTGCAGGAATGGACCGCCTATGAAGAAGATCTGGGTTCCAAAAACGTGTCTTGAGAATCTTCCTGTGAATGTCCTCATGACACCTCACATGAAGAAGACAAACCTCAGACCAAAGGCTTCATATGGTCCAAAGGTTTCATACAGGCAGTGGGCTCATCTGAGTTGCACTAACACAAATGTTTTGCAGGGAAACCATGCTCAGTCTTATGAGAGCGGTTCTTCAAACCGTCATTCTCATATGACCAAAAATTATTCTGCCTATTCTTATGAGTATTATTGCCCACCTGCTAGACTGTTTGCTAGGGCTCCAAAGCCAAAATTCTCAGATGCTGCACTTAGACTTATTGCTTCTAAGCCACCCTTGAAGATGTGGGTGGTTAAGAAAGCTTAACTCTCTTTTGCAGGGAAAGGTCTCCAGCACAAAACCAAAATCTTCTGATGCTATTGCTGGGGACCTCAAAAAACTCGTGGGGCGCACGATCAAATGCCCGAATGGCATCACTATGTATTTCATATCTAAATCGCATGCTACTCTCCCTGCTTGTCCTAACCTGGATCTCAGTTTTCATAATCCACTGGTTCGTCAAATGTTTTTGCTTCACAACACTCTTGGTGAAGCCTATCCCCCTAACTGCACTGTAGGGTACGACACCAGTGACTTCAGAGTCTTCAGTATGGATTATTGACAGCGGGTGTACAAATCACATGACTGGCAAGAGAAGTCTCTTTATGGACTCAACTTTACGTCCATCTGACAAGAGCCACATCACATTCGCTGACACTGGTAAAAGTAAAGTACTGGGTCTAGGTAGAGTTGCAATCTCAAAGGATCAACACATGGATAAAGTCATGTTTGTTGAATCCCTTGGCTTCAACTTAATGTATGTCTCAATGCTTTGCGATTTAAACATGATTGTAATCTTTGGAAAATATCGTTGTCTGGTACTAATGGAATCTGACAAGTCTCTAGTGTTTGAAGGGTATCGAAAAGATGACTTGTACGTGGTAGATTTCTCAGTAGGGCCACAGCTTGCAGTTTGTCTTCTCGCAAAGGCTTCAGAATGCTGGCTTTGGCATCGAAGACTTGGGCAAGCTGGCATGAGGAACCTCCACACCCTTGCTAAGAAGAAGCATGTCATAGGCATCGAGGGCGTCAAGTTCAAGAAAGATCACTTATGCGGTGCCTGTGAAGCTGGGAAGATGACAAGGGCAAAACATCCTTCGAAGACAATCATGACCACTACTCAACCCTTCAAACTGCTTCACATGGATCTCTTCGGTCCTACCCACTACTAACTTTCTCCACTACTGCTTGCCTCTATGGCTTTGTCATTGTTGATGACTACTCTAGATATACTTGGGTGCACATAATCCTTTACAAGACTGAAGTGCAGGATGTCTTCAGACGCTTCGCAAATCGGGCAATGAACAATTATGGCGCCAAGATAAAGCACATCAGAAGTGACAATGGCACAGAATTCAAGAACACCGGCCTTGACACATATCTTGATACATTGGGCATCACTCATGAATTCTCAGCTCCATACACACCACAACAGAATGGCATCGTCGAATGCAAGAACAGAACACTCATTGAGATGGCCAGAACAATGTTAGATGAGTACAAGACACCAAGAAAATTATGGACTGAAGCCATTGACACTGCATGCCACACTATCAACCGTGTATATCTTCATAAGCTACTGAACAAGACATCTTATGAACTTCTGACTGGCAAGAAGCCAAATGTAAGTTACTTCAGAGTATTTGGATCAAGATGCTGGATCAAGGACCCTCACCACACCGCAAAATTTGCTCCAAAAGCACATGAGGGCTTCATGCTTGGATATGGAAAGGATTCACACTCCTACAGAGTCTTCAATCTCTTTCACTACAAAGTGGTTGAAACAGTGGATGTGCGGTTTGATGAGACCAATGGGTCACAAAGAGAGCAACTACCATATGTACTAGATGAAGTTCCAGCCAGTGATTCAATCAAGCTAATGGGAACTGGAGAAATTATACCCTCTGAAGCTCATCCTGAAGAAGAACTTATCATCTCAACACCTGATCCACATGAAGACAATGCTTAGCCTGAAGACATTCCTCCCCATGACAACGTAGATCAGCAAGAGCAAAGTCTTCGACCCCTACATCCTCGTGTTGCCAATGAAGTGCAAATTGACAGAATAATTGATAGCATCAATGCACCCGGTCCACTGACTCATTCAAAGGCAACTCAACTGGCAAACTTTTGCGGACACTTTGCATTTGTTTCAATCTCAGAACCCAAGAAAATTGATGAAGCCTTTATGGAACCTGAATGGATTCAAGCTATGCAAGAAGAGCTTCAACAATTTGAGCTGAACAATGTATGGGAGTTAGTTAAGCGTCCTGATCCACGGAAGCATAACATAATAGGCACCAAATGGATATATCGCAACAAGCAAGATGAGCATGGCCAAGTCGTTAGAAACAAGGCTCGTCTCGTTGCTCAAGGATATACTCAAGTGGAAGGCATCGACTTCGATGAAACATTTGCTCCTGTGGCCAGACTTGAAGCCATCCGTATACTGCTGGCCTATGCAAATCATCACAACATAATCCTGTATCAAATGGATGTAAAAAGTGCCTTCCTCAATGGCAAAATTGAAGAAGAAGTGTATGTTGCGCAACCACCTGGGTTTGAAGATCCAAAACATCCTGACATGGTGTACAAGCTCAAAAAGGCACTATATGGCCTCAAACAAGCCCCTCGGGCCTGGTATGATACACTCAAATACTTCCTGAAGAGCAAAGGCTTCATACCTGGTTCCCTGGATCCCACTCTCTTCACAAAGACATATGATGGTGAACTGTTTGTGTGCCAAATATACGTGGATGACATTATCTTCGGCTGCACCAATCAGAAGTACAGTGAGGAGTTCGGATATATGATGCAAGAGCAATATCAGATGTCTATGATGGGGGAGCTGAAATTCTTCCTCGGTCTTCAGATAAGGCAACAACGCAATGGCATCTTCATATCTCAAGAGAAATATCTCAAAGACCGCCTGAAGAAGTTCGGTATGCAAGACTGCAAAGGCTTCACAACACCAATGCCAGCCAAACATCATCTGGGTCCTGACGACAATGGTAAAGAGTTCGATCAAAAGGTATACCGCTCCATGATTGGTTCTTTGCTTTATTTATGTGCATCTAGGCCAGATATTATGCTTAGTGTTTGCATGTGTGCTCGGTTTCAAGCGGCACCAAAGGAGTCGCATCACTTAGCAGTGAAGCGAATTCTTCGATATTTGGCTCACACACCAACTCTAGGGTTATGGTATCCAAAGGGCTCAGAGTTTGATCTGGTTGGATTTTCGGACGCTGATTACGCTGGTGACAAGGTTGATCGGAAGTCCACATCAGGCACATGTCATTTCCTGGGCCGATCTCTTGTCTGTTGGTCTTCAAAGAAGCAGAACTATGTATCTCTCTCCACTGCTGAATCTGAATACATTGCTGCTGGATCCTGCTGCGCTCAGCTTCTATGGATGAAGCAAACCCTCAAGGATTATGGCATTCATCTGAAGCAAGTGCCACTTTACTGCGACAACGAAAGCGCAATCAAGATCGCCAACAACCCAGTTCAGCACTCGAAGACAAAGCACATTGAAATTCGTCATCATTTTCTCAGAGATCATGTTACAAAGGAAGACATTGATATCATACACGTCAACACTGAAGAGCAATTGGCAGATATCTTCACCAAGCCCTTGGATGAGAAGAGATTTTGCAAGTTACGGTGTGAGCTAAATATCTTGGAATCCTCAAATGTCCTGTGATCAGGCACACATCCTAACACTTATGCATGATGATGACTTAGATGTGCAACACACAAAGTAACGTATATCTTCAATCAATGAAGACATACATTCTAAGTGTGAATACATTAACGTGTAATTTGACCTCGGAGCGCCACGATAATTGTGCGCCGTGTCTGGGTCCAATACTTCCTATACGGTGGGTAGCGCCACCACCAAAAAAATTCTGCTTGAAGTGTTTTACTCATGGCATTACATTTGCTATGTCTTCACATTTGGTTTGGCTTCAATCTCAACATGTCTTCATGATTATCTTCACTACGTTGATTATATATGCACTGGTGTTCTGTCCTCTACAGCATTCACTTATAGCTATGTCTTCTTGTCTGAATCTTTTGAACTAAGTGAATGTGATCGGACCCTAACCTCTCCATGCTTCCTACCTCAAACTCTATCTCTCCAAGTCATATGCACTCTATTGAAACTGTCGAATGTCTTCACTGCATCCTTGTCAGAAGAAGACACAGAGACAAACTTTAAAACAGGTTTCAATGTTTTTTCCATCAACTAGAACTCCGGAGAAGTAGGAACGACTCCCGACAGACCAGGCGTGCGTGGGGTGAAACTGCCCCCACAATTCCGCATGCTGGCCACATACTGATCAGATGCGAATCGCCAGGGGCACCTGAGTAATAGCGCAGTGCCGCCCATATCCCTATAAATACACGTTTCACTGCGGTCATTATCTCTTCTTCCTCCCTCGCACAAACCCTAGCACCACCGCTAACTCGCAACAACGCCGGCGACGAAGTGCTTCACTGCTGCGACCTCTCCGACGCCGTTCTCACGCCGACAGCGGACATCAGTCTCTCCGCCGTCGCCCTAAGTGTCTTCCGTCGCCAAGTTAGGGCACGGAGGATCGAACTGCTCGGCCTCACCTCTCTTTTCGTCTAGCAGTTCCAAGTCTGGTAAATAACAAGCTTTTTACAGCCTCTTTTGATCCTATTGATCCATCACTTTCTGCCAAAAGAGGTTTCTATTCCTTCAAGTTTCATTCCTCTTGTCTGAATCTCATAACTTGCCTAGCATATTCACTTGTTCTTCATGAAGTAGTTAGATTCCTCACTTGTACTGATCTATGGGTTCGTACAAATCTGGAACCAACTTCTTTTCTATAAAGTGAATGTCTTCGCATGATGAGGTCAATGTCTTCTACACTGATTTATCTTCAAAATCTTCTGAGAATGCATAAGACCTCTTCCCCTTCCCTCGCACCTTAATGCTGTCACAGGTACATGTCCGTGGGAGAATCTTTTGGTTCTCATAGTCTGCATTCATTTGCAGAGTTCCTACAGCGTCACATCGATTCACCCGAAGCAAGTTCCTGTTGGTCAAGCAAAAGGAAGCCTTTGAAGCCTTTGAAACCTTTGAAGCCTTTGAATCTTTTGAAGCCTTCCAAGTTAAGCTTCATGGCATCTGAGAAACCATCAAGGAAGGGAGGCAGACAGAGACGGGGTGACACATCTAAGGATCTGCCTGAAGATTTGGCAGAAACGTACCAAACAGATCCTGAAGAAAGCTATGCTCAGCGCAAGACACGAATCCAATGGATTCGCAGGTATTGGGCAGAGTAGTGGTTCCTATACCGCTTCGTCACCAAAGAATATGCAGAGAAGTGCGCCATCAAGAGGCCATGGGGAGATGCCTTGTACAAGAATCTAGTACCCCGAACCAGAGACGAAGCCATTGCTCAAGGCTTCTTTCCATGCATGGTCAGGGGTCAACAGCCAGCTGATGCACATCCATCATCCCTTCTCTGGTGTCGCGATGACACTCTGTTCAAGCGCAACTTCCAATTTGCCCAGAACTCTGCGAAGCAGAACAAGAAGGAGTTTGGATTGGACTTCAACCCTGGTCCCTCCAGACCAAGGGCAGATGGCACACGCGACGCTAATCCCAATGTCATCGGGCCATTTGCCAATCTCGACGGCCTCATCACTCACATTATAGTCCAAGGGACTGCCGTGAACGACCCTCCAGCAGACACTGAGTCTGATGATGCTCCTACTGCCCCAGAGCCGAAGCAGATGAAAAAGAAGCCAAAAGCTTCCAAGCCAGTCGCCTCCCCCAAGATCTCCAAAGCGAAGCCATTGGCCACTGCACCTCCTGAAGCCAGTGTGCAGTCTGAAGACTTATCAAGAGTCTCCAAGCCTCAAGAAGCAAAGAAACCACAGCCACACACCAGCAAAGAGCTAACTGTCGCTGCCGTTCTTCGCTGCGAAGCCATTGATCTGTCCAGTGACGAAGATCTTGGTGATGACGCTCTTGAGCAGCTCATCAAGAGCAAGGAGGAGGCTGAAATCTTCAACAATCTGCCTCTGTTCGATGCAAAAATCATCCACAACTTCATAGATGAGTGGTTTGACACACCCAACATCAGCTTTGATGATCTGCAGCTGCCCATTGGCCTCAGCGTAGCCTTCCAAGGAGCTATCGCTTCAGAACTCGCCATTGCCCAGCGCATCGTGGAGCTGAAGCAAAAGATAGATTTTGAAAAGGCTCAGTTCAAGCAGAACATGGCCACGCTCAGTGTCCAAGAAATCAAAGACTTCAAAGTCATGCTGCATGAGTTGAAGGAAAACTTCATGCAGAAACGTGCAGAGGCTCAGGGTTCACGCGAGCGCATGAAGAATTTGGCTGATCTCTGCGTACAGGCCTACAATGAGGCCGAGAAGCGAAAGGCACTTGGGCGTCCCGGCATCGACCCCAGGATGGCCGCCAAGAAAAAGAAGACGCCCACCGTGGCTGAAGAAGAGGCCCCACGTCAAGAGGCTGTTCCAATTGTCCTTCCCACCGCCAAGCCAAGCTCGAAGCCAAAGCGCTCACCCGCTTCAGAGCTTAAGAAGACAAGGACAGCCGAAGCTAAAGCAATGAAGAGGAAACACTCTGAAGCCTCTCCTTCAGACCCCACCATCAAAAAGCGCAAGTCCAAGAAGTCTCGGGCTGCTCCCACAGAGCCCTTGATTGTTGAACCCCTTTCCGTTCGCCGTCCTCATGAGGATCGTCAGATAACCGTCCATGAGCCTGCTCTCACCGAGGCTCAGCATGATGAAGACATTCCAGCAGCCGACCCCACCGCTGCTGAAGACATTGGTCTCCAAGACAATGTACAAGATGATGCAGTCCTTCCTCAGCTTGAATCGAGTGAATTGCTCAGCATTGGTCGTCCCCTGACGCCAATCACACAAGATGCATCATGGGTAGATCGCCCACAGGAGGAAGAGGATGAGCCCTAGCCCACTGCAGCTCCACCGGCGTCGCCTGCATTCCGTAGGCTTCGCAGAGGACCAAGGGCTCAGACTGCTGACGACATTCCGGCTGCATCAGCCGAAGCACAAGCAGAAGAGCATGAAGAACCTCAAGCTCCATCTCCCCCACACCAGCAAGAAGAAATTCTCAAGGAGGCTGACACCACTGCGGCTGCCACACACAATACTGAAGCCTCTGTGGAACCAGACCAACCAACAGCTTCAAGAGATACTGAAGCAACTGCCTCTGACCCTTCTGTGCCTGTGTCTGCTGCCGGACCACAGTTCAATTATCATATTGCGCACAGGCCCCAGGTACAGAAGCCAATCCCACGACTGCCAAGGTTCCCAGGTCCAGCCACAGCTCCTGGCTCCTTCAATGTCAATAGCTTCAGGGCAGACAACACTTTCTTCAACCGCTCCAAGAACCCTTACTCAAGAGAAAAGATTGTGTCAGATAGGTTCTGGAGCTACCCACAGCGCAGCTACTACTCCTGCGTCCTCTACAACCACAACCGTATCTTTCCACATCAGCGCCTTGAAGTTGAAGCTTTTGCTGGTCTGCCTGGTCTGGAAGAAGCCCTGGACTGCTTCAGGCAAGTTGGCCTGCTGCCGTTTGTCACGGATGAAGAGCACTGGAATGAAGAGCTTCTGCTTCAGTTCTATGCCACATTGCACATTAAGGGCTACAACAGAGATCCGAAGACTTGGGTCCTGGAGTGGATGACCGGCAACGTCCATCATGAAGCCAATGCATTTGATATCATTGAGCTCACCGGCCTACCCACTCCAGGCGAACTCTTCGAAGAAGGCTGCCAACTCCATACTGAAGCAGTTGAGAGCATATTTCAGCGACCTGAGCCGAATATGAGTCAGATGCTCTCAATGATGAAGCCATTGCCTTCTGACGCACCTTACCCAACGGAGTTCTTCGTTGAAGACTTAGAGTACCTGCCTAGAACTATCTATCACATCATCAGGCGGACTCTATGGCCCATTAAGGGGCACTCTCGATATGCCAAGGTTGAAGGTGCCATGAAGACTCTCATCTTTTGCATCCTACATGGCAAATGCTTCAATGCCCAGGATCTCTTCATACGTCAACTTGCTGCGTCTGGCTCAGATCTCTTTGGTCTGAAGATTTATGCTCCATGGGTTATGAGGCTAATCAAGCTCCACTCTGCGATATCATATCAGCCCTCAGCCCGCAACCACAGAATCTTCTTACCCGATGTGGACACCTCTGCTGAAGCCATTTATCCTGAGCCTGCCAAACAGCCACTAAGTCTTCAGAATGCAGAACACCAAAGCTTCACTCAACATGATGAAGGTGTTGAAGCCATTTCCAGAGTCTATCCAATGGATGGCACCACACGTGCCCCTGCATCCACTGAAGCCACTGACAGCGAAGCTGGACAGAGACCCAAGAAACGCGCTCGAACACTCACTGATCGTGAACTTCTTGTGGCTCTGCATCAAAAGCAAGATAGGCATCACGACTGGCTCAAGAGGCAGATGCACAGTCTCATGCAAGACGTCAATCGCATCAGGAATCTGGCCACCAAGAACGCCTTCGTCGCACACGAAACCTGTCGCCGCACTTGGAAAGGCCTCACAATGATGTGCACTGAAGCTGAATTGCAAGAGGATGGCTTCAAGGAGCGTTTCAAGTTTGACTCCACACCCCCCAGAAGAGCTGTGTTGCGTGGGACTCCTTCACTTGAAGAATCCGAGTTCTCTTCCTCTGCTGCCACAGTGACGGGGAAAATCATTGAGGAAGAAGACGACACCACATCACCACCAATGTCTTCAGCCCGCGTCGTCACTGCCCCAAGCCCACCTGCACCACCAAACGTCTCCACCGACCCTGCTGCGCCTGGGAACGCATAGAAAACTCTATGTCTTCAAACCTTTTTGGTCATCACTGACAAAAGGGGGAGAAGCATATGATGTTTATAGTCTTCAAGCGGGTCAATAATATGGGCGGGTGCTGTATATTTTGCATTTTTGCTTCGTGCTTACAACTCTCGTTTTTGCTACATTTGGTTCTTTGAGTTGTAACACTTAAACTTGATGGTCGTCTGCTACTATGTTTGCCACTGTGTTCTTGCGAAGATAAATTCCGCATGTACAACGATAATTTCCGCACTCTTATCATTTCGCAGACATCCATTTTTCATTATGCATATCATTATCTTCATATATCTTTACGTGCATGATGGATTGTCATCATAAGTTGAAGCGGATTCCCACAAATACAACCTGCTGTGTGCATTTGCATTCCAGAAGCAAATCACTTAATATGCACATCTTCAGGGGGAGCCCTTGCAGCTTATGAAGACAATTCCTTTACAATTTCACAAATTATATTCCCCGTTGAAAACTTCAACCAGTTTGTCATCAATCACCAAAAAGGGGGAGATTGTAAGTGCATCTAGTGCCACCCCTAGTTGGTTTTGGAGTATTGACGACAAACCTAGTTGAGGGACTAATGTGTTTGTGAGAATTGCAGGATAACACAGGTAGAAGTCCCTCATTGATTCGGTTTAGCTACCAGAGATGACCCCCAAAAATGTATGAAGACATTGAAGACAATGGTGGTTCATGAAGACATTCATGTCGAAGACAATGACATATGAAGACTCCCCATGAAGCCTTTGGAACTCGAAGACTTAGATCCTTCGTAGTTGTGTCATAGGAACCATCGTACTGTTAAGTGGGGTCCAAGAGAACCAGTCAGGATGACTGAAGTGATGCCTAATTCAAATCCTATGTCTTCGAGTGAAGACAATGAGAGAAAATCTTGTCCAGAGTCAGACAAGTCAGCTTTACTTGCAGCCCAAGTAAAGTTGCCGTGAGAGTTCAAAATCCGACCGTTAGTACACGTGTCAGTTCCTTAGTGACCCAGGGTCATTTCGGACAAATCAGGTCAGGGTTGCCAAGTGGCTATAAATAGTCCACCCCCACAACCATAAACGGTTGGCTTCTCAGATTTCAGTGCACGGCTTTTGTCGTTTGAGAGCAACCCACCTCGAAGCCTTTGAGAGAAAATCCTTAGTGAGGAGAAAAGCCCTAACCACCCAGAGCCAGAGTAATTGGGCATCACTTAAGTCTTCTTGTCTGAGTGATCTGAAGACTTATTACACTTGGGGACTGTGCATCCTCCAGACGGTTAGGCGTCGCGTTCTGAGCATCCAAGAGGAATTGTGGATTGCCGGTGAACGAAGTCTGTGAAGGTTTGGGAGTCTACCTTGAAGACTTACCAGAGTGATTGGGCAGGGTCTGTGT
The DNA here is from genome assembly GCA_034509565.1 of Triticum monococcum. NCBI lineage: Eukaryota > Viridiplantae > Streptophyta > Magnoliopsida > Poales > Poaceae > Triticum > Triticum monococcum. The sequence continues at coordinate 303,552,774 of CM067845.1, read as the reverse complement.
GACCTTAGCTCAAGGAGAAAACGGTGAGGACTGGGTGTCCTGAGCTGCGTGTTCAGGACTGGGTGTCCGGGATTGTGTGTCCTTTGGTTTAAATACCTAGCCGCTCCAACTAGACGTACATTTGTCACAGCAACTGGAACTGGTCCAACACATCATTGTCTTCAACGTGTCACTGGTTTCATCTTCACCTCCCTTTACTTACCAGTACACATTGTGAAGCTATTGCATGCCTGCTTAATCTTCTGTCTTCACAACCTAACTGTATGATCTGTTTGGCTTCATAACTTCTTCCAACCTGATCCTCATTACACTGAAGCTATTTGTCTCTGTGCTTTCACTGTACTGTATATTTGACTATGGCTTGCGTTGTGTAATCTACCTTCCGCTGCATAGTTATAGGCTTGTTCACTCTGTTTGTCTTCATAACTTCCACGTTTTGAAGACTTTCATAAAAATCGCCTATTCACCCCCCCCCCCCTCTAGTCGATATAACGCACTTTCAATTTTCTCCTCCCTCGCTTGGTGGCAGCGTGCTTCTTCGGCGTGCTTGGCGCGCAGGCCCTGCAGCTCGTCCTCCAGCACCTGGCAGCGGTCGCGGGCGGCCTCGGCGTCTTTCAACGCCATCTCACGATCGGTTGCGGTGTTGGCGGCACTCTGCTTCTCCTTCTCAGAAGCCGCAGTGGCTTGGCCCAGCGCCGCGCGAACCGCCAAGTCGGAATGGAGCCAGCCTGAGGCCAGCTCCAGACGCCCGGCCACAAGGCGTGGGTCTGCGCCCAGGAGATCCGCCTGCATCCGGGTCATCTCCGAGAGAGCACGTTCCAAAGTAGCAGCAGGAATAGAAGAACCTGGGAGTGGAGGTGCAGAAGTGGGAGGAGGCGACATCGTCACCAGGGTCTGGGAGACCGCGACTTCCGGAGCAGCTGGAACCTCATTGGCCGCACCAGGCGCCGGCAACTTCGGAGCTAGCAAGGCCATGGGGGCTGGTTCCACGTGGCAATGCTCCTCTTGGCCCCGCGAGGACGATCGGGCTGGGGAGATGCGGGCGCTGCTACCCCCTTTCTCTGAGAAAGGAGGCACAGACGCTGCATCCTCCTTCATCTTCTTCGCAAAAGACATCGACCTGACCAACCAAGGGCCAGCATCAGGAAATGAAGAGTGCAAACAGGGACAAGGCGAAGCTTGAGACACTTACTGATCCACCGCGACATACTTCCGCTTAGGAAGCCTAAAGCCTGACAGCATCGTGGCGGAGGCGACATCACGAGGCACCAATGATGACCTACCCCTCGTCGGGATGGGGGGTTGCTCCCTCTCCCTTTGGTGAACGTCGGCCTCGGCATCGTCAGGGAGGGCACGAAGGATCTCGGCCTTGCTCAGAGGGGAAGTCTCCCCCACCTCTTCCAGAATCTTCTCCGGGTCCACCTCCTCTTCCCCCTCCCCGCGGGGCTCGTTAGAACACACCTCCACCGGTTTCGGTGCCGCGGGGGTTCCTAGGAGCGCCGGCGGCACCAACCCACGCGCGTCAAAGGTCGTCCTCGAGGCGACGAATTCGTCCCAATCCCTGTGTTGGAACAAGGGGACGAAGGCGCTTGGTGGGTACTCCTGGTTGTCCCCGACTATGAGGCGCATAACAGCGGCAAATTCATTGTCAGGCAGGGCCCCCGGCCTCAGGCGGGTCTTGTTTACCTCTTCTTCAAGCTCCCACAGGGGGCGTGCACGCGCCTAGAGTAGGGCTACTCGCGGTGTCAAGAACTCCCTCAGAAGCATGACCCCTGTAACCTTTGACGCCCTCGCGTTGCCCGGCTTCAGGTCGGTCACCATCTGCCCCAACACAGACGATGCCCGCTCATCAGCAAGCTCCGCCCTGGGCCACCCCCCGTGGAGAGAGGGCGCCACCGTAGGCAACGCCAGACGCGGATCGGCGCACTTGGCGTCCATCATGACCCATTTGGACCGAATGTTGTCGGCCGTCTTCCCGGTGCTCGATATCGAGTTGGCCTTGCCAGATGCGATGAAAGTTAGCGCATCCAGAGATGTGACCCTCGCTGACACGGAGGAAGAAGAAATGGCGCAGGAGCGCCACGGACGGCATCACGCCTAGGTATGCCTCATAGTAGTAGGCAAAGATGGACATGAGGAGGACAGAGTTGGGATGGAGATGCAACGCCTGCAGCCCGTAGTGGTCGAGGACCTCGTAAAAGAAATCAGAGAAGGGAGGAACCAACCCGACAGCGACACTGCTTGAGAAGAAGGGGAAGAAGGTGATTTCCTCGGGCTCTGGCACGTCGGAGCCAAGCCGGAGCTCGGTCTCCCCCACTCATTACTTTCGCCCGCCGTCAGCAGGCGCATAGAGGCGAGGCTCTTCTCCATGACGAAGGGCGCCTCAAGGGCCGGCTCATACCAAGCCGACACTGAGGAAGCCTTGGCCTTGCGTGGCACCATGGATCGCAGCTACGGGATGAGATTGGAGCGGATCTGGAGATAGCGGTGACAGAGAGCAAGGAAGGTGATCTGGAGCAAGGCGAGGAAGAAGCAATGAAGGCAAGTGCTACCTACGCCAGCCTTTTTTCAAGTCGTGCAGTTGCCGAGGCAGCGTGGGGAAGCGGAGATGCCCATGTCCAATCAACTGCCATGCATCAACCGAGGCCGCAGGCTTTTGGGGGCCCGCGGTGCTCCGTACTTGACCCCTGGCTTTGCCGCGAAGCCAAGCCCGAGCGGACCTTGGGCCCGAGGACTACTGTTGGCGTTCTGGGAATGGGGGTCCCTAGACTTGCCTGCCTGCAGCCCGCGGTGTGGCTAAACCAGCAGGCTGTACGACCCATCTTCATCAACAAGGCATTCAAGACCCTCGCGAGGCGGACGACACAAGACCTCCTCTGGAGTGGCCTAGTTGGGCAGGCTCACGAGGAGCGGAGATATCAAGGCGATGCAAACCTCACGAGGCTCTCGTGAAGTGAGCCATGATGATCGGCACCAGGCGGGCGCTAGGCGGGTGCCAGCACGCGCAGCGTCCTTGTTTCCTCTTTGGTGCTAAGGAGGCCTGCACAGGCAAGGAGTACTGAGGCATCAGGAAAAGGTTGCCATATCGGTGCAACAAGACCAGGACTAGAAGGACGGCAAGACGAAGGTCATCGTGGAGCCCAAGACGGCATCACCACCAGAGCCTTTCGCAGGCGGAGACCGCCTTTGTCACGATAGCTTGTACTAGCTGCCCCCTTCAAATTTGCCTGTCATTGTTGGCTCCCTTCCCGCTCAATATTTGGGAAGAGGACCAGGGCCTCTATAAATAGGACTAGCCACCACCATATGCAGGGGAGAGCCAGAAGATCATCCCCACACACACATGTTAGCCAAGCACAAGAACACCTCAACCTCAGGAGGTTGTTCTTCCCATTGTATTGGTCATCACCAGCCCAAGAGGCAATCCACCACTACCACACTGGAGTAGGGTATTACACCACAACGGTGGCCCGAACCAGTATAAATCTTGTGTCTTTCTGTGCTGCGAGTTTGTCGAGTTCGTCCGCGAGATCTTAGCGAGCTAGGGCGTAGATCAGTGGGAGGAAAAGACTTTGCGCGCACCCAAGTGCTCGAACCTTAAGGGTTTGCCGGAACCCCACATCCGACAACTGATTCTTGACCCAGCGAAGGGCGTGATGGCAGTTGACATCATTCACTGGGCCATGAATCAGGCCGTCTCCGATGACGCTAAATAGAGGAAGAAGTGGTGCAAGTACAAGACCTGCTGGGATCCTAATGACCGTCCTGCCGTAGTGTACTAGGAGACGGCTATCGCACCGCCGGCGGTCATCGGTGGGGAGCCTAAGGAGGAGGAAGAAGAAGTGGTGCAGATGCCAACGAGGGCGCTGGAGCCAGGCCGTCGTACCTGGCAGATCGACATCGAGTCCGCAGAGGACGACAACGACGACCCGCTGGCCTGCACGATGATGAAGAAGAAGATGAAGGCCAGCGGCTCGACTAGCTGCTCCGCACGCCGGTGACGGCCACCGCAGTCAGCCGGTGTCCGTTGTGTACCCCCTATCCCCTATCCCCCAATCCCCCTTCTACATTCTGATCTTACATCTATGAACTCGTATGAACTACTATGAACTAGTATGAACTACTATGAACTAGTATGAACTACCCCTATGCTTATCTACCTCTATTCCCCATTCCCCTCCGCCGTGGGTCGAATCTAGTGTGCATGTCGAAGAGAGAGAAGTGCCTACCGCCATTGCCGCAGGCCAACTGCTGATCCGCTACCCGGTGATGGTGTCTGGTGGTCTTCTTCCTCTGCTCCGACCCACCACAGAATATGTAGGAACCAATATGAGCATCCAGGTTCCGCTATTGGTTATTGACCGGAGATGTGTCTCGGTCATGTTTACATAGTTCTCGAACCCGTAGGGTCCGCACGCTTAACGTTCGATGACGATTCGTATTATGATTTATGTGTTTTGGTGACCGAAGATTGTTTGGAGTCCCGGATGAGATCACGGACATGACGAGGAGTCTCGAAATGGTCGAGAGGTAAAGGTTGATATATTGGACGATAGTATTCGGACACCCGAATGGTTTCGGAGTGTTTCGGGTATTTTTTGGAGTACCGGGAGGTTACCGGAACCCCCCAGGGGAAGTAATGGGCCACATGGGCCATAGGGGAGAGACAAGGCAGCCCACAAGGGGGTGGCACGTTCCCTCCATGGGGAGTCTGAATTTGACAAGGGGAGGGGGCGAGACCCCCTTTCCTTCTCCCTCTCCCTCTCCTTCCCCCTTTCCCCCTCCTATAGCAGGAAGGGGGCGAATAGGACTAGGAGTCCAAGTGGGTTTCCCCACTTGGCGCGGCCCCTAGGCCGGCCTCCTCCCCCTCTCCTCCTTTATATACGGGGGCAAGGGCCACCTCTAAGGCACATCAATTGTAATTAGCCATGTGCACCCCCCCCCCTCCACCATTTACTCCTCCGGTCATATTGCTGTAGTGCTTAGGCGAAGCCCTACGTGGATCACTTCACCATCACTGTCACCACACCGTCGTGCTGACGAAACTCTCCCTCGACACTTTGCTTGATCAAGAGTTCAAGGGACGTCATCGAGCTGAACGCGTGTTGAACTCGGAGGTGCCATACGTTCGGTACTTGATCAGTGAATCGAGAGGAAATTCGACTACATCAACCGCATTAAACAAACGCTTCCGCTTTCGGTCTACGAGGGTACGTGGACACACTCTCCCCTCTCATTATTATGCATCTCCTAGATAGATCTTGCGTGATCGTAGGATTTTTTTTGAAATTGCTTGCTACGTTTGAGGGAGTCCTGGACTAAGGGGTCCTCGGGCGTCCGGCCTGTTATCTATGGGCCGGACTGATGGGCTGTGAAGATACGAAGACCGAAGACTACACCCGTGTCCGGATAGGACTCTCCTTGGCGTGGAAGGCAAGCTTGGCGAACAACTATGAAGATTCCATCTTATGTAACCGACTCTATGTAACCCTAGATCCCCCCGGTGTCTATATAAACCGGAGGGTGTAGTCCGAATAGGGGATACTCAATACCTTAGTCATACAGGCTAGACTTCTAGGGTTTAGCCATTACGATCTCGTGGTAGATCAACTCTTGTAATACTCATATTCATCAATATCAATCAAGCAGGACGTAGGGTATTACCTCCATCAAGAGGGCCCGAACCTGTAAACATCATGTCCCTGTCTCATGTTACCATCAACCTTAGACGCACAGTTCGGGACCCCCTACCCGAGATCCGCCGGTTTTGACACCGACATTGGTGCTTTCATTGAGAGTTCGTTGTGCTGTCACTGAAAGGTTTGATGGCTCCTTCAATCATCAATAACGACGCTGTTTGCGGAGAAACTTTCCTCCCTAGACAGATCTTCGTGTTCGGCGGCTTCGCACTGCGGGCCAACTTGTTTAGCCATCTGGAGCAGATCGAAAGCTACGCCCCTGGCCATCAGGTCAGATTCAGGAGCTTGAACTACGTCGTGGACATCCGTGGAGACTTGATCTTCGCCGGATTCGATACCACGGTAGCCGCTCCCGATCACCCCGATGATCATGACCTAAATCTGTCATCGGGCCGCATCCAGGAGATCGCTCCTATAACCGCTCTGGCCCTAGAGCCGGAGCAGGCCGCGTCATCCAAAGACGGGAGGATTAACCCCACCATGGAGGCTGCAGATTCCATGGTGTTGGAGCCGCACATGGACCTGGTCTCACTCGATGCCTATGCCACCGGAACGCGAGCCCGAACCACGCGAGCCCGCGGACGCCGAGCTTAATCGTTTATCGATCTTCGAATTCAGCGCCGCATACATCTTCCAACACTCGCCTCTGGGCGATGTGCTAAACTCGTTAAAAAGCCTGTCCTTGGTGGAGGACTCTCAGACGCACTATATCCGGCTCGAACTAGGGGATGACGATGGAGAATTTTGCTTCCCACCCGCCACCCACTTCATAGCCACGGTCAAGGATTTGACCGACGAGCTTGATTACGACTCCGAAGACATGGACGGTATGGACAGCGATGCTGGAGAAGAAGAGGCCCAGAACCCGCCGTTCATCGGACGCTGGACGGCCACTTCCTCATATGACGTATACATGGTGGATGCACCAAAGGAAAACAGCGGCGACGACAAGGAAGACCCAGTTGAGGATAAACCTTCCGAAATACAGTCCATGCGCCGGCCTCAACGGCGCCGCTCTAAGTCATGCCACAGTAAAGATAGCAACACCGGCACAGGAGAAGATGACACTTCAGAAGGTGCCAAAGATAATGAAGACCCCATCGACACAACAAACGAACAAGATGAACGGGAAGGTGAGCAGGTTAGCCTTGTTAAACAGGCCACGCACAAAGATTCGGAGGATGATAGTTACCTTCCGCTCTCCGAGGATGAGGTGAGCCTTGGCACCGAGGATTTCATCGTGCCTGTGGAACCTCTTGAGCAGGAGCGCTTCAAGCGCCAGCTAATAGCCACTGCAAGGTGCCTGAAGAAGAAGCAGTAGTAGCTTCAAGCTGACCAAGATCTACTCAATGATAAATGGACTGATGTCCTAGCAGCCGAAGAATACGGCATCAAACGCCCAACCAAAAGCTACCCAAAGCGTAAATTGCTACCTCAGTTCGACGAGGAGGCACCAGAGTATATACCACCATCGTACAATGCGGCTGACCGGCCATCGCGTGGCTGGGACAAAATGGCAACCCATGCCGAACACCAGCCCGCCCCGCCTCATCACTCAGGCAAAGGTAAATTCACCCACGACCATACATACGACCTCCGGCAGAACCTGAAGAATAAAGTAGGACCTACCAGATCAATCTACGGATTACGAGGACGCACCTCGACACGTGACAATGACCACCTATTCGGACGTGACAAACCTAGTCATACACAGGCCGAACACCGTAGACGGACTTCATCAGAGCTGCGTCACGATACGGTCCAATACAGAGGCCCCGCACACCCTCATTGCTTCATTGATGAGGTCCTGGATCATGAATTCCCCGAAGGTTTCAAGCCCATGAACATAGAATCATATGATGGGACCACGGACCCCGTGGTGTGGATCAAATACTTCATTCTCCACATCCATATGGCATGCGGAGATGACCTCCACGCCGTCAAATACCTCCCTCTCAAACTCAAGGGGCCCGCTCGATATTGGCTAAACAGTCTGCCTAATAATTCCATTGGCAGTTGGGAGGACTTGGAAGAGGCTTTCCTCGATAACTTCCAAGGTACATATGTTCAACCTCCGGACGCTGATGACTTAAGCCATATAGTCCAACAACCCGGAGAGTCCGCCAGGAAATTCCGGACAAGTTTCCTAACTAAAAAGAACCAAATCGTTGATTGTTCGGACGCTGAAGCTCTAGCATCTTTCAAACATAGCATCCACGACGAATGGCTCGCTCGCCACCTCGGCCAAGAAAAACAAAATCCATGGCGTCCCTCACGGCACTAATGACCCGCTTTTGTGCGGGCGAGGACAGTTGGTTGGCCCGTAGCAAAAACAATGCAAGCGACGCCGGCACCCCTGAAGTTAAAAATAACAAAGACAAGTCTCGACGCAATAGATACAAGTGCCAAAATAGCGGTGACAACACCGAGGATACGGCGGTCAACGCCGGATTCAGTGGCTCTAAGTCCGGTCAGTGGAAGAAGCCGTTCCAAAAGAACAATTCAGGCCCATCCAGCTTGGACAGCATACTTTATCGTCCATGCCAGATTCACGGCACCCCAGACAAGCCTCCTAATCATACAAATAGAGAGTGCTGGGTTTTCAAACAGGCCGGCAAATTAAATGCCGAGAACAGGGAAAAAGGATCGCAAAGCAAGGACGATGACGAAGAGCCATGGCCGCTGAACACAGGGGGACAGAAGAAGTTTCCCCCTCAGGTCAAAACAGTGAACATGATATATGCCACCCACATCCCCAATAGGGAGCGCAAGCGTGCGCTTAGGGACGTCTACGCGATAGAGCCAGTCCACCCAAAATTTAATCCATGGTCGTCATGCCCGATCACTTTTGATCGCCGGGACCACCTGACCAGTATCCGTCATGGGGGCTCAGCCGCACTAGTCTTGTACCCAATAATTGATGGGTTTCACCTCACTCGCGTCCTTATGGACGGTGGTAGCAGCCTCAATCTGCTCTATCAGGATACAATGCAGAAAATGGGCATTAACCCATCAAGGATCAAGCCTACAAGGACTACCTTTAAAGGAGTCATACCAGGTGTAGAGGCCCGCTGTACGGGCTCAATCACATTAGAGGTTGTCTTCGGATCTCCGGACAACTTCCGAAGCGAGGAGTTAATCTTTGATATCATCCCATTCCGCAGCAGCTATCATGCACTGCTCGGACGAACTGCGTTTGCTCGATTCAACGCAGTGCCACACTATGATTATCTCAAGCTCAAGATGCTCGGTCCACGCGGCCTCATAATAGCCAATGGCAATACAGAATGCTCTCTGCTTACAGAAGAGCACACAGCTGCCCTAGTAGCAGAAGTACAAAGCGGCCTTCTCAAGCAGACCCTTCATTCGGCTGACGAGCCCGCAGACATCCTTAAGAGGGTCCGAACTACTCTGCAGTAGGAGAACCCGGCTCATCAGGAGCTCGACTAAGCAATCCGGCCTCCGTCTCAGTCCCGATCAAGTGGTGGCATTCGTGTCGCGCGTACATAACTACGCACTTAAAATTCCATGGGCATTGACGAAGGCACAGATAACTTGTGATCCATGGCATGGCTCAGCCGACATTGGATACACACATACTTTCACATTTACTTGTTTTCCATTCAGGTCTCAACCATAGGCCCCGTCGAGGGGTCGGGTCATCGGTTCTCTTGTAGGATAAATACACCAAGACGGCGAGAAGAGCGGACATATGGGGAACTTTTTAGGTGATTCCGTTAACAATAACTTTACCTGTTTTCCAGGACCCATATACAACTCCCCCTGGTTTCGGCATGTTAAATAGCATGCTGCTTATTGCACTATTTGTATAATTGCGCCTTGATGTACTAATTACATTACAATGAAAACAGTTTGTAGCTGGAGCTTTAGGACCCCAACTTTTCACCTTTATGTCTTTTCTGTTTTCTTTCTCTCTTTTCTTTTTCAGATTCCCTGTGGATAACCCCATCAGGAAGCACCCGTACACTTTGGTATGTTTGACGTTTGCCAGGGGCTTTATAGCACCTTACACTACAACAACAAAAGTCTGAACACTTCCTATAAGTATAGTTCGGCACCCCGAATTTAGCATTATATGCATTGGCTCCGAATCATGTCTTTGGTCAATAGTTGGGTTGCCCGGCTCCTGTGCTTGCTACCCTACGTTCCACTACATCGGCTAGGGTAGTAAAGAGAGAACTACTACGATTGTGTCCTGGTCTAAACCGGGCAAGCACCTCAGTAAAGAAAGCCGAAAACTGACTGTCATGATGCGGCGAGAGCTGGTCAGCTGTTCGGAGGTCTCAAATCATTGGAGATTTTTCCGCATTTCACGAAGGATCGGTACTTCCCGATCAGACGCTGACAGCACTCTGTTTCGTATACCAGGGGCTGCGCCTATGTTTTATTATAGGGTCTTTTACATTTGTGTCCCTAACTCGAACCCACTACTCAGATTTGCCCCTAATTTCAAAGCCTGCTCAAATTTGCCCCTACGCCGTCAAGTCTCCTTATAGAAATGTCCCTCCGTGCCATTTCCGTCAGGTCAAAGGGCTTTGACCGTTTTCTGGGCATTTGTTGGACATTTTGCCCCTGAAAAAATAAGACATAAATTTAAAAAGAAGAGAGAGAGCGCATGCTAGCTTTTTGGCCCAGAAAAGCCCAGCCAGCCCAGCCCACTGGCTGGTCATCTTCTTCGTCTTCAGAGGCTAAGGGCGTGTCCAGCCGCCCATTCACCCGAGCGCCACCGTTAACGTGGCCAACGACGGCAAGAAGCCGGACCGCCGTGTCTGCAAGGCCCGTCGTAGAATAGACCATCACCACATCGTAGATCTGGACCTCGGGTGCCTTGCAACTACGCAACCGACGAGATCACCGCCACCTCTGCCCACTGGCCACCGTCTTCGGTTTGCTGTCGTACAAGGTCCCTCGGTGCTCCCTTATCGTACAGGAGATCCATACGGTGTTGCAAAACTTCTGGACATGTCGCCGACGAGCTCTTCTTTGTCCAGCCACCTCCCCATGACGCCTTGCTTCGGCGGCCATAGGCGAGGTCCGTGTGCTCATGCTCGGCCATCCCCAGACCCTTTGAAGACTCTAGCATGCTCGCAGTGAGACGCTGATGCCGACCCCTCTCCCCCTGCTTTCTAGCCCCCTGCCACCTAGCTTTGACCACCGCCGGCCTCGGCCATGCCCGACACTCTGGCCATCCCCGCTCTCCCTGCCACTTCTATTCAACGCGGAGCAATCCCAAGAGCACAAAGGACCATTCCACCAGTCGTTTGGTCACCGGAACAGAGCTCCCCTGCCCTCCGCCGTGGTGTGTGCTCGCCGGCGGCTTAACGCCGACGGTTCGATTAGTACTAATGGGCTTCCTATGACATGTGGGGCCCATTAGCTAGATTAGCACTAATCCTACCGTGTGTTCAATATTATGCTAATTACTGAGACAAATCGGCAGGCCCTACCATTTAACAAAACTGCTAAACTAATTAAAAATAACTAGACACTTACATGTGAGGTTCCACGTGTAAGTGAGGGAGAGGGTGGAGAGAGAGGGTAGAGAGAGTGAGGGGTGAGAGAAAGTGTTTTTACTTTTTATTTTTTCTCACTCGGTCCCACTTATAAGTGACACATGGAGGCAGGAGAAAATTGTCCAGAAAACGTCAGTTAGACGGTCAAACCCCTTTGACCGAACGGAAACAGAACGAAAGGGTATTTCTGTAAGGTCACTTAACGGTGGAGGGGCAAATTTTAGCATGCTTCGAAATTAGGGATAAATTTGAGTAGGTGGTTCGAGTTAGGGATAGAAATGCAAATGGCCCTTTATTATAAAACTCCTATGGCTAAGTGAGGGCGTTCAAGCCGTATAGTCTGGTTGCCTGGTTCGTTGCGCTAAACAACTCCTTCAAGGACCATATTATTGGATCAAGATTTTTTAGATTCCATCCCGAACACCTTCGTACTACCTACGCGAGGGCTTAAGCCGACAACTGGTCAACCCTCAGATTTCATACAACACGGCCGCAGAGGAGGAAACAATCAAAACATAACAAAAATTGTATATGACAATGCGGATTTGTTGTCATCATACAAGACAAAATACGAGTAAATTCACTCGAAAATAATGTCCTTCCCGCACTGCGTGGCTACAATATGAGACCCCTCGAGGACATCCGCAAAATAGCGCTCGGGTGTACGGTGCTCCTTGCCCTTCGGCGGCCCCTTGGTCAGCTCGATGGCATCCATTTTCGACCACCACATCTTGCAGCAAGCAAAGGACATCTGGGCACCTTCAATACAGACTGACCGCTTTACAACCTCAAGTCGCGGACAGGCACTAACAAGTCGCTTCACAAGCCCGAAGTAGCTGCTAGGTACCGGCGTGGCAGGCCATAGCCGGACTATCAGGTCCCTCATGGCTAGCTCGGCCACCTTGTGCAGCTCGACCAATTGTTGCAGCTGGTTGCTGAAGGATACCGGATGTTCTGGTCCAAGATATTGAGACCAGAACAGCTTCTCCATCGAACTCAATTCCTTGGCTTGATAGAATTCAGCAACATCGGATACGCTGCGTGGCAAATCCGTAAACGCCCCTATGGAGTGAAAGTGCTAGTTATCGACTAGAGGGGGGAGGGCGAATAGGCGATTTTTAAGAAAGTCTTGAAAACATGGAAGTTTCGAAGACAAACAATAGAAATGAACCTATAAACATGCAACGGAAGGTAGACTACACTAGGCAAGCCATAGTCAAGTATTCAATGAAGGGAAAGCACGAAGACTAATAGCAGCTAGGCAGTATGGATCAGGATGGAAGATGGTATGAAGCCAATCAGAACAAATAGTCACACAGAGTAGATAAACAGATAATGCAAACAGACAATGACTTCACAAGTACCGACTATAAATGAGGAGAAGGGATGGATAGAACTAGTTGCTTGTTGAAGATAATGATTTGTTGGACCAGTTCCAGTTGCTGTCACAACTGTATGTCTGGTTAGGGAGGCTGAGATTTAACTTAGAAGACCGTGTCTTCACCTTATTCCCCTTGAGCTAAGGACACCCAGTCCTCGCCCAATCACTCAGGTAAGTCTTCAAGGTAGAGTTCCAAACCTTCATAGACTTCATTCACCGGCGATCCACAATGACTCTTGGATGCTCAGAACGCGACGCCTAATCGGCTGGAGGATTCACAGTCCTCAAGTGTAACAAGTCTTCAGATCACACAGACAGGAATACTTCAGTGATGCCTAACACTCTTTGGCTCTAGGTGTTTAGGGCTTTGTCCTCGCAAGGATTTCTCTCTCAAAGGCTTCGGAGGTGGGTTGCTCTCAGACAACAAAAGCTGTGCAGTAACTCTGAGCGGCCACCAATTTATGGTGTAGGGGGTGGGCTATTTACAGCCACTAGGCAACCCGGCCTGATTTTTCCGAAATGACCCTGGGTCACTAAGGAACTGACACGTGTTCCAACGGTCAGATTTCAAACACACGCGGCAACTTTACTTGGGCTACAAGTAAAGTTTACTCATCCAGCTCTGGATAAGATTAGCTCTCATTGTCTTTGCTCGGAGACATAGGATTTTGTTTAAGCATCACTTCAGTCACTCTGACTTTGTTCAATGGGACCCCACTTAACAGTAAGGTGGTTCCTATGACTCAACAAAGAAGAAAAGGAAACAACGAAACAACTAAGTCTTCGCGCTCCATCGTCTTCACGTGATGTCTTCTCTTGTCACAGTCTTCAATGTGAATATCTTCACATACCACCTTTGTCTTCAATGTCTTCATACATTTTTAGGGGTCATCTCCGGTAGGTAAACCGAATCAATGAGGGACTACTACATGTGTTATCCTGCCATTCTCACAAACACATTGGTCCCTCAATCAGATTTGTCGTCAATACTCCAAAACCAACTAGGGGTGGCACTAGATGCACTTACAATCTCCCCCTTTTTGGTGATTGACCAAAAACTGGTTGAAGTTTTCAACAGGGATAAAAGTATGTGAAATTGTAAAGGATTTAGGTATTGTCTTCGTAAGTAGCATAAAGGCTCCCCCTGAAGAAGTGCATATAAGTATTTTGCTTTTGAATGCAAATGCACATGGCAGGTTGTACTTGTGGAGCTCCTCTTCTACTTATGAAGACAATTCATCATGCATGAAATGATATAACGAAGATAATGACATGCATAATGAAAAATGGACGTATGCAAAATGACTTCGTGCGGAATTTATCATCGCACATGCGGAATTTATCATCGCATCACATAGTTGACGAAAAGGTAGCAGACGACCATCAAGTTTAAGTGTTACAACTCAAAAGAACCAAATGTATCAAAAGTGAGAGTTGTAAGTGAAGGAAATATGCCCTAGAGGCTATAATAAAGTTAGTATTTATTTCCTTATATCATGATAAATGTTTATTATTCATGCTAGAATTGTATTAACCGGAAACATAATACATGTGTGAATACATAGACAAACAGAGTGTCATAAGTATGCCTCTACTTGACTAGCTCGTTAATCAAAGATGGTTAAGTTTCCTAACCATGAACAATGTGTTGTTATTTGATTAACGAGGTCACATCATTAGTTGAATGATCTGATTGACATGACCCATTTCATTAGCTTAGCACCCGATCGTTTAGTATGTTGCTATTGCTTTCTTCATGACTTATACATGTTCCTATGACTATGAGATTATGCAACTCCCGTTTGCCGGAGGAACACTTTGGGTGCTACCAAACGTCACAACGTAACTGGGTGATTATAAAGGAGTACTACAGGTGTCTCCAATGGTAGATGTTGGGTTGGCGTATTTCGAGATTAGGATTTGTCACTCCGATTGTCGGAGAGGTATCTCTGGGCCCTCTCGGTAATGCACATTACACAAGCCTTGCAAGCATTGCAACTAATGAGTTAGTTGCGGGATGATCTATTACAGATCGAGTAAAGAGACTTGCCGGTAACGAGATTGAACTAGGTATTGGATACCGACGATCGAATCTCGGGCAAGTAACATACCGATGACAAAGGGAACAACGTATGTTGTTATGCGGTCTGACCGATAAAGATCTTCGTAGAATATGTAGGAGCCGATATGGGCATCCAGGTCCCGCTATTGGTTATTGACCAGAGACGTGTCTCGGTCATGTCTACATTGTACTCGAACCGTAGGGTCCGCACGCTTAACGTTATGATGACAGTTATTATGAGTTTATGCATTTTGATGTACCGAAGTTAGTTCGGAGTCCCGGATGTGATCACGGACATGACGAGGAGTCTCGAAATGGTCGAGACATAAAGATTGATATATTGGATGACTATATTTGGACACCGGAAGTGTTCCGGGTGATTTCGGAGAAAACCGGAGAGCCGGAGGGTTACGGGAACCCTACCGGGAGAAGTAATGGGCCTTATGGGCTTTAGTGGAGAGAGAGAAGGGCTGCCAGAGGTGGGCCGCGTGCCACCTCCTCCCTGGTCCGAATTGGACTAGGGGAGGGGGGCGGCGCCCCCCTTTCCTTCTCCCACTCCACCTCTTTCCCCCTCCTAGTAGGAGTCCTACTCCTACTAGGAGGAGGACTCCTCCTTGGCGCGCCACACCTGGCCGGCCGGCCTCCTCCCCTTGATCCTTTATATACGGGGGCAGGGAGCACCCCAGGACACACAAGTTGATCCACGTGATCGTTCCTTAGCCGTGTGCGGTGCCCCCTGCCACCATATTCCACCTCGATCATATCGTTGTAGTGCTTAGGCGAAGCCCTGCGTCGGTAGAACATCAAGATCGTCATCACGCCGTCGTGCTGACGGAACTCCTCCGCGAAGCTTTGCTGGATCGGAGCCCGGGGATCGTCATCGAGCTGTACGTGTTCTAACAACTCGGACGTGCCGGAGTAACGGTGCTTGGATCGGTCGGATCGGGAAGAAGACGTACGACTACTTCCTCTACGTTGTGTCAACGCTTCCGTTGCGATCTACAAGGGTACGTAGATCAGACTCTCCCCCTCGTTGCTAAGCATCACCATGATCTCGCGTGTGCGTAGGAAATTTTTTGAAATTACTATGTTCCCCAACAGTGGCATCCGAGCCTAGGTTTTATAGATTGATGTTATATGCACGAGTAGAACACAAGTGAGTTGTGGGCGATACAAGTCATACTGCCTACCAGCATGTCATACTTTGGTTCAGCGGTATTGTTGGATGAGACGACCCGGACCAACCTTACGCGTACGCTTACGCGAGACCGGTTCCCTCGACGTGCTTTGCACATAGATGGCTTGCGGGCGACTGTCTCTCCAACTTTAGTTGAACCGAGTATGGCTACGCCCGGTCCTTGAGAAGGTTAAAACGGAGTCTATTTGACAAACTATCATTGTGGTTTTGATGCGTAGGTGAGATTGGTTCTTGCTTAAGCTCGTAGCAGCCACGTAAAACTTGCAACAACAAAGTAGAGGACGTCTAACTTGTTTTTGCAAGGCATGTTGTGATGTGATATGGTCAAGACATGATGCTAAATTTTATTGTATGAGATGATCATGTTTTGTAACCGAGTTATCGGCAACTGGCAGGAGCCATATGGTTGTCGCTTTATTGTATGCAATGCAATCACGATGTAATGCTTTACTTTATCAGTAAACGGTAGCAATAGTCATGGAAGCATAAGATTGGCGAGACGACAACGATGCTACGATGGAGATCAAGGTGTCGCGCCAGTGACGATGGTGATCATGACGGTGCTTCGGAGATGGAGATCACAAGCACAAGATGATGATGGCCATATCATATCACTTATATTGATTGCATGTGATGTTTATCTTTTTATGCATCTTATCTTGCTTTGATTGACGGTAGCATTATAAGATGATCTCTCACTAAATTATCAAGAAGTGTTCTCCCTGAGTATGCACCGTTGCGAAAGTTCTTCGTGCTGAGACACCACGTGATGATCGGGTGTGATAGGCTCTACGTTCAAATACAACGGGTGCAAAACAGTTGCACACGCGGAATACTCAGGTTATACTTGACGAGCCAAGCATATACAGATATGGCCTCGGAACACGGAGACCGAAAGGTCGAGCGTGAATCATATAGTAGATATGATCAACATAATGATGTTCACCGATGAAACTACTCCATCTCACGTGATGATCGGACATGGTTTAGTTGATTTGGATCACATGATCACTTAGAAGATTAGAGGGATGTCTATCTAAGTGGGAGTTCTTAAGTAATATGATTAATTGAACTTAAATTTATCATGAACTTAGTACCTTATAGTATCTTGCTTGTTTATGTTGATTGTAGATAGATGGCTCGTGCTGTTGTTCCGTTGAATTTTAATGCGTTCCTTGAGAAAGCAAAGTTGAAAGATGATGGTAGCAATTACACGGACTGGGTCCGTAACTTGAGGATTATCCTCATTGCTGCACAGAAGAATTACGTCCTGGAAGCACCGCTGGGTGCCAGGCCTGCTGCTGGAGCAACACCAGATGTTATGAATGTCTGGCAGAGCAAAGCTGATGACTACTCGATAGTTCAGTGTGCCATGCTTTACGGCTTAGAATCGGGACTTCAATGACATTTTGAACGTCATGGAGCATATGAGATGTTCCAGGAGTTGAAGTTAATATTTCAAGCAAATGCCCGGATTGAGAGATATGAAGTCTCCAATAAGTTCTATAGCTGCAAGATGGAGGAGAACAGTTCTGTTAGTGAGCATATACTCAAAATGTCTGGGTATAACAATCACTTGATTCAGGTGGGAGTTAATCTTCCAGATGATTGCGTCATTGACAGAATTCTCCAATCACTACCACCAAGCTACAAGAGCTTCGTGATGAACTATAATATGCAAGGGATGAACAAGACTATTCCCGAGCTCTTCGCAATGCTGAAAGCTGCGGAGGTAGAAATCAAAAAGGAGCATCAAGTGTTGATGGTTAACAAAACCACTAGTTTCAAGAAAAAGGGCAAAGGGAAGAAGAAAGGGAACTTCAAGAAGAACGGCAAGCAAGTTGCTGCTCAGGAGAAGAAACCTAAGTCTGGACCTAAGCCTGAAACTGAGTGCTTCTACTACAAGCAGACTGGTCACTGGAAGCGGAACTGCCCCAAGTATTTGGCGGATAAGAAGGATGGCAAGGTGAACAAAGGTATATGTGATATACATGTTATTGATGTGTACCTTACTAATGCTCGCAGTAGCACCTGGGTATTTGATACTGGTTCTGTTGCTAATATTTGCAACTCGAAACAGGGACTACGGATTAAGCGAAGATTGGCTAAGGACGAGGTGACGATGCGCGTGGGAAACGGTTCCAAAGTCGATGTGATCGTGGTCGGCACGCTACCTCTACATCTACCTTCGGGATTAATATTAGACCTAAATAATTGTTATTTGGTGCCAGCGTTGAGCATGAACATTATATCTGGATCTTGTTTAATGCGAGACGGTTATTCATTTAAATCAGAGAATAATGGTTGTTCTATTTATATGAGTAATATCTTTTATGGTCATGCACCCTTGAAGAGTGGTCTATTCTTGTTAAATCTCGATAGTAGTGATACACATATTCATAATGTAGAAGCCAAAAGATGCAGAGTTGATAATGATAGTGCAACTTATTTGTGGCACTGCCGTTTAGGTCATATCGGTGTAAAGCGCATGAAGAAACTCCATACTGATGGACTTTTGGAACCACTTGATTATGAATCACTTGGTACTTGCGAACCGTGCCTCATGGGCAAGATGACTAAAACACCGTTCTCCGGTACTATGGAGAGAGCAACAGATTTTTTGGAAATCATACATACAGATGTATGCGGTCCGATGAATATTGAGGCTCGTGGCGGATATCGTTATTTTCTCACCTTCACAGATGATTTGAGCAGATATGGGTATATCTACTTAATGAAACATAAGTCTGAAACATTTGAAAAGTTCAAAGAATTTCAGAGTGAAGTGGAAAATCATCGTAACAAGAAATAAAGTTTCTACGATTTGAGCGTGGAGGAGAATATTTGAGTTACGAGTTTGGTCTACATTTGAAAAATTGTGGAATAGTTTCGCAACTCACGCCACCCGGAACACCACAGCGTAATGGTGTGTTCGAACGTCGTAATTGTACTTTACTAGATATGGTGCGATCTATGATGTCTCTTACTGATTTACCGCTATCGTTTTGGGGATACGCTCTAGAGACGGCCGCAGTCACGTTAAATAGGGCACCATCAAAATCCGTTGAGACGACGCCTTATGAACTATGGTTTGGCAAGAAACCAAAGTTGTCGTTTCTGAAAGTTTGGGGCTGCGATGCTTATGTGAAAAAGCTTCAACCTGATAAGCTCGAACCCAAATCGGAGAAATGTGTCTTCATAGGATATCCAAAGGAAACTATTGGATACACCTTCTATCACAAATCCGAAGGCAAGACTTTTGTTGCTAAATTCGAAAACTTTCTTGAGAAGGAGTTTCTCTCAAAAGAAGTGAGTGGGAGGAAAGTAGAACTTGACGAGGTAACTGTACCCGCTCCCTTATTGGAAAGTAGTACATCACAGAAAACTGTTTCTGCAACACCTACACCAATAAGTGAGGAAGCTAATGATAATGATCATGAAACTTCAGAACAAGACATTGTTGAACCTCGTAGATCAACCAGAGCAACATCCACGCCAGAGTGGTACAGTAATCCAGTTCTGTAAGTCATGCTACTAGATCATGATGAACCTATGAACTATGAAGAAGCGATGGTGAGCCCAGATTCTGCAAAGTGGCTTGAAGCCATGAAATCTGAGGTGGGATCCATGTATGAGAACAAAGTATGGACTTTGGTTGACTTGCCCGATGATCGGCAAGCAATTGAGAATAAATGGATCTTCAAGAAAAAGACTGACGCTGACGGTAATGTTACTGTCTATAAAGCTCGACTTGTTGCAAAAGGTTTTCGACAAGTTCAAGGGGTTGACTACGATGAGACCTTCTCACCCGTAGCGATGCTTAAGTCTGTCCGAATCATGTTAGCAATTGCCGCGTTTCATGATTATGAAATATGGCAGATGGATGTCAAAACTACATTGCTGAATGGATTTCTGGAAGAAGAGTTGTATATGATGCAACCGGAAGGTTTTGTCAATCCAAAGGGAGCTAACAAAGTGTGCAAGCTCCAGCGGTCCATTTATGGACTGGTGCAAGCATCTCGGAGTTGGAATAAACGTTTTGATAGTGTGATCAAAGCATTTGGTTTTATACAGACTTTTGGAGAAGCCTGTATTTACAAGAAAGTGAGTGGGAGCGCTGTAGCATTTCTGATATTATATGTGGATGACATATTGCTGATTGGAAATGATATAGAATTTCTGGATAGCATAAAGGGATACTTGAATAAGAGTTTTTCAATGAAAGACCTCGGTGAAGCTGCTTACATATTGGGCATTAAGATCTATAGAGATAGATCAAGACGCTTAATTGGACTTTCACAAAGCACATACCTTGACAAGATTTTGAAGAAGTTCAAAATGGATCAAGCAAAGAAAGGGTTCTTGCCTGTGTTACAAGGTGTGAAGTTGAGTCAGACTCAATGCCCGACCACTGCAGAAGATAGAGAGAAAATGAAATATGTTCCCTATGCTTCAGCCATAGGCTCTATCATGTATGCAATGCTGTGTACCAGACCTGATGTGTGCCTTGCTATAAGTTTAGCAGGGAGGTACCAAAGTAATCCAGGAGTGGATCACTGGACAGCGGTCAAGAACATCCTGAAATACCTGAAAAGGACTAAGGATATGTTTCTCGTATATGGAGGTGACAAAGAGCTCACCGTAAGATGTTACCTTGATGCAAGCTTTGACACTGATCCAGACGATTCTAAATCGCAAACCAGATACGTGTTTACTTTAAACGGTGGAACTGTCAGTTGGTGTGGTTCTAAACAAAGCATCGTAGTGGGATCTACATGTGAAGCGGAGTACATAGCTGCTTCGGAAGCAGCAAACGAAGGAGTCTGGATGAAGGAGTTCATATCCGATCTAGGTGTCATACCTAGTGCATCGGGTCCAATGAAAATCTTTTGTGACAATACTGGTGCAATTGCCTTGGCAAAGGAATCCAGATTTCACAAGAGGACCAAACACATCAAGAGATGCTTCAATTCCATCCGGGATCTAGTCCAGGTGGGAGACATAGAGATTTGCAAGATACATACGGATCTGAATGTTGCAGACCCGTTGACTAAGCCTCTTCCACGAGCAAAACATGATCAGCACCAAGGCTCCATGGGTGTTAGAATCATTACTGTGTAATCTAGATTATTGACTCTAGTGCAAGTGGGAGACTGAAGGAAATATGCCCTAGAGGCAATAATAAAGTTAGTATTTATTTCCTTATATTATGATAAATGTTTATTATTCATGCTAGAATTGTATTAACCAGAAACTTAATACATGTGTGAATACATAGACAAATAGAGTGTCACAAGTATGCCTCTACTTGACTAGCTCGTTAATCAAAGATGGTTAAGTTTCCTAACCATGAACAATGTGTTGTTATTTGATTAACGAGGTCACATCATTAGTTGAATGATCTGATTGACATGACCCATTTCATTAGCTTAGCACCCGATCGTTTAGTATGTTGCTATTGCTTTCTTCATGACTTATACATGTTCCTATGACTATGAGATTATGCAACTCCCGTTTGCCGGAGGAACACTTTGGGTGCTACCAAACGTCACAACGTAACAGGGTGATTATAAAGGAGTACTACAGGTGTCTCCAATGGTAGATGTTGGGTTGGCGTATTTCGAGATTAGGATTTGTCACTCCGATTGTCGGAGAGGTATCTCTGGGCCCTCTCGGTAATGCACATTACACAAGCCTTGCAAGAATTGCAACTAATGAGTTAGTTGTGGGATGATGTATTACAGATCGAGTAAAGAGACTTGCCGGTAACGAGATTGAACTAGGTATTGGATACCGACGATCGAATCTCGGGCAAGTAACATACCGATGACAAAGGGAACAACGTATGTTGTTATGCGGTCTGACCGATAAAGATCTTCGTAGAATATGTAGGAGCCAATATGGGAATCCAGGTCCTGCTATTGGTTATTGACCAGAGACGTGTCTCAGTCATGTCTACATTGTTCTCGAACCGTAGGGTCCGCACGCTTAACGTTACGATGACAGTTATTATGAGTTTATGCATTTTGATGTACCGAAGTTAGTTCGGAGTCCCGGATGTGATCACGGACATGACGAGGAGTCTCGAAATGGTCGAGACATAAAGATTGATATATTGGATGACTATATTCGGACACCGGAAGTGTTCCGGGTGATTTCGGAGAAAACCGGAGAGCCGGAGGGTTACCAGAACCCTACCGAGAGAAGTAATGGGCCTTATGGGCTTTAGTGGAGAGAGAGAAGGGCTGCCAAAGGTGGGCCGCGCGCCACCTCCTCCCTGGTCCGAATTGGACTAGGGGAGGGGGGCGGCGCCCCCCCTTTCCTTCTCCCACTCCACCTCTTTCCCCCCTCCTAGTAGGAGTAGGAGGAGTCCTCCTTGGCGCGCCACACCTGGCCGGCCGGCCTCCTCCCCTTGATCCTTTATATACGGGGGCAGGGAGCACCCCAAGACACACAAGTTGATCCACGTGATCATTCCTTAGCCGTGTCCGGCGCCCCCTGCCACCATATTCCACCTCGATCATATCGTTGTAGTGCTTAGGCGAAGCCCTGCGTCGGTAGAACATCAAGATCGTCATCACGCCGTTGTGCTGACGGAACTCCTCCCCGAAGCTTTGCTGGATCGGAGCCCGAGGATCGTCATCGAGCTGTACGTGTGCTAAGAACTCGGAGGTGCCGGAGTAACGGTGCTTGGATCGGTCGGATCAGGAAGAAGACGTACGACTACTTCCTCTATGTTGTGTCAACGCTTCCGTTGCGATCTACAAGGGTACGTAGATCAGACTCTCCCCCTCGTTGCTATGCATCACCATGATCTTGCGTGTGCGTAGGAATTTTTTTGAAATTACTACGTTCCCCAATAGTAAGCACTTGGAAAATGTAACAAAAGTATAGCAACCACCCATATGGACCCGCTTGAATACTATCAACTCATATGCTTCTCCCCCTTTTGTCAGTAATGACTAAAAAGGTTTGAAGACATAGAGCTTGCTACTCGTTCTCATGAGGAGTAGGCGAGGCAGCAGGGTCATCGTTGAGGTTTGGTGGTGCAGATGAACTTGGTGCAGTGTCGATACGTGCCGAAGTTGGAGGTGGTGAGGTAGCATCATCATGGTCGTCAATGACTCTGGCATTAAAAGTTGCAGCTCACGAAGAATAGTCAGAGTCTTTGAGTGAGGGAGTCCGACGCAAGTGAGCGTTCCGGGGAGGAGTTGAATCAAACTTGAATCTCTCAGCGAAGCCATCCTGGTGAAGATCATCTTCGGAGCTCAGCAGAGTCAGACTCTTCCACGATCGGCGACAGGTTTCATGTGTAACAAAGGCATTCTTGGTGGCAAGGTTGCGAATGCGATTGACATCCACCAAGAGTCTTTGCATTTGATGCTTAAGCCAGTCATGATGCTTATCCTGTTTCTGATGTAGAGCAACGAGAAGCTCTCGGTCATTGAGAACACGAGATCGCTTCCGAGGCCTTTGAGCAATGGTGCTTTTAGTGGCTTCAGTTTGGGTGCGAGGAGCACGTGTATTGCCAGCCAAGGGATAAACATGAGAAACGGCCTGAACTCCTTCAATGGGCTGTGAGAAGCTTTGGTGATCAGCATTGTGAAGAGTAACACGCTCTTTGGCAGGTTCTGGGTAGATGGCTTCAACAGACAGATCAACCGCTGGCAAGAATATGAGATGATTGCATGCAGAAGGCTGATAGTTGATTGCAGGGTGAAGCTTTATAAGGTTCATTACCCATGGACCGTAGAACTTCAGACCAAAGATATCAGAGCTAGATGCAGCCAGTTGTCTGATGAAGAAGTCTTGAGCATTGAAGCTGATGCCATTGAAGATATAGAAAACCAATGTCTTCATTGATCCTTCAAGCTTCGCTGCATGTGAATGTCCTTTGACAGGCCATAGAGTTTGCCTGATGATATGGTAAATAGTGCGAGGCAGATACTCTAGGTCTTCAACAAAGAACTCCTTGGGATAGTCAGCGTCATGGGGCAGTGGCTTCATCATACTCAGCATTTGGCTCATGTTAGGCTCTGGCTTCTGAAAGATGCTCTCCAAAGCATTCTGGTGTAGCTGACAACCTGGTTCATAATGTTCGCCAGGAGTGGGCAGGGCAGTAAGCTCAATGATGTCTTGGGCTTCAGCTTCATGGTGTACATCGCCTGTCATCCACTCAAGGATACAAGTCTTCGGATCCCTGTTGTAGCCGCGAATGTGGAGGGTAGAATAAAATTGTAGCAGAAGCTCTTCAAGTTGGAAATATGCCCTAGAGGCAATAATAAATTGGTTATTATTATATTTCCTTGTTCATGATAATCATTTATTATCCATGCTAGAATTGTATTGATAGGAAACTGGGATACATGTGTGGATACATAGAAAACACCATGTCCCTAGTAAGCCTCTAGTTGACTAGCTCGTTGATCAATAGATGGTTACGGTTTCCTGACCATGGACATTGGATGTCGTTGATAACGGGATCACATCATTAGGAGAATGATGTGATGGACAAGACCCAATCCTAAGCCTAGCACAAGATCGTGTAGTTCGTATGCTAAAGCTTTTCTAATGTCAAGTATCATTTCCTTAGACCATGAGATTGTGCAACTCCCGGATACTGTAGGAGTGCTTTGGGTGTGCCAAACATCACAACGTAACTGGGTGGCTATAAAGGTGCACTACGGGTATCTCTAAAAGTGTCTGTTGGGTTGGCACGAATCGAGACTGGGATTTGTCACCCCGTGTAACGGAGAGGTATCTCTGGGCCCACTCGGTAGGACATCATCATAATGTGCACAATGTGACCAAGGAGTTGATCGCGGGATGATGTGTTATGGAACGAGTAAAGAGATTTGCCGGTAACGAGATTGAACAAGGTATCGGGATACCGACGATCGAATCTCGGGCAAGTATCGTACCGATAGACAAACGGAATTTTAGATGGGATTGATTGAATCCTTGACATCGTGGTTCATCTGATGAGATCATCGTGGAGCATGTGGGAACCAACATGGGCATCCATATCCCGCTGTTGGTTATTGACCGGAGAGTTGTCTCGGCCATGTCTGCATGACTCCCGAGCCCGTAGGGTCTACACACTTAAGGTTCGATGACGCTAGGGTTATATGGAATAGATGTACGTGGTCACCGAATGTTGTTCAGAGTCCCGGATGAGATCCCGGATGTCACGAGGAGTTCCGGAATGGTCCGGAGGTAAAGATTTATATATGGGAAGTCATCATATGGTCACCGGAATAATTCGGGGGGGGGGGGGGGGGTTACCGGTATTGTACGGGGACCACCGAAAGGGCTCCGAGGGTCCACCGGGAGGGTCCACCTGCCCCGGAGGGCCCTATGGGATGTGTGTGGAGAGGGACCAGCCCCTTAGTGGGTTGGGCGCCTCCCCCCGTAGGGCCCATGCGCCTAGGGTTTGGGGGGAACCCTAAAGGGGGGCGCCCCCTTGCCTTGGGGGGTAAGGCAACCCCCCTGGCCGCCGCCCCCTCCTCAGATTGGATCTGAGGAAGCCGCACCCAAGTTCTGGCACAGCCCTCCCCCTCTCCCAAGTCCTCCTCCTCTCCCGCGGTGCTTGGCGAAGCTCTGCAGGATTGCCACGCTCCTCCTTTACCACCTCGCCGTCGTGCTGCTGCTAGATGGAGTCTTCCCCAACCTCTCCTTCTCCCCTTGCTGGATCAAGGCATGGGAGACGTCACCGGGCTACACGTGTGTTGAATGCGGAGGCGTTGTTGTTCGGCGCTTAGATCGGAATCAACCGCGATCAGAATCGCTGCGAGTATGACTCCTTCATCCGCGTTCTTGCAACGCTTCCGCTTAGCGATCTACAAGGGTATGTAGATGCACTCCCCTTCCCCTCGTTGCTAGATTACTCCATATATTGATCTTGGTGATGCGTAGAAAATTTTAAATTTCTGCTAGGATCCCCAACAGTGGCATCAGAGCTAGGTCTATGCGTAGTTTCTATGCACGGGTAGAACACAAGTTGTTGTGGGCGTCGATTTTGTCAATTTACTTGCCGTTATTAGTCTTATCTTGATTCGGCGGCATCGTGGGATGAAGCGGCCCGGGCCGACCTTACACGTACTCTTACGTGAGACAGGTTCCACCGACTGACATGCACTAGTTGCATAAGGTGGCTAGCGGGTGTCTGTCTCTCCCACTTTAGTCGGATCGGATTCGATGAAAAGGGTCCTTATGAAGGGTAAATAGAAATTGGCATATCACGTTGTGGTTTTGGCGTAGGTAAGAAACGTTCTTGCTAGAAACCTATAGCAGCCACGTAAAAAAATTTGCAACAACAATTAGAGGACGTCTAACTTGTTTTTGCAGCATATGCCTTGTGATGTGATATGGCCAAAAGGATGTGATGAATGATATATGTGATGTATGAGATTGTTCATGTTCTTGTAATAGGAATCACGACTTGCATGTCGAGGAGTATGATAACCGGCAGGAGCCATACGAGTTCTCTTAATTTATTTATGACCTGCGTGTCAACTTAAATGTCATGTAATTACTTTACTTTATTGCTAAGCCGTTAGCCATAGTAGTAGAAGTAATAGTTGACGAGACGACTTCATGAAGACACGATGATGGAGATCATGATGATGGAGATCATGGTGTCATGCCGGTGACGATGATGATCATGGCGCCCCGAATATGGAGATCAAAAGGAGCAAAATGATATTGGCCATATCATGTCACTATTTGATTGCATGTGATGTTTATCATGTTTTACATCTTATTTGCTTAGAACGATGGTAGCTTAAATAAGATGATCCCTCGCAATAATTTCAAGAAAGTGTTCCCCCTAACTGTGCACCGTTGCGAAGGTTCATTGTTTCAAAGCACCACGTGATGATCGGGTGTGATAGATTCTAACGTTCGAATACAACGGCTGTAAGCCAGATTTAACACGCAATACACTTAGGTTGACTTGACGAGCCTAGCATGTACAGCCATGGCCTCGGAACACGGAAGACCAAAAGGTCAAACATGAGTCGTATAGAAGATATGATCAACATGGAGATGTTCACCGATGATGACTAGTCCGTCTCACGTGATGATCGGACATGGCCTAGTTGACTCGGATCATGTATCACTTAGATGACTAGAGGGATGTCTATCTGAGTGGGAGTTCATTAAATAATTTGATTAGATGAACTTAATTATCATGAACATAGTCTAAATTGTCTTTGGAAATATGTTGTAGATAAATAGCTCACGTTGTAGCTCCCTGTTTCAATACGTTCCTAGAGAAAGACTAAGTTGAAAGATATTGTAAGCAATGATGCGGACTGGGTCCATAGTCCGAGGAGTGTCCTCACTGCTACACAGAAGGCTTACGTCTTTGATGCACCGCTCGATGTGCAAACCCCTACAACGTCGTCTGTGGATGTTATGAACACCTGACAGACACATCCTGATGACTACTTGATAGTTTAGTGCACCATACTTTACGGCTTAGAATCGGGATTCCAATGACGTTTTGAACGCCATAAGACATATGAGATGTTCCAAGAGCTGAAGTTGGGATTTCAGGCTCATGCCCATGTTGAGAGGTATGAGACCTCTGACAAGTTCTTTTGCCAACAAGATGGAGGAGAATAGCTCAGCTAGTGAGCATGTCCTCAGAATGTCTGGGTGCTACAATCACTTAAATCAGGTGGGAGTTAAACTTCCAGATAAGATAGTGATTGATAGAGTTCTCTAGCCACTATCACTAAGCCACTAGATCTTCTTGATGAACTATGACATGCAAGGGACGGAGTTGATCCCGGAGCTGTTCGCGGTGCTTAAGACTGCAAAAGGTAGAAATCAAGAAGGAGCATCAAGTGTTGATGGTTTAACAAGACCACTGGTTTCAAGAAGGGCAAGGGCTAGAAGGGAAACTTCATGGATGGCAAACCAGTTGCCGCTCCAGTGAAGGAACCCAAGGTTGAACCCAAACCTGATACTAAGTGCTTCTATTGTAAGGGGAATGGTCACTAGTAGTGGAATTACCCCAAATGCATGGTAGATAAGAAGGCTGGCAACTTCAACAAAGTATATATGTGTTATTAATGTGTACCTTACTAGTACTCCTGGTAGCACCTGGGTATTGGATACCGGTTCAGTTACTATTATTGGTGACTTGAAGCAAAAGCTACGGACTAAACAGAGACTAGCTAAGGGCAAGGTGACGGTGTGTGTTGGAAGTATTTCCAAAGTTAATGAGATCACCATCGCACGCTCCATTTGCCTTCGGGATTAGTACTGAACCTAGATAAATGTTATCAGGTGTCTACGTTGAGCATGAATATGATTAGATCATGTTCATTGCAATACGGTTATTCATTTAAGTTAGAGAATAATGGTTATTCTATTTACATGAATAATACCTTTCATGGTCATGCACCCTATGTGAATGGTTCATTGAATCTCGGTCGTGGTAATACACATGTTCACGCCAAAAAGATGTAGAGTTAATAATGATAGTACCACTTTCTCATGGCACTGCCACTTAGGTCATATTGGCGTAAGATGCATGAAGAAACTCCATGTCAATGGAGTTTTGGATTCACTTGATTTTGAATCACTTGACACATGCGAGCCATGCCTCATGGGCAGGATGACTAAGACCCCGTTTTCAGGTACAATGAAACGGGCAAGTGACTAGTTGGAAATCATACATGCTGATGCGTGTGATCCAATGAGAATTGAAGCGTGCGGTGGATATCGCTATTTTCTCATCTTCAGTGACGATTTGAGTATATATAGGTATATTTACTTAATGAAGCACAAGTCTGAAACGTTTGAAAAGTTCAAACGATTTCAGAGTGAAGTTAAGAACCATCATAACAAGAAGATCAAATTCCTATGATCTGATCGATGAGAATTTTTGAGTTATGAGTTTGGCAATCACTTAAGACATTGTGGATTGTTTCACAGTTGAAGCCACCTGGAACACCACAGGGTAATGGTGTGTCCGGACGTCGTAATCAAACCCTATGAGATATGGTGCAATCTATGATGTCTCTTACCGATCTACCATTTTCATTTTGAGGTTATGCGTTAGAGACAGCTGCATTTACTTTAGATAGGACACCATCTAAGTCCATTGAGACGACGTCGTATGAACATTGGTTTGGCAAGAAACCAAAGTTGTCATTTCTTAATGTTTGGGGCTGCTATGCTTAAGGCTTCAGCAGGAGAAGCTCGAACCCAAAAGCGGACAAACACATCGTCATAGGATACCCAAAGGTGACAGTTGGGTATACATTCTATCTCAGATCTGAGGGCAAATTGTTTGTCGCTAAGAACAAGTCCTTTCTCGAGAAGGAGTTTCTCTCGAAAGAATTGAGTGGGAGGAAGATAGAACTTGATGAGGTTGTCGAACCTCTACTTCAACCAGAAAGTGGTGCAACACAGAAAGATGTTTCGGTGGCGCCTATGTCAGTTGAAGAATAAGTTAATGATAGTGATCATGAAGCTTCGGATCAAGTTGCTATCGAACCTTGTAGGTCGACAAGGATATGTACCACTCCAGAGTGGTACGGTGATCCTGTCTTAGATATCATGTTGTCAGACAACAATGAACCTACGAGCTATGGAGAAGCGATGGTGGGCCCGTATTCCGACAAATGGTTAGAAGCCATGAAATCCGAGATAGGATCCATGTATCAAAACAAAGTATGGACTTTTGTGGACTTGCCCGTTGATCGGCAAGCCATGGAGATAAATGGATCTTTAAGAAGAAGATGGACGTGGACGGTAATGTTACCATCTATGAAGCTCGACTTGTGGCAAAGAGTCTTTTCACAAGTTCAAGGAGTTGACTACGATGAGAATTTCTCACCCGTAGCGATGCTTAAGTCCGTCGGAATCATGTTAGCATTAGCTATATTTTTCGATTATGAAATCTGACAGATGGATGTCAAAAACAAGTTTTCTTACCAGTTTTCGTAAGAAAGAGTTGTATGTGATACAATCAAAGGTTTTGTCGATCCTAAGGATGCTAAAAGGTATGCTGGCTCCAGCAATCCTTCTATGGACTAGAGCAAGCGTCTCGGAGTCGGAATATATGCTTTGATGGAGTGATCAAAGCTTTTAGGTTTATACAATGTTTGCTAGAAACTTGTATTTACAAGAAAGTGAGTGGGAGCACTACAACATTTCTGATAAGTATAACATATTGTTGATTCGAAATAATGTAGAATTTCTGGAAAGCATAAATGGTTGTTTGAAGAGTGATTTTCAAAGGAAGACCTGGAAAAAGCTGCTTACATATTGGGCATCAAGATCTATAGAGATTGATCAAGACGCCTGATGATACTTTCAAAGAACACACACCTTGACATGTTTTTGAAGGAGTTCAAAATAGATCAATCAAAGAAGGGATTCTTACCTGAGTTGTAAGGTGTGAAGTTGAGTAAGACTCAAATATTGACCACGGCAGAAGAAAGAGGAAGGACGAAGGTCGTCCCCTATGCTGTTGTCATAGGCTCTATACGGTATGCCATGCTGAGTACCGCACCAGATGTGTGCCTTGCCACATGTCTGGCAAGAGGGTAGAAAGGTGATCTAGGAGTGGATCACCGGATAGCGCTCAAAATTATCCTTAGAGGAATAAGGAAATGTTTCTCGGTTATGGAGGTGATAAAGAGTTCGACGTAAAGAGTTACATCGATGCAAGCTGAACACCTATCCGGATAGCTCTGAGTAGAGATACCAGATACGTATAATGGAGCAACAATTTGGAATAGCTCCAAGTGGAACGTGGTAGCAGCATCTACGATATGACATAAGGTTTTGCGAAATACATAGGGATCTGAATATTGCAGACCCGTTGACTACAACCTCTCTCACAAGCATAACATGATCAAACCCAGAACTCATTGAGTGTTAATCACATAGTGATGTGAACTAGATTATTAAGTCTAGTAAACTCTTTGGATGTTGGTCACATGGTGATGTGACCTGTGAGTGTTAATCACATGGCGATGTGAACTAGATTATTGACTCTAGTGCAAGTGGGAGACTGTTGGAAATATGCCCTAGAGGCAATAATAAATTGGTTATTATTATATTTCCTTGTTCATGACAATCGTTTATTATCCATGCTAGAATTGTATTGATAGGAAACTCAGATACATGTGTGGATACATAGACAACACCATGTCCCTAGTAAACCTCTAGTTGACTAGCTCGTTGATCAATAGATGGTTATGGTTTCCTGACCATGGACATTGGATGTCGTTGATAACGGGATCACATCATTAGGAGAATGATGTGATGGACAAGACCCAATCCTAAGCCTAGCACAAGATCGTGTAGTTCGTATGCTAAAGCTTTTCTAATGTCAAGTATCATTTCCTTAGACCATGAGATTGTGCAACTCCCGGATAGCGTAGGAGTGCTTTGGGTGTGCCAAACGTCACAACGTAACTGGGTGGCTATAAAGGTGCACTACGGGTATCTCCGAAAGTGTCTGTTGGGTTGGCACGAATCAAGACTGGGATTTGTCACTCCGTGTAACGGAGAGGTATCTCTGGGCCCACTCGGTAGGACATCATCATAATGTGCACAATGTGATCAAGGAGTTGATCACGGGATGATGTGTTACGGAACGAGTAAAGAGACTTGCCTGTAACGAGATTGAACAAGGTATCGGGATACCGACGATCGAATCTCGGGCAAGTATCGTATCGATAGACAAAGGGAATTGTATACGGGATTGATTGAATCCTTGACATCTTGGTTCATCCGATGAGATCATCATTGAGCATGTGGGAACCAACATGGGTATCCAGATCCCGCTGTTGGTTATTGACCGGAGAGTTGTCTCGACCATGTCTGCATGACTCCCGAGCCCGTAGGGTCTACACACTTAAGGTTCGATGACGCTAGGGTTATAGGGAATAGATGTATGTGGTCACCGAATGTTGTTCGGGGTCCCGGATGAGATCCCAAACGTCACGAGGAGTTCCGGAATGGTCCGGAGGTAAAGATTTATATATGGGAAGTCATCATACGATCAGCGGAATAATTCAGGGGGTTACCGGTATTGTACCGGGACCACCGAAAGGGCTCCGGGGGTCCACCGGGAGGGTCCACCTGCCCCGGAGGGCCCTATGGGCTGTGTGGAGAGGGACCAGCCCCTTAGTGGGTTGGGCGCCTCCCCCCCTAGGGCCCATGCGCCTAGGGTTTGGGGGGAACCCTAAAGGGGGCGCCCCCTTACCTTGGGGGGCAAGGCAACCCCCCTGGCCGCCACCCCCTCCTCAGATTGGATCTGAGGGGGCTGGGCCCCCTCTCCCTTGCCCCTATATATATGTGGGGGGTAGGAGGGCAGCTGCACCCAAGTTCTGGCGCAGCCCTCCCCCTCTCCCAAGTCCTCCTCCTCTCCCGCGGTGCTTGGCGAAGCCCTGCAGGATTGCCACACTCCTCCTTCACCACCACGCGGTCGTGCTGCTGCTGGATGGAGTCTTCCCCAACCTCTCCTTTTCCCCTTGCTGGATCAAGGCATGGGAGACGTCACCGGGCTGCACGTGTGTTGAACGTGGAGGCGCCATTGTTCGGCGCTTAGATCGGAATCAACCGCGATCAGAATCGCTACGAGTACGACTCCTTCATCCGCGTTCTTGCAACGCTTCCGCTTAGCGATCTACAAGGGTATGTAGATGCACTCCCCTTCCCCTCATTGCTAGATTACTCCATAGATTGATCTTGGTGATGCGTAGAAAATTTTAAATTTCTGCTACGATCCCCAACACTTCATTCTAATGTTCTTTGGCAGTAACAAACTGGAGAAGGCCGGCATCTCTGAAGCAGTCAAGGGCTTCTTCTAGGCAGGGCAGGCCAGCCATGGCTTCGTAGTCTAGATGCATATGAGGGAAAATGCGCCCCTGATTGTATAAGGTGCAAGAATAGTAGTTGCGCTGTTGATAACTCTAGAATCGATCTGATGAAATTCTTGGCCTTGTGTAGGGGTTCTTGGCACTGTCAAAGAATGTTTTGTGTGCCTTGAAGCCATTCAGATTAAATTATCCTGGTGAAGTTGCAGTACCGGGAAACCTTGGCAGCCTAGGCTTTGGCTTCTGGACCTGAGGCCTGTGCTCCACATGATAGTCAAATTGCGGTCCGACAGCAGGTGGAGGAACCAGAATGGGCCAGCGGACGGTGGTAAGTTGTCCTTGATAGAATGCATGCTCAATGGTGTGTGGCCTGGGAGGCGGTACAGGAGCAGAGGCATTGGCATGGGCTTCAGGCCGCACAATGGCTTTGGGGTTCACATGCACTTCTGGCGCCACATTAGCTTCAGGTGCCACATTTGCTTCGGCCATGACCACGTCATTGACTTCAGTATTGGTGTTTGTGGCCGCCTCAGTATTTTCAACCTCCACTCGAGTAGCTGGAGGGTCGGACACGTTCTCCTTGAGAACAACTTCAGTGTTGGTTGGGGATGTAGCAACACGTCCTTCTTCATGTCTTGGCTCTTCTTGTTCATCGGCTGATGCAGCCGGAATATCTTCAGCCACTTTGGCCTCAGACTCAGGGATGTTCATAGTAGGAGAGGTTTCAGGAAAGACTTGGCGTGAAACGGATTGGCACTCTTCTCCTTCTGGAACACTTGACAGAGTGACTTGTGGCCTTGGTCCTTTGCGAAGCCTGCGAAACGTTGGCGACGCTTGTGGAGATGGAGTTGGTTGGACCACAAAGTCATTGTCGCCAAGCACCGGAGTGGTGACTTGAGGTGGGGGAGTACTTGGTGATTCTTCTTGACACGGGGAGTCTTGAGGGTGATCAGCCCATGAGTCATCCCGAGCAATTGGCGTCAATGGACGACCAATGCTGATGAGTTCAATGTTCGTGAGAACAGGCGATGATACCACATTGTGTTCAATCTGAGTAAGGACTTCATCCTCTTCAACTGCGGTGGGGTCAACTGCTGGAATGTCTTCAGCTTCAGGAGCCTCTGTGGAAGCAGGCTCATGAACTATCAACTGGCGCTCACTATGTTCAGACGCGGGACGAGCCACTGAGAACGACTCGACAACAAGGGGCTTTGTGGGAGCAACCCGATCTTTCTTCTTTGTCTTTCTCTTTTTCGTCGGTGGAGCGTCGTCAGTGGTGTGCTTGGTCTTGCGCTTGCGGGCTTCAGCTTCAGCTGCCCTTGTTTTCTTGAGCTCCGAAGCCACTATGGGGACCTTAGGCTTCGAGCCTGTCATACTAGCAGGGAAGACAATGTGAGGTTCTTCCTGCCTTGATGCTTCAGGTTGGGCCACAACAGGCTTCTTCTTCTTCTTGGCAGCCATTCTGGGGTCGATGCCAGGTCGCCCCAAAGCCTTGCACTTTTCAGCTTCATTGTAGCCTTGAACACATTTGGCAGCCAGGTGTTTCATGCGCTCTTGAGGACCTTTAGCTTCTTCACGTTTCTTGTGAAACGCCTCCTTGAGCTCATGCAACATGACCTTGAAATTTTGGATGTCTGCCAGGTTGAGCTTGGCCATATGCTTCTTGAACTGAGCCTTTTCATAGTCAATCTTGTGCTTCCACTCAACAATTCTCTATGCAAAAGCCAGCTCAGGAGCAATGGCTCCATGGAAGGAGACGCTGAGGCCAATTGGGAGTTGAAGATCATCAAAACTGTGGTCTGGGCTGTCGAACCACTCATCAATGAGCTTGTACAGGATCTCCATGTCAAAGAGGGGAAGATCATTGAAGATTTCCGCCTCTTGCTTGCTCTTTATAAGCAGCTCAAGAGCATCATCACCGAGATTGTCGTCGCTAGACAGATCAATGGCTTCGTTCTCATTCCTCAGAACGGCAGCAGGGGTCAATGCTTGGCCAGTTGGTTGCATGGGCTTCTTCATCTTGTCAGACTTGGAGATGCGAGAGAGATCTTCAGACTACACACTGGCTTCAGGAGGTGCATTGGCCAGAGGCTTCGCCCGCGAAACTTTTGGTGCAGAGGAGGGCTTTGAAGCCTTTGGTTTCTTTTGCTTCACAGGCTTCGGTGGTGCCTGTGCTTCGTCAGAATCAGCTTCATCTGCAGAGTGATCCACGGTTGCCCCTTGAACCTGAATGTGAGAGATAAGACCTTCAAGGTTGTAGAAGGGCCCAACAATATTGGGTTCAGCATCGCGTGTGCCGTCGGCACGAGGAGCAGAGGGACCGGGGTTGAAGTCTAACCCAAGCGACTTCTTGTTCTCTTTGGCAGAAGTTTTGGCAAACTGGAAGTTGCGCTTAAAGAGATTGTCTTCACGACACCATAATAGAGAGGATGGGTCAGCATTAGCAGGCTGAGGTCCACGGATCATGCAAGGGTAGAAGCCTTGAGCAATAGCTTCGGACTTTGACTTGGGCTGAAGACCTTTGTATATAATATCTCCCCAGGGGCCCTTGATGGCATTCTTTTCAGCATATTCGTCAATGACAAATTTGTACTTGAACCATTCCTCTGCCCAATGTCTTCGAATCCATTGGATTCGGTTCTTGCGCTCTCCATAGGTCTCTTATGGATCTGACTTGTATAGCTCATAGAGATCCGGTGGTAGGTCCTTAGCAGTGTTTTCATGGCTCTGTCTGCCGCCCTTCCTGACTGATTTTTCTATCGCCATGAAGTTCAGACTGAATGGCTTCAGAACTTGCAAAGGCTTCCTTCTGCTGGTCAGACAGGAATTAGCTTCGGGAGAATTGATGTGATGTTGTAAGAACTCTGCAAATGAATGCAGACTATGAGAACCAAGGGATTCTCCCACGGACATGTACCTGTGACAACATTAGAGATGCGAGGGAGGGGAAAAGGTCATATGCATTATCAGAAGATTTTGAAGATAAATCAGTTTAGAAGACATTGACCTCATAGTGCGAAGACATTCACTCATATGTACAGAGTTGGTTCCAGATTTGTACGAATCCACGAATAAGTACAAGTGAGGAATCTAACTACTTTCCGAAGCATAAGTGAACATACTAGGCATGTTATGAGATGCAGAAAAGGATATATTCAATTTGTTGGGATAGAAACCACTTGTGGTTGAAAAGGATGAATCTATCGGATCAAAAGGACTGTAAAAAGAGCTTTTACTTACCACTTGAGGAACTGCTAGACGGAGTAGAAGATGAGGCCAAGCAGTTTGATCTTCCGTGCCCTTACTTGGCGACATAGGACACCTACGGCGACGGCGGAGAAGACGATGTCCGCGGTCGGCGTGAGGACGGCGTCGGTGAGGTCACGGCAGCTAAGCGCCTCATCCACGGTGTCGTCGAGGGCTAGCGGTGGCGCTAGGGTTTGTGCAAAAAGGAGAAGTGGAAGAAGAGAGAATGACTGGGGTGAGGCGTGTATTTATAAGGATAGGGACGACATAGCATTATTACACAGGTGCCCCTAGCGATTCACATCTGAAGGACACGTGGCAAACATGCAACACATTGGAAGTTGTTCCATGTTCCCATGCACACCTGGATTGTCGGGTGGTCGTTCCCGCTTCTCCGGTTTTCAGGCATAAAGGATTGAGCATTTAAATCAGATTTAATGTTTGTCTCTGTGTCTTCTGCTGACAAGGACGCAGAGAAGCCATTCGACAGTTTCAATAGAATGCATATGATTTGGATGGATAGAGTTTGAGGAAGAAAGCATAGAGAGGTTAGGGTCCGATCACATTCACTTAGTTCAAAAGATTCAAACGAGAAGACATAGCTATAAGTGAATGATGTAGAGGACAAAACACTAATATATGTATATATCAGAATACAACCAAATCAACATAGTGAAGATAAACATGAGGACATGTTGAAATTTGACACGTTGAAATTTGAAGACAAACCAAATGCGAAGACATAGAAAATGTAACGCCATGAGACTAACACTTCAAACAGAAGAATTTGGTGGTGGCGTTACCCACCGTATAGGAAGTATTAGACCCAGATACAGCGCACGATTATCATGGTGCTTCGAAGTAAAATTCCGTGTTAATGTATTCACACTTAGAGTGTAAGTCTTCATTTATTGAAGATATACATTACTTCGTGTGTTGCACATCTAAGTCATCAACATGCATAAGTGTTAGGATGTGTGCCTGATCACAGGACATTTGAGGATTCCAAGATATTTAGCTCACACCGCAACTTGCAAAACCTTTTCTCATCTAAGGGCTTTGTGAAGATATCTGCAAGTTGCTCTTCAGTGTTGACGTGAATGATATCAATATCTTCCTTCATAACATGATCTTTGAGAAAGTGATGACGGATCTGAATGTGCTTTGTCTTCGAGTGCTGAACTAGGTTGTTGGCAATCTTGATAGCGCTTTCATTGTCGCAGTAGACTGGTACTTGCTTCAGATGGATGCCATAGTCCTTGAGTGTTTGCTTCATCCATAGAAGCTGAGCGCAGCAAGATCCAGCAGCAATGTATTCACATTCAGCAGTGGAGAGTTATAAACAGTTCTGCTGCTTTGAAGACCAACAGACAAGTGATCGTCCCAGAAAGTGACATGTGCCTGATGTAGACTTGCGATCCACCTTGTCACCAGCATAATCGGCATCCAAGAATCCAACCAGATCAACTCTGGGCCCTTTGGATACCATAATCCTAGTGTTTGGGTGTAAGCCAAATATTGAAGAATTCGCTTCACGGCTAAGTGATGCGATTCCTTTGGTGCCGCTTGGAATTGGGCACACATGCAAACACTAAGCATGATATCAGGCCTAGATGCACATAAATAAAGCAAAGAATTAATCATGGAGCGGTATACCTTTTGATCGAACTCTTTACCATTGGCGTCAGGACCTAGATGACTTTTGGTTGGCATTGGCGTCGTGTAACCTTTGCAGTCTTGCATTCCAAACTTCTTTAGGCAGTCTTTGAGGTATTTCCCTTGAGATATGAAGATGACGTTGCGTTGCTGCCGTATTTGAAGACCAAGTAAGAACTTTAGCTCACCCATCATGGACATCTGATATTGCTCTTGCATCATGTGTCCAAACTCATCACTGTATTTTTTATTAGTGCAGCTGAAGATAATGTCATCCACATATATTTGGCACACAAACAGTTCACCATCATATGTCTTCATGAAGAGTGTGGGATCCAGGGAACCAGGTTTGAAGCCTTTGCTCTTTAGGAAGTCTTTGAGTGTGTTGTACCAAGCACGAGGGGCTTGTTTGAGGCCATACAGTGCCTTGTTGAGTTTGTATACCATATTAGGGTGTTTTGGATCTTCAAAACCAGGTGGTTGTGCAACATACACTTCTTCTTCAATCTTGCCATTGAGAAAGGCACTCTTCACATTCATTTGATACAGAAGGATGTTATGATGATTTGCATAGGCTAGCAGTATGCGAATAGCTTCAAGCCTAGCCACAGGAGCAAATCTTTCATCGAAGTCAATTCCTTCAACTTGAGTGTATCCTTGAGCAACGAGACGAACCTTGTTTCTAACAACTTGACCATGTTCATCTTGCTTGTTGTGATATATCCATTTAGTGCCTATGATATTATGTTTACGAGGATCAGGATGCTTGACTAGTTCCCATACATTATTCAGCTCGAACTGTTGAAGCTCTTCTTGCATAGCTTGAATCCATTCAGGTTCCATGAAGGCTTCATCAACTTTCTTGGGTTCAGATATTGAGACAAATGCAAAGTGCCCACAGAAATTTGCTAGCTGTGTTGCCCTTGAACGAGTGAGTGAAACAGGTGCATTGATGCTATCAATTATCTTCTCAATTTGTACTTCATTTGTATTACGAGGATGAACTGGACGAAGATTTTGCTCTTGCTGATCATTGTCATCGTTTGGAGGATTGTCTTCAGGCAGAGCATTGTCTTCAGGTTGATTAGGTGCATAAATGATAAGTTCCTCTTTAGGCTATACTTCAGACGGTATGATTTCTCCTGTTCCCATAAGCTTGATGGATTCACTAGGTGGAATTTCATCTAGCACATTTGGCAGGTGCTCTCTTTGTGAGCCGTTAGTCTCATCGAACCGCACATCCACAGTTTCAACTACTTTATAGTGAAAGAGGTTGAAGACTCTGTAGGAGTGCGAATACTTTCCATAACCAAGCATAAAACCTCTATGTGCTTTCGGTGCAAATTTTGAAGTGTGATGTGGATCCTTGATCCAGCACCTAGCACCAAATACTCTAAAGTAACTGACATTTGGCTTCTTACCAGTGAGGAGTTCATAGGATGTTTTCTTCAAAAACTTGTGAAGATAAACACGGTTGATGACATGGCATGCAGTATCAATAGCTTCAGGCCAGAACTTTGTTGGTGTCTTGTATTCAACGAGCATCGTCCGAGCCATCTCAATGAGTGTTCTGTTCTTGCGCTCCACGATGCCATTCTGCTGCGGCGTGTATGGAGCAGAGAACTCATGAGTGATGCCCAATGTATCAAGATAAGTGTCGAGGCCGGTGTTCTTGAATTCAGTGCCATTGTCACTTCTGATGTGCTTGATCATGACGCCATAGTTGTTCATGGCACGGTTGGCGAAGCGTCTAAAGACATCCTGCACTTCAGTATTGTAGAGAATTATGTGCACCCACGTATATCTTGAATAATCATCAACAATGACGAAGCCATAGAGACAAGCAGTAGTAGTTAGAGTAGAGTAGTGAGTAGGGCCGAAGAGGTCCATGTGTAGCAGCTCGAAGGGTTGAGTCGTTGTCATGATTGTCTTCGAGGGATGATTGGCCCTCGTCATCTTTCTAGCTTCGCAGGCACCGCATAAGTGATCCTTCTTGAACTTGATGCCCTCGGTGCCTAGCACGTGCTACCTCTTTGCGAGAGTATGCAAGTTCCTCATGCCAGCATGCCCTAGCCTCCGATGCCAGAGCCAGCACTCTCAAGCTTTTGCAAGAAGACATACGACAAGTTGTGGTCCTGCTGAGAAATCTACCATGTACAAATCATCTTTCTGATACCCTTCAAAGACTAGAGACTTGTCAGATTCCATTAGAACAAGGCAACGATATTTTCCAAATATCACAATCATGTTCAAATCACAAAGCATTGAGACAGACATTAAGTTGAAGCCAAGGGATTCAACAAGCATCACTTTATCCATGTGCTAATCCTTTGAGATTGCAACTCTACCTAGACCCAATACCTTGCTTTTACCAGTGTCAGCAAATGTGATGTCACTCTTCTTAGATGGACTTAAGGTTGAGTCCATGAGAAGTCTTTGATCACCAGTCATATGATTAGTGCATCCACTATCGATAATCCATTCTGAAGCAGCTGGTGTCATACCCTAAAGAACAGTTAGGGGGGATAGGATTCACGAAGAGTATTGTGAAGCATAAGCATTTGACAAGCAAGTGGATTATGAAAGCTTAGATCGAGGTTAGAACTGATAGGATGCATGTTTAAGTGATTTAGGAATGAAATACATAATAAGATCATTTGGGCATTTTATCTTGTGCCCCACAAGATGTTTTAGGTCCCCAGCAATAGCTTCAGACGCATTTGATTTTCGGCTGGAGACCTTTCCCTACAAAAGAGAGTTAAGCTTTCTTAGCCACCCACATCTTCAGGGGTGGCTTCGAAGCAATGAGTCTAAGTGCAGCATCTGAGAACTTTGGCTTTGAAGCCCTGGCAAATAGTTTTGTAGGAGGTGAATAATACTCATAAGAATAAGCAGAGTAGTTCTTGGTCTTATGAACATGCGGTTTGATGAAACACGCTCATATTCATAGGCATGGGTATGATTTCCCTACAAAACATTTGTGTTAGTGTGACTCAGGTGAGTCCTCTGTCTGTATGAAGCCTTTGGACCATATGAAGCATGTGGTCTGGGATTTGTCTTCTTCCCTTGTGGTGTCATGACGACATTCACAGGAAGATTCTCCAGACACCTTTTGGGCACCCAGACTTTCTTCATAGGTGGCCCATTCCTGCAGTTAGTACCAATATACCTGGCAAACACTTCACCATTCTGATTCTTAAACAGTTTATAGTTTGCATCAAAGGATTCATTAATGACAACCTGGATTAGCACAAGTGAAGCCAGATAAGGTGGATGGATCCACTGAAGGTCCCTTTGCAGCAACCCATGTGGTCTTGGAGTACTGCTCAGGCTTCCAGTAGGGGCCATCAACATTTATTTTCCTCTCAAACCCAACACCCTCTTTCCTAGGGTTTCGGTTCAGAATCTTCTTTTTGAGGACATCGCACACTGTCTGATGTCCATTGAGACTTTTGTACATCCCTGTTTCAAGCAATGTCTTCAACCTAGCATTTTCATCAGCAATAGTAGTGGTATCCTCAGTAGAGGGGTTGGTTACCACATCAGCAGTTGAAGATATTGCAACAGTAGCAGCAGTAGAACATTTAGCAATAGAAGTAGTGTTATCACGTTCAAGGCATTTTAGACATGGTGGTTCAAATCCTTCCTGAGTGGGACTGATCTGTTGAGCGCGAAGTGACTCGTTTTCCTTTTGAAGATATTCATGAATTGCTCTCAAGTTCTTGCTTCTTTTGAAGATAATCATAGGAAAGCTTTTCATGAGTTGTTGAGAGCGTTTCATGACGACTTTCAAGTTCCTCATACTTAACATGAAGATTTTTTATGTATTCAATTAAGGACTGAGATCGAGTCATTTCCGCGTCCAACAGGTCATCGCTTTTGTCTAACAGTTTTTGAATATGTTCCATAGCTTTCTGCTGTTCAGTTGCAATTTTAGCAAGTGTTTTGTAGATGGGTTTGGAATCACAATCAGAGTCATCTTCACTGGATGTTTGATAGTGAGTATTGCGCGAGTTTACCTTGGCACCACATGCCATGAAGCAATAGGTGGGAGCGAAGTCGTCCTTGTCATCAGCGTGGGTGATGGAACCATTGTCTTCAGTGTTGAAGATGGACTTGGCAACGTAGGCTGTAGCCAGACTTGCGACGCCAGAGTCGGACTCCTCCTCATACTCCACTTCCGCCTCCTCAGAAGCAGACTCCTCCTCTGAATCCATTTCCTTGCCAACAAACGCACGAGCCTTGCCAGATGAGCTCTTCTTGTGTGATGAAGACTCTGAGGATTTCTTCTTCTTGTCATCAGAATCATATTCCTTGCTCTTCTTCTTCTTGTTGTTCTCATTGTCCCACTGTGGACACTCAGAGAT
This sequence comes from Triticum monococcum, assembly GCA_034509565.1. Lineage (NCBI taxonomy): Eukaryota > Viridiplantae > Streptophyta > Magnoliopsida > Poales > Poaceae > Triticum > Triticum monococcum. The sequence goes on along the minus strand of CM067845.1, from coordinate 303,510,781 downwards.
GTAGTGACCAGGTTTCTTGCACTTGTGGCATGTTCTCTTCTTGTAGTCATGAGTAGAAGCTTTATCATTCCTTGAGCTAGATCATGAAGACTTTCTAAAGCCTTTCTTCCTAGTGAACTTCTGGAACTTCTTCACTAGCATAGCAAGCTCCTTTCCAATATCTTCAGGATCATCAGAACTGCAGTCAGATTCTTCTTCAGATGAGAAAATAGCTTTTTCCTTCAAGGCGCGAGTTCGGCCATAGTTGGGACCGTAGATATCTCTTTTCTCATAAAGCTGAAACTCATGTGTGTTGAGCCTTTCAAGTATGTCAGACGGATCGAGTGTCTTGAAGTCAGGGCGTTCTTGAATCATCAGGGCTAGGGTGTCAAACGAGCTATCAAGTGATCTCAGGAGCGTCTTGATGATTTCATGCTTGGTGATCTCGGTAGCGCCGAGAGCTTGGAGCTCATTTGTGATGTCAGTGAGGCGATCAAACGTAAGCTGAACATTCTCATTGTCGTTTCTCTTGAAGAGGTTGAAGAGGTTGCGAAGGACACTGATCCTTTGATCTCTCTGGGTTGAGACACCTTCATTGACCTTGGAGAGCCAGTCCTAGACTAGCTTCGATGTTTCCAGAGCACTCACACGGCCATACTGTCCTTTGGTCAGATGACCACATATGATGTTCTTGGCAGTAGAATCTAGTTGAACGAACTTCTTGACATCAGCAGGGGTGACACCTTCACCAGTCTTGGGGACGCCATTCTTGACGACATACCAGAGGTCGACATCAATGGCTTCAAGATGCATATGCATCTTATTCTTCCAGTAGGGATATTCAGTTCCATCGAAGATGGGGCACGCAGCGGAGACTTTGATTATCCCTGTAGTCGACATAGCTAAAACTCCAGGTGGTTAAACCAAATCACACGGAACAAGGGAGTACCTTGCTCTGATAACAATTGAAAGTGCTAGTTATCGACTAGAGGGGGGTGAATAGACAATTTTTAAGAAAGTCTGTAAAACATGGAAGTTTCAAAGACAAACGATAGAAATGAACATATAAACATGCAGCGGAAGGTAGACTACACTAGGCAAGCCATAGTCAAGTATTCAATGAAGGGAAAGCACGAAGACTAATAGCAGCTAGGCAGTATGGATCAGGATGGAAGATGGTATGAAGCCAATCAGAACAAACAGTCACACAGAGTAGATAAACAGATAATGCAAACAGACAATGACTTCACAAGTACCAACTGTAAATGAGGAGAAGGGATGGATAGAACCAGTTGCTTGTTGAAGACAATGATTTGTTGGACCAGTTCCAGTTGCTGTGACAACTGTACATCTGGTTAGGGAGGCTGAGATTTAACTCAGAAGACTGTGTCTTCACCTTATTCCCCTTGAGCTAAGGACACCCAGTCCTCGCCCAATCACTCAGGTAAGTCTTCAAGGTAGACTTCCAAACCTTCACAAACTTCGTTCACTTGCGATCCACAATGACTCTTGGATGCTCAGAACGTGACGCCTAACCGGCTGGAGGATTCACAGTCCTCAAGTGTAACAAGTCTTCAGATCACACAGACAGGAAGACTTCAGTGATGCCTAACACTCTTTGGCTCTGGGTGTTTAGGGCTTTGTCCTCGCAAGGATTTCTCTCTCAAAGGCTTCGGAGGTGGGTTGCTCTCAAACGACAAAAGTCGTGCACTAACTCTGAGCAGCCACCAATTTATGGTGTAGGGGTGGGCTATTTATAGCCACTAGGCAACCCGACCTGATTTGTCTGAAATAACCCTGGGTCACTAAGGAACTGACATGTGTTCCAACAGTCAGATTTCGAACACATGCGGCAACTTTACTTGGGCTACAAGTAAAGCTGACTCATCCAGCTCTCGATAAGATTTGTTCTCATTGTCTTCGCTCGAAGACATAGGATTTTGGTTAAGCATCACTTCAATCACTTTGACTTTGTTCACTGGGACCCCACTTAACAGTACGGTGGTTCCTATGACTCAACAAAGAAGAAAAGGAAACAACGAAACAACTAAGTCTTCGTGCTCCATAGTCTTCACACGATGTCTTCTCTTGTCATAGTCTTCAATGTGAATATCTTCACATACCAAATTTGTCTTCAATGTCTTCATACATTTTTAGGGGTCATCTCTGGTAGGTAAACCGAATCAATGAGGGACTACTACCTATGTTATCCTGCAATTCTCACAAACACATTAGTCCCTCAATCAGATTTGTCGTCAATACTCCAAAACCAAGTAGGGGTGGCACTAGATGCACTTACATGGAGCACCAAATTCGGGTAAGTAACAGGAGCGTTCCCTTCATCGACTTGCTTTGCATAATGAAAACCTTACCCACCACAATCTTCTTAAATGCCTGGCGCCAGATGTCTGGGCTGGGGCCAGATGTCCGGCCGCTGTAGCACCTTGACATTTCCTCTTGTCGAGTGCCTTCGTCCGCATCCGCGGTAGCTTGGTCTTCATCCTGAGTGTCTCCGAGGTTGCTTGCTTGGTACCTAAGCACATAGAGCATCTCCGCTTGAGGTAGTAGTCATGTCTCATGTGGTTCATATGGAAGCTCATTAAGGAGATATGTCACCTCGGTCTCCATAGCTCCTACATGTGCTCTTGTCATCGGTCCACTTGGTGCTTGGGGAGGTGATGGTGGGTCCATGTGGATGACCATGGGATGCTCCGCACCACAAGGTGTTCTCATATTGCTGGTAGACTTGTTACTTTAACAATTCCCATGATTAGGAAAACATTATCACAAACAATACATGAGATAGTCTTAGAAGCGAGACTAGGGATCTCTTTGGCATTTATGTTTCCACACATGCAATTGATTTTTCCTTTGAATATCTTATTCAAGAACCATTTATATTATAGCATAAAAATATAAACTTAATTATGAACATGGAAATATAATTATGACATTTTATTATTGCATTTAGGACATATTTTCAACAGTCTCCCACTTGCACTAGGACCAATAATCTAGTTACACCAGTTCTCTAACACAAATGGTATTCCGATGTTGATCATGTTTTTCTCATGGTAGAGGCTTTGTCAACGGATATGATACATTTAGGTCTGTGTGAATCTTCCATCTCTTATGTCTCCATGATCCAGGAAATCTCGGATTATGTGGAACTGAAGTTCAATATGTTTGGATGTGTGGTGGGACCTTGGTTCCATAACTTGGGCCATGGCACCACTAATACCATAGTAGACATCCATGGGATCCAACAAACTAGGAACCACACCAAGCTCAGTAATGAACTTTTGAAAGTGCAACTAATCCACAGGTAGTTTTGGTAATTGATAACAACATATACATCATTGAACTAATGCCTACTTAAAGAATATTGCAGGAAAGTTCAATTTAGGTATGGAAATGGGATGTGAATGTGGACCCCTCAAAATGCAAAGGATAAACATTGACAAAGCTTCAAGACTCTACAATTTTGGTTAAGTGATCCAAGATCTCACTTAGTCCATAGGAAAAGCCAATACTATTAAAAGGGCATGAGGTCCTGATCATGTACTAACTGCTCAAGTGCTTGCTCTAAAATCCTCAACCACACACTCACATTCACCTATTTCCAAAACCCTAAAGTCTATCTCGGTCCCACTGAATCACTCCTATCCAGACCCATCGAGAAACACTTGACATAGCCACTGCCAAACCCTAGCAACTCGGTCCCAACTGATACTACCCTTTGGTCCCACTTAAGAGCACTTGCCAACCTTATGTTTCGTATCGACTTCATCTCTGAAATTCCGAGTGGTTTCGATCGGTCTCACGGGAGTGTGGAAAGTGATAAGGTCATCACCCATTCACTGAGTTGTTCCATCCGGTCTCACCGAAAATCTTAAAGTTCAGAACTTTTTTACTAGTCGGTCCATCGAGTAGTACCTAAAGTTGTGTAACTGCTAGATTTTTGGTGCTACCTATATATATACCCCCACCCATTCCACCAACTCTAAGAGATCAACCAGGACAGAACTACCACTTCCCATATCCAATTCCTGAGAGAGAACCACCTACAATTGTGTTGAAATCAAGGGGATTCCACTCCAATCTTCGATCCTTGATTTCTAGCCTCCCCAAGTTGCTTTCCACTCCAATACTTCTCCTACCACATAGCCAAATCTGTGAGAGAGTGATTGAATGTTGAGGAGACTATCTTTTGAAGCACAAGAGCAAGGAGTTCATCGTCAACAACATCTATTACCTTTTGGAGAGTGGTATATCCTAGGTTGGTTTGGTCTCACTTGGGAGCCTCCAAGCTTGTGGAGTTGAACCAAGGAGTTTGTAAGGGCAAGGAAATCGCCTACTTCATGAAGATCAACATGGACGTATGATAGCACCACCTATCGAAACCACGCCAAAAATATTGCGTTTGATTTTCTCCGACCCCTCCTTTATGTTCATATGCAAAGTCTTTACTTTCTGCTTCCTACTATCTAGAATTTCATGTGTAGGGTGTAACAAGACCTACTTGGGAAAAGGCTAAGTTTTTATTTGGTAAAGTAGTCTAATCACCCTCCTCTAGACCTACCTGTGATCCTACAACTTCTTAACCCAATAGCCCTCATTCATAGTTTCTAAAGCAGCCATACAATCCACCCCCATTGTAAATACTAACTATGTTGTTCTTTAGAACCTGAACTACCCAGAACACAACACCGTCACCAAGGTACAACATGCAACCAGGCGATCAGCTCTTGCGCCACCAACAAGTGTTGCTAGACATGCCCGACCTAGAGGCGCTACAACTTTGCAGGTGTCGGGCAGTAGCGTTGAGATGGTACATGATGCGGCGGAAAGGATCCTCAACCTGGTCGGCAGAGTGCTGCTTCCGCTCTACTAGGAAGGTGTTAGGGCACCAAAGGCAAGGCTTTCAAGCAACCAACAATTTCCCTTAAGTGACCTCAAGGTTTATCACGAGAGCTACACACAACCACCAATGATCGGTACCTACACAGACAGGATAAACTTCCGTGTGCTCGCAACAACACTAGCGAGGTTGTCAATCTCACTCTCTTTGCTAGTTATAAAAGGAATTAAAACACAAGTGTGTACATATAGAAATTGGCAAAAATGTAAAACAAGGAATCAGAAGAACATTGATTGTGGTTGAAAACTTTATGGAAGAGATAGGACCGGGGTCCATAGGTTCACCAGTGGTCTCACTCAAAAAGATAAGCAACAATATGGTAAACAAATTATAGTTGGACAATGATTAAGTTGCAATATTTTTAAGTATGACTATTCATTGCATAATCAACATATGAGCATCACGTCCATAAATCCATAGACCGTTATCCAACTGCATGTATAACTAATACTCCACCCCAAGATCACTATCCACCATGCATTTCAAAGTATTAAGTAAACAGAGTATTGCATTAAGTATGATGACATGAAGTAGATGATATATTGTCTTCACCCTACGTTCAAGGACATCTACACAATCATATTTTTATCCCTAGTGGCAACAACATCAATACAAAGATTTTTCCACTTTCTATCACCATGATAGCTTACTTGCACGGTTGAACCCAACCATCATACACAACTCCCTCTATTGATCAGACCCCAAACTTGGCAAGAGAAAGAAAGAATAGATCAGAGAGCATATATGAATAAGAATTATGTAGCAAAAAAATCAAATAGATCTTAAGATAGTTCATGAATAAATCCGATCACAAAGAGACAATTCATCATATCCCTACAAACACAAAGCAAAAATTTCATCAGATGAATCACAATCACGTAGGGCAGTTCATGTGATCTTTGTGTTGAGAAATGAGAGAGAGAGAGAGAGAACAATTTAGCGTTACTGACCCATAGTCCAAAGGAAACTACTCACGAGCAATAATGATGGCGTTGAACTTGATGGAGATGGGCATCGTGATGATTTCCCCCTCTTGCAGAGTACCGAAAAATTCCCTCCATAATGGATTGAGATAAAACAGGGATGTGTGGAAGGGAAACGTTTGGGTGACAAATTCTTGATGGTTTTGGGAAGTATATAAAGAAACTATAACCGAGAAGCGGTGGATCGGAGTCCCAGGGGCCAACGCGGCAGGGGGACGCACCCCCTAGGACACGTGGGGGCGGCAAGTGGGGCCCCTAGTTACCCCCGGGCTATGTCAGTTGCTGCTGGAACCCTCTAAACTTGAAATTTTCTCTGATTCTTTTCTCGATTTTTTTGAGCCCGATAAAATTTATTTCTCTAGAAATTCCAAACCAACAAAAAAACTCGCACTAGATTAATAGGTTAGTCCAGACTAATAATAAAAATGTATTTAAATATGTGATAAAACTATGCTAATTTAATATAGATATTGACATGAAAAAAGCAAAATTTAAAGATACGTTTGAGATGTATCAAGTGCCAGGCTTCGTCGACCAACTGCAAGAATCCCTTAGGTTGCAACACAATCTCTCAAAGTGAAATAGGCGCGCTCTGATGAAACGGGCAATGTAGTCGACGAGTAGAGGGAAATGATCCGACACGTTCTAGGAGAGAAATCTGAGCAAGCAGTGAGGGTCTGCCACCTCCTAGGTAGGAGTGCATAGCACACGATCGTTGCACACGGTAGTAGGGGAGTCATGCTCATTAGGTTATGTGTAGTGATGACTATGCAACTAAATGTCCCGAAGCTCCCTCATCCGCAAGGAAACGCCGGAAGTGATTCGTGGTATGATGGTTGATGCGAGAATTGTTCTTGTCTTTGACGGTTGATGCATGAACTTTATATTGAACCGGGCAACTCAAGCTTGATTGCAATGATGCTGGAGTAAGTTATGACTGCGACTTTGTCGACGGTGATCTTTCATGACTGCAGAATTTTGAGTTCGGGATTCACTAAATGTATGAACATTGCGATTAAAATGCCAACGCGTTGGCCCATTTGATAGCGAGGAATAGTTTTCAACCGTCCATTTCATGTATTTGGGATGATGATCTATTGGTGTTATATCAATGAGCATGATAAATAAAATATCTACTTTTACCAATGAATAAAGTTTTGATGCAGAGGCCCCAGGTTTTAACCTCTTTCTCCAAACAAGAAAACAATGAATAAAGCTAGCCGAATGACATTCCCTAAAAAATCACAAAGGAACGTGCATAACATGTACTCATTTCTTCCGTGGACCAAATGCACTTTGTTTCAGTTATGTTCACGACACTCAAGGTCAACGCTCAAAACCAACAAACAAACAACCAGCAGCACTCCACCATTTAATATCATATCTTTTCCCCTACGCTTATCCCAGCCAATACTTACAGTTACATCGCAGGGTCACTTAGTAGTAGAACCAATAATTGTACCTATTTCTTAGTCGATAAAATTTTCTTGTCTATGTACTTGTACGAATCTAGAAATGATTATGAATCTCACTTTTTAGCATCGATCTAGGAATGGTTACGAACCTCACTATTTAGATCAAGTATTTAGCACCGATTTAATTTTTGCAAATGCAAAAAATCTGACATCAGATTTTTAAGTATATCAGGTCGCACATTTTTTTATGGCAAATTACATGTCACGTCTATGTACAACTTTTTGCAGCACCAGCATGGAAAATTCTCAAAATAAAAAATAGTGAACATGCCAGGATTTGACATGCGTGCTGAAGAGAATTGCCATGTTGGTGACGCGTAATTTATTATAAAAAACATTCGATTTGCCATGTTTAAAAATCTGACATCATGTTTGCAGCGGGCTCCACTTTTGAATTGTCTGAAAAATATAGCGAAATAGTCTCGAAATAGTTCTGACCAGCTGGGACAGAGAGTTATACTATTTCTTTAGATGAGCTGGAACAGGGAGTTGACTATTGGCCAGTTCATATGCTTAGAGTAGTTGCAACTTGCGGGTGATGCAAAGTTCCGGATCAGGCATGTTCATCTCCTCCACAAACTCAATTTACATTCTTTTTTTGTCATCTATTACGTGAGTTGGAAACAGACTAGATCGAATGGAGGCTCACGCCGGCCGTTGACCTTCCATTTCATGATGCATATATAGTTTGTATACATGCTACTCTGTCTCAAGCATTTGACCTTTATCCCGTTCTTAATTTCCTGCCCCTGCAATGAGGGAAGGCAAGCCTGATCCGGCCATCGCCGTCTTCCTCGCCGCCCTCTTCGTTGCGTCGGCGGTGCCCCTGATTGACGGAGCCGACGGGGAAGAGCCCGTGACGCAGCTGTCGAACGGCTTCACCGCGACGCACTCGGCCGACGCGCCGGGGCGGTTCGAGCCGGTGCTGTACTCGCACAACGGCGTCTTCGCCTTCGGCTTCCTCCGCGTCGGCTCGGCGTCCCTGGACCTCGCCGTCGTCCACCTGCCTTCGTCCTTCCCGCTCTGGCGTGCCACGCCGGACCGTGTCGCCGACTGGTCGCGCCCGGCTACGCTCTCCTTCGATACCCGCCTGGTCCTCACCGTCCCAGGGGTCGGCGAGCTCTGGAGCACCCTCAACGTCGTCGGCGATACGGTCGCGCTCCTCAACTCGTCCGACCTCGTCATCCGGCTCTTCAACCAGCGCGGTACGCCTTGGCGTAGCTTTGAAAACCCATCGGACACGCTCGTCCTAGGCCAGAACTTCACCATGTCCTCGCCGCCGCTCATCTCCAAGAACCGCCGCTTCTCTCTGCGGTTCGCCAAGACGTACATGGCGCTGTACATGGAGTTCTACGGTGGCACCAAGAGGCCGATGTACTGGCAGTACACGGCTCGCGAGGCCCAGCCAGAGAACACAACGCAGCCGCCAGTGTACGGACGCCTGGACAGCCGCGGCTTCTTCGGGTTCTACCTCCTGGGTGGCGACCAGAGCGTCGACATGCTTGCGTTCGACACATTCGTCCGGAACCTCACCGGCGCCTTTCGGCGGATGACCCTGGACGACGACGGCAACCTCCGCGCATACTACTGGACAGAGGGCTCCAAAGCTTGGACCTCCGACTACAAGGCCATTTCCGGGCCGTGCGAGCTGCCGACCTCGTGCGGCGCTTACGGCCTGTGCGTGCCCGGAGGAGCGCCCAGGTGCCAGTGTCTCATCAACAGCACCGCACCGATCGCCCCGCAATGCCGCGCCGAGGAGTCCACCGACCTCTGCGGGGGCGGCGGGGGGCAGCTGTTCGACGTTGTGCGGCGGAACCGGGTGTCACTGGCGTACAAGGAGCAGCTGCCGTTCGAGACGTACAAGACGGCGGCGGAGTGCGAGCAGTCGTGCGCGGCCAGCTGCAGCTGCTGGGGCGCGGTGTACAACGGCGGGAGCGGGTACTGCTACCTCGTCGACTTTCCCGTGGAGACGGTGGTGTACGAGGCCGACGACCGGAAGGTGGGCTATTTCAAGATCAGGAAGGCGCGACAGCATAGCGCAGCGGGGCGGGGCATGTCGCCAGGCGTGACAGGCGCGGTGGTGGTTGCGTCGCTGGTCCTGGCGAGCCTGGCCGTGGCCGGGGCGTACGTCGGGTGGCAGCGGCGGCTGCGGCAACGGCGGGCTGGCGGTGTGGGGATGGAGCAGGAGCTGACGCCGGGCCATTACAGGGACCTCAAGTCCATGGACAGCCCAAACAATTCCTTCAAGACGTGATCGGTGCGACTGTATTGAAACTGAACCCATCGCCCGGACGTTGCGCGCTCGATCGATCGGTACCATGCCCATGCAGAGCTTGGAGAAAGAGGATTGATGGCTGCAGCCAGCTGTGCTCCATTCAGAATTACATAGGTTTCAGAAACTTATTTTTTTTACGTAAGGGATCGTAGTGACGTAGTCCATCCATTGTGTAGGCTTTTTCGTTCCCATTCTTTTCACCATCTCTGTATCTGAAGTTCTGAACATGTATGCTCAATCGTGTATAAGTATCCGGTGGAGATTTCAACATCATGCATTGCCAAGAAAAGAGCAAACGATAATCTTGATGCAAGATATCCTTTTATATTTAATGTCATAATTGAAAGTATGAACCTAATTAAGGGAAGTCGTTCTCTTTGGCAAGTAATCTTTGAAAGAAAATCTAGTATGTCCTAAGTGGGTTTTTGGTGTGATGACAAGTGATTAGGGGGCTAATGAACATGGTGACTTGTTTGAACAGTTTTAGCCTCATACATAAAAGATATGGCATCTATTTGACTTCAAGCTTCATTTAAGAACACCACAACCACACTATTAAGAGAGGCTGCACAAGGTATGAGGTGGATTCATGGGCCAAATTCATCTTATCTCATCGCCTTTATACCTGAGACAAAGCCCCAAAGTGCTCCGGGCCAATGTAGTGCTTTGATTCATTTAACCGAACACCCTGTATACCAGCCCAGAGATCTATGTCTTCTAGCATACATATCACTTTATTCAAATCCAAACAACAACATTTTACACTAACAGTAGACACACAAAAATACAGTTTCATGAGCCATGGGGGTTCGATTACGACAATCTTAAAAGAGGCCAGGGCAGCAAACTATTTTACATTATCTATCACTAATCATGGGGCATCAGAAACTAGCAGCACAAGACACAAGAGAGCAATACATAGGTGATACTCCAATCCTTAGGGACACTGTTGGACACTTCCTAATTCACGACATCAAATTCCGTACCGTATGTATATAACCTCATGCATCTAGCCACATAAAAAGTCAGATGAGTACTTCGAATGCATTCACAAGCTAATAACAACCTATGCATAAAAACATAACTAGTTGAATGCAGTTATAGTGATAGTAAGATAAAAATAAATGTAGTCACCAAAACGAGCCTTTGTGTAGAATATTGCAAAGGAAATGAGATAGCCATGCAACCAGAACTAAGGTGTCCCAAGCACGCCGGTGGACCAGCCCAAGCACCTCGCTGATCTCGCACCGTTGGTATGTTGGAATTACTACAACATCCAGAAGGAGTCTATCCTACTACGTGCCACACCAAGGCATGCAGATCTTCGTCAAGATCCATGTCACGGAAGATCAAAACATCAGAGAAGAAAATGTCGTCAGTGATGTTAGGCAGGGTATGCTCGCAGTCCAAGCATGACACATAAAGGCGCCGCGCCGCATATGCTCAGGCTATAATGGACACAAGCCTAGATACGCTCTCTACCCTGCATTAAATGTGGTCACAGGCTATCATAGGTCTACGGGTCCTAGGCGAAGAAAATACGTCGTGGCGCAAGCGATAAGAGATTAAACCTATCAGGATAAGACTCAAATTGCTGACACTTCTGAGCATACCAGGAGAAAGCTTCTTGACAACGACTCTATTACTCAAGGTGTCACTTGAGCTTCAGCCTTGATGTGTGTTCACACGAGTGTAAACGGCCATGTGGTGACCACCAGGTATATAAGGGGAGGGTTGTGGCCATCCAAAGGACATGCAGACACAAGTGGAGGAGACAAGTAAGAAGAATAAGGTAGGAGTGAAGAGGGTGCTCGCGATGGTAGCCTTTACCACACCACCAGGGCTCTTTCGAGAACCCCCAGAGCTCTCCCAAGCATACCTAGAGCTCCCCCGAGCAAATGTAAACTCCACTATATTACTCACATCAACCAACCAAGAACATGAAATAGGGTATTGCACCACAGTGAGACCTGAATATGTATAAATCCCTTGTGTCATGTATTCTTGAATATCTGAAGGAAGACCTGAGGGTTTATCCCCTGGTCGAACTAAAAGATAAGGTGTCTTTGATCCCTGATGTCATGACTTGACACTCCGAAAGCATGGGGAATGACGACAAAGAAAATAAGTGAAGTAACCAGTCCATCCCTGGGTAATTCAACGCCACTGGGCATTGGGCATATTGGTGCACAAAATAAAGAAAGTAGCCATACCAACGTGTATCTCCATGCAACTTATCAAGATTGGGGCATAATAATTGTACATAATGTAAATAATTTGGCTAGACCAACTCAGATGTCTATATAATATCTTGAGCTTGGGGCTCAACAAGCGCGTAAGGTAAATAAAGTTGCCGCAAAAACTCTTTTTTCTAGAGCCACCCTTCAAGGCATTTTATTCAACGTTCTAGCGACAACATCTGACGTTACAAAGAGTAGTCAAGAAATCATGAATTACATCAAATGAGCTACACTCAACTCACTCAAGAAAACTTCCTTGGCACACATATGAGCTACCTCATTGGTGTCTCTTTGAGCGTAGATTATATCAAATTACTGAAAGTTCGAGAAAAGTGATTGAACCTCTCTGAAATATGACCTCCATTTGACCCGAAAGCAGTATGCCTCCGTTCATCTTCGATTGTCAGGAAATCCATTTCCATTATGATATTATCCCACCCGTGCTCCATTTCTAGAGTAGTTGCATCACGAAGTATTGTTCAATAGTTCACTAATGTGTGGGTCTTTTATGCCAGGGTATTTGCATCCCCTCTGAACAATGAAATCCTTTGTATGGCTCTGGGCTATAGTCCCCGCTCCTACACACTAAGTTGCGACATCCACTAGACCATCAGTATTGATCTTCACACAACCTACAACTGATGGTTGCCATACTTCTCTAGGCTTCATCATCACTGTCGGTGCACTTGATGGAATATCTAGATCCTGAATAATCTCCTTAACCAGCTCCATCGAATTGAGCTACTAAAATGTAATATCGGCATGTATATATTTATTCTGACCGCTCCAAATAGCCCACATCACGGATACGGCTACGACAGTTTATTCCTTACTAATAAACACTGAGTTTGGTATGTCTCTAGCCCATGTCATCGGATGAAGTTGTGGGAGTTTCGCTTCAAAGAAACTTTCTCCCTCATTCCAAAATCTCGTAGCATGATCGCACTTGATTAGGGAATGCAATAAGGACTCGTTGTTGACAAACATAGGGAAGGAAGTATCATCACTAATAGACATCTATGAAGTTTGCTGAATGAAGGCAAGAACCCCTTGAGAACCCTCCACCATAAGACTCTTATTTTGGTCGGACCCTCAGACTCCATAAAGGTCTCCAAGTGTCTTGCCATTCCATCGACATGCTTGCTTGAATAGAATCACCATGTTGTTTGTCCATTGTATTTTGATAAGCCGAACGGACCATGAACACACCAATTCATTCCCATCCCCACACCCAGAAGTCCTCCATTGGAATTCGTGGTCTTGGCTGTGAGATCCTGGCTTAATAGGAATGATACACTACTCATATAGATAAGCAATTCCTTCTTTTCCAGGAGCCCATTCGAAAAGAACTCCAAAGTTTAGTGTGCTTGGCTTGGAGCAATTCTAGGATGGATGACTGACTAGGAAGTTTTTACTGGGTGAGCAGGAGTGAGTACAAAGTGTGTAGGAAAGACTAGTCTTGGTTCGTCGGGCCAGTCTAGATCCCATTAGGCGTAACGGGCGGGAACCGGCGGGTGTGTCCAGGGCATTACAATTGGTATCACAGCCAACCCTTGTGGTTACACGGGCATGTGCGGGTCAGGTGCGCAGTCATGTGGCGCATGGCGCGTGTTGCCCATTGTGGCACACGGCATGACACATGTTCCAGACTAGACGCACATACGTGTGCCAAGAGGGAACGTTCCTTCCCGATGGGCCGACGAGGACATGGTTCTTTTGAGTGGGGCGTATGTGAGAGCCTGCCTTAATAGGAATGATAGAGTACTCATATCAATAAGGAATTCCTCCTTTTTCAGGAGCCCATTTGAAAAGAATTCGAAAGTTAAGGATGCTTGGCTTGGAGCAATTCTAGGATGGGTGTCCGACTGGGAAGTTTGTCCTGAGTGTGCATGAGTGAGGACAAGGTGTGCAGAAAGGACCAGCGTTGGTCTGTGGAGCCAGCCTAAATCCCATCAGGTGTAATGGCCAGGAAACGACGGGTGTGGCCAGGGCATTATATTGGAAAGCTCGGAATCACATCAGCATCAGAGGCAATGAACATCCTCCTGACCAATGTTCCATTCCATGCACCCATCTCTTCCACGAGTTCCAACACAATATGTACACGCTCATTTGCTAGTCTCCAAATCAGCTTCATTGTAGATGTTCCTTGAATCGAATTATCATGCTAGATTTCAGATGTTCCAACATCACCAATATGATTGATCAAACCCATCTTAAGAACCTCCCTTCCCTGAATAATAGCATGCCAGGTAGCTAACATGTTTGCGGGATAGCTTACTTGAAGGGAGTTCCCATCGAGATAGTATTGCCCATGTAGGACACAAGCACATAGGTTATCTCATTTTTCTAGCAAACAATAAGAATGTTTTGATAGCATGCATCATGAAACACATGCAAATCATGAAAACCAAGCCCACCTCTATACTTTCTGACAGAGATTTTCTTCCACGATTGCCAATGCATCCTCGCTTATCCAATGAACCCACCAACCAAACTTGGACATCACTAACGTGACTTTTTGGCACAAACTTTTTATGAGCTTGAAATATCTCATAGAATAGGTCAGTAGAGCTTGGATCACTGATGTAAGGAGAACTTCATTCACTACACATGATATTTTTTTCACAATAACCTTGTACCCTCGATCTTGACTGCTTGCAGATATGTTCAAAATTTGGTTCAGTAATCCTTCTATCAGCTATTGGAATACCAAGGTACTTTTCTTTAAGGGCTTCTCTATGGATTTGCAACGTATTCCCGACACCTACCCTTGTAGAGGCCCCACACTTGGGACTCAAAAACACCAAGCTCTTGGCTTTGTAGACACACTGCCCTGAGCCAACACTATATGCTTGTAGAATGTCATTAATTTGATGTGCGCTTCGCCCACCTGCCTTTACGAAAAGCAAATAGTCATCTGCAATAAATAGGTGGGATATCCATGGGGACCGCAATCCATGTCTAATGCCCCTATCAGTCCATCCACCGTCATAATTTTTCAAAAAGTGTGGCAGCCCTTCCCCACAAAGTTGGAAAATATATAGGGAGACGGGTTCCCCCTGTCGTATACCTCTTGATGGACAGGAAGAAGACGATCTCTCCTTTCACCTGAACTTGTAAACTTAATGATTTAACACACCTCTTAACCAAAGACACACAATCCTCAGAGAACCCCAGCTGATGCTGAACTCCTTGAAGATACAACCATTCAATATGATCATATGCCTTCAACATGTCATTTTTACGACACACCAGCCTTGCTTACATGTATTCCTTTTCATTTCATGCATGCATGCATTCATAGGCGAAGATGACATTATTCGTGATTAGCCTTCCCGGTATGAAGGCACTGTTGGGGAACGCAGCATAATTTTAAAAAAATTCTACGCATCACCAAGATCTATCTATGGAGTCATCTAGCAACGAGGGAGAGAGGAGTGCATCTACATACCCTTGTAGATCACGAGCGGAAGCGTTCAAGAGAACGGGGTTGATGGAGTCGTACTCGTTGTGATCCAAATCACCGAAGATCCTAGCGCCGAACGGACGGCACCTCCGCGTTCAACACACGTACGACGCGAGGACGTCTCCCGTGCCTTGATCTAGCAAGGAGGAGGGAGAGGTTGAGGAAGTGGGCTCCAACAGCAGCACGACGGCGTGGTGGTGGTGAATCTGCAGTACTCCGGCAGGGCTTCGCCAAGCTCTTACGGAGGAGGAGAGGTGTTGGGGAGGGGAGGGGCTGCGCCTTGGATGTTGTCTGCAGCCCTCCCCTTGCCCCTCTGTTTATAGGGGAAGGAGGAAGGGGGACGGCCCCCTCTAGATGAGATCTAGAGGGGGGGCGGCCAAGGGGAGGGGACTTGCCCCCAAAGCAAGGGGGGCGCCCCCTTTAGGGTCCCCCCCAACCCTAGGCGCATGGGCCCAAGGGGGGGGGTGCGGCC
Organism: Triticum monococcum; assembly: GCA_034509565.1. NCBI lineage: Eukaryota > Viridiplantae > Streptophyta > Magnoliopsida > Poales > Poaceae > Triticum > Triticum monococcum. Next base: position 303,494,967 of record CM067845.1, on the reverse strand, counting down.
AGCCCATGTAGGGCTGGTTCCCTTTCCTCTACAGCCCATTAGGCCCTCCGAGAGAGGTGGCCCCTCCCGATGGACCCCCGGAACCCCTCCGGTGGCCCCGGTACAATACCGATATGCCCCCGAACCTTTCCGGTGACCGTATGACAACTTCCTACATATAAATCTTCACCTCCGGACCATTCCGGAACTCCTCGTGACGTCCGGGGTCTCATCCGAGACTCTAAAAAACATTCGGTAATCACATACAAGTCTTCCTAACAACCCTAGCGTCACCGAACCTTAAGTGTGTAGACCCTACGGGTTCGGGAGACATGCAGACATGACCGAGATGACTCTCCGGTCAATAACCAACAGCGGGATCTGGATACCCATGTTGGATCCCACATGCTCCTCGATGATCTCATCGGATGAACCATGATGTCGAGGATTCAATCAATCTGTATGCAATTCCCTTTGTCAATCGGTACGTTACTTGCCCGAGACTCGATCGTCGGTATCCCAATACCTTGTTCAGTCTCGTTACCGGCAAGTCACTTTACTCGTACCGTAATGCATGATCCCGTGATCAAACACTTGATCACATTGAGCTCATTATGATGATTCATTACCGAGGGGGCCCAGAGATACCTCTCGGTCATACGGGGTGACAAATCCCAGTCTCGATTCGTGCCAACCCAACAGACACTTTCGGAGATACCTGTAATGTACCTTTATAGTCACCCAGTTACGTTGTGACGTTTGGCACACCCAAGGCACTCCTACGGTATCCGGGAGTTGCACAATCTCATGGTCTAAGGAAATGATACTTGACATTCAGAAAAGCTACAACAAATGAACTACACGATCTTTGAGCTATGCTTAGGATTGGGTCTTGTCCATCACATCATTCTCCTAATGATGTGATCCCGTTATCAATGAGATCCAATGTCCATAGTCAGGAAACCATGACTATCTTTTGATCAACGAGCTAGTCAACTAGAGGCTCACTAGGGACGTGTTGTGGTCTATGTATTCACACATGTATTACGATTTTCGGATAACACAATTATAGCATGAACAATAGACAATTATCATGAACAAAGAAATATAATAATAACCATTTTATTATTGCCTCTAGGGCATATTTCCAACAGGTACTTTGTTCGTATGCTATAATTTCATCAAGGATCACACAAAGTCTATTGGCTAGCACTTTAGAACAAATTTTATAGATTACATTACAAAGTGAAATGAGTTTATATTGAGTAGTGTTTTTAGGATTTTTAACATTTGGAATCAGCACTATTACCCTTTTTTACCACCTCCGACATATGGCCACCATTGAAGAAAAAAAATCCAGAACCACCCTTGTTACATCATCCTTGGTAAGGGCCTAATGTCGCTCGTAGAAGCCCGCATTGAAGCCATAGGCTCCTGGGCTTTCTATGAGGCCATAACCAATAAAGCCTCCCACACCTCCTCCTCCTCCTGGAACATTCACATTGGCCATTTGTTCATCATGTCCGTAACTTTTGCTGGGACGTGGTGAAGGACCTCCTCAATTTGTATATCCTCCTCTGTTGAGTACAAGATTGTACAGAAGTCATGTATCTCTTCATGTACAGCCTCTATTGTACCTCCAACCACCCCATTCACGTCCTCTATGGCCACTATTTTTTCAAAATTTATGCATGGAGCCCCTAGCATGGATGAACCTGGTGTTTCGATCTCCTGTACGGAACCAATCTGCTCGAGTTCATTGCCTAGTGATACATCTCCAACGTATCTATATTTTTTGATTGTTCCATGCTATTATATTATCTGTTTTGGATGTTTTATATGCATTAATATGCTATTTTATTTTATTTTATTTTTGGGACTAACCTATTAATCTAGAGCCCAGTGCCAGTTCCAGTTTTTCCCTGTTTTTGAGTTTTGCAGAAAAGGAATACCAAACGGAATAAAACCTTCGCGATGATTTTTCTTGGACCAGAAGACAACTAGGAGACTTAGAGATGAAGTCGGAGGAGCCATGAGGCGGCCACAAGGACGGAGGCGTGCCCAAGGGGGTAGGGTGCGCTCCCACCCTTGTGGGCCCGTCGTGCACCTCCTGACCTAATTCTTTCGCCTATATATACTCTTATATCCCCAAACCACCAGAGGCATCCACAAAAACACGTTTCCACCACCGCAACCTTTTGTACCCATGAGATCCCATCTAGGGACCTTTTCGGGCACCCTGCCGGAGGGGGATTAGATCACGGAGGGCTTCTACATCAACTCTATTGCCCTTCCGATAAAGCGTGAGTAGTTTACCTCAGACCTACGGGTCCATAGCTAGTAGCTAGATGGTTTCTTCTCTCTCTTTGATTCTCAATACCTTGGAGATCTATTCAATGTAATACTTTTTTGTGGTGTGTTTGCCGAGATCCAATGAATTATGGATTTATGATCAGCTTATCTATGAATATTATTTGAATCTCCTCTGAATTATTTTATGCATGATTTGATATCTTTGTAATTATCTTCTAACTATCGGTTTGGTTTGGCCAACTAGATTGGTTTTTCTTGCAATTGGAGAAGTGCTTCGCTTTGGGTTCAATCTTGCGGTGTCCTTTCCCTGTGACAGTAGGGGCAGCAAGGCACGTATTGTATTGTTGCCATCAAGGATGAAAATATGGGGTTTTCATCATATTGCTTGAGTTAATTCCTCTACATCATGTCATCTTACTTAATGCGTTACTCTGTTCTTTATTTACTTAATACTCTAGATGCATGCTGGATAGCGGTCAATGTGTGGAGTAATAGTAGTAGATGCAGAATCGTTTCGGTCTACTTGAAACGGACGTGATGCCTATATTCATGATCATTGCCTTAGATATCGTCATAATTTTGCGCTTTTCTATCAATTCCTCGGCAATAATTTGTTCACCCACCATATTATTTACTATCTTGAGAGAAGCCTCTAGTGAAACCTATGGCCCTCGGTCTATTTTCCATCATATAAGTTTTCGATCTACTATTTTGCAATCTTTTACTTTCCGATCTATAAACCAAAAATACCAAAAAAAATTACTTTACTGTTATTTGCTACCTCTTGAGCACTGCGTTGGTTTTCCCTTGAAGAGGAAAGGGTGATGCAGTAAAGTAGCGTAAGTATTTCCCTCAGTTTTTGAGAACCAAGGTATCAATCCAGTAGGAGACTACGCTCGAGTCCCACGCACCTACACAAACAAATAAGAACCTCGCAACCAACACGATAAAGGGGTAGTCAATCCCTTCACGGTCACTTACAAGAGTGAGATCTGATAGATATGATAAGATGATATTTTTGGTATTTTTATGATAAAGAGAAATAAAGATGCAAAGTAAAATAAACGGCAATGGAAATAACTAAGTGTTGGAAGCTTAATATAATGGAAAATAGACCCGGGGGCCATAGTTTCACTAGTGGTTTCTCTCAAGAGCATAAGTATTACGGTGGGTAAAAATATTACTGTCGAGCAATTGATAGAATTGAGCATAGTTATGAGAATATCTAGGTATGATCATGTATATAGGCATCACGTCCGCGACAAGTAGACCGAAACGATTCTGCATCTACTACTATTACTCCACACATCGACCGCTATCCAGCATGCATCTAGAGTATTAAGTTCATAAGAACAGAGTAATGCTTTAAGTAAGATGACATGATGTAGAGGGATAAACTCATGCAATATGATATAAACCCCATCTTTTTATCCTCGATGGCAACAATACAATACGTGTCGTTTCCCTTACTGTCACTGAGATCAAGCACCGCAAGATTGAACCCAAAGCTAAGCACTTCTCCTATTGTAAGAAAGATCAATCTAGTAGGCCAAACCAAACTGATAATTCGAAGAGACTTGCAAAGATAACCAATCATACATAAAAGAATTCAGAGGAGATTCAAATATTGTTCATAGATAAACTTGATCATAAACCCATAATTCATCGGATCTCGACAAACACACCGCAAAAGAAGATTACATCAAATAGATCTCCAAGAAGACCGAGGAGAACTTTGTATTGAGATCCAAAAAGAGAGAAGAAGCCATCTAGCTAATAACTATGGACCCGAAGGTCTAAGGTAAACTACTCACACATCAGCGGAGAGGCTATGGTGTTGATGTAGTAGCCCTCCGTGATCAATGCCCCCTCCGGCGGAGCGCCGGAAAAGGCCCCAAGATGGGATCTCACGGGTACAGAAGGTAGCAGCGGTGGAAATAGGGTTTTGGCTCCGTATATGATGTTTCCAGGGTACATGGGTATATATAGGAGGAAGAAGTACGTTGGTGGAGCAACGAGGGGCCCATGAGGGTGGAGGGCGCGCCTAGGGGGGTAGGCACCCCCCCTACCTCGTGCCTTCCTCGTTGATTGCTTTACGTAGACTCCAAGTCCTCTGGACCACGTTTGTTCCGAAAATCACGTTCCCGAAGGTTTCATTCTGTTTGGACTCCGTTTGATATCATTTTCCTTAAAAACACTGAAATAGGCAAAAAAAACAGCAATTTGGGCTGGGCCTCTGGTTAATAGGTTAGTCCCAAAAATAATATAAAAGTGTATAATAAAGCCCAATAAACATCTAAAATGGAATATAACATAGCATGGAACAATCAAAATTATAGATACGTTGGAGACATATCATTTATCTATCTCTATCAGATCTCACTTTTGCAAGTAACCGTGAAGGGAGTGACAACCCCTTTATCACGTTGGGTGCAAGTTGTTTGATTGTTTGTGCAGGTATTCGGTGACTTCTGAGTTGTCTCCTACTGGATTGATACCTTGGTTCTCAAACTGATGGAAATAATTATCTCTAATTTGCTGCATCACCCTTTCCTCTTCAAGGGAAAACCCAATGCAAGCTCAAGAAGTAGCACCTAGCCATGATTTCCTCATTGTGGAGGAGCACATTCAGTTGTCGAGCTAGCTCTCTCTCCCTGGTATAAGAGCCCAGGTATAGTGAATTCGATTTCTTCCTCTCAAAGTCCTTCCGGGCCTTCTTGAGCTTCCTTCTAATATCCCCAAACTTTTTAACCTTCGAGTTGGTGAGATGGGGTTGCATGTGAAGTATAGAGAGGTCCAAAATACAAACAACCCCCTTTGCTTTCTCCCATCCATCCAACACAACGGCTTCATAGGAGTCCTCACACTGCCACACTTCCTCGTACATAAACTTGTGTGGCTCCCTACCCTCCCCTTCATCAACCCTCTTAATGTTTGCAACAACAAGGCAATGATCAGACAAAGGAGACGAAATATGGCGGACCCTTGTAATTGTGCACAGTTGCAAAAAAGATGGATCTGCTTTGATCAATCCAATCAAACCATGACATTCACATGACTGACCTGTCTATTGTCCCACGTTAACGATAACACGGTAAACCCTGGGTCTTGAAAGTTCCAGTAACCAATCACCTCACGGAGACCTTCCATTTCCATTCATCTCGATTGTTTGAGCCAAATCATTCAGAATTATCAAGAATTTCATTTAAATATCCCCCACAAAGACAGGGTATATCACTTGGAGACCTCAACCATTTCAACAATTTCCAGCTCTCATATCTCTTGCTCCTTCGAGCCTTCACATAAAAGCCAGTGAACCTCCATTCTTTCATATCACTCCCAATATGTTTTTACTATGACATCAATATGTCGGACAGATACATTATTTAGCGTCACATCCACTTCTTTTGACCAAAAAAGGGCCAAAGCACTACTTTAGCCGTCACCGACTATGAGCACACATCCTTCCAAACCTAGTCATGCTCTCAAATCTACAACTCGCTTACCCTTAACCTTTGTTTAAAAAAACAAAGGCGGGCACTCTAACCTCACCAGGTGGTGAAACTCTCAAACTTCCTCTGGGACCCCAAGTCCGGAACAGTTTCAAACAATGCAATTCATTGGTCTTGGCGGGGTTGACCTACAGCCCCCGCCTCGTCAATGTTAGCATTAACTCTGCCTACTTTCTTCATCTTCTTCAAATCCTACTATTCTCTTTTGATTCCACAGACGTCGCAACCTCCATCGCTCTCCTCTTGTTTAACATTTCTTGATCCAGGAGCATGAGTTGATTGCTCATCCCCTTGCCATGGTTTTGTTGTGTACCCATAACGGCATGCCGATACCCTTCATTTTGGCTTTTACCTCGGCCTGCGAAGCTATCACCACTAGCCAGTACCACCTTGCGGATTAAATTCGTATACTGCATCCTTAACTTTCCTTGGCCTGGTTTCAGCGATGATGTTGCCTCGTCTCCATCCTCAACCTCATCATCTTCCTCCCACTCATTCTCCCTGTCATTTGCTCCATTACTCAGACCTTGACTCTGCGGGTCATTGCCCAGCTCCTCCACATGGCCAACCACCTGATCTTCTCCCCTAAACTATAGAATACCTTTGGCATATCTCTCAGCTAGACTTAGACATAATGCATCTGAATGTCCCATCAATCCAAATGAAAAGCTAAAATATTGCAGGTTTCATATTGGATGTCGTAAAATATCGTCTCCTTTGTCTGTGCAGATTCCAATTGCACCCACCTCATAAGGGGTTCCTTCACCTTCAGCAAGATTCTAGCTTGCAAAGACTCACCAAAGTCAAAGCCCTTCTAATCTATATCAGTGTGAATCACATCACCCATCATACCAGCTATCTTCCCCGGCCATTATATTTAGCGAAGGTTGAAGGGAAGATTGATTGCCCTAGCCTAGATCTGCAACCTCTCAAATTTCCAAGCTGAAGGTCTTCATCTACAATCAAAATCTCCAGAACTACAACATGTTTACTGATTCATCTCCAACGTATCGATAATTTTTTATTGTTCCATGCTATTATAGTATCAATCTTGGATGTTTTATATGCATTTGTATGTCATTATATATCATTTTTTGGGACCAACCTATTAACTTAGTGCCAAGTACCAGTTGTTGTTTTTTCCCTGTTTTTGGTTTTCCAGAATATCAGTACCAAATGAAGTCCAAATGACACAAAAATTTTTGGAGATTTTTCTGGAAATAAGAGACCCTAGAAGCTTCGGAGAGTCCCAGAAGATGGAGGGGCCCACGAGCGTCCGTTTGACCTAATTCTGCCTCCATAATTTCTCTAAAATCAGGAAACCAACACAGAGCCACCCAAAACACTTTTTCCGCCGCCGCAAGCTTATGTTCTTGTGAGATACTATCTGGAGGCCTTTTCTGGTACTCTGCCAGAGAGGGGGGCTGACCACGGAGGGGCTGTACATCAACCTTGCTGCCCTTTCGATGGTGTGTAAGTAGTTTACCATAGACCTATGGGTCCATTGCTAGTAGCTAGATGGCTTCTTCTCTTTCTTTGATCTTCAATACAATGTTGTCCTCGATGTTCTTGGAGTTTGATGATTTACAATTATAGGGGATCAATCGTAGTCCTTTCGATAAGTAAGAGTGCCAAACCTAACGAGGAGCAGAAGAAAATGACAAGCGGTTTTCAGCAAGGTAATTTCTGTAAGCACTGAAGTTGTCGGTAACAAGTAGTTTGATAGTAAGATAATTTGTAACTAGCAAGTAACGGTAATGGTAAATAAAGTGCAGCAATATATCCAATCCTTTTTGTAATAAAGGACAAGCTGGAACGGTCTCTTATAATAAGCAAAGCGTTATTGAGGGCACACAGGAATTTCATCTAGTCACTTTCATCATGTTGGTTTGATTCGCGTTCGCTACTTTGATAATTTGATATGTGGGTGGACCGGTGCTTGGGTGCTATTCTTACTTGAAATCCTCCCACTTATGATTAACCCCCTCGCAAGCATCCGCAACTACGATAGCATTAAACATATGGATCCAAATCAGTCCCTTACGGAATAATGCATAAACTAGGTTTAAGCTTCTGTCACTCTAGCAACCCATCATCTACTAATTACTCCACAATGCATTCTCTTAGGCCCAAAGATGTTTAAGTGCCATGTAGTCGATGTTCACATAATACCACTAAGGGAATCACAACATACATATCATCAAAATATCGAATGAATATCAAATTCACATGATTACTTACAACATGACTTCTCCCATGGCCTTAAGAGGGCAACTACTCACAAATAATATTCATGCTCAAGATCAGAGGGATTTTACATAGCATAATGGATCTGAACATATAATCTTCCACCAAATAAACCATCTAGCATCAACTACAAGATGTAATCAACACTACTAGTCACCCACAGGTACCAATCTGAAGTTCTGGTACAAAGATTGAACACAAGAGATGAACTAGGGTTATGAGATGAGATGGTTGTATTGAAGATGTTGATGAAGATTGGCCTCCCAAAGATGAGAGGGTTATTGGTTATGACGATGGCTTCGATTTCCCCCTCCCGGAGGGAAGTTCCCCGACGGAATCGCTCCGCCGGAGGGCAAAAGTGATCCTGCCCAAGTTCCGCCTCGAGAAGGCGGCGCTCCATCCTAAAAGTCCTCTCCTTATTTTTTTTCTAGGACAAAGGACCTTGTATACCAGAAGATGGGCACCGGAGGTGGGCCAGGGTGCTCACTACCCACCAGGGCGCACCAGGGGGATCTGGCACCCCCTGGTGCCTTGTGGCCACCTGGCTGCCCCCTTTGATAGTTCTTCTCTCCAATATTTATTATATATTTTGGAATAATTCTCCGTAAAATTTCAGCTCATTTGGAGATGTGCATAATAGGTATCTCTGACATAGCTTTTTCAGGTCCAGAATTCCAGCTGACGGTATTCTCCCTCTTTGTGTAAACCTTGCATATTATGAGAGAAAGGGCATTAGAATTACTCCATAAAGTGTTATAATGCATAAAAACACTATATATAATAGTAGGAAAACATGATGAAAAATGGACGTATCAACTCCCCCAAGCTTAGACCTCGCTTGTCCTCAAGCGGAAGCCGATATTGAAAATCATGACCACATGTTTAGAGAGAGAGAGAGGTGTTGATAAAGACAAAATATGGACATAGTAGCATCATGCTTATTTTTATAACAGCAACAAACTTTATCATAAAAAAATATCATGTAGCTTCTCATGAACAAGTAACAATTCATCACAACATCAAATTAAAAATAATAAACTTTACTGAAAACCAACAAACTATGTTCTCAGTCAACATTGCAACTACAATTTATCATATTTTCATGAAGGGTCTCGTATTGGAGCCTTTTGGCAAGTCCACATACTCAACCATCATTTAGTCTTGTATGATTGCTAACACTCATAGCATATGTATGAGCAAAAAGTTTCAACTAGACACATAGAAAGATAGGGGCTTATAGTTTCGCCTCCCAACTTATTCACCTCAAGGGTGATTTCAACAATTATAACTCATGATCACTCACATTCAACTAGACATATGTGCCTAGGTCTTTCCCCACCACATGGTGCTTGCAAAAAGAGAAAATAAAAAGAAATAGAGGGAAATACTTTGACTCTTGCATAAAAGTAAAGGATAGGCCCTTCACAGAGGGAAGTAGAGGTTGTCATGCGCTTTTTGGTTTTGTATGCACAATCTCTTAACGCAAAAGAACGTCACGTTATATTGCCCCTTATGATAGCAACCTTTATTATGCAGTCTATCGCTTTTATTGCATTGTCATCACAAGTTCGTACAACGCTTCTTTCCCTTACACTAAAGGATCAAACACATTTAGGAGCAATTTTTATTGCCTTTTTGCACTGATGACAACTTACTTGAAGTATCTTACTCAATCCGTAGGTAGGTATGGTGGAATCTCAAAACATGGATTTGGGTTTAAGGGTTTTGGATGCACAAGTAGTATCTCTACTTAGTGCAGATTTTTGAAGGAAATATGCGCTAGAGGCAATAATAAAGTTATTATTTATTTCCTTATTTCATAATAAATGTTTATTATTCATGCTAGAATTGTATTAACCAGAAACATAATACATGTGTGAATACATAGACAAACATTGTGCCACTAGTATGCCTCTACTTGACTAGCTCATTGATCAAAGATGGTTAAGTTTCCAAACCATAGACATGAGTTGTTATTTGATCAATGGGATCACATCATTTGGAGAATGATGTGATTGACTTGACCCATTCCGTTAGCTTAGCACTTGATCGTTTATGTTTACTGCTATTGCTTTCTTCATGACTTATACATGTTCTTATGACTATGAGATTATGCAACTCCCGAATACCGGAGGAACACCTTGTGTGCTACCAAACGTCACAACGTAGCTGGGTGGTTATAAAGGTGCTCTACAGGTGTCTCCGATGGTACTTGTTGAGTTGGCCTAAATCAAGATTAGGATTTGTCACTCCGATTGTCGGAGAGGTATCTCTGGGCCCTCTCGGTAATACACATCACTATAAGCCTTGCAAGCATGATAACTAATGAGTTCGTTATGGGTGATGTATTATGGAACGATTGTAGAGACTTACCGGTAATGAGATTGAACTAGGTATTGGGATACCGATGATCGAATCTCGGGCAAGTAACATACCGGTGACAAAGAGAACAACGTATAGTGTTGTGCGGTTTGACCGATAAAGATCTTTGTAGAATATGTAGGAACCAATATGAGCATCCAGGTTTCGTTGTTGGTTATTGACCGGAGACGTGTCTCGGACATGTCTACATAGTTCTCGAACCCGTAGGGTCCGCACACTTAAAGTTCTATGACGATCGGTTTTATGAGTTTATATGTTTTGATGTACCTAAGGTAGTTTGGAGTCCCGGATTTGATCACGGACATGACGAGGAGTCTCGAAATGGTTGAGACATAAAAATTGATATATTGGAAGCCTACATTTGGACATCAGAATAGTTCTGGGTAAAATCCGGATTTTACCGGAGTACCGGAGGGGTTACCGGAACCCCCCGGGGGCTAATGGGCCTTGTTGGGCCATAAGGGAAAGAGAGAGGGGCCGGCCTAGGGCAGGCAGCGTGCCTCTTCCCCTCTGTCCGAATTGGACTAGGAGAGGGGGGCCTTTCCTTCTATTTCTCCCCCTTCCTTTCCCCCTCTCCTACTCCTACTAGGAGGAGGATTCCTCCTCCTGGCGCGTCAACAAGGAACGGTTGGCCTCCCCTTGCTCCTTTATATACAGGGGCAGGGGGGCACCTCTAGACACACAAGTTGATCACAAAGATCTCTCCGAGCCGTGTGTTGTGCCCCCTCCACCATAATCCACCTCGGTCATACTGTAGCGGAGTTTAGGCAAAGCCCTGCTGCGGTAGCTTCATCAACATCGTCACCACGCCGTCGTGCTGACGAAACTCTTCCCCGAGCTCTACTGGATCGTGAGTTCGCGGGACGTCACCGAGCTGAATTTGTGCTGAACGCGGAGGTGCCGTACGTTCGGTACTGAGGATATCGTGAAGATGTACGACTACATCAACCGCATTGTCATAACGCTTCCGCTTAACGGTCTACAAGGGTACGTGGACGACACTCTCCCCTCTCGTTGCTATGCATCACCATGATCCTGCGTGTGCGTAGGGACATTTTTGAAATTACTACGTTCCCCAACAGTGGCATCCGAGCCAGGTTTTATGCATAGATGTTATATGCACGAGTAGAACACAAGTGAGTTGTGGGCAATACAAGTCATACTGCTTACCAGCATGTCATACTTTGGTTCGGCGGTATTGTTGGATGAAGCGGCCCGGACTGACATTACGCGTACGCTTACGCGAGACTGGTTCTACCGACGTGCTTTGCACATAGGTGGCTGGCGGGTGTTAGTTTCTCCAACTTTAGTTGAACCGAGTGTGGCTACGCCCGGTCCTTGAGAAGGTTAAAACAACACTAACTTGACGAACTATCGTTGTAGTTTTGATGCGTCGGTAAGAACGGTTCTTGCTCAGCCCGTAGCAGCCACGTAAAACTTGCAACAACAAAGTAGAGGACGTCTAACTTGTTTTTGCAGGGCATGTTGTGATGTGATATGGTCAAGACATGATGCTATATTTATTGTATCAGATGATCATGTTTTGTAGTGAAGTTATTGGCAACTGGCAGGATCCATATGGTTGTCGCTTTATTGTATGCAATGCAAATGCCCTGTAATTGCTTTACTTTATCACTAAGCGGTAGCGATAGTCGTAGAAGCAATAGTTGGCAAGACAACAATGATGCTACGATGGAGATCAAGGTGTCGCGCCGGCGACGATGGTGATCATGACGGTGCTTCGGAGATGGAGATCACAAGGACAAGATGATGATGGCCATATCATATCACTTATATTGATTGCATGTGATGTTTATCCTTTATGCATCTTATTCTGCTTTGTTTGACGGTAGCATTATAAGATGATCTCTCACTAAATTTCAAGATAAAAGTGTTCTCCCTGAGTATGCACCGTTGCCAAAGTTCGTCGTGCCGAGACAAAACGTGATGATCGGCTGTGATAAGCTCTACGTCCATCTACACCGTGTGCAAGCCAGTTTTGCACACGCAGAATACTCGTGTTAAACTTGACGAGCCTAGCATATGTAGATATGGCCTTGGAACACTGAGACCGAAAGGTCGAGCGTGAATCATATAGTAGATATGATCAACATAGTGATGTTCACCATTGAAAACTACTCCATTTCATGTGATGATCGGTTATGGTTTAGTTGATATGGATCACGTGATCACTTAGATGATTAGACGGATGTCTATCTAAGTGGGAGTTCTTAAGTAATATGATTAACTAAACTTAAATTTATCATGACCTTAGTACCTGATAGTATTTTGCTTATCTATGTTGTTGTAGATAGATGGCTCGCATTGTTGTTCCGTTGAATTTTAATGCGTTCCTTGAGAAAACAAAGTAGAAAGATGATGGTAGCAACTACACGGGCTGGGTCCGTAACTTGAGGATTATCCTCATTGATACGTCCTGGAAGCACCGCTAAGTGCCAAACCTGCTGCAGGAGCAACACCAGATGTTATGAATGTCTGGCAGAGCAAAGCTGATGACTACTCGATAGTTCACTTTGCCGTGCTTTACGGCTTAGAACCGGGACTTCAACGACGTTTTGAACGTCATGGAGCATATGAGATGTTCGAGGAGTTGAAGTTAATATTTCAAGAAATGCCCGGATTGAAAGATATGAAGTCTCCAATAAGTTCTATAGCTGCAAAATGGAGGAGAATAGTTCTGTCAGTGAGCATATACTAAAAATGTCTTAACTCAACTCGGATTTAATCTTCCTGTTGATAGTGTCATTGACAGAGTTCTTCAATCACTGCCACCAAGCTACAAAAACTCCATGATGAACTATAATATGCAAGGGATGAATAAGAAAATTCCCGAGCTCTTCACGATGCTAAAAGCTGCGAGGTAGAAATCAAGAGGGAGCATCAAGTGTTGATGGTCAGCAAGACCACCAGTTTCAAGAAAAAGGGCAAAGGGAAGAAGAATGGGAACTTAAAGAAGAACAACAAACAAGTTGCTGCTCAGGAGAAGAAACCCAAGTCTGGACCTAGGCCTGAGACTGAGTGCTTCTACTGCAAACAGACTGGTCACTGGAAGCGGAACTGCCCCAAGTATTTGGCGGATAAGAAGGATGGCAAGGTGAACAAAGGTATATGTGATATACATGTTATTGATGTGTACCTTACTAGAGCTCGCAGTAGCACCTGGGTATTTGACACAGGTTCTGTTGCTAATATTTGCAACTTGAAATAGGGACTATGGATTAAGCGAAGACTGGCTAAGGACGAGGTGACGATGCGCGTGGGAAATGGTTCCAAAGTCGATGTGATCGCCGTCGGCATGCTACCTCTACATCTACCTTCGGGATTAGTTTTAGACCTAAATAATTGTTATTTGGTGCCAGCATTAAGCATGAACATTATATCTGGATCTTGTTTGATGTGAGACGGTTATTCATTTAAATCTGAGAATAATGGTTTTTCTATTTATATGAGTAATATCTTTTATGGTCATGCACCCTTAAAGATTGTTCTATTCTTGTTGAATCTCGATAGTAGTGATACACATATTCATAATGTTGAAGCCCAAAGATGCAGAGTTGATGATGATAGTGCAACTTATTTGTGGCACTACCGTTTAGGTCATATTGGTATAAAGCGCATGAAGAAACTCTATACTGATGGACTTTTGGAATCACTTGATTATGAATCACTTGGAACTTGCGAACCCTGCTGTCGGTGTTCTGGGAACGGGGGTCCCCAGACTTGCCTGCCTGCGGCCTGCGGCGTGGCTCGAGTAGGGGCCCAACATGGCCCATCTTCATCGGCACAAGACTCAAGACCCTCGTGAGGGGGCAAGCCTCGCGAGGTGGACGACACGGCGCATCCTCACGCGCAGCCTCCTCAGGCTGGCTCGCGAGGAGACGGAGATATCAAGGCGGGGTACCTCGTGAGGTGCCAGTGACGCAAGCCATGACGATCGAGGGCGCTAGGCGGGCGCCAGCGCGTGCAGCGTCCTTCTTTCCTCTTTGGTGCAAAAGGAGCAAGCGCAGCCGCGGAGTACCGAGGCATCAGGCAAAGGTTGCCGTTTCAGTGCAACAAGACCAGGACCAAGCGGACTACGAGACAGAGGTCACCATGGAGCCCAGCACGGCGTCACCGCAGAGTCATTCATTGGTGAAGACCACCTTTAGTCAGGATAGATGTACTTGCTATCCCCCTTCAAATTAGCCCGCCATTGTTGGCTCCCTTCCCGCTCAATATTTGGGAAGAGGACCAGGGCCCCTATAAATAGGACGAGCCGCCCACATAGCAAGGGGTTCGTTCGATCAGTTGGCAGGTCAGGATCGAAAATCAGAGAGAGAGAGAGAAGGGCGACTGAACTCCTCCTAGCAGTTCATCGCCCCAGCCAAGAACAGACCCTCGCGAGGCTGTTCTTCCTTGTATTGTTCATCATCTCCAGCCCCAGGAGGCAATCCATCCACCACACACTGGAGTAGGGTATTACACCACAATGGTGGCCCGAACCAGTATAAATCTTGTGTCTCTTGTGTGATTCCTTTAGTAGTTTAGATCCCAGTGAGACAGAGAGGTTGAGGACGTGATTTCCGCGCGCACCCCAGTGTTCGAACCTTAAGGGTCTGCCGGAACCCGAAATCCGACATTTGGCGTGCCAGGTAGGGGTGCGCCGGAATCTGTGTTCCACCACTCCGTTCTCCTCCGCGTCGCATCCATGTCCGATGCTCGTCGGGCCCGCGCCGAGCGCCGGGCCGCCATCGCTTCTCGCGTCGCCCAGACGGCCCCCGTTGGTGGGCGTCCTCGTCGTTCCCCGTCGCCCGCCGTCAACGCAGTCACCGGCCCGGCGGGGGGCGAGCAGCAAGCATCGTCTCAGCACCCGTCCGTGCGGCAGGACGGCCGCACCGCTACTCCATCACTCGCTCCAGCCGGTTCTTCGTCCCGCGCGCTCCGCGCACCCTTGGAGGCTCGAGCTGCGCTCCTCGCGGCAAACGAGCTCCTGTGCTACCGCCCCGTCGACGACGTCTACGAAGAGTGGCTCGACCGCGTCGCCGAGCTTGTCCGCGCCGCAGGGGGCTCTTCCGCGCCGTCCGTCCCTCTGCGCCGCACTCCGCCCCGCGCGGGCAACGAAGCTCCAGAGGCGCACCAGCCGCCTCCCCTCCAAGAAGATGCCATGGCTCCAAGGCACTTGGCCCCTGGGCGGAACCCGCTCCGTCAGGCGCCAGCGCAGCAAGAGCGAAGCTACCAAGAAGTTCCTCGCCCACAAGGGGCTGCCAGGGCGCTCCCTGCTCCGGCGTGCCGCGACCCTGCTCCTGCTCCGGCACGCCAAGACCCCGCCCTGCTCCTAGCTGCAGCGCATGGGAACCAACAAGACCAAGCTCTCCACCAACCGAGGCCTTTTGTGGCCACCGCGGGCTGCCACACCTACACCACTGAGCTGCGCAGCGTCACGTGGCCCGGCAAGTTCAAGCCTGACCTGCCTCCTCTCTACGACGGCACAACCGATCCCGCAAAGTTCCTCCAGCTCTATGAGCTGGGCATCGAGGCTGCCGGTGGGGATGAAAAGGTCATGGCGAACTGGTTCCCCATGGCACTCAAGGAAGGAGCTCGAACCTGGCTCCTGAATCTGGCTCTAGGCACGATCTCCTCCTGGGATCAGATGCGCGCCCGCTTCATCGCCAACTTCCAAGGTACTCGCGACCGGCCGCCCGCCGTGAGCGACATGTGCCGCATCAAGCAACAACCCGGAGAGACCCTGCAAAAGTACATCCAGCGCTTCAACAGCGCGCGCCTCAAGATCCCCAAGGTGTCCGAGGAGGCCATCATCTCTGCCTTCTCCAACGGCGTGCGCGACGTCAAGATGAAGGAGGAGCTGGCGAAGCACGAAGACCTCTGCACCTCCCTGGAGCTGTTCAACTTGGCGAACAAGTGCGCCAGGGCTGAGGAGGGACGTCTCTCCCTTCTCGAGTTGCCTGCCGCAGATCCAGAAGAGAAGAAGCCCAAAGCCAAGGACACGAAGCGCAAGGGGGCTGCCGTACTCGCGGCAGAACCAGACACAAAGCGGGGCAAGGATCTGCCCGAACCCTCCAGAGGCAGCCGGTACTGCGTGTACCATGACCTCCACACCCACAACACCAACGAATGTCAAGAGTTCCGCGCCGTGCGAGAAGGAAGGATCGGCCATCGCCCTGACCGTGCTGACCGGGGCTACGGCCGAGGAGGAGGAAGAAACGCAGGACACTGGGAGGATCGGGCCCGCGCCAGGGGTGGCGCGACCAACCTCGCGAGGACCGCTGGCGGGACCTGCCTCGCGAGGAAGACTGGAGGGATCAGCCTCGTGAGGATCGCCCTCATGGCAACGCAGGCCTACCTCCTCTGCCGCCTCCATCGAGAAGGAATGAAGACCACCATCAAGACGAGGGGGCTGGGGGCTTCTAGGAGCCGCGCGCAATCGTTTGCATCCTGGGCGGAGCTCAAGCCCCAGCCTCCCAACGTATCTTCAAGCAGTTTGCCCGCGAAGTGAATACAATTCTCCCCAAGCTCGAAGCAACGCACCCCCTCAGGTGGTCGGCGTGCCCCATCACGTTCAGCTCGGCGGACCAGCTCAAGTGCGCGGCCATGGCAGGAGTCCTCCCGATGCTCTGCTCCCTAGTCATCAGCAACGTGCTGGTCACCAAGACCCTCATCGATGGTGGGGCAGGGCTCAACGTCCTGTCCGTGGAAACATTCAACAACCTCCAAGTGCCCTATGACCAGCTTCAGCCAACCAAGCCTTTCTCCGGGATCACCGACGGTTCCACAGTCCCGATCGGGCAGGTCCGCCTCCCTATCACCTTCGGGGCCCGCAGCAACTACCACACCGAGCTCATCGACTTCGACGTCGCTCACATCCGCCTGCCGTACAACACCATCCTCGGGTACCCAGCACTGGCCAAGTTCATGGCTGCGACCCACCACAGCTACAACGTCCTCAAGATGCCAGGAAGTGGCGGCGTCATCACGGTGCCCTGTGAAGAGAAGGATGCAGTGTGTTCCCTGGAGCGGGCCTATCAGGCCGTGTCGCTAGAAGACCCAGATCGCGGAAGCAGGAGGCTTCCTGATACCACCCCCAAGAAGAAGAAGACATCGTTAGGCTCGGCCCCTCAGGAGGCAGGCCCCTCAGGGCCCATGTCTGCCCAGGGGGACCCTCCTTCCATCGCATAGGAAAGCGTGCCCGTCGCCCTCCTCAGGCAGGGCTCGGGGGCTCTCACCTAGAGGGCCACCGACCTAGCCAGGGTCACGAGGGAGGCACTTGGGCACCATGTGGAGGCGTGCTTCGAAGCACGTTTCCCCCGAGAAGGAGCCAAGCAAGGAAGGCCGGACCAGCACGAGTTCGTCGGCAAGGCCATTCAAGAGCTACAGGAGACAAGGATCATCAGAGGTTGCCGCCGCCTACCAGCTGTGGCCCCACATCCAAGCGAGGATGGCGGACTGCACGTCTGCGTCGACATACCAGGGCTCAATCAGATCGCCACAACGGAGCGTCTCTAGCCCTCACAAGTGGGGCGCTGAGGGGGACCGCCCCATAGCTATGTTCGCGTGCCTTACGGCCTGCCGAGCATGGCTGCGGCATACCAGCGCCTCATGAGGGGCATCATGGAGACTCAGGAAGACAGGTGCTCCGCGGCCATGGCGGAGATGAAGACAGCTCGTGAGGAGTCACCAGTGCCTCCGGAGCATCCCGAGGCCCCGGGGCCTGGGGGCTCGTGAGGATAGGCTTCTGCAGCCCGTCAAGTCTGCTGCACCAACGCCACTACGCCGACGACATCCTCAGGTGACATCTTTCAAGTTCCGTTCTCAGCTAGGAGCACCCTCCCAGGGTTGCATCACTCCCAGGCCGCGTGGGCCCCTCCCTGCGGCATGTATCCCCTTTTACCTTTCCGTCATTAGTTTGCCTTGTTGGGGGCGCCCCTCGGGCTGCATCATCCCCAAGCCGCTCGGGCCAGGCCCAGCGGCGTGTATCTCCCTAGCGTTTATTTCCAACTATGCATTGCCTATCACGCTTAACTGCATGGTGCCCGTCCGCGGCATCCTTTCTTCCCATGTCGGCTACTTGCACGTTAAAGGGGGGGTGCCTGAGCATCGCGACTCAGGGCTCTTACTGGCTCTCCAGCCCTCACCCTCTGGCCTTGTCCATGGCATCGCGACCTGGCATACCAGCGACGGCTGAGACAAGCTCGAGGGCCGGGACCAGAGGACATAGAGTACCGGCATCTAACCAAATTTTGCAGGGACACATCTCAAGATACGGCCCAGTGCCGGGCGCAACCCGCCCAGAGGTAGGGCCTCATGAGTCCCGTGCTGGCTCACGGGTGCCCAGATACACCTCATCTAGCCCTACCGTGCCGGCCACGTGTCAGGGCGGGGCTGTACACGCCCCGGGGGCTCCTCCCGGAGGGGAGCCCCCTCCCACATACCAGTGGAAGCACCATGCTCCGCGCTGGCTGACGACACTGCCGAGGAGCGGCTATGCCCGTACACATACGGAAGCGCTATGCTCCGCGCTGGTGATAAACAAATGAGGGTGGCCTCCGGGCCGCATTAACCTTAGGGAGCCCAGAGCTCAGTGGCTGGCCCCATCGCTACGCCTCCCCTCGGGAGTGCCACGCAAGGGGGCTGGGCACGGGGGCTACGGCTGGGTCACGCCCAGGCGTACGCCGCCCAGCCAGGCCCCTCGGGCCTGGTTCGCCGCGCGTCTCTCCCCGAGCGGAGCCAAGGTATGAAGGCCGTTTGCGCATCAAGGGGGACTCCTGAGCATCGCGACTCAGGAGCCTAACTGGTCCTGTAGCCCCTCACTCCTTAGTTCCGAAAGGCTATGCTGGGTGAGGTACGCGCGGGGCCGGGCTCTGCAGACGTAGAACGGTAGCCACGCTTACATCTCGCCTCATCACCCGCTGTTCGCGCGTCAAGGGGGACTCCTGAGCATCGTGACTCAGGGGCCTAACTAGCTCCGTAGCCCCACACTCCTTAGTTCCGAAAGGCTATGCTGGGTGAGGTACGCGCGGAGTCGGGCTCTGCAGACGTAGAACGGAAGACACACCTACATCACGCTTCCCTACTTGTTGTTCGTGCGCCAAGGGGGACTCTTGAGCATCGCGACTCAGGAGCCTAACTTGTCACGTGGCCCCTCACTCCTTTGGTCCCGTCCTGGTTTTCGGTCGGGGCTAATGCTGGGTGAGGCATGCGCGGGGCCGGGCTCTGCCGGCGTAGAACACAAGCAAGTAGGGAAGAAAAGCATAAAATCCAAGGAATTTAAAAGCAAATATTACAGTCCATACTGTCGTCTCAATACCAAACGCAAGTTTAAATGCCTCCCGAGGCGTGGTACATGTGCAGGAATTGAAAGAAGAACAGGGATGGAGCAGAGTCACTTGTCGGCGGTGAAGCTGTGCGGAGCGGCTTCGCCTCATGGAGCAGCGGGGCCGGCAGCGCCTTGCCTTGGCTTGGTGCTGAAGGCCCGGAACTTCCTCAGCAGCGCCTCCGCGCGCCCCTTCACGGCTTCGACAGCGGCGGCAGCACCCTCGCCGCTCACCGGCTCCAGCAGGCCGTCGAGGTCGGCGTCAGGATCACAAAGGTAGACGTGGGCGAAGACCCGCGTCAGCGCAGCAGAAGACAAGATGTGCGCCTCGGCCTCGGCCGCGGGGCCGATGCCAAGGGCGACATCCCCAAGGGCCTTGACCAGGAAGGGAAGCGGCTTGGCGGGGCCGTCCCCGTCACCGGCTAGCGGGCTGTCCAGGCCGCTCTCGTAAAGCATCTTCAGTGAAGCACGGGCATCTTTCTCCATGTCCGCGAAGGCCACGCGATCCTCGGCAAGAACTCGGGCCTTGGCGTCCAGCTCGGCCTTCGTCGCCTCCAGCTCCTTCTTCAGCGCGCCTAAGTGGTCGTGGCGCTTCTTGAGCTTGGCCTCCTGGTCCTCGAGCGCCGCCTCACGCGCCTTCGCCCCCTTCTCTAGCTCTTGGCGCAGGCGGACCTCCTCCGCAAGCTGGCCCCGCAGGCCTTCCAGCTCGTCCTCCAGCACCTTGCAATGGCCGCGGACTTCGACCACTTCCCCCAGGGCTGCGTCATGAGCAGCCTTCGCTTCGAGGGTGGCTTCCCTCTCTCCGTCACAGGCCGTTGAGGCCTGGACCAATGCCACCCGAATCGAAGCATCAGAGCGAATCCACCCCGAAGCCAGTTCCAGGCGCCCGGCCACCAGGCAAGAGTCGGTGCCGAGAAGGTCCTGCCGCAGCCGGTCCAGTTCAGCAGCGGCACGCTCCAAGATGGAAGAAGAAGACGGAGCAGCATTGGCACGCTCCAGGACAACAGGAGGAGCTGAGGAAGCAACGGCCAGTGGAACAGGAGGAGAAGGTAACGGCGGCGAGGCCGTAGTGTCCCGAAGCAGAGTCCGCCATGCCTCCGCAGCCGTAGCAGCGGCGCCAGACGAGGGCACCTCCGGAGTCACTTGGGCCATGGGGGCTGAGCTCGCCCTAGCCAGCTCGGCCAAACCTCGCAAGGATGTGCGGGCAGGAGAGGCCCGTGCGTCACGATCTCCCTCCCCTGCAGGCGAAGGCGTCGCCGCAGGTGGGACCTCAGGAGCCCCCTTCGGTTTATTCGCCGCTGGCGCCAGCCTATCCAAGAGAAGCAACCATCAAGCCTCGTCGGCAGAACGAGAAACAAAAGATCAAGGATCAAGCACTTACGGGTCTTCACCGGTGAGCTCGGGCAGCCTCCGGCCTAACTTGAAGCCTGACAGCCGGCTGGAAGGGTCGACCTCAGAAGAAGAAGGCGCGTCCACGATTCGCCCCGGAGTCAGGACGGACCTGCGGGAGATCAACGCGGTCCTATCCTTCTTCAGAATCGCGGGCGAGCTCCCGCTACCCAGAGCGTCATCATCATCGTCATCATCGCTAGGCGAAAGGCGGAGAGTGCGGGACACACACCGGGAGAGGGGAGCACTCGACTCTCCATCAGTCGCCCCAGAGTCGGGCCCCTCTCCCCGCTCCTCTTCCTCCTCCTCATCGCTGGAGTCGCCGGAGGGCACATCCACCGGCCCTTCAGAGGCCAGCGCGGGCACGAGCCCATCCCCGTTAAAAACGGGCATGGACTTCACCACCCGCTTCCAGTCGTCGCGAAGGAACAAGGGCTTGGTAGCACCCTTCGGCCTTGCCACCTCGCCCCCGACCAGAGATTGGAGAACCGCGGTCACATCCTCTTCGTCCACAGCCTCGGGGCACGGATGAGGCCTCCACATTGGAGGAGAGTACTCCCGGAGCGGGGCCAGCCGATGCTCCAGGAATTCCTTCAGCAGCAACGCACCGGTCAACTTCGCCGTCGCCATGTTGGCCGGCCTCAGATCCGCATCCATCTTCTCCAGCACCGGCTTCGCGCGGGGGTCCGTGAGCTCCGCTCGGCACCAGTCACTGGTGCTCACGGGTTGCTCCATGGGCAAGATCAGCCGAGGGTGGATGCGCCCGACATCTGCCAAGACCCACTTGCTCCTGAAGCCCTCAATCCTCTTCCCGGGACTCGAGATGGTAATGGTGCCGCTATATGTGACGAAGCCCGCACACCCAGAAAGAGAGCTGCCGGAGACCCAGAGGGAGAAGTAGTGGCGCAGCAAGGCCACCGAAGGCTGCACCCCTACGTGGGCCTCGCAGTAGTAAGCAAAGACCGCCAGGAGAAGGACAGAGTTGGGATGGAGATGCAGAGCCTGCAAGTTGTAGTGACAGAGGACGGAGAAGAAGAACTCGGAGAAGGGAGGCACCAAGCCCGCAGCAATGGAGCTCACAAAGAGAGGATAAAAGGTGCTCCCTCGGTCCTCGGGGGTGGCGGAGCCGGCCTTGAAAACCTCCGTCCCATTGACGCCCTACGCCGTCGCCATCCGGCATAGCCGGGCGAAGCTCGCCTTGGACACATTCGGTGGATCCAGAGCAGGGGAGTACCAAGCTTTGGCCGGAGGCTGGCGAGGCGCCATGGCTTCCTAGGTCACGCAGCTGGAGTAGATCTGAAAGTTTAGAGGAAGAAAGGGAAGGCGCAAGAAAGGGGATCTGAGCGACGACCGGAGAGAGCAAAAGGCGA
Source organism: Triticum monococcum (assembly GCA_034509565.1). Classification (NCBI taxonomy): domain Eukaryota; kingdom Viridiplantae; phylum Streptophyta; class Magnoliopsida; order Poales; family Poaceae; genus Triticum; species Triticum monococcum. The sequence goes on along the minus strand of CM067845.1, from coordinate 303,472,447 downwards.
AGTCTGGGCAGATGTCGCTCCTTTACCAACCTGCGTGGTTGCTGAAGCACCCACGTCCCATCAACCGCCACACGACGCCCAAGGCCGCAGGCTGTTAGGGCCCGTGGCGCTTCGCCCTTGCCCTTTCGCCTCTTGGCACGGCCAAGTCCGTGCGCGCCTTGGGCCCGGGGGCTACTGTCGGCGTTCTGGGAACGGGGGTCCCCAGACTTGCCTGCCTGCGGCCTGTGGCGTGGCTCAAGTAGGGGCCCAACATGGCCCATCTTCATCGGCACAAGACTCAAGACCCTCGCGAGGGGCCAAGCCTCACGAGGTGGACGACATGACGCATCCTCAGGCGCAACCTCCTCAGGCTGGCTCGCGAGGAGACGGAGATATTAAGGCGGGGTACCTCGCGAGGTGCCAGTGACGCAAGCCATGACGATCGAGGGCGCTAGGCGGGTGCCAGCGCGCGCAGCGTCCTTCTTTCCTCTTTGGTGCAAAAGGAGCAAGCGCAGCCGCGGAGTACCGAGGCATCAGGCAAAGGTTGCCGTTTCGGTGCAACAAGACCAGGACCAAGCGGACTACGAGACGGAGGTCACCATGGAGCCCAGCACGGCGTCACCGCAGAGTCTTTCGCAGGCGAAGACCACCTTTAGTCAGGATAGATGTACTTGCTGCCCCCCTTCAAATCAGCCCGCCATTGTTGGCTCCCTTCCCGCTCAATATTTGGGAAGAGGACCAGGGCCCCTATAAATAGGATGAGCCGCCCACATAGCAAGGGGTTTGTTCGATCAGTTGGCAGGTCAGGATCGAAAATCAGAGAGAGAGAGAGAGAGAGAGAGAAGGGCGACTGAACTCCTCCTAGCAGTTCATCGCCCCAGCCAAGAACAGACCCTCGCGAGGCTGTTCTTCCTTGTATTGTTCATCATCACCAGCCCCAGGAGGCAATCCATCCACCACACACTGGAGTAGGGTATTACACCACAATGGTGGCCCTAACCAGTATAAATCTTGTGTCTCTTGTGTGATTCCTTTAGTAGTTTAGATCCCAGTGGGACGGAGAGGTTGAGGACGTGATTTCCGCACGCACCCCAGTGTTCGAACCTTAAGGGTCTGCCGGAACCCGAAATCCGACACATGCCTTATGGGCAAGATGACTAAAACGCCGTTCTCCGAAACTATGGAGCGAGCAACGGATTTTTTGGAAATCATACATACTGATGTATGTGGTCCAATGAAGATTGAGGCTCGAGGCGGGTATCGTTATTTTCTCACCTTCACAGATGATTTAAGCAGATATGGGTATATCTACTTAATGAAACATAAGTCTGAAACATTTGAAAAGTTCAAAGAATTTCAGAGTGAAGTGGAAAATCATCGTAACAAGAAAATAAAGTTTCTACGATCTGATCGTGGATGAGAATATTTGAGTTATGAGTTTGGTATACATATGAAACAATGCGGAATAGTACCGCAACTCACGCTACCCGGAACACCACAGCGTAATGGTGTGTCCAAACGTCGTAATCGTACTTTACTAGATATGGTGCGATCTATGATGTCTCTTACTGATTTACCGCTATCGTTTTGTGGTTATGCTTTAGAGACGGCTACATTCACGTTAAATAGGGGCCCATCAAAATCTGCTGAGACGACGCCTTATGAGCTATGGTTTGGCAAGAAACCAAAGTTGTTGTTTCTTAAAGTTTGGGGCTGCGATGCTTATGTGAAGAAGCTTCAACCTGATAAGCTCAAACCCAAATTGGAGAAATGTGTCTTAGGATACCCACAGGAAACTGTTGGGTACACCTTCTAGCACAGATCCAAAGGAAATACATTCGTTGCTAAGAATGGATTCTTTCTAGAGAAGGAGTTTCTCTCAAAAGAAGTGAGTGGGAAGAAAGTTGAACTTGATGAGGTAACTGTACCTGCTCCCTTATTGGAAAGTAGTTCATCACAGAAACCAGTTCCTGTGACATCACCAATTAGTGAGGAAGCTAATGATGATGATCATGAAACTTCAGATCAAGTTACTACCGAACCTCGTAGGTCAACCAGAGTAAGATCCACACCAGAGTGGTACGGTAATCCTGTTCTGGCGGTCATGTTACTTGACCATGACGAACCTACAAACTATGAGGAAGTGATGATGAGCCTAGATTCTGCAAAATGGCTTGAGGCCATGAAATCTGAGATGGGATCCATGTATGAGAACAAAGTGTGGACTTTGGTTGACTTGCCCGATGATCGGCAAGCCATCAAGAATAAATGGATCTTCAAGAAGAAGACAGACGCTGACGGTAATGTTACTGTCTACAAAGCTCGACTTGTTGCGAAAGGTTTTCGACAAGTTCAAGGAGTTGACTACGATGAGACCTTCTCACCCGTAGCGATGCTTAAGTCCGTCCAAATCATGTTAGCAATTGCCGCGTTTTATGATTATGAAATTTGGCAAATGGATGTAAAGACTGCATTCCTGAATGGATTTCTAGAAGAAGAGTTGTATATGATGCAACCTGAAGGTTTTATCGATCCAAAGTAAGCTAACAAAGTGTGCAAGCTCCAGCGATCCATTTATGGACTGGTGCAAGCCTCTCGGAGTTGGAATAAACGTTTTGATAGTGCGATCAAAGCATATGGTTTTATACAAACTTTTGGAGAAGCCTGTATTTACAAGAAAGTGAGTGGGAGCTCTGTAGCATTTCTAATATTATATGTGGATGACATATTGTTGATTGGAAATGATATAGAATTTCTGGATAGCGTAAAAGGATACTTGAATAAGAGTTTTTCAATAAAAGACCTCGGTGAAGCTACTTATATATTGGGCATCAAGATCTATAGAGATAGATCAAGACGCTTAATTAGACTTTCACAAAGCACATACCTTGATAAAGTTTTGAAGAAGTTCAAAATGGATCAAGCTAAGAAAGGGTTCTTGCCTGTGTTACAAGGTGTGAAGTTGAGTAAGACTCAATGCCCAACCACTCCAGAAAATACAGAGAAAATGAAAAGTGTTCCCTATGCTTCAGCCATAGGCTCTATCATGTATAAAATGATGTGTACCAGACCTGATGTGTGCCTTGCTATTAGCCTGGCAAGGAGGTACCAAAGTAATCCAGGAGTGGATCATTGGACAGCGGTCAAGAACATCCTGAAGTACCTGAAAAGGACCAAGGATATGTTTCTCGTTTATGGAGGTGACAAAGAGCTTATCGTAAATGGTTACGTTGATGCAAGCTTTGACACTGATTCAAACGATCTAAATCGCAAACCTGATACGTGTTTATATTAAATGGTGGAGCTGTCAGTTGGAGCAGTTCTAAACAGAGCGTCGTGGCAGGATCTACATGTGAAGCAGAGTACATTGCTGCTTCGGAAGCAGCGAATGAAGGAGTCTGGATGAAAGAGTTCATATCCGATCTAGGTGTCATACCTAGTGCATCGGTGTCAGGACCCCGATTCTAAGCCACATCGATCTAGCCGGTAACACCTCATATCACTTTGCGGCCTCACGCACGGTATCCCACGGGTGTCACCTTACCATGGCCCGGGACCGTTTGCGCCTTTTGGCTCGCATATATGACAATGTCGCTAGCATCCATATGACCGAGAACCCGGGCCGACATGGCTAGTTGTGAACCCAAAGCGGCACAGACCTATGGAGACAGGCATACATGAATCACAACGAACATGTCGGTCATCAACGAGTGATTCCGGGCTGTAGCACTGGGCTAGCAGGACTCCGGGGGATCCCGGGCTGTAGCAGGCTAGACAGGACTCCGGAGATCACCGCGTGACATTTCCCCGAAGGGACAGACATAGGGACGTAGTGAAACACATGCCGGCCAGTCAAGTGTCCTGAACAGTAGTGCTGGGCTAGCAGGACTCCGGGGGATCCGGGCTGTAGCGGACTACTATGGCTCGAGGAGCACTAGACCACATTTCCCCATAAGAAAGGCTGCGAAGGGCAAACTACTAGATTGTCGGATCCCACTCATACCAAGCATGTCAAACATACATACAATATGCTCGATATGAGTACATACAACATGGCATCACAACAAAACTCTACAACTCAAGTACTTTATTTAAAGGCTCCAGGGAGCCATACATAACATATCCATACAGATAGGGGTCACATGACCCGACACTCAAGTCATACAGTCATACAAGCACATGCGGAAGCAACTAGTCTGAGTACAGACTCTAAAAAGAAAGAAGGCTTCTCGAAGCCTGTCTATCTACATAGGCCCTCCATGGCCTGGATCACCACCTGGGTGTCTAGTCACTCGTCGACGTCAAGATCTACGTAAAACCCATCGGAGGGGGCAGTGTTGTCGTCTGAAAACAATAAATAAGCAAACATGAGTACAAAGGTACTCAGCAAGTCTTACATCAGAACCTACTATACATGCTCATTCTCAAGAAGGTGGTGGGGTTTATGCAGCAAGCCAGCTTTTACTCTTGGCTAAGCTATCCTACGGAATCTTTTAGCAAAATAGTTTTCGCACACGAGTCCACTACTCACCATCACAATACTCCACCGAGGATCCTCCCTCGTATCCTGTGAGGGGGGGCCATCCCCGGTACTCACACTTATCTTGAGTCTTTTAGTAGTATCCATTAACTTGTCTATGAACTGTATATGCAATCAAGTAGTCCTTTACCGCGGACGCGGCTATTCGAATAGTTTTATACCCTGCAGGGGTGTACTTCGTCACACATGTTTCCACCACTTAGCGTCTGCACACGAAATGTGCTCGGCAGACTTCAAGCGAAAACCGACGTGGGTGTAGACCACGACCTGACTAACCTCACAAGTCTCTAGTCCAGGGTCATCGCCTATTCAGGTTCCATCCGCAAGGAAATCCGGCCGGGGTGTCCTCAACGGCCCTGAACGATGTGAACAGGGTTCCCGAGACACCAAACGGGTGACTCGGTACACCGTGCCACGGTGTATCTACCGCAACATAGCCCACCCCTAGGGTCAGCGCTACGCACGGCCGCCAACACATGTCCTACAAACACCAGAAACTAGTTGCAACTCCTGGACTGAGGCGAGAGGGGTCAGTAAGTCGAGCGGGGTCATATTTCAGGGCCCAATGTGTGGTAGTAGCTGAATCTTAATTCACGCATACAGAACTCAGTTCTTAGGGACGGCTTCAATGAAACAACCCACCATGTACTCCTACATGGCCTCTCATCGATACCTTTACCAAAACATGTTCAACACATCCCACATAATACTGGCTCAAGCATTTCACTCTAGCCCATCACCCAGATGAACCAGACCTGACACAACTCTAAGCATAGCAGGCATAGCAAGGTAGGAATCACAAAACATGGCTCAATCAACTCCTACACATGCTAGTGGGTTTCATCTAGTTACTGTGGCAATGACAGGTCATGCAGAGGATAAGGGTTCAACTACCGTAGCACACAGCAGTTTGAATCGTGTTGTCTTAATGCATTAAACAAGAGCAGGAGCGAGAACATGGGTTGTATCGGAATGATCAATGGTTGCTTGCCTGATGGAGTGGTGACGGGATACTGCCCTTCAGTTGGATACTCGTGAATATCCTCGAAGGCAGAACCTACCACGAATAACACAACCGAGCACAATCAACACATGACGATATGCAACAATATGATGCATGCTATGACATGGCAATATGGATGTGTCTTGAGCTAATGCAACTAGCTATGATTTAAATGGAGTTGGTTTGAGTACAAGATTCAAATTCCAACCCCATATATGATTATTTAAATGCCCTTTATTTGTTTTGTTCAAAACAGGGGACAAACATTGTTCAAACATGCATGAAAATTGTACAGATGGATTCCTTGAATTTTTCTGATAATTTTACATATATAATTTGTCTCATTTGGAGTTATGGTTGAATTTCTATGAATTTTTGAAGTTTTGGGTATGTTCTGGAATTTCCTGAATTATTTTTAAACTAGAAAATGATTTACTGCGTCAGCTTGACGTCAGGGTGACGTCAGCTGGTCAACAGGGTTGCCTCCAGGTCAAACCTGACCAGTGGGGTCCACTGGTCTGTGTAACAGGGCAGGGAGAGAGGCTGACTAGTGGGTCCCGCCTGTCAGGGTCATTAGTTTAACTAATTTAAGTTAATCCTAATCCTGGTTCATTAGTGGCCTGGGGCCCACGCGTCAGTGACCCAGGGGGTCAACTGGGCCCACCCAGTTAGCAGTCAGCGGGGTCAAACCTGCCGGACTTGGTCCACGGCTCGTCGCCGGCGACGACAGAGACGACGGAGCGGCTCGGGAATGCTCTATAGGGCTCCATTTTGAGCGTGATTTGTTGCTACGGCTTGCTGGCGCTCTCGCGGATCTAGTGGTGGCAGCAGCAGCAGCTAGGATGGCCGGAGTTGACGGCGGCGAGCTCTTTGGCGGCCGCCGGAGTTCGGTTGCGCGCGGGGTCGCGTTTCTGTGCGTAGAAGAGCGGGGCAAGGGGGCTAGGAGGGTGCTACGCATCGCGGGGAGTAGGTTCGACACTCCAGGGTGACCATTTGGTCACCGGAGCATCGTCGACGGCGAGCTCGGGCGGCGGCGCACTTCGGTCATCATGGGGGTGACGGCTATGGCGATCAAATGAAGCGGGGAAGAGGGGGATTCGGAGCAGGAGCTCACTGGGGGCACGTAGAGCAGCTCGGTGGGCTCGGGGACGACTTGGAGACGGAGAATCGGGGCCGGCGATCTTCGGTGCCCGTCGGTGAAGACGACGGCAATTGCGTCACTGCAGGGCTACCGGCGTCGCTTGGAGCGGTGAGGAGGAAGGGTGGGTCGAGGCGGAGCTTTGGGAGGCGTCGGGGAGGCGAGGCGGTGGCCGTGGGCGCGGTGGTAGCGAACGGCGGCGACGAGCCCGTTCGGGTGGTCGTGCGGGAGAGAAACAGGGGAGGAGGGAGAGCGAGGGAGAGGGATATGAGGGGGCCAGGGGGTGCGTGGCGTCCATAGCGACGTCCAGGCGTCGAGGGGGGGGGGTGCGGCAAGCAGGAGGTGGCCGTCGGTGGCCGCGCGCGTGCCGGCGCACCGCGGGCACACGCCCGGCGTCCTCCTGGCAGGAGCTAGGGGACGACTGGCGTCGGCCTGGTGGGCTGGGCCGTCCAGCTACAGTGCTGGGCCGGCTGGTGGCGCCAGGTAAGTGGCCCACTGGCCTACTCTCTCTCTCTCTCTAATTTATTCTGTTTTCTATTTTCTATTTCTGTTATTCTGTTTTGATTTAGTTTAAATACTAAATCATTTTATAAAATCCTGAAAATATTTATGGACACTTTCTGAATTATTTCAGTGGCCCAAAAATAATTCCAACATTATTTGAGCATTTGAATTATTTAATAGTATTTAAATGCCCAAATTCAAATATTTATGAATTAAGTCAATGCCCATTTGTTGACCTAAAAATATATGCACCATTTTTCCCAAGGGTTCTAACCCAAGGCAAAGAGGGTGAACATATCTGAAGGGCATTTCAGGTTCATTGAATTTATTTTTAGTAAACCCTAGTTGATTTCAGGGGGGGGGGGTGCTGGGGGTTCTGCTTTCCCCATTTCAATTTTCTGATGAAGGTAAGCATGATGCACACTCTAATGCATAACCTAGCTAGGGTGTGACAACTCACCCCCACTCAATAGAATCTCGTCCCGAGATTTAGGATCATCTGGGAAGAAGGCGGGGTACTCGAGTCGAAGACGATCCTCCCTTTCCCAAGTGGCTTCTTCCTCGGAATGGTGTGACCATTGAACCTTGAGAAACTTGATATTATGACGTCGAGTGGTACGCTCGGCTTGATCAAGGATACGAACGGGGTATTCCCGATAAGAAAGGTTATCTTGTAAATCAAGCGTTTCGTGGTCCACTCCACGGATAGGATCCGCGAAGCAACGCCTGAGTTGCGAAACGTGGAAGACGTCGTGAACTCTGGAAAGATGCGGAGGTAGTTCCAATTGGTAGGCAACTTCTCCTCGTTTGGCAATAATGCGAAAGGGTCCAATGTAACGAGGAGCCAATTTGCCTTTGATACCGAAGCGATGGGTTCCCTTTAACGGGGTAACCCGAAGGTAAGCTTTCTCGTCAATTTCAAATGTCATAGGCTTATGCTTACGATCATATTGACTCTTTTGGCGAGATTGGGCCGTTTTCAATTTCTCACGAATAACGCGAACCTGCTCTTCTGCTTCCTGAATCATATCCGGGCCAAAGAGTTGTCTTTCCCCGGTTTCTGACCAGTTAAGAGGCGTTCGACATTTTCGTCCATAGAGAACTTCGAAGGGAGCCTTGCCCAAACTAGCTTGATAGCTATTGTTATAGGCAAACTCCGCGAATGGAAGGCATTTCTCCCAACTCATTCCGAACGAGATAACAGAAGCTCGGAGCATATCCTCCAGAATTTGATTTACTCGCTCTACTTGACCACTTGATTGAGGATGGAAGGCGGTGCTAAAGGAGAGATGAGTTCCCATAGCATTTTGGAAACTTTCCCAAAATCGAGAGGTGAAGAGACTTCCACGGTCTGAGTTAATTTCCAATGGGACACCATGAAGAGACACTATTCGGGAGATGTATAAGTCAGCTAGCTGGCTAGCGGTGATACTCTCACGAACAGGTAGGAAATGGGCTACTTTGGAAAGACGGTCGATCACGACGAAGATGGCATTATTCCCCCTCTTGGTCCTGGGAAACCCGGTGATGAAATCCATACTGATTCTGTCCCATTTCCATTCAGGAATAGCCAAAGGTTGAAGGGTGCCAGCAGGCCGTTGATGCTCTGCTTTAACACGACGACAAACGTTGCAATTAGCAATGTATTGAGCAATTTCCCTCTTCATCCTAGTCCACCAAAACCTCTGGCGTAGGTCTTGATACATTTTAGTACTACCGGGATGAATGGTGAGAGGGGATTCATGAGCTTCCTTAAGGATCATCTGGCGTAGATGTTGGTTCTTGGGAACCACCAGGCGGTTCTCAAAGAAGACAGCACCTTGCTCATCCATGGAAAAACATTTAGCTACTCCGCTAGCAATGTTTTCCTTAATCCGGGATATGCCCTTATCACGCTTTTGGGCAGCTATGATTTGATCCATAAGGGTAGGTTTCGCCACCAGGGTAGACAGGAATCCACGAGGAACAATGTGAAGATTAAGCTTACGAAATTCCTCATGGAGAAGTGGTTGACTTTGTTGTAACATCAGGTTGTTACAGTAGGACTTACGACTTAGTGCATCAGCCATGACATTGGCTTTGCCAGGGGTGTAAGTTATTCCTAAGTCGTAATCCGAGAATAACTCGACCCAACGTCTTTGCCTGAGATTCAAATCTAGTTGGGTGAAGATATATTTCAAGCTTTGGTGATCGGTGAAGATCTCGCAACGATTACCGAGGAGGTAATGTCGCCAGGTTTTGAGTGCATGGACTACAGCTGCAAGCTCTAGATCATGTGTGGGATAATTTTCCTCATGTGGGTGTAATTGCCGTGAAGCATAGGCAATTACCTGACGATCTTGCATGAGTATGCAACCTAGTCCTTGTCGCGAGGCATCGCAATAGATAATAAAGTCCTTGGAGAAATCTGGTGGTACCAGTACGGGAGCAGATGTCAGGCGTCTTTTCAGTTCCTGAAAACTGAACTCGCACTGTGGAGTCCACTCGAACTTTTTATCTTTCTTGAGGAGTTCAGTTAGAGGTTTAGCAACCTTGGAGAAATTCTCGACGAAGCGGCGGCAATAGCTCGCTAGGCCAAGGAAACTCCGAACTTGCTTGACCGAAACAGGTGGAGTCCAATCAAGGACGGCTTGAACTCGCTCGGGATTGACAGCAATACCCTTACCAGAGATTACATGGCCTAGATAGGTCACTTCTGACAACCAAAATTCACACTTGGAGAATTTGGCATAAAGGCGATGCTCTCGAAGTTTCATCAATACCAGTCTTAGATGTTCGGCATGTTCCTCTTCATTTTTGGAGTAGATGAGTATGTCATCGAGGTATACTACGACGAATTTGTCCAAGTACTCCATGAAAACCGAGTTCATTAACCGGGAGAAAGTGGCCGGGGCATTGGTTAAACCGAAGGACATGACGGTTTACTCGTATTGGCCATAACGAGTGACAAAAGCCGTTTTGGGAATGTCCCCGTTTCTGATTTTGATTTGATGGTAGCCCAACCTCAAATCCATCTTGGAGAAGACTGAGGATCCAGCGAGCTGATCGTACAGGTCGTTGATCCTGGGAAGCGGGTATTTGTTCTTGATGGTGACCAGATTGACAGGTCGGTAATCCACAACCATTCGATCCGTTCCATCCTTCTTCTTGACGAAGAGGACGGGGCAAGCCCAAGGAGAGGAGCTAGGACGGATGAACCCTTTGTTCAAGGACTCATCGAGTTGGTTCTTAAGCTCGGCTAGTTCTAAGGGTGCCATCTTGTAGGGTCTTCTAGCAATTGGAACGGTTCCTGGAACAAGGTCTATCACAAACTCGACATCCCGGTCAGGTGGAACACCTGGCAGTTCTTCCGGAAACACATCCGGGAAGTCTCGGACTACCGGAACGTCCTCAAGGTCTGGAAGAGGGTTGGCATTGAGAGAGTAAAGTTGGCGCTTGGCCACTCGAGTTAAGACATTAACTGTCTTGCCCGAGGGATGAGTAAGTTGAACGGTTCTAGTCGCACAATCGATCTTGGCGTAATGAGCCGACATCCAGTCCATACCCAAGATGATGTTTATGTCGGAGGACTTGAGAGCTATTAAAGATGCAAGGAAGACAAGCCTATCGACAAGAATTTCGTTCCCATGGCTTACCCTAGAAGTTTGCCATTTGGAACCCGGAGTTTGAATTACCATGGAAGTGGGCATGTCACAGAATGTCGTGTTATGCAACCGAGCATAATTCTCGGATATGAATGAATGAGATGCTCCAGTATCGAAAAGAACAGATGCCGGATGGCAGTTAACAAGGAGCGTACCAAGGACGACGTTGGGATCCTCATGAGCCTCTTCGGCTGAGACGTAGTTGACATGGCCACGTGCAGTAGTGGCCGGCTTGGCGTAGAAAGTCTTTCCCGCGGGCTTACCACGGCCAACGGACTTTCCAGCTTGATTGGGGTTGTTCTGGGGACACTCTCGACTATAGTGACCCGGTTCTCCACACTTGAAGCATGTTACCACAGTGGGGCGTGGAGCAACATTAGCAGCGGGGCCACCATAGGGCTTGGATGGTGCAATTTGCTGGTTGGGACGAGGCGCCTCAAAGGATGGCCTCGGGGTGAATCTGGGTGGCAGTGCGGTGCTTGGAATCCACACCCGGCGCTTCTGAGCTCCCGAGCCGGATGAAGACCCAAAATCACGAGAATGCTTGCGTGAAGCGTCATAATCAGTCTGGCCTGTCTCAGCACTGATAGCTTTATTGACCAACTTCTGGAAGGATGTGCACTCGTGCAGACGGAGATCGCGGCGAAGCTCAGGGCTAAGTCCCTTACGGAACCTTGCCTGCTTCTTGGCGTCAGTAGAAACCTCTTCAGGAGCATAGCGTGCCAGGTTCCCAAATTCTCGGCTATATGCATCCACAGTCAGCCTTCCTTGGGTGAAGTTGCAGAACTCCTCCCTCTTGCGATCCATGAGACCTTCCGGAATGTGATGCTCACGGAAAGCCTCGCTGAACTCAGCCCAGGTAGTGATTTGGCCGACCGGGCGCATAGCTTCGTAGTTTTCCCACCAATGGCTAGCGGGGCCCTCGAGATGATAAGCAGCATAGGTAACCTTGTCAGTTTCAGCTACGTTGGCAGAACGTAGCTTGTGGGTGATGCTGCGAAGCCAGTCATCCGCGTCGAGGGGCTCGACGGAATGGTTAAACTTTGGTGGGTACAGCTTGATAAAGTCGTTGATTGACACCAAGGCATTTCGTGGGTGGCGTGCAGTGTTCTGCTCAATCCGCTCCAGCAGGCGGTTGGTCTCACGCTTGTTCCTTTCCGCCTCCAGCATCACTTCGGCCAGGGAAGGCGGGTGAGGCAAATTTTCACCTCTAGCTGCATTGGCTTCCCCCTGCGCTGGGGCAGCAGGGTTTCCGCGGGTGTTGACCATCCTAGGAGGGAAAACAAGACAACGGTTTAGACAAGGATGGCTCAAACTTAACAGGGAAGTGCAGAATGTAAAGGATAACGCGGAATGCAGAGATGCTCATTCGTATGCCATGGTAATATAAAACTGCCATATATACACCAACGGTCATACTCGTCATACATAGTTTAGTACAAGCCCATGCTACAGTACAACTATGAAGGTAGACGTTACATCTCATCGGAGGCATTCCGAGTCTCTATACATTATTTGTCTACACCTCCGGAATCGATTACACCACCAAGTCGTATTCCACAAGTCACACAGGACAGTGGAGATACAACTACTACAATACTAGTGGTACTACTGCTAACTCAGATAGCTCCGTAGTAGTCCTCATAGAAGTCACCTCCATAGCCTGGAAGTTCAACGTGATCATCCGGAAACAGACGGTCCTGAGGAGCCTGTGGACCATAGGGGCTAGGATAAGGTCTTGGACCAACAAACGGTGGCCTGCGGGGACCAAGGGGTGGGGTGATGCCTCCCACATCACGCCAATCCACCATGTCTGGCAGAGCTGCTCTCACAGGATACAGATCCCTGGTATCCATACATCCAGCTTGCACCGCGGGTGCAAACCGAGTCAATGTGGCCCAATGATCAGCACGGGTATTGAAGAGCTCCAGCCTCAAGGCCCGATTCTCTCGGTCCTTATCTTCGAGCATCTCAGCGGTGGTACGAGTTAATGAGTCCTCCTGAGTGGAGTCAGCATAGATAGCCTGAAGATACCCCTACGCTCCCGGAAGTGAAGCTGGCATGTAACGGAAGTCAGTGTTCCGAAGCAGGCCAGTCCGGACTCGCAAGATGGTCATCATGGAATAGGCAGCATCCTGCACAGCCATCTCAATGGTAACTCCGAGTCCATAGGGACAGTGAAGGGGCTCGGTAGATCCAGGATAGGAAGGAAATATCCTGACGGTGCATAAATACTGGCTTTGATTAAAGTCGCGGAACTGCTCTTCAACAGTGTATTCGGGATACCAACGGTATCCTGTCTCGATCATGACCCGGACCAACATAGCAGTATGACCGGGCACGTCGAGGCACCTGGTCAGGCGAACCACTTGGTTTTGAGACTGGTTGGCCATCTGAAAGCACAGCCACAAGACAAAGACATCAGAATTCCTAGGGAAAATTGGGCAGCATAACGGCTGTAAATGCTCAGAAAAAGATTTGAGACATCCACAACAGTTCACAATACCGCTCAACAGCATCATATCAAGGTTCTGATTCAAATAGCCACGTACTAAAATAGTAGAAACTGGACGGAAACTCGTAGCAATAATCCTATGAGCTACTACGGATTAGTAACACGTGAACCTGATAGAAGAAGAGAGCCTAGTCCTTAACCCACGTTGAATGAGAAGAGAATGACTCAGATCAGAAGCATAGGGTAAAGGAATAAAAAGAACCTTACGTTCCCTCCCACAATCAATTCCCTTACATATAACTAAAGCATTTCTAGACTCGACATCGACCAGTTTGGCTGAACGAACCTACAGGCAGTCCGGCTCTGATGCCAACGCTGTCAGGACCCCGATTCTAAGCCACATCGATCTAGCCGGTAACACCTCATATCACTTTGCGGCCTCACGCACGGTATCCCACGGGTGTCACCTTACCATGGCCCGGGACCATTTGCGCCTTTTGGCTCGCGTATATGACAATGTCGCTAGCATCCATATGACCGAGAACCCGGGCCGACATGGCTAGTTGTGAACCCAAAGCGGCACAGACCTATGGAGACAGGCATACATGAATCACAACGAACATGTCGGTCATCAACGAGTGATTCCGGGCTGTAGCACTGGGCTAGCAGGACTCCGGGGGATCCCGGGCTGTAGCAGGCTAGACAGGACTCCGGAGATCACCGCGTGACATTTCCCCGAAGGGACAGACATAGGGACGTAGTGAAACACATGCCGGCCAGTCAAGTGTCCTGAACAGTAGTGCTGGGCTAGCAGGACTCCGGGGGATCCGGGCTGTAGCGGACTACTATGGCTCGAGGAGCACTAGACCACATTTCCCCATAAGAAAGGCTGCGAAGGGAAAACTACTAGATTGTCGGATCCCACTCATACCAAGCATTTCAAACATACATACAATATGCTCGATATGAGTACATACAACATGGCATCACAACAAAACTCTACAACTCAAGTACTTTATTTAAAGGCTCCAGGGAACCATACATAACATATCCATACAGGTAGGGGTCACATGACCCGACACTCAAGTCATACAGTCATACAAGCACATGCGGAAGCAACTAGTCTGAGTACAGACTCTAAAAAGAAAGAAGGCTTCTCGAAGCCTGTCTATCTACATAGGCCCTCCATGGCCTGGATCACCACCTGGGTGTCTAGTCACTCGTCGACGTCAAGATCTACGTAAAACCCATCGGAGGGGGCAGTGTTGTCGTCTGAAAACAATAAATAAGCAAACATGAGTACAAAGGTACTCAGCAAGTCTTACATCAGAACCTACTATACATGCTCATTCTCAAGAAGGTGGTGGGGTTTATGCAGCAAGCCAGCTTTTACTCTTGGCTAAGCTATCCTACGGAATCTTTTAGCAAAATAGTTTTCGCACACGAGTCCACTACTCACCATCACAATACTCCACCGAGGATCCTCCCTCGTATCCTGTGAGGGGGGGCCATCCCCGGTACTCACACTTATCTTGAGTCTTTTAGTAGTATCCATTAACTTGTCTATGAACTGTATATGCAATCAAGTAGTCCTTTACCGCGGACGCGGCTATTCGAATAGTTTTATACCCTGCAGGGGTGTACTTCGTCACACATGTTTCCACCACTTAGCGTCTGCACACGAAATGTGCTCGGCAGACTTCAAGCGAAAACCGACGTGGGTGTAGACCACGACCTGACTAACCTCACAAGTCTCTAGTCCAGGGTCATCGCCTATTCAGGTTCCATCCGCAAGGAAATCCGGCCGGGGTGTCCTCAACGGCCCCGAACGATGTGAACAGGGTTCCCGAGACACCAAACGGGTGACTCGGTACACCGTGCCACGATGTATCTACCGCAACATAGCCCACCCCTAGGGTCAGCGCTACGCACGGCCGCCAACACATGTCCTACAAACACCAGAAACTAGTTGCAACTCCTGGACTGAGGCGAGAGGGGTCAGTAAGTCGAGCGGGGTCATATTTCAGGGCCCAATGTGTGGTAGTAGCTGAATCTTAATTCACGCATACAGAACTCAGTTCTTAGGGACGGCTTCAATGAAACAACCCACCATGTACTCCTACATGGCCTCTCATCGATACCTTTACCAAAACATGTTCAACACATCCCACATAATACTGGCTCAAGCATTTCACTCTAGCCCATCACCCAGATGAACCAGACCTGACACAACTCTAAGCATAGCAGGCATAGCAAGGTAGGAATCACAAAACATGGCTCAATCAACTCCTACACATGCTAGTGGGTTTCATCTAGTTACTGTGGCAATGACAGGTCATGCAGAGGATAAGGGTTCAACTACCGTAGCACACAGCAGTTTGAATCGTGTTGTCTTAATGCATTAAACAAGAGCAGGAGCGAGAACATGGGTTGTATCGGAATGATCAATGGTTGCTTGCCTGATGGAGTGGTGACGGGATACTGCCCTTCAGTTGGATACTCGTGAATATCCTCGGAGGCAGAACCTACCACGAATAACACAACCGAGCACAATCAACACATGACGATATGCAACAATATGATGCATGCTATGACATGGCAATATGGATGTGTCTTGAGCTAATGCAACTAGCTATGATTTAAATGGAGTTGGTTTGAGTACAAGATTCAAATTCCAACCCCATATATGATTATTTAAATGCCCTTTATTTGTTTTGTTCAAAACAGGGGACAAACATTGTTCAAACATGCATGAAAATGGTACAGATGGATTCCTTGAATTTTTCTGATAATTTTACATATATAATTTGTCTCATTTGGAGTTATGGTTGAATTTCTATGAATTTTTGAAGTTTTGGGTATTTTCTGGAATTTCCTGAATTATTTTTAAACTAGAAAATGATTTACTGCGTCAGCTTGACGTCAGGGTGACGTCAGCTGGTCAACAGGTTTGCCTCCAGGTCAAACCTGACCAGTGGGGTCCACTGGTCAGTGTAACAGGGCAGGGAGAGAGGCTGACTAGTGGGTCCCGCCTGTCAGGGTCATTAGTTTAACTAATTTAAGTTAATCCTAATCCTGGTTCATTAGTGGCCTGGGGCCCACGCGTCAGTGACCCAGGGGGTCAACTGGGCCCACCCAGTTAGCAGTCAGCGGGGTCAAACCTGCCGGACTTGGTCCACGGCTCGTCGCCGGCGACGACAGAGACGACGGAGCGGCTCGGGAATGCTCTATAGGGCTCCATTTTGAGCGTGATTTGTTGCTACGGCTTGCTAGCGCTCTCGCGGATCTAGTGGTGGCAGCAGCAGCAGCTAGGATGGCCGGAGTTGACGGCGGCGAGCTCTTTGGCGGCCGCCGGAGTTCGGTTGCGCGCGGGGTCGCGTTTCTGTGCGTAGAAGAGCGGGGCAAGGGGGCTAGGAGGGTGCTACGCATCGCGGGGAGTAGGTTCGACACTCCAGGGTGACCATTTGGTCACCGGAGCATCGTCGACGGCGAGCTCGGGCGGCGGCGCACTTCGGTCATCATGGGGGTGACGGCTATGGCGATCAAATGAAGCGGGGAAGAGGGGGATTCGGAGCAGGAGCTCACTGGGGGCATGTAGAGCAGCTCGGTGGGCTCGGGGACGATCTGGAGACGGAGAATCGGGGCCGGCGATCTTCGGTGCCCGTCGGTGAAGACGACGGCAATTGCGTCACTGCAGGGCTCCCGGCGTCGCTTGGAGCGGTGAGGAGGAAGGGTGGGTCGAGGCGGAGCTTTGGGAGGCGTCGGGGAGGCGAGGCGGTGGCCATGGGCGCGGTGGTAGCGAACGGCGGCGACGAGCCCGTTCGGGTGGTCGTGCGGGAGAGAAACAGGGGAGGAGGGAGAGCGAGGGAGAGGGATATGAGGGGGCCAGGGGGTGCGTGGCGTCCATAGCGACGTCCAGGCGTCGAGGGGGGGGGGGGCGCGGCAAGCAGGAGGTGGCCGTCGGTGGCCGCGCGCGTGCCGGCGCACCGCGGGCACACGCCCGACGTCCTCCTGGCAGGAGCTAGGGGACGACTGGCGTCGGCCTGGTGGGCTGGGCCGTCCAGCTACAGTGCTGGGCCGGCTGGTGGCGCCAGGTAAGTGGCCCACTGGCCTACTCTCTCTCTCTCTCTAATTTATTCTGTTTTCTATTTTCTATTTCTGTTATTCTGTTTTGATTTAGTTTAAATACTAAATCATTTTATAAAATCCTGAAAATATTTATGGACACTTTCTGAATTATTTCAGTGGCCCAAAAATAATTCCAACATTATTTGAGCATTTGAATTATTTAATAGTATTTAAATGCCCAAATTCAAATATTTATGAATTAAGTCAATGCCCCTTTTGTTGACCTAAAAATATATGCACCATTTTTCCCAAGGGTTCTAACCCAAGGCAAAGAGGGTGAACATATCTGAAGGGCATTTCAGGTTCATTGAATTTATTTTTAGTAAACCCTAGTTGATTTCAGGGGGGGGGTGCTGGGGGTTCTGCTTTCCCCATTTCAATTTTCTGATGAAGGTAAGCATGATGCACACTCTAATGCATAACCTAGCTAGGGTGTGACAATCGGGTCCAATGAAAATATTTTTTGACAATACTGGTGCAATTGCCTTGGCAAAGGAATCCAGATTTCACAAGAGAACAAAGCACATCAAGAGACGCTTCAACTCTATCTGGGATCAAGTCTAGGTGGGAGACATAGAGATTTGCAAGTTACATATGGATCTAAATGTTGCAGACCCGTTGACTAAGCCTCTTCCACGAGCAAAACATGATCAGCACCAAGGCTCCATGGGTGTTAAAATCATTACTGTGTAATCTAGATTATTGACTCTAGTGCAAGTGGGAGACTGAAGGAAATATGCCCTAGAGGCAATAATAAAGTTATTATTTATTTACTTATTTCATGATAAATGTTTATTATTCATGCTAGAATTGTATTAACCGGAAACATAATACATGTGTGAATACATAGAGAAACATAGTGTCACTAGTATGCCTCTACTTGACTAGCTCATTGATCAAAGATGGTTAAGTTTCCAAACCATAGACATGAGTTGTTATTTGATCAATGGGATCACATCATTAGGGGAATGATGTGATTGACTTTACCCATTCCGTTAGCTTAGCACTTGAACATTTTTGTTTACTGTTATTGCTTTCTTCATGACTTATACATGTTCTTATGACTATGAGATTATGCAACACCCGAATACCGGAGGAACACTTTGTGTGCTACCAAACGTCACAACATAACCGGATGATTATAAAGGTGCTCTACAGGTGTCTCCGATGGTACTTGTTGAGTTGGCATAGATCAAGATTAGGATTTGTCACTCCGATTGTCGGAGAGGTATCTCTGGGCCCTCTCGGTAATACACAACACTATAAGCCTTGCAAGCATGATAACTAATGAGTTAGTTACGGGATGATGTATTACGGAACGAGTAAAGAGACTTGCAGGTAATGAGATTGAACTAGGTATTGGGATACCAACGATCGAATCTCGGGCAAGTAACATACCGATGACAAAGAGAACAACGTATAGTGTTGTGCGGTTTGACTGGTAAAGATCTGTGTAGAATATGTAGGAACCAGTATGAGCATTCAGGTTCCGCTATTGGTTATTGAACGGAGACGTGTCTCAGTCATGTCTACATAGTTCTCAAACCCCTAGGGTCCGCACGCTTAAAGTTCTGTGACGATCGGTTTTATGAGTTTATATGTTTTGATGTACCGAAGGTAGTTCGGAGTCCCGGATTTGATCACGGACATGGCGAGGAGTCTCGAAATGGTCGATACATAAAAATTGATATATTCAAGCCTACATTTGGACATCGGAATAGTTCCGGGTAAAATCGGGATTTTACAGGAGTACCGGAGGGGTTACCGGAACCCCCTGGGGGCTAATGGGCCTTGTTGGGCCATAAGGGAAAGAGAGAGGGGCCGGCCTAGGGCAGGCAGTGCGCCTCCTCCCCTTTGTCCGAATTGGACTAGGAGAGGGGGAGTGGCGCCCCCCTTTCCTTCTCTTTCTCTCCCTTCCTTTCCCCCTCCTAGTAGGAGTAGGAAAGGGAGGAATTCTACTCCTACTAGGAGGAGGATTCCTCCTACTGGCGCGCCAACAAGGGCCGGTCGGCCTCCCCCTTTCTCCTTTATATACAGGGGAAGGGGGGCACCTCTAGACACACAAGTTGATCACAAAGATCTCTCCCAGCCGTGTGCGGTGCCCCCCTCCACCATAATCCACCTCGGTCATACTGTAGCGGTGTTTAGGCGAAGCCCTACTGCGGTAGCTTCATCAACATCGTCACCACGCCATCGTGCTGACGAAACTCTTCCCCGAGCTCTACTGGATCGTGAGTTCACAGGACATCACCGAGCTGAACGTGTGCTGAACGCGGAGGTGTCGTACGTTAGGTATTGAGGATCGGTCGATCGTGAAGACGTACGACTACATCAACCGCGTTGTCATAATGCTTCTGCTTAATGGTCTACAAGGGCACGTGGAAGACACTTTCCCCTCTCATTGCTATGCATCACCACGATCCTGCGTGTGCGTAGGGAAATTTTTGAAATTCCTACGTTCCCCAACAATTTTTGGCTAGCAAAGATATTGAGCAAGCACCCTATGTTGGAGGATCTTTGACAATATAACTTCTACGTAAATATGAACAAACATAAATCATTATGTTGTCTTCCTTGTCCAACGTCAACAATTTGGCATAATATATTTAATGGGGGCTCGGAATCATAAAAGATGTCCAAGATAGTATATTTGCATGTGAATCTTGTCTTCCCTTATTAATTCTTTCATGAATTGCATCATTGACCAATGTTATGTTTGTCAACTTTCAATAAATTTTACCACTTATAATTTTCCTTATGTGATGTTATTACTTACCATAAGATTAGCATATGATATTTTTCATTATTTTCTTGGAATTCTGATTGAAACAGAAAAGTAAATAATAAAAAACTCAAACTAAACTTTATTATATAGCTTTCACTCGATTACATAGATAGATAGATCACAAAACTATCACTCAAAAATAAATCATACTAAAGTTTATTCAACTAAATCACGAAATAACTAAGGATCGAACTAAGATAAGTAAAGGTAATAAAAATGATGGTGATACAATACTGGGGCATCTCCCCCAAGCTTGGCACAAGCCAAGGGGAGTGCCCATACCCGTGTACTAAGTCTCCTTCTTTGGTGATAATGACGGTGGTGGTGATGAGGCAGTCTTTTTCTCCAGCTTGCGTCTGAGGCTAAAATTTCTCTAGCTAAGCTTTAATAATCTTTTGCATGTCGCCTTGATCTCCTGCAAAAAACGGGATGGGAGAAATTGAACCTTAGGTTTGTTTCCAATGTTAGGAAGGCTTGACTTCTTGATTTCCACGTACATATCTCCAGGTTGAGGTAGTGGATCTTCAATTTCATCAGAGCTATCATCCCTTGTTTTCTCCATGTTGGCGTCTTCCTCCTCATCCATGGTCCAACCATAGTGATCCACCTCCCCATAGACCTTGGGGATGGCAATAAAATTAGCGACCTAGCTCTCCCCCTCTGAATTTTGAGACAACATATTTTTAGATCTGCCAGAAAAACAGCACGGAACAAGAACAGAGGATTTATCCATGATACGGTGGTCAAATCATCTAGGCATATATATAAAGATTTTTTATATTGGGAAGCAAGTATATGGAAGGAAAACAGAGTCGGGAAGGTGCCTGAGGGGCCCACTACCCACTAGGGCGCGCCTGGTGGGGCTGGCGCGCCCTGGTGCCTTGTGGGCACCTAGGTTGCCTTCCCAGTTGTTTCTTATTTTTCTATTTTTTTCTAATACTCCAAAACTAGCAGAAAATATTTTGGCGGATTTTTTGGAGAATGTTTACTTACCGTATCACGTACCACTTCCTTTTCATGGTCTAGACTGTTCTGGAAGGTTTCTTTTATGTGTTCCTCCAGTGTCATGGTATGCATAATGTTAGTTTCAACACTAATGAGGTACCCGAAATATAATGTTTACTTCTTTGTCCATTGACCACCTTCGGGTTGGTTGCTTCGGCATTATTAATCTTGATAGCTCTAGAGCGATAAACTTCTTATGATATATGGTCCTTCCCATCTGGAAAGAAGTTTCCCTACAAAAAATCTAAAACGAGAATTGTACAATAGAACATGTTCACCAACTTTGAATTCCTACTTTTGGATTCTTTTGTCATGCCATCTTTTAACCTTTTCTTTAAATAGTTTGGCATTTTCATAAGCTTGGGTTCTCCATTCATTTAGTGAGCTAATATCAAACAACCTCTTTTCACCGGCAAGTTTGAAATCAAAATTGAGTTGTTTAATTTCCCAATATGCTTTATGTTCTAACTCAAGAGGCAAATGACAAGCTTTTCCACAAAGCATGTTATATGGAGACATACCAATAGGATTTTTATAAGTTGTTCTATAGGCCCAAAGTGCATCATCAAGTTTCTTAGACCAATTCTTTCGGGACCTATTAACAGTTTTTTTATATTAATTTTATTTATCTATTGCTAAGTTCAACTTGATCACTAGTTTGAGGATGATAGGGTGATGCAATTCTATGGTTAACGTCATATTTAGCAAGCATTTTACAGAAAGCACCATGAATAAAGTGTGAACCACCATCAGTCATTAAATATCTAGGGACTCCAAACCTTGGGAAAATAACTTCTTTAAGCATTTTAATGGAGGTGTTATGATCAGCACTGCTAGTTGGAATAGCTTCTACCCACTAAGTGACATAATCAACAGCAATCAAAATATGTGTATACCCATTAGAGGAAGGAAAAGGTCCCATATAATCAAACCCCAAACATCAAAAGGTTCAACAACAAGTGAATAATTAATAGGCATTTCCCGATGCTTACCAATATTACCAATTCTTTGACATTCATCACAAGAGAAGACAAACTTACGGGCATCCTTGAAAAGAGTAGGCCAATAAAAACCAGATTGTAATACCTTATGCACAGTTGTATCTCCTGCATGATGTCCTCCGTAGACTTTGGAGTAACACTTCCATAGGATTTGTTCCTATTCATGCTCAGGTACACAACGTCTAATAATACCATCCACTCCTTTATAAAGATGTGGGTCATCCCAAAAGTAATGTCTTAAGTCATAGAAGATTTTTTTTCTTTTGTTGGTATGTGAAACTAGGTGGTATAAATTTAGCAACGATATAATTAACATAATCAGCATACCAAGGAGTATTATGAGAAGCATTTATTGTAGCTAGTTATTCGTGAGGAAAACTATCATCAATAGGTAGTGGGTCATCAAATATATTTTCTAACCTAGACAAGTTATTAGCTATGGGGTTTTCAGCTCCTTTCCTATCAATGATATGTAAGTCAAGTTCTTGTAGCAAGAGAACACACCTAATGAGTCTAGGTTTAGCATCTTTCTTTTTCATAAGATATTTAATAGCAGCATGATCGGTGTGAATAATTACTTTGGAGTCAACAATGTAAGATCTGGGTTTATCACAAGCAAACACAAATGCTAAAAATTATTTCTCAGTAGTAGCATAATTTCTTTGGGCACTTTCTATAGTTTTACTAGCATAGTGGATAATATTTAATTTCTTATCAGTTCTTTGTCCCAGAACAGCAGCAACAACATAATCACTAGCATTACACATAATTTTGAAAGGCAAGTTAAGGCTTTCTTAAGTGTTTCAAAGGCTTCTGAACAATCATCATAAAAAATGGAACATCCTTTTGTAAAAGATTAGTAAGAGGCCTAGAAATTTTAGAGAAGTCTTTAATGAACCTCCCATAGAAACGGGCATGACCGAGGAAACTACGAATACCTTTAATATCTTTAGAACATGACACTTCTCCCAATTCAGGCAAGATTAGTTTGTTCACATCTCTGCAATAGTCGATCAAGGTTGCTTAAGCAATCATCAAAAGAAGTTCCGTAAATGGATAAATTATCCATGAAAACCTAAACAATTTTTTCACAAAAATTAGATAATATAGCAGTCATACATCTTTGAAAGCTAGCAGGTGCATTACATAAACCAAAGGGCATACGTCTATAAGCATAAGTTCCAAAAGGGCAAGTAAAAGTGGTTTTCTCTTGACCAGGTTGTGAAACAGGTATTTGAGAGAAACCAAAATATCCTTCAAGAAAACAAAAGTGTGTGTGCTTAGATATTCTTTCTAGCATTTGATCCATAAAAGGCAGAGGTAATGATCTTTTCTAGTAGCTTTGTTTAATTTTCGAAAATCAATTACCATTCTATAGCTAGTCACTATTCTTTGTGGAATGAGTTCATTTTTATCATTAGGAACAACAGTAATACCTCCTTTCTTATGGACACAATGAACTGGACTTACCCATCTACTATTAGCTATGGGATATATTACACCTGCTTCCAGAATCTTTAGTATTTCATTTCTTACCACTTCTTTCATCTTAGATTTAAATCGTCGTTGGTGATCAACAACGGGTTTAGCAGCAGGTTCCATATTAATCTTGTGCTAACAGAGAGTGGGACTAATGCCCTTAAGATCATCAAGAGTATATCCAATAGCAGCATGATGCTTCCTCATAATTTTTAATATTCTCTCTTCTTCGTGTTCTGGAAGGTTAGCACTAATAATAATAGGATATATCTATTTCTCATCAAGATAAACATACTTCAGATTGTCAGGCAATTGCTTTAGTTCAAACACAGGATCACCTTTAGGTGGAGGAGGACCTCCTAGAGTTTCAATAGGCAAATTGTTTTTAAGGATAGGTCGCTATTCAAAGAATATTTTATCTATTTCATTTTTATCACACAAGTGCATATTCTAAAGGATGAGTAGGAGGTACGACAATAGAAGAAAGACCAATTATTTCATATTTACTACACTACTGCGGGATGCTGCTAACGCGACACTACGATCAGAGACCCTTCGAGAAACTGTGTGCGATGCAATGATCGCAAATGGTGGTGTAGGAAAACCGTCAGAAATGTATAAAACGTTTGCGATGACGGATGCATCAAACACAGTTCAGGTTTTATTTGCGTGTGCGATGAAGGGCATGCGGTTCAATTCAATTAACTGTTTGCGATGAGGAGGAACAAAAGAAACGGGCAGCCATATGAAGGTGTGTGCGATGTACAACATGCGGTTCACTTGGATTAACTATTTGTGATTAGGCAACACAAAAGAAACGGACAACCCGATCAAGGTGTGTGCGATGTACAGCATACGGTTCACTCAGATGAACTATTTGTGATCAGGCAAGAGAACAGGAACGGTTCAATATAACAAGATGTGTGTGATACGCAGCAAACAGGTCTGTAATCAGAAATGTGTGCGAAGACCGATAATAATGCAGACGATTTCTTCTAATAAGACATATGTGATATGCTCTGTCTACACAACATCTATTCGCCATTGTGGGATGGGAGGTCATCCGGATACGCCATAAGGATGTGAAGAGGCATTCCTATCAGCAAGGAGTAGTTGTTCCACCAGTAGCTCATGTAAGAAAACTATCAAGTTAAGTGTGCTCAGGCTGGAGCAGCCATCGGATGGGTGACTAGATGGGAAGTTGTGTCAATGTTAAATTAGGTGATGGGAAATTTAACCTCGAGGTCCTTGTTTTTTATTTTTTTATTTTTTGACACATGTTAAAGAAGGTCTACCGCATTACTTTTTGACAATGTGTGATACGTGGCATACAGTTGATCCATCCGACCTATTTGTGATGGAATAGGCCATGTGTGTTGTGGGCAAATGCTTGCTAGTATTCAACCATTTGGGATTGATGAATTCATCACCCACGGGATCCCTAGTATGGTCCGTGTTCATCTGATCATCATCTACTTCTTGTGCTAGCTTGATGCTAAGTTTCCATCAATTGATGGCATTTTATGAACACGCCACCATTTTCCGCCATGTCCTCACCTGTTTCCCGCCACCCTGCTATATCGCGCATAGGGGGCGCGCGACGCACGAAGGCGACAAGCGCAGACTGTAGCACATCCACCTTTTCCAAGCATGCCAACCCACCAAAGCGCCGCCTCTGCCATCAACCTCGTCGACGAGGAAAACGAGCAGGCGCCACGCCCCGTCGAGGCTGAGGCGCTCCCCGGCAACATGATGGACGATGTTGTGATGCGCGTCATCGCCAAGGTTGAGCAGACCTTTGGCGGATGGCACTTGAGCGCAGTGGATCAAGATAGGCATGTCAGCGCCAATAGGCTGCAGCTCGCCGCACAACATGATCGATGGCGCGTCCGCGCCAATAGGCTGCGGCTCACCGCACGGTGAGACCGTTGGAGCACCGCAAAGCGAGAGGCACAGCGCGCCGCACAGCAAGAGCGGATCCATCGATGCTTGCCTGCTGTCGACACGGCGTCGCAGCTAGGTACACGTCCCGTCAGTACCCCCATTCCTCGCCAGGAGTGGGCAGAGGCCCTCAGCACCATACTTGCACTAGATGCCGCCCACTCCGTACTTGCACCGGACGCCCGCCGCGCCGTTCGCATGGGTGCCGCCGTTCGTCTTGTCTGCGGCCCGCTGGATGCCAACGCGCTGGTCCGTAGGCTCGACCGCCTCCTTGGCCCAGGTGTCCACCTAGGCGCAGTAGAGGAACATGGCCGTCGCATCCTCGAGCTGGTGATCTCCGATAAAATAGCCAACTTTAAGCTCGAGATCACGCTCCAGATGTACCGCGAGCGTGTTGACCGCTTGGACGAACGCCTACACGAGTTTAGGCAGAGCCAAGAGCTACCCTAGGCAAGGGTTGCTGGTCATGGTCTCATGGGCGCGTTTTATTTTGAAAAGTTGTTTCGACGTGGATAGTTTTGTATTCACAGCAATCATAGTATTGCTCTGTTTCAATGTGTGTACTATGTTTTTCCATTCTTATATGTTCTGTTTCAATGTGTGTGTGTATACGCTTTCCATTCTGTATATGTGGATGATAACAACTAGATTCAAATTAGTATACAAAAACAGATAGAAAATGGAATTCATAATATATATATATATATATATATATTAATTGTTCATTAGAATATCACAGAATATATACGCTTTCCATTTCCACATATATGTATATATTCTGTGATAGTATCATCACATGTACGTGATGATACTTAACTACTAGGTACAATGCATAAAATTGAAAACGAACAATACTAAAACTAATAATCGCTCCTAGGGCCAGTATTCCGGCAGCCCGTCACTAGCAGCTCCCTGGTGCGCGGCGTCTTCCTAGTGCGGAGGCAGTACTCTGACTCCTTCGCCTCGCAGCGCTTGACGTACCGATCTGCCTCTTGCTGGCGGGCGCACGTGGCCGATCTTGCCATTTCGTTGGGCGCCCACTGGAGCTCCTCGTTGGTGGCACGCTGGAGCTTATCGGCCCACCTCCACGCAATGACGAGGCGCCCAGCGCCTATGACCTTCCTCGTGAAGTACCCATCTTCGTACACCTCCTTGGCACGATGACGCGCCTAATGAAGCTATGTACCTAGGGTAGGGTCATGGATCTGTCCAACATACCCTCCCCAAGGACATCTCTACAAAGAATCAGAAGCAGTCGAAGAGAAACCATCATCCACTCGACCGTGATGATGTGCTCACTCGACCACCAGAAGACACTCGACCACCTTGAAGACACTCGACCTCCAGAAGATGAGAAACCCTCCACTCTGCAACGGTTAGGACTTAAACCATAGCATTATGGGCATTTATAATACTTCACTATAGATGTTACCAGTAACGCCCCTCCTTTATGAGCATTGAACCTTGTGTAACGGAGGGCAGCTAGGGTCTTGGCACACTCTATATAAGCCACCCCCCTCCTCTGGGACAGGGGTTCGCACTTTTTGTAATTCACACACATATATACAGTCGACCGCCTCTGGGCTCCGAGACTTACGGTTGTTACTTCCTCCGAGATGGGCTTGAACTCGTAAACTCGTGTGTATAACTCCTCCATAGCTAGGATCTTGCCTGTACATTCCTACCCCCCTATTCTACTGTCAGTCTTGGGATAATGACAGTTGGCACCCACCATGGGGCAGGTGTCTTAGCGACTTGTTGGAGAAGTTGCAATTTTTCCGATCCCCTTCATCATGGTTCCAGGCGGAGGTTTGGCTGAGGGCTGCGAGATCCGTCTCAGCATGCTCGTGTTTGTCGCCGACGACTCCGCTTGGCTTCAGGAGGCACCACTTGACGCCGACGCGCTCCCCGCACGCGGGGCGACACACTTTCATGCGTGCGTCCGCGGCATCCTCCTACGGCAACCGTCGACCAAGTACCAGTCGACTCCAGCAGCTTTCCCCTTCCCTACGACCCACCGGAGCAAACACACCAGTCGGTCGAGGCTTCAGCGGTGGGTGAAGCAAGCGGTGGCCCGCCAGTCAGCCACCCCTCAAGTCGCGGAGATCGAGCTCGACGAATCTCTCTACGGCCTGTTCGATCTGTCGACTAGCTCCATAGAGACCACATCTGAGTGCGACAGCAGCGACCCAGCGGCGGAAGTCCTAATGGTCAATGGACCATGCAGTCCTCCTGGCTTCAATCGTGAAGATGGAGGTGACAGGAACAGTGATCCGTCGCGCATTCACGAGGAGTACCGCCCCGAACCCCTTTCCTCGCAGCAGAGGGAGGAACTTCGTCGCCGGAACATGGATGCCCTGCATACTCCTATAGTTGGAGAGACCCCTGAGGCCCAGGCCTTGGAGCAGGCGCGCTTGGCCAACCTGGCTGAGCGCACTCGACTGGAGAACCTCCAGCGTGCACTCGACGATCGCGCTCGACAATGTGCTCCTGAGTCCAGTCGACGCCAACTTTTTCCACCTCCGACTCAGGTATATCGAACCCCCATCCAGAATCTAGCAGCTACTGCCCGGATAGCAGAGTCGATCCAACCTTCCCAATCAGAAGCTGGCCGAGGCCTAGTGCTGATCAGAGCCTTGCTCCGGGAAGTGGGGGAGCAGAATACGGTCGTATCTCAGTTGCGGAATAGGATCCATAGCGGTCCGTGGTTGCAGACACAGTTCAGTCGGCCCATAGCCCAAGATCGCCCCCGAGGCGTGAGGGACGTGGAGATCGACGTGATCAGTACAGAAACCGAGAGCAGTATGATCGCCGTGCCGATCGTGATGATCGCCGTTGAGTGCCCACACCTCCTCCAAGGAGTGGGTCATACGTGCCTCGGCCACATGAAGACAGACGCCCTCACAGTGTCGGAAGAGGAATTCCAGTCGACCCCAGGGAGCCAGGCTTTGATGCGAGATCTATTCTTGTGCACGGCTTGGTCGACAGAAACAGAGCTCACCAAGAGGGCCATGACAGATATCCGCAAACCAGCAACAGGGTGCATGTCTCTGGTCCAGAGTGCTTCAGCAGAGCTATCAGAGCTGCGGTGATTCCCCCCAACTTCAGGTTGGCGACTGGAGTCAGTAAGTTCACCGGGGAGTCCAAGCCTAACACTTGGCTTGAAGACTACCGAGTGGCTGTCCAGATTGGTGGCGGCAATGATGAAGTGGCCATGAAACACCTTCCTCTGATGTTGGAGGGCTCGGCTAGAGCATGGTTGAATCAGTTGGCGCCTGGAAGCATCTATACTTGGGAAGATCTCGCCAGAGTGTTTGTCAGAACATTCGAGGGTACTTGCAAACGGCCAGCAGGTTTGACAGAATTACAGTGTTGCATCCAGAAACCGAATGAAACTTTGAGGGATTATATCCAGAGATGGATCACCCTACACCACACAGTAGAAGATGTGTCTGATCATCAGGCAATTTGTGCTTTCAAGGAAGGCGTCAGGTATCGGGAGTTGAATCTGAAATTCGGTCGGACAGGAAACATGACTCTGACTCGGATGATGGAAATTGCCACCAAGTATGCCAATGGTGAAGAGGAAGAGCGACTCCGGAGTGGCAAGCATAAAGCAGTCGCCCACGAAGCCAGAGGAGGAAATTCCAGTCGGAAACAGAAGCGCAAGGCCAAGCCAGCTGCTCCTGGTGAAGCCTTGGCTGTGGTTCAAGGAAAGTTCAAGGGGAAGCCCAAGGGGCCGTGGAACCCCAAGAAAGTAAAAGATCAAGATGGAAATGATGTGTTGGATCTGCCATGCCATATCCACACCAAAAAAGATGAAGAAGGTAATTTCATTTACCCGAAGCACACCACTCGGCAGCGTCGGCTCCTAATCCAGCAGTTCCAAGAGAAATAGCCCAAGGAAAAGGAGAAGGAGGCAGACAAGGCTGAGGATGAGGGAGAGGATGATGATGGTTATCCCCACATGAATTCCACTCTGATGTTTTTTGCTGACGTTGAGAGCAAAAGTCGATTGAAAGTCATCAACAGGGAAGTGAACATGGTCACTCCGGCGACACCCAGTTACTTGAAGTGGTCACAGACTGCCATTACATTCGACCAGTCTGATCATCCAGCGCACATCGCCACCCCTAGGAGGCAAGCACTGGTGGTCGACCCGGTGGTCGAAGGCACTCGACTGACAAAGGTCCTGATGGACGGTGGCAGTGGATTGAACATATTGTATGCAGAAACGTTGAAAGGAATGGGCATTCCGATGTCCAGACTCAGCGAAAGCCATATGAGTTTCCATGGTGTCATTCCAGGCAAGAAGGCTGCATCCCCTTGGTCAGATTGCACTCGACGTGGTTTTCGGTGATTCCAAAAATTACCGCAAAGAAAAGTTGACGTTTGAAGTTGTGGATTTCCAGAGTGCTTATCATGCAATTCTAGGCAGGCCAGCTTATGCACGATTTATGGCTCGACCATGTTACGTGTACCTCAAACTGAAGATGCCTGGTCCCAGAGGAGTGATCACTATCTCTGGCAATCGGAAGAAGGCAGAAGAGTGCTTCCAGAAGGGCTCAAAGATCACCGATGCCCAGATGGCCGTGGTAGAATTGCAGGAATACCAGAAAAATGCAGATCTGAGTGACTTGCTGCGAGCGAAGAAGCCAGCCACAGATTCAGCATTCCAGTCGTCTGGTGAAACAAAGTCGATTCACATTCACCAGACGGATCCCAACACAGCTCCGACTCACATTTCAACCACACTCGACTCCAAATAGGAAGAAGCGCTCATCCAGTTCCTCCGTGAGAACTGGGACATCTTTGCATGGAAATCTTCTGACATGCTGGGTGTTCCCAGGGGACTGGCTAAGCATCGTTTGTGAGTCGACCCGAAGGTGAAACCAGTCAAAGAGCATCTTCGACGGTCCGCCGTCCAGAACAGAAAAGCAATTGGTGAAGAGGTGGCTTGGCTTTTGGCAGCTGAGTTTATCCGAGAGATTTACCACTTTGAGTGGTTAGCCAATGTTGTCATGGTCCCAAAGAAAGACGACTCACTTCGCATGGGTATTGATTTCAAGCATATCAATCGGGCCTGCCCGAAAGATCACTTCCCTCTCCCTCGCATCGATCAGATAGTCGACTCGACTGCAGGGTGCGAGCGTTTGTCCTTTTTGGACGCCTACTCCGGGTACCACCAGATCCGTCTGTACGGACTCGATGAAATAAAGACAGTTTTTATCACCCCGTTTGGGTGCTTCTGTTATGTCACAATGCCATTCGGCTTGAAGAATGCCGGGGCCACATTCATGCGGATGATTCAGTAGTGCCTGCTCACTCAGATTAGTTGGAATGTGGAAGCATACATGGATGACATTGTGGTCAAGTCACGTAAAGGTTCCGACCTACTGACTGACCTTGCTGAAACCTTTGCCAACCTCAGAAGGTATGATATCAAGCTCAATCCATCAAAGTGCACGTTTGGAGTTCCGGGCGGAAAGTTACTCGGTTTCCTTGTTTCCGAACGAGGAATCGATGCTAACCCAGAGAAAGTGGGCGCTATACTCCGAATGAAATGCCATGTGCGTGTGCATGATGTCCAGAAGCTTACTGGTTGCTTAGCCACCCTAAGTCGATTCATTTCTCGCCTCGGTGAAAAGGCGCTGCCTCTTTACCGACTGATGAAAAAACTAGACAAGTTTGAGTGGACCCTAGAAGCTGATGCAGCGTTTGCAAAGCTAAAAGCCCTACTTTCCACCCAGCCGGTGCTTGGTGCTCCAATCAGTAAAGAGCCTCTACTGCTTTACATTGCAGTAACTGGACAAGTCGTCAGTACAGTACTTACGGTCGAGCGGGAAGAAGAAGGAAAAGCTTATAAGGTTCAACGCCCAGTTTATTATATTTCTGAAGTCCTGACCTCGTCAAAGCAGAGATATCCTCACTATCACAAGCTTGTCTATGGGATTTACATGACCACGAAGAAGGTTGCACACTATTTCTCTGATCACTATGTTACAGTCGTCAGCGACGCTCCATTGTCAGAGATCTTGCACAACAGGGATGCAACTGGTCGAGTGGCAAAATGGGCGCTTGAACTCCTTCCCTTGGATATCAAGTTTGAGGCAAAGAAAGCTATCAAGTCCCAAGCAATAGCAGTTTTCCTCGCCGAGTGGATCGAACAGCAACTGCCGACTCAAGTTCACTCGGAGCACTGGACCATGTTCTTTGACGGATCCAAGATGCTGAGTGGGTCTGGTGCTGGGGTAGTTCTGGTATCCCCTTGAGGAGATAGGCTCAGATATGTCCTCCAGATTCACTTTGATTCCTCCAACAATGAAGCAGAATATGAAGCACTCTTGTATAGGTTGCGCATGGCCATCTCACTCGGTGTCCGTCGCCTCATGGTCTATGGCGACTCAGATTTGGTAGTTAATCAAGTGATGAAGGAGTGGGACGTCAGAAGCCCAGCCATGACTGGTTACTGTAACGCGGTGAGGAAGCTTGAGAAGAAGTTCGAGGGGCTAGAGCTCCACCACATCCCCCGATTGAAAAATCAAGCAGCCAATGACTTGGCAAAAATAGGTTCCAAGAGAAAATCCATTTCCAGTAATGTGTTTTTGGAGCATATTTACATGCCGACAGTTCAGGAAGATCCTTTCACTTAAGAGCCCCCGCAACCTAAGAGTGCCACAGATCCGACTGAAGTCGAGGTCCCAGCCGTGGTCGACCTGATCATGGAGGTTCTAGCCATTACTCCCAACTGGATGGTGGCCTACATTGCATACATCCTCAGGAAAGAACTCCCAGAGGATGAAGAAGAGGCTCGACACATCGTCCGTCGATCCAAGGCCTTTACTGTGATAAGAGGGCAGCTGTTCACGGAAAGCATGACTGGAGTCGGTCAGAAATGCATAACACCAGAAGAAGGTCGAATGATCCTCAATGACATCCACTCGGGGACCTGTGGTCATCATGCGTCCTCTCGGGCCATCGTGGCTAAAGCATGCCGAGCTGGATTCTATTGGCCACGAGCAAATGAAATGGTGAAAGAAATAGTTGACAGATGTGAAGGTTGCCAATTTTACTCCGACATGTCTCACAAGCCAGTGTCATCCCTGAAGACCATCCCCCTCATCTGGCCCTTTGCTGTTTGGGGACTGGATATGGTTGGACCGCTGAGAACTGGCAAGAGCGGCTTCACTCATGTGCTCATTGCAGTCGACAAGTTTACCAAATGGATCAAAGCTAAACCTATCAAGAACCTTGATGCTAGCACCGCTGTCAGTTTTATCAGAGAATTGACATTTAGATATGGAGTCCCACACAACATCATCACGGACAACGGATCAAACTTCGATTCCAATGAGTTCAGATCTTTCTGCGCCTCTCAGGGCACTCGAGTCGACTATGCTTCTGTCGCTCACCCGCAGTCGAACGGACAAGCAGAAAGAGCCAATGGCCTAATTCTCAAAGGATTGAAACCCCGACTGATGCGTGATCTCAAACACGCAGTGGGTGCTTGGGTTGATGAACTTCCGTCGGTTCTGTGGGGTTTAAGGACAATTCCTAATCGGTCGACCGGACGAACTCCTTTCTTCTTAGTCTATGGAGCCGAAGCTGTTCTGCCAAGTGACCTGATCCACAATGCACCCCGAGTTGAGCTCTTCTCCGAAGAGGAAGCAGAGCAGGCCCGGCAAGATTCCGTCGATTTCTTAGAGGAGGGAAGAGATATGGCCTTGATCCGCTCGACCATTTATCAGCAAGACTTGCGTCGATTCCACGCCAGAAATGTGAGAGTTCGAGCCTTTCAAGAAGGAGACCTGGTTCTTCGAGTGGATCAATAGAAACCACACAAGCTTGCCCCGACTTGGGAGGGCCCCTTCATCATCACCAAAGTTCTCCACAGCGGAGCATACCATCTTTACAGTATTGAGCATTAGAAAGACGAGATGCTCCGCCCCTTTTATACTTATGCACTCGTTCGAATAAAATGTAATAAGAAACACCTTTTGTAATTTGTTTATCAAAGACAACAGCTTATGGTCCTATCATTCGATAGTTGTGTTCTTATTTACTTCTGAAATCCCCTAGTGGGTTGGCTTAGTCGCGAATCTGTTTCGGCTAAGTTTGAAAAAATCCTACCGAGTGGAGAGCAATCCTCCCACTCGGGGGCTTAGCTGCAGTCCAGCACTCGCCTAAGTTCTCTCACTAGGAGGCTTCGCTGCAGTCCGGTACTCGCCTAAGTTTGAAAAAATCCTACCGAGTGGAGAGCAATCCTCCCACTCGGGGGCTTAGCTGCAGTCCAGCACTCGCCTAAGTTCTCTCACTAAGAGGCTTAGCTGTAGTCCAGTACTCGCCTAAGTTTGAAAAAATCCTACCGAGTGGAGAGCAATCCTCCCACTCGGGGGCTTAGCTGCAGTCCAGCACTCACCTAAGTTCTCTCACTAGGAGGCTTAGCTGCAGTCCAGTACTCGCCTAAGTTTGAAAAAATCCTGCCAAGTGGAGAGCAATCCTCCCACTCGGGGGTTTAGCTGCAGTCCAGCACTCGCCTAAGTTCTCTCACTAGGAGGCTTAGCTGCAGTCCAGTACTCGCCTAAGTTTGAAAAAAATCCTACCAAGTGGAGAGCAATCCTCCCACTCGGGGGCTTAGCTGCAGTCCAGCACTCGCCTAAGTTCTCTCACTAGGAGGCTTAGCTGTAGTCCAGCGCTCGCCTAAGTTTGAAAAAATCCTAACGAGTGGAGAGTAATCCTCCCACTCGGGGGCTTAGCTGCAGTCCAGCACTCGCCTAAGTTCTCTCACTAGGAGGCTTAGCTGCACTCCAACACTCGCCTAAGTTTGAAAAAATCCTACCGAGTGGAGAGCAATCCTCCCACTCGGGGCTTAGCTGCAGTCCAGCACTCGCCTAAGTTCTCTCGCTAGGAGGCTTAGTTGCAGTCCAGCACTAGCCTAAGTTTGAAAAAATCCTACCGAGTGGAGAGCAATCCTCCCACTCGGGGGCTTAGATGCAGTCCAGCACTCGCCTAAGTTCTCTCATTAGGAGGCTTAGATGCAGTCCAGTACTCGCCTAAGTTTGAAACATACTCCTATATGCAAGGACGACGAGGTTCAGGTCGACCGCAACCCTCTCCTTCGGAGCTACGACACAAGTACAACGTCCGCTCCATCCCTATCCGCGAGGACGACGAGGTGCAGGTCGACTGCAACCTTCTCCTTTGGAGCTATGGCACAATTACAACGTCCGCTCCATCCCTATCCGCAAGGACGACGAGGTGTGGGTCGACTGCAACCTTCTCCTTCGGAGCTACGGCACAAGTACAATGTCCGCTCCATCCCTATCCGCGAGGACGACGAGGTGCAGGTCGACTGCAACCCTCTCCTTCGGAGCTACGGCACAAGTACAATGTCCGCTCCATCCCTATCCGCGGGGACGACGAAGCGCAGGTCGACTGGAGCCGCCACCTTAGAGCTGCGTCTCCAACGCAAGGACTATTCCAAGTAGTGAGCAAAGTCCATTCGAAGGCAAATGCAAGCACATTCGGAAATAAACTAAATTTAGATAAATCCTAAAGATTCCAAGCAGCAAATCAAAAGTACTCGGGCATCAAGCCCGAAGGAGTTCAACGGTTACAGCAATCACTCGGCATTCCGAGGCAAATTTAAAGCAGATTCAAGTTTCATAAGTTTGTTCACTCGGCCGGAGGAGGGCTGGCAGGCTCCACGAATGAGTCCAGGTCGATCCCATCAGCGATCCGAGTGGCGGCAACAATGAAAGTCTCCATGAAGGACTGGAAGTCATACTTTCTGGTGTTAGCGACTTTGAGCGCAGCCAGCTTGTCTTCACGAGCCTCCTTGCAATGGAGTCACACCCAGGACAGCGCCACGTCAGCTCCACACGGGGCGGAGGATTTCTTCCATTCTTGCACTCGGTCAGGGATCTCGTTCAGTCGAGTCATCAGGGATTCCAGGTCATTCTGAAGCGTTGCTCCCGGCCAAGGCGATGAGTCGATTCGGGAGACTACCTCCTTCAGGCGCACGCGGTAGCTTGTGGCGCTGGCGATACGGGACTCCAGTCGGAGCACGTTCATCGTAGTTTCGTCGCAGACTGGAGAAGCGATAGGGTCCAGACCCGTCTCGACACTTCCAGCTTCCTCGTCGAAGTCTTGGCAGAATTCTGCAGCCAAAAATTAGTCAATCGACCGAGTAAGATCCGATCGCAAGCATCAACATAGTCGGATTAAAATAAATACCTTCCAGCATGAGATAAAGCTTCTTGGCAAGAGTCCTCAGATAAGCTTCTGTGTCATTCCTCTTACGGATCGCGGACTCCAACTTTTCATTCAGAACGACCTTGTTCTTCTTCAGACTGGTCACTTCGCGGTTAGCTTCATTAAGACAAGATTTCAGGTTGTTCACCTCTCCTTCCAACGTCCCGATTGAAGCAAGCTTCTAGTCTACGAGAGCAGTTTTGTCTTGGGCTGCTTTCTGCGCGGCGGCGAGGTCCGGGTCCTTCTTCTCCAGAGCCAACTTCATTTTCTCTGCAAAAGAAACAATTGAATCAAAGAAGAGATCAAAGAAATATATTGAAAGTCAGTCGATAGTCAGTTACCTTCCATAACAGCAGCTTCGTCTTGAGCTTTCTTCAGGTTCTGCTGGGCTAATTCCAAGTCGAGGTTGAGCTGCCTCTGCTTCTCCTCAAGTTCGGCAAACTTGGAAATAAGAGTACAAGACTTCTGCAGAAGGCAAAAGACGGATCAGTCGATAAGATCAAAGGTTGTTTACTTCCGAGTGAATAAAACCTAAAGAAATTCGCTTAGACCCCAGCCGACTGCACACAGTCGACTGCGGTCTCAGGGGCGACACCCAGCGGGTGCACTTGGCGTGCCCCCGCTGACTAAGACTCAACTCGACTGGTCCGCGCGGACCAGTAAAAAAAAGCGGCTCATACCCCAGTCGACTGCGGTCTAGGGGACTACACCCAGTGGGTGCACTTGGCGTGCCCCCACCGGTTCGGATCCTACTCGACCGGTCCACCGGAATCGAGTGTAAGGACTAAAAGAGAATATAAGGAAGAACTAAGACCCCGGTCGACTGCCAGCAGTCGATTGCGGTCTCGGGGACTACACCCTGTGGGTGCACTTAGCGTGCCCCCGCCGGTTCAGATCCCACTCGCCCAGACCGAGTGGAAGATCGAAACCACCAAAAAATAACAAAACACTCAGTGGGTGCTCTAATTCGACGCAAACAACAACAAATTATGTAGAAGAAGATTTTTTCGAGTAACACTTCCTCACAGAGCAAAAACAGTCAGAAAGTCTACTCACCTGGACATTGGCCCGAAGGGCACCACTGTCGTCGTAGGCAGCCTGGCTGTTCTCATGCACTATCTTCACCCGCTCCATCATCATGTCAGCTTGTCGGATGGCTTCCACAGCTGCTTCTGACTAGTTATCCGGGACGGGGTAGCTGGTGAAAAAGTGAGCAGACGACCCAGGTGCGGCGGCTTGGAGCTCAGTGGCGTGGAGTTGGATGGCCGAAGGAATTACAGGCGCAGTCAACGGTGCGGGGCGCTCACTCGACAAGGGTGCAGCGAAGGTCACAGAAGCCCTACCCGCATCCTCAGGTTGATAGATGGGAGGTGTTGCAGTTGGTTCTTGCCGAGACATCATGCCAGCTGCTACCTTCTTGCTCTTCCTGGGCTTAAAAGCCACATCTTCATCGTAATCTGGAAGATCTATGACGTTGGGTGGAGCTGCAAGGCAGATCATATGACTCCAAGTGAACTACTCGAACGCAGTCGACCAAAGAATCAAGAACAAAATCGCAAGAGTTTATACCTGGGTTGGAGGTTACCGCATCTTCCATTTCCTCGTCCCGGTACTGGAAAGAAGAGGTTCCTGACGTAGCAGCACTGCAAAGACCCGCATTCAATCGGTTATGCCCAGTTAATCGAGTCGACGAAAAGGACAAGTTAGATGGTTACCCGAAGATAGTAGGAACGGTCACTTTGATCCTGGGCAAAGCTTTTGGCAGTTTGGAGGAGGTGGCTTTCGACGCTTTCGGTGCTGGAGGCGGCGCAACTTTGGACTGCTTTGGAGCCTTCTCAGTCGGTGCTGGGGAAGACGTCCTGGGACACTTCGAAGAGTAACCAATCGGTGCGGCCACCAAGTCCGGAGCACTCGTCGGGTCGTGAGCGTATTTGGATCTCCTCTCCCTACGAGAAGGCGAGTCGACCTCTTCGTCATCAGTCGATTCGTCGCTCCCCTCGTCCTCCTCAGCATCCGAATGCTCCTCGCCGCTCTCGCCCCGCTCGCTTCTTCCTCGGCGTCTTGGTCCTGGACTCCATTCGGCATTGAGTACATGTTGATGAGGGCCTGAAGAGACAACGATCAAAGGAAATTCAGTCGACCATAAACAAGATATCACACGGTGAATCGGAAAAGTACTTGACAAAACAAAAGTATACCTGCTCTGGCTGGTGCGAGTTGTCGAATGGAATCACCCTCCTAGACCCCCGGGGGTTGTCTTTGTTGCTGGTGATCCCCCTCAACCACTTCTCCAAGGTCTCCTCGCTAACATCCTCCGGGTGGATCCGAGTGGAATCCTCGAGCCCAGAGTACATCCACATCGGATGATCACGCACCTGAAGCGGCTGGATGCGTCGACCGAAAAAGACCTCCAGCAGATCCATCCCGGTCACCCCATCACGGACAAGTTGGACGACCCGCTCGACCAACACCTTGACCTACGCCGTCTCTTCTAGAACTACCTTCAGGGGGGCAGGCTTCTCCACTCGAGCCAAGGAAAAGGGAGGAAGTCCAGTCAACTGACCCGGGGTCGGCTGATCCTTGCAGTAGAACCAGGTCGACTGCCAGCCCCGGACCGAGTCGGGCAGGATCATGGCTGGGAAGGCACTCTTGCTCCTCATCTGGATCCCCAGACCCCCGCACATCTGGATCACCTGTGTCTTCTCGTCACTCGACTTGGCCTTTTTGACCGACTGGGAGCGGCAAGTGAAGATGTGTTTGAAAAGCCCCCAGTGCAGTCGACAGCCCAAGAAGTTTTCACACATCGACACGAAAGCAGCCAGATAGACTATGGTGTTTGGAGTGAAGTGGTGGAGCTGAGCCCCAAAGAAGTTCAAAAAAAACCCGGAAGAAAGGATGGGGAGGCAGTGAGAATCCGTGATCTACATGGGTGGCGAGAACACACTCACCCTCCCTTGGCTGCGGCTCGGTCTCGTTCCCCGGGAGCCGTGCCGACTTGTGGGGGATCAGTCCCCCCTCCACCAGGTCGTCGAGGTCGTCCTAGGTGATTGCCAAGCGGATCCAGTCGCCTTGGATCCAGCCCGCCGGCAGGCCAGATCTCGACGAGGATCCACCCCGGCTGGTCCGCTTGCCCTTCGCCTTCGTGGTCTCCTTCTTCGCACGTTCCAGCGCCATCGTCTTCTCCTTCCCCATGGCGACAGGTCGAGCTCGAGCAAAGGTCCGGCGACGAGGGCGAAAGCGAGCGTGGCAGAGAGATCAGGAGGAGAAGAAGAGAGAATGGGAGCGCACGGGGCAGAGGCCTGGTTCGGGCACTTTTATAAGGTCATTCCCCGAGTGACTGACTAGTGGACCCAGGCGATCTAAACAAATCCCGCAACAGTCGCGCGCGCAGTATGTGGCGAAAAAGGTTCTGTCCCGATAACCTCGGTTCCGTCCGTCTGGCGCACTTCCCAAAATTCGAATCCCGCAAGATCCACGGAGAGCGGAGCAACCTGTCAGACTGAAGATAAACATCATCTACATCATCATTCAGAATTCTACCGTGAAAACCCACTCGACAAAAACCAAGAATGGACCAAGGCGACTGAGAAAGGAGTCGACGTCGTCACCTCAACTCATTGTTCCAGAGCAAGATATACTCATAGCACAAAGAATGGGTCGGAAGTGTTCCCAACTCCTTCCTCACTCAAACCCTGATCCATTCGGGGGCTAATGATGAAGCTATGTACCTAGGGCAGGGTCATGGATCTATCCAACATACCCTCCCCAAGGACATCTCTACAAAGAATTAGAAGCAGTCGAAGAGAAACCATCATCCACTCGACCGTGATGATGTGCTCACTCGACCACCAGAAGACACTCGACCACCTTGAAGACACTCGACCACCAGAAGATGAGAAACCCTCCACTCTGCAACGGTCAGGACTTAAACCATAGCATTATGGGCATTTATAATACTTTACTGTAGATGTTACCAGTAACGCCCCTCCTTTATGAGCATTGAACCTTGTGTAACAAAGGGGAGCTGGGGTCCTGGCGCACTCTATATAAGCCACCCCCTTCTGTGGGACAGGGATTCACACTTTCTGTAATTCACACACATATATACAGTTGACCACCTCTGGGATCCGAGACGTAGGGCTGTTACTTCCTCCGAGAAGGGCCTAAACTGGTAAACTCATGTGTACAACTCCTCCATAGCTAGGATCTTGCCTCTACATTCCTACCCCCCTGTTCTACTGTCAGTCTTAGGATCACGACAGCGCCCGCCCCCAAAGCTCTGCCGCCTCCTTTTTCCAGGCGGCATGACGGGCTTCACAGGCCGCCTGGTACCTGGCTTCCTCCTCCGCCATCTCTTTATTGAACGCCACTTGCCTGGCTTTCTTAGCCGGCGGCAGCGACTTCCACGGAAAAGATTGTATTGGCCCCAAAACCAATCCAAAGTCGGGGGGTCCGTCACAACCTCGTCAGGTGGCGCGTAGGGGTCCTCGTCGCTGCTAATAGAGTGAGCATCCTCGGGGGGCGGCGACTGCTCGTCGGCGCGTGGGCAGACCTGCGGCACCATGGCAGAGATTTGAGAGAGAGGGGGGCGAGCGAGGGGATGATGTAGATGAGAATGCAGGCGGGACGACGTGAGCAAGGTAGCATTTATTGGCGGCTGGAATCTAAATCGACGGGGACAGTACACACACCAATCGCCAGAATTTACGAGTATTGTAGTTTGAATTACACACAATTCCCGCAGCAAATCCGTGTGTGAACATAGTAGCCAAAATCCGTGTGTGAACATAATAACCGACGATTTCCAATGCAGAACCGTGTCTGATTAATGATCTCCGCCATTCACTTACCAAACCTCGAGCCGCGAGATAGACTGCCAATCGTGTGGGGGCCGGTTGTCGTGCCAGATCTTTACATTTTCTTTTTTGAACACCAGATATTTACATCGTCTGATGATTTTTTAACTCGCACACAAGTACACAAAAATATGATTTTTCAAACCGTTTAGGTTAGGCGTTGCATGTAGATGTAGTTCAAATTTAAATTACGGTCATTAAATGGTTAGAAAATCACTTAAATGTCTTTAAAAGGTCAAATGACCCCTGAAAATTTCCATTTTTTCACATGACAGTTGTATTAGTGCACATTAAACGTAGGAAAAAATTTGAAGGCCGTAAGAGGAAGCTATGTCTCGTCCGTCAGCAAACACGCATTGTTCCCTCTCAGAACCACGAACCTTCTAGTGAGTTGCTCCGGTTTGTGAGGGGTGTGTGTCCAAACTTTCGTCAAACAGGCCAATTTTTTTTACCACATCATCTTGGTGGTATGACATTAAATCAAGCAAGGTTTCATGTTTTCTGATCATTTTTTTAATTTTTTTGGAATTAAAATGCCATGGCATGCACTCCATCCATGTGCCCATGCCTTGACA
This sequence comes from Triticum monococcum, assembly GCA_034509565.1. Lineage (NCBI taxonomy): Eukaryota > Viridiplantae > Streptophyta > Magnoliopsida > Poales > Poaceae > Triticum > Triticum monococcum. Next base: position 303,431,160 of record CM067845.1, on the reverse strand, counting down.
TCAATATGGTTGAAAATTCATTCGAATTTACTGCACACGGAATTAACTCGCTCACAAGTACACGAAAATATGATTATTCAAACCATTTTGGTTAGGCGTTGCATGTAGATGTAGTTCAAATTTGAATTACGATCATTAAATGGTTAGAAAATCACTTAAATGTCTTTAGAAGGTCAAATGACCCCTGAAATTTACCGAATTTTCACATGACAGATGTATTAGTGCACGTTAAACATAGGAAAAAAATTTGAAGGCCGCAAGAGGAAGCTATCTCCCGTTCGTCATCAAACATGCATTGTTCCATCTCGGAACCACAAACCTTCTAGCGAGTTGCTCCGGTTTGTGAGGGGCGTGTGTCCAAATGTTCGTCAAACATGCCAATTTCTTTACCATATCATCTTGGTGGCATGACATTACATCAACCAAGGTTTCATGTGTTTCTGATCATTTTTCTATTTTTTAATTAAAATGCCATGTCACTCCATGCATACATATGCATGTGCGTGAGACCAATATGTTTGAAAATTCCTTCTAATTTACTGCACATGGAATTAACTCGCACACAAGTACACAGATATGATTTTTCAAACCGTTTTGGTTAGGTCTTGCATGTAGATGTAGTTCAAATTTGAATTACGGTCATTAAATTCTTAGAAAATCACTCAAATGTCTTTGAAAGGTCACATGACCCCTAGAATTTTCCAAAATTTCACATTACAGTTGTAGTAGTGCACGTTAGACGTTGAAAAAAATTCAAGGCCGTAAGACGAAGTCACCTCCCGTTCGTCATCAAACATGCATTGTTCCCTCTCGGAACCACGAACCTTCTACCGAGTTGCTCCAGTTTGTGAGGGGTGTGTGTCCAAACTTTCGTCAAACATGTCAATTTCATTACCACATCATCTTGGTGGGATGACATTACATCAACCAAGGTTTCATGTGTTTCTGATTTTTTTTGGAATTAAAATGCCATGGCACTCCATGCATACGTATTCATGCATATGTGTCCATGTCGTGATACAAATATGTTTGAAAATTCCTTCTAGTTTACTGCACATGGAATTAACTCGCACACAAGTACACAAATATGATTTTTCAAACCGTTTCGGTTATGCATTGCATGTAGATGTAGTTCAAATTTGAATTACGGTCATTAAATGGCTAGAAAATCACTTAAATGTCTTTAAAAGGTCAAATGACCCCTAAAATTTTCAAAAATTTCACATTATAGTTGTAGTAGTGCATGTTAGATGTAGAAAAAATTTGAAGGCCGTAAAAGGAAGCTATCTCCCGTTCATCATCAAACATGCATTGTTCCCTCTCGAAACCACGAGCCTTCTAGTGAGTTGCTCCGGTTTGTGAGGGGCGCGTGTCCAAACTTTGGTCAAATATGCCAATTTTTTTACCACATCATCTTGGTGGCATGACATTACATCAACCAAGGTTTCATGTGTTTCTGATTACTTTTGGAATTAAAATGCCATGTCACACCATGCTTAATTGTGTCATAGCCGCTACACCAATATGTTTGAAAATTCCTTCCAATTTACTACACATGGAATTAAATCACACACAAGTACACGAAATATGAGTTTTCAAACCGTTATGGTTAGTTGTTTCATGTATATGTAGTTCAAATTTCAATTGCGGTCATTAAATGGCTAGAAAATCACTTAAATGTATTAGAAGGTCAAATGACCTCTGAAATTTTCCAAAATTTGACATGACAGTTGTATTAGTACTACAAAATTTCTCGTTCATTTAAAACACCATCTGTTGGCACTTTCTTCCAAATTCGTCTTTCACAGCTAATAAAAAATATCGACAACATCACACACAGTTGTTTTCTAGGAACCGTTTGCGATGAAAATATCTAGGTCTATTTAAGTCTCCCTTCTTAAGATTGGCCGGCTTGTCTGCTCTAGTGTCGGCAACCCCGAATCCACGAATCCCGATCCCCATTCCCGCACCCCCTTCTTGCAAAGATGATGCCATGGAAACGCTTTGTGAAGGCCCGTACGATGGACGTGTCCCCCCCCCCCCCGAGCGCCGCCGCCTGCGCCGAGAGCACGGCCGCCTACACTGAGAGTGCCGCCACATCCACATTGATCACGGCCGTTTCCGCCGAGAGGGCGTCTGCGGCAGCCGACGGGGCAGCTGCAGCAGCTGAGACGGCTGCAGCTGCTGCTGCGATGACAGATGCAAACACCAAGAGCGCTCGAGCTGCTGACCGTGCCGCTGATGTCGCCCTGGCTCGAGGCCATCTACGCCAAGATCGAGGATGCACACGCTAAGATATTCCAGGCCACCTCGGACTCCAGCATGCAACCCACGTCTAAAAAAGGCGGCAGTGGCCATGGAGCACCTGCTTCCTCATGAGGTCGCCGAGCGGGAGCTGGAGATGCAGGAGGCGGCGAAGATCGAGGAGCGCCGGGAGGAGGAGTTGTGCGTGGCTGAGGTCGAGGTAGAGAAGAGTCTGTCCGTCGAGGAATCGGTGGTGGAGTATGAACATGAGCTCTAGCGCAGCCACTACTACAAGTACTACAACCTTGAGGGTGGCGCGAGGACGAGGACAAGGACGCGATCGACTTCAGCATGGGGGGCGTGGAGTCCACCAATGGTGGCATGTCGCCAGGACAAGTCATCGACGTCTCATCTAACACTGGCGATGCATAGGCCGGCGCGGTGGCAGATTTTTTATTATGCATACTTAGGCTTTGTTTTTAATGCTGGTCTTTTGTTAGAGCAATGTTTAGGTCAACTGGCTCTGTGTAATTACTGAAATCGCTCGATTCAGTAAGTGTGGTATGTCTGTTGTACGCTCTTTTGTGTGCCCGAATTAGCAAGCGATGTTAAATTATGCAATGACATACCCGGGGAAATTTCCACCAAAATTTGAATTATCAAACTCATCCCATGCGCATAAAGCAGAAGAATCGTTTGCGATGCACACAATCGTTCAAAGTGAATGGTATGGCGGCACCGTGCGCGTTCAAAGTGAATGTGCCCATGCCTTGAGACCAAAATTTGAATTATCAAACTCATCTCATGCGTGTAAAGCAGAAGAATCATTTGCGATGCACACAATCGTTCAAAGTGAATGGTCCGGCGGCACCACGCGCAAAGTTTCCCTCCACATTTCCAAAATTTTGTCCTACCGCCAAAATATCTACCCGGCGATGCACACAATAGTTCAAAGTGAATGGTCCGCGGCACCGTGCGCAAAGTTTCCCTCCACATTTCCAAAATTTTGGCCTACCGCCAAAATATCTACCCCCGCCCCCTTCCCCCCTTCCCCACCCCCTTTTATCCCCGACCACAACTCACATTTCCCCTGTTTCCTCCTTCCTTCCTTCCTTGCTAAGCTATAGCCGCTTCCTCGCTCTTGCCGTCTTGCATCCTACTGCCGGGGTCGCCATGGTCTTCTTCAAAGACATCTCCAGCGGTTCCTCCTTCGACGACTACTCCTTCACCACCCGGGTATGCCTCTCTTCTCTCTCTCTCTCTCTCGGGCTATGACTTGGAATGAAGGATTTTTACCCGGAGGTCGATTTGAGTTGTTTCTTCCTCTTGTAGCTCCCTAAGACCATCGGTGGCAACGAATGGAGCAGGGTGGCTGAAGATCTATCTGCTCGTTGTCACCATCAATCTCCATGCGTGAAGCTACTTGTGTTTGATTCTGTGGACACTGGGAGGAAGTTTCTGGCATGTGCAGAGAAGGTTAGACCCTCTTCCGTTGTTACAAATCATTTGTTAGATGTGATTTAGACACTATCATGGTCCCAACCCATTCATACCACACCTTCAACCAAAGTCATCCTAAGACAGTGTCACAGTTTGTACCTAGTATCTTATATTGTTGCCATATCATCAGCGGTGCCATTAGAAAATTATTTGGCACCGCTTCAAAAGTTTGTGCAGCCAACTTTGGTCCACACATCCGAGCAGCCAAGCAGTAAAATACTAAATCTTTATGGCACGAAGGAACTGGGCATCGGAGCAACTACGTGCTCCGGAGTCCGGGTCCCTGATTTTTTTTCCGCTGCATCGGCTCGCCGGTTCAGGGCACCGGTGCGAGATGTAGCAACAGTTGTCTTTACACCAGTTTTGGCATACATAGTGGAGGGCCTTAGTGCTATTAGTTCTATGTTACTAAATTTGTGCATGTACACACCTATTAGTATCAATTTGATGTCATCCAAACACTGTCGCTATGCTGTTGCAGTTATATTTACCTTCCTCATAAACTGTTCAATTTGTTATTTATTGTACATGAGTAAGAACTTGTAGCGTCGTTGTAGTTAATTATAGCTTCTGATGTTCCAGAATTTGGTTGTTGTCTCATTACCAATTATTTCATTTGCACATTGACCTTTTTGAGAAGATATGTCATAATTAACATGTTTCTCTAGTTTTTCAAAATAAGCATTGGTGATTTTCTATGTTGTTATAAACCCATTTCCCCTACAATTGTTACTGATCTAGTGTTAAATATTATAGGATGAACAGAAGTGTTCTTACTTGGAGTGGGTTGATCAAGAGTGGCCACAGTCTTTGAACATGTGCCTAACAAAGCTCTGGAGCATGTATGAGGAAGTGAACACAGCTAGGCTTAGAGAAAGTCTTGTCAACGCTGAAGCATATTTCAAGATGCGGGATAAAAAGTTAAAGGCGGAGAATGAGCTCAGATTTTTTTTAAAGACTTTGCTAAGATGGTGTTGACAAAGGAGGAGACACTTTCCCAGTTGGCCCATGCAAAATAGGTTCTTACTGAACTGAAAGCAGAGGTGGATAAGACGAGCCTGGATGATCTCGATTAGAAATGAATATATTGTTCTTATGAACTTGAACTAGCTATATGTTGTATTGTGCTGTTTTCACGTAGCTACCGTACTGTGATGTTATAATATATTTATGTGCCTGATATGAAATTGGCAAACAACTGTTCTATATGAAATGTGAATTTTCGTAATACTGGAATTAGTAATTGTAAACTAATAAACCTGCTAAATGTGTCATGGACCTTTGCAAATGGTTCCAGTAGTAAAAGCAGTCGCGGTGGATAGCCCAATGCCACATGGTTTTCTTCATCAAATTGTGTGTGATATAGTTGATAAAAGCAAACAGTTAACCAAGGAAGACCGTGTGTGATAGTTACACCTTTCACACACGAGCCTACACATAAAATTATGTGGGATTTACGTCCGAACAGAAACGTTTTCCCTGGATTGACTGCGTGGGATGTACATAAGAACGGAAACATATTCCTTGGATTGACTGTGTGGGATGTACATACCTACAGAAATGATTTCTGGGATTCACCGTGTGGGATGAACATACCTACGGAAATGATTTCTGGGATTCACCATGTGGGATGTACATACCTACAGAAATGATTTCTGGGATTCACTGTGTGGGATGTACATACCTACGGAAATGATTTCTGGGATTCGCCGTGTGGGATGTACATACCTACGGAAATGATTGGGTTTCCATGCCTCGCCCGATCGCACACGGCCCCAGCCTAGGTCCCACGAGGGCCTATCCCCGACGATTTCTGGGTCGTATGGGAAGGACCCCCCTATCACCCACACCCAGTTGGTGACGGTTCCAAATGCCGTCGCAGAAAGGGGTAAAAGACCGTTTGTTTAGGACCTACACATACCAGTGCTAGGTAATTCTTTATCATGAGGTTTTATACAAAACTTAGAGAAATTAAACTCATGATACACATCACCAAAACTAATATTGATAGTTTCTTTCTCACAATCTATATTAGCATTGACAGTGTTCAAGAAAGGTCCACCAAAAAATATGGGACAAAAATCATCTTGTGGGGAACCAAGAAATAGAAAATCAGTAGGTATTTTATTTTCCCACACAAGACTTCAACACCTCTAACAATCCCAAGCGGTGTGATAGTATCTCTATTAGCAAGTTTAATTATAACATCTATGTCTTCTATTTCAGCGGGTGCTATATCATTCATAATTTATTGGTATAAGTAAAAAGGAATAGCACCCACACTAGCACCCAAATCATATAAGCCATGATAACAATGATCTCCTATTTTAACAGAGACAACAGGCATGCCAACAATAGGTCTATGTTTATCTTTTTCAGCGGGTTTTTCAATTCTAGCTACTTCATCACAGAAATAAATAACATGCCCATCAATATTTTGACCAAGAGATCTTTAACCATAGCAACACTAGGTTCTAATTTAATTTGTTCATAGGGTTTAGGTGCTTTAATATTACTTTTGTGAACCACTATTGATACCTTAGCATGTTCCTTTATCCTAACAGAGAAAGGTGGTTTTTCAATATAAGCAGTAGGCACAACTGGATCAACATTGTAAATGATAGTTTCATCTTTAACTATCACCGATTCTTTAATTTCTTATTTAATAGGGGGTGATATTTAAACCACTTCTCCTTAGGGAGATCAACATGAGTAGAAAATGATTCAAAAAAGGAGGCTAATATCTCAGAGTCAAGTCCATATTTAGTGCTAAACTTGTGAAAAACATCGGTATTCATAAAAGATTTAGCACACTCAAACTCAAGCTTAATACCTGACTCTTTACCTTTGTCGAGTTCCCAATCTTCAGAATTGTGTTTAATTCTTTCTAAAAGATCCCACCTGAATTCAATAGTCTTCTTCATAAAAGAACCAGCACAAGAAGTATTGAGCATGGATTGGTCATTACGAGAAAGCCGAGCATAAATTTTTTGAATGATAATTCCTGTTGAGAGCGCATGATTGGGGCATGAATATAACATTGACTTAAGCCTCCCCCAAGCTAGAGCGGTACTTTCTCCTTCGCAAGGCAAAAAATTATATATATAATCCGGATCACAATGAACTAGATGCATAGGATAAACTTTTGGTGAAATTCCAATTTCAAGCGATTACAGTTCCACGATCCAATATCATCGCATAGCCTATACCATGTCAATGCTTTCCCCCTCAAAGATAAAGGGAAAACCTCCTCCTTAGCTTCATCTCCGGGTAAACCTACGAGCTTAAATAATCCACAAATTTCATCCACATGTATCAAATGCATATCAGGATGCTTCGTTCCGTCTCCTACATAAGGATTAGGTAGCAGTTGCTCCATCATACCCGTAGGAATTTCATAACTAATATTTTCACTATGTGCAGTAGGTTGAGGGGCAACTCTTTGTGTTTCCGGTCGAGGTGAAGATACCTCGAACAAACTCCTCAAAGGATTGTTTTCCATAGTAGCAAGTAATAATAAATTTTAGCATGTAATATAAATTTTTCCTTACCGATTTCCACTTACCAAGAGCGCTTCACTCCCCGGCAATAGCACCAAAAAAGAGCCTTAATGACCCAAAAGTAAAGGGGATCAATCGTAGTCCTTTCGATAAGTAAGAGTGTCGAACCCAACGAGGAGCAGAAGGAAATGGCAAGCAGTTTTCAGCAAGGTAATTTCTGCAAGCACTGAAATTGTCGGTAACAAGTAGTTTGATAGTAAGATAATTTGTAACAAGCAAGTAACGGAAACGTTAAATAAAGGGCATCAATATATCCCAATCCTTTTCGTAGCAAAGGACAGGCTGGAACAGTCTCTTATAATAAGCAAAGCGTTCTTGAGGGCACACAGGAATTTCATCTAGTCACTTTCATCATGTTGGTTTGATTCAAGTTCACTACTTTGATAATTTGATATGTGGGTGGACCAATGCTTGGGTGTTGTTCTTACTTGAACAAGCCTCCCGCTTATGATTAACCCCCTCGCAAGAATTTGCAACTACGAAAGAAGAATCAAGATAACAATCTAATTAACCATAGAATTAAACATATGGATCCAAGTCAGTCCCTTACAAAATAGCGCATAAACTAGGGTTTAAGCTTCTGGCACTCTAACAACCCATCATCTAATAACTACTCCGCAATGCATTCCCTTAGGCCCAAAGATGGTGAAGTGTCATGTAGTCAACGTTTACATAACACCACTAAGGAAATTACAACATACATATCATCAAAATATCAAATTCAAATGATTACTTGCAACATGACTTCTCTCATGGCCTTAAGAACAAGGGCAACTACTCACAAATAATATTCATGCTCAATATCAGAGGGATATTAAATAGCATAATGGATCTGAACATATAACATTCCACCAAATAAACAATCTAGTATCAACTACAAGATGTAATCAACACTACTAGTCACCCACAGGAACCAATCTGAGGTTCCGGTACAAAGATTGAATACAAGAGATGAACTAGGGTGATGAGATGATATGGTGTAGTTGAAGATGTTGATGAAGATTGGCCTCCCAAAGATGAGAGGGTTGTTGGTGATGACGATGGCTTCGATTTCCCCTCCCAGAGGGAAGTTCCCCCGGCGGAATCGCTCTACCGGAGGGTAAAAGTGCTCCTGCCCACGTTCTTCCTCGAGACTGCGTCGTTCTGTTCCAAAAGTCCTCTCCTTTTTTTTCTAGGTCAAAATACCTTATATACTATAAGATGGGCACCAGAGGTGGGCCAGGGTGCCCACTACCCACCAGGGCGCGTCAAGGGTGTCTGGCACGCCATGGTGCCTTGTGGCCACCTGGCTGCCCCCATTTGGTAGTTCTTCTCTCCAATATTTATTATATATTCCAGAATAATACTCTGTAAAATTTCAGCTCATTTGGAGATGTGCAGAATAGGTATCTCTGACATAGCTTTTTCAGGTCCAGAATTCCAGCAATCGGTATTCTCCCTCTTTGTGTAAACCTCGCATATTATGAGAGAAAAGGCATTAGAATTACTCCATAAAGTGTTATAATGCATAAACACTATATATAACAGTAGGAACACATGATGCAAAATGGACGTATCAGAGTTCTATTCGATGTAATCACTTTTTGCGGTGTGTTTGTTGGGGTCTAATGAATTGTGAGTTTATCATAAGATTATCCATGAATATTATTTGAGTCTTCTCTGAACTCGTTTATGCATGATTATTATAGCTTTGTATTTCTCTCTGATCTATTGATTTGGTTTGGGTAACTAGACTGATTTTTCTTCCAATGGGAGAGGTGCTTTGTAATGGGTTTAATCTTGTGGTGGTCTATATCCTTGTGACAAAAAGGGACAATACACGTATTTGTATTTTTGCCATTAAGGGTAAAAAGATTGGGTTTCTTCATGCGTGAGTTTACTTTGTCTACATCATGTCATCTTGCTTAAGGCGTTACTCCGTTCTTTATGAACTTAATACTCTAGATGCATGCTGGATAGTGGTCGATGTGTGGAGTAATAGAAGTAGAGGCAGGCAGGAGTCAGTCTATTTCTCTCGGACGTGATACCTATATACATGATCATAGCCTTGGATAACGTCATGATTATTCACTTATCTTCCCACCGTATGCTATTTTCAAGAGAGAATCCTCCGGTGAAAACTATGGCCCCCGTGTCTACTTTTTATCATATATTAAAATCCCAAAAATACTTTGCTGCAATTTTCTTTATTTTATTGTATTTTGTGTTTTATCTATCTATCTATCAATACGAGATTTGATCCTTGCAATTAACCGTCGAGGAGTTGACAACCCCTTGTTTGTGTTGGGTGCAAATATTTATTATTTTGTGTGTGGGTACTACTAACAAGGTGTTGCTTGGTTCTCCTACTGGATTGATAACCTTGGTTCTTAATTGAGGGAAATACGTATCTCTTTTGTACTGCATCATCCTCTCCTCTTTGGGGAAATCCCAACGCAGCTCACAAGTAGCACTTACCAATCATCCACTGACCCCCTTTGTAGATAAGATCTCAGTCGCGGTGCCCTCTAGTTTAGCAATGAACAGATTCTCATCAACTGAGTTAAAGGATAACCTTTTGGTTTACCCCTTGTAGGCCTAAGAGCATCAGCCATAGTGTTCACATGCAACACCCTTCAATGCAACACTTTCCCCACGAGCGCCCACTTCGGAAGGGCCCCATCATCCTCCTGATTATCCACCACCAACCTTGAGCTTTCTGATAGAGGCGAGGGTGTCTCGATCTTTTGATGAGATGATAACTATCAATTTGGTGGAGTCGACTTTGACGATCCGACTACAAACATGCAAGACGTTGCGCCTTAGCATTCGTTAAACCAACTCCGAGAGATTATTGACCACGCCGGAGCATGATCAACCTGACCACGAAGGTCTATTCCTGCAAGCAATCGAAGAACAAGCAAGAATATGATAAAGCAGTCTGAATATTGCGAATATAGATGAAGTATTGATAATGGTGGGGATCCGAAAGCGGTCTTGGTCTGGTCGTTGGACACAAACGAAGTACACGAAGTTGCAATGACTAACTTTTAACTAAACAAATCCCAAGGAAAAAGCTACTAGATGGATCTATTTATATAGGAGCAAGGGGTGGCGGCCAAGGAGGTGGGAGGACATCCCAAGGCAGCCTAAAACTAACCCTAGGTCATACAAGACTCATGGGCCCAAGTGGAGGTGATGCAACACCTTTGGGCTTGTAGTTTGACTCGGATTCTGCCGCAATGTCAGATTGTTTCGTCCATAACTCAATGCTCCGGACGAATTTGAAGATGAATCCAATTGTGTTGGAAAGAGCACGAAATCTACTTTCGAACAAAAAAAAGAATCACTCAATTCGGAGTCCGTATGAAAACGTTGTTGGCGTTTTAAGTCAGGTATGTCTGTACAGTCCGAATCTGATTCCAGAACGTGAGAGACTTGGACTCTATCTTCTCTTGGCCCAAAAGTGACGTGAGAGGACTTTTTGAACATCAACTAAACTTATCTTTTTCCCTTATCTTCATATGTGGATTGTACAAATGTCCCATACACCTGCAATTAGACATGGCACAAAAGTTTGTGAAGTATTTTTTGTCCTGGATGACATAAATAAATGATTGCATAGTTTGCATTAGAAATCACCTCACAAATATACATGTATGCAATATTTTTGGTCGTATCCAAGGTAGTCATGTCCTCATCATCCTCCCCTTCTTGAAAACAAATCCATCCTCGGCGTTGCTTAATCTGAATGTGGCTAACAAAAGAGACAAGGTGTACATATTGTATATGTATATGTCATCCATTTTTACTTCCCTTGGTTTTTGCACAAATGACACATGTATACATGAGTAATTTTCATAGTTCATAAAATCTGAAGCCGAAATATTATCACAAGAAGTAGAAGGCATGAAAATATTGAAACATAGTTTGCACATATAAGTGAATCTCTTATTCATATCAAAGGATTGGCAATGTTCATCATTAAACCATCCCAACATTGGTGAATAAACCTTACTTGCATCAAATTTACATGCTATAACATGCTTAAAATATTCGCAATATTCATCTATATTCGCAATATTCAGATTGCTTCATCATATTCTTGCTTGTTCTTAGATTGCTTGCAGAAATAGACCTTCGTGGTCAGGTTGATCGTGTTCCGACGTGGTCAATAACCTCTCGGAATTGGTTTAGCGATTGCTAAGGCGCAACATTAGATTGTTTTGTCCGTAAATCAACGCTCCGGACGAATTTGAAGGTGAATCCAATTGTGTTGAAAAGAGCACGAAATCTATTTTCAAACAAAAAAAGAGTCACCCAATTCGGAGTCCGTATGAAAAAGTTGTTGGCGTTTTGAGTCAGGTATGTCTGTGCAGTCCGAATCTGAATTCAGAACGTGAGAGACTTGGACTCTATCTTCTCTTGGCCCAAAAGTGGCGTGAGAGGACTTTTTGAACAGCACCTAAACTTCTCTTTTTCCCTTATCTTCATATGTGGATTGTACAAATGTCCCATACACCTGCAATTAGACATGGCACAAAAGTTTGTGAAGTATTTTTGTCCTGGATGACATAAATAAATGATTGCATAGTTTGCATTAGAAATCACCTCACAAATATACATGTATGCAATATGTTTGGTCGTATCCAAGGTAGTCATGTCATCATCACTTTCTCTCTCTCTCTCTCATAAATCCATCTTCTCCATTACCCTCTTGACTCCCTCTCTTGCCTAAATCGACTCAACAACAGCCATCATCCACTACCCCCTGGACCCTAGGACATGCCCTAAAACCACACACCCAAGGGTGGGTAAAGACTCAAAGGTCCCCTTGGATCACCCCGAAGGCAACCGTCGAGAAGAACAAGCACCAGCATTAGGAACAAGGGACCATGGTGATATGAATCCTTGCGATGTTGCCGGTAGTTTAGAATTGCGTGCGCGCCGCCTCTCCAGCCGCTAAACCCTATAAAAATGGTTTGGGCTGCATTGCCATACCAACTCGGATGTCTATGCGACGCCTTGATCATGGGGCATAATAGAAGCATCTAAAATAGACATTCATGTAAATATACATGGACCATAAAGCAAAATAAACATTTGTTTAAGTTCACATGAACCATCATACTTAGACTGGTCACCACATTATTCAGCGGCCCAGCCTCAAGTTCACAATGTTTAATCTTTGGCACCAACCAAGTATTTTTTTATTAATAGTTTTCTTTTCTTCTCCTTTTACTCGAGTTGACCGACAAGTGTGATTTGTACCAAACTATGTCTATAATTGAGGATGCAACTATTTGAATAGTTTAGACACTCTTTAGAAGTTGTACACTTTTCCTATACAATGAAGCTATCCCTAATGTCATGGGCCTTCACCGTACCTACTTCCTCTAATCTAGGAAGGTGTTAGGCCCCCAAGTGCAGAGGTTTGTATCAAGCAACAAGTTCCCTCAAGTGGACAACCTTAAGCTTGATCGAACAAATAGGAGTACTTGTACTACGTCAACGATTAGTACCTGCAGACACAAATACATAACTTGCATTTCCCCCTCCCCCAAAAAATTGTAGGATTGTCAGTATTACTAGCTAGCTTTGCTAGTTTCAAGGATTAATACAACTTGGATTTACAAGTATTAATTACAAAAAAGAAAGAAAGAAAAGTTCAGACTATAAATGGAATTAAAAGGACGTTGGTCGAGGTTGAGAGCAATATGGGTGAACGGACTAGGACCCATAGTTTCACTACGGGCATATCTCCATAAAAGATAACATGGCATGATGAAACATGGTGTGAAGCTAGAGCGACGATGTAACACCCTCGATGCGACTATATCTCCCACGTGTCGAGGCACGACTTAGAGGCATAATCGCATTGAAGGCAATGTCGCAAGTGAGGTAATCTTCACACAACCCATGTAATACAATAGGGGAAAAAGTTACATAGTTGGCTTACAATCGCCACTTCACACAATTACATGAATAAAGCATTACATCAACCAAATACACTCATGGTCCGACTACGGAACCAGAATAAGAGAAGAACCCCAAATGCGACAAAGGTCCCCGATCGACCCCAACTGGGCCCCACTACTGATCTACTAGAACGAAACAACACAAAGGACAAGATCTTCATCGAGCTGCTCCTGAGCTTGGTTGCGTCATCTGCACGGTCTCATCGGCACCTGCAAGCTGGTTTTGGAAGTAATCTATGAGCCACAGGGACTCAGCAATCTCGCACCCTCGCGATCAAGACTATTTAAGCTTATGGGTAAGGTAAAGGTATGAGGTGGAGCTGCAGCAAGCGACTAGCATATATGGTGGCTAACATACGCAAAAGAGAGCGAGAAGAGAAGGCAAAGCACGGTTGGTAAAAGTATGATCAAGAAGTGATCCTGGACTACCTATGTCAAGCATAACTCCAACAACCGTGTTCACTTCCCGGACTCCGACGGAAAGAGACCATCACGGTTACACACGCAGTTGATTCATTTTAATTAAGGTCAAGTTCAGGTTTTCTACAACCGGACTTTAACAAATTCCCATCTGCCCATAACCGCGGGCACGGCTTTCGAAAGATCAATTCCCTGCAGGGTGTCCCAACTTAGCCCATGACAAGCTCTCACGGTCAACGAAGGAATAGACCTCCACCCAAGACATTCCGATCAGACTCGGTATCCCAGTACAACAAGACATTTCGACAGGGTAAAACTAAACCAGCAACACCGCCCGATGCGCCGACATCCTGATAGGAGCTGCACATATCTTGTTCTCAGGGCAACACCGGATAAGCAGTCCGTACAACTAAAACCAGCCCTCAAGTTTCCCCGAGGTGGCGCTGCAAGGGGCTCTAGTTTGGACCAATGCTTAGACAAGCACTGGCCCGGGGGGGTTAAAATAAAGATGACCCTCGGGATGCGTGACTCCCAAGGGAAAAAGGCTAGGTGGCAAATGGTAAAATCAATGTTGGGCATTGCTGGAAAAGCTTTACTTAAGGCGAACTGTCAAGGGGTTCCCATTATAGCCCAACCGCGTAAGGGACGCAAAATCCAGGAACATAACACCGATATGACGGAAACTAGGGCGGCAAGAGTGGAACAAAACACCAGGCATAAGGCCGAGCCTTCCACCCTTTACCAAGTATATAGATGCATTAAGGTAACATAGCAATATAATGATATCCCAACAAGTAAATAAAGGTTCCAACAAGGAACGGCTCCAATCTTCACCTGCAACTAGCAACGCTATAAGAAGGGGGCTGAGCCATGCGGTAACATAGCCAATCAACGGTTTGCTAGGACATGGTGGGTTAGAGGCTCAATCATGGCAATTGGGAGGTTGACAAGCAAGTGGTAGGCATCGTAGCATTGGCAAAGCACAAGAGCGAGCATCTAGCAAGCAAAGATAGAAGTGATTTCGAGGGTATGATCATCTTGCCTGAAATCCCGCAAGGAAGAAGAACGAATCCATGAAGAAGACAAACGGACGTAGATGAACGGGTCCTCACAAACTCGACGTTATCGGAACCAACCCGAAGAAGCAAACACCGGAAAAGAGCAAACAACATAGTAAACAACCAACACATCAACATGGCATGATGCACAAACAAGTATGATGCATGTCCGGTTTAAAGAGGCATGGCATGGCAAAATGCACAAACAATCCTACAAATTAAGTGGAGCTCAATATGCAACGAGTTGCATATTGACGGAGCACCACATCAATTATTTAGTTCGATCTCGTTTATGTACCCAACAATATTAAATGTTGATTAACATGGCAAGGGGTGAAGCAAATGAAAACTACCTATCTAGTCAAGGTTAAATGAGGCCGGAAGCAACGAACAACATTTCCGGTAAATCCCCATAGCATATTTTAGATTTGGTACTGTTCTGCCCTAAACATAATTTTAGAGTTGTTTAACATGCAAAGTAAGGTCACCATGATAAACTAGGCAAAATTCTACCACATTTACATATAAAGATTATTAAAATCGGAGTTACGGTTATTTAGTTATGAATAAAATCATTTTAACATGGCATAGGGGCAAACATATGCAAACAGCATTTTAAACATTTTAAACATGGGTGAAAGTGACATATTATTAATCTACACATAATTTTAAGCAAGTTTCATATATAATTTATTTTAATCCGATGCACGGTTGTGAAGTTACAATATGCAACGAGTTTAGGGGTTATTCTGCAAAACTGTAAATCCTGGAATAATTGATAAAATCGCAGGCAGGGAAAAAAACATGACACGGGCCGAAACTGCAGGCTGGCCCAACAGGTAAGGGAAAAAAAGGAGAGTCACTGGGATGTGGGTGGCCTCACCCATGGGCCTCCGCCCATGCGGTGGAAGAGGCAGGGCGGTGGGCGCTGGCCGGGCCTGAGCAAGCTGGGCTTGGTCACGCGGCCCACGATGGCGCTGGAAGTGGCCTGGACATCGTCCTCGTCTCGCGCCCGCACGAACAGAGAACCATGGCGGCGGCGTCCAAAGTCAACGGCGGGGCAGCAGCGTCTCTGGCAGGTTAGGGCGACGGGGAAGACCGGAGTGGATAGATCTGGCCTCGGGGGCCTCATTCCCGGCGACGGCGAGCTCGGGTAAGCTCCGGGCGGCGGCGTCCAAGGCAGACGACGGGTCGATCCTGCGGGAGAGAGAGAGAGAGGAAGCTCATGAGGGGAGAGAGCAGAGAGGAATCGAGGGCGGAACGGCAGCGCTGATGACCTGGGGCGGCAGCAGATGGCAGGGAAGAAGGACAAGGAGTGCGCGGAGTCGCCTGATCCGAGGTGGTTGCCGGCAGCGACTCCGGCGAGCCGGCGAGAAGGACCGGATGGCGTGGTTGGGGTCGAGGGGCTCCTCCCCTTGATCCAATCGAGAGCGAGGGAGCAGAGAGAGCGGGCCAGCGACCGTACGGGCCTGGGCGATGCTGGTTGGCTCAGCGGGTGGATCGGGAAGGCAGGGGCTCCGGCTTTGCAGTGATTGGGCGGGCACGGAAATGGAGACAGTGGTTGGATTGGGTGGAGATGGATCCCGAGGTGGGAGAAGTTGGCGGCGGGTGAGGAAAAAGAGGGAGTTGGTCTAGGGTTAGGCTAATATATATAGCGATTAGGATAGGTTAGGGGCTATCTCATCCCTCCGATCGTAAACGGACGACTGCGAATAAAATAGCTAGGGAGTCCAAATAAGAAAACGATGACGTTTTGTAGACGTTTGGGGTTGATCCGGACACAACGGTAACGACAGTCCGGGTCGGGTCCGGGACAGCTTTCGGACGCGCGCGAGGGGGATCGCGGGCTGATGAGAGGGGTTAGGTAGGGCCTGGCGGTGAGTCGTGGGCTGTGTAGACGGTCTCGAGCTGAGAGAAGAGAAGAGAGGGAGGCCCGGCGACTATTTCCGGAGACCGAAAACGTCCGACATTTTGACCGGCTACTATTGCCGCTATATTTACCCGTTGGGGCGTCAAACAAACTCCGATTGCGATGAAACTTGACAGGCGGTCTGTCTACACTATAATAAGACCGCACACCAAATTTCAACCCAATCCGAGAAAATTTTCTGGCCACTTATAAAATACTATTTCGGACATGCCGCGGGCGCAGTGCAAGTGTGGCTGGGCTCAGAACGGGCAACGGAAAGAACGAGGAGGCCGGGACGGATGCAAGTTCTAAAAACATGATGATGCAATGCACATGATGACATGATGAAATGCAACACGCAAGCGAATGACATGGCAACGACAACGAATAACTGGAGGACACCTGGCATATCGGTCTCGGGGCGTTACAACACTCCACCACTACGAGAGGATCTCGTCCCGAGATCTAGAATGGCACCGGAGGGAAACGGAAGAGGAAGAGGAGAGGTAAAACTAAGTTGCTTCTTTGACAAACGAGTGAAACCATGAACCTTGAAGAGGTTGAACAAATTCGAGAAAAGAATAGAACGAAGGAGAACAAAGTCGAAAACACTCCGTTAGAAAAGAGGGACAAAGAACATTGCGAAACCTTGAGGTTGAAGGGAAGATATATATAGAAAAATACTGCGGTTAAGGAAGGGGATCAAGGAAAAACCAAAATTCGGCAGCACTCCGGTTGAAAAGAAAAGGAATTGAATAAGATCTTGATAAGATGAGAAGATATTTGATGAAATCGCAACACACTGCCTCCATAACTATTGAATGGATGGAACAAAGGGTAAGAAGATCTCAGACCGCACTCCGGTTGAGAAGGGAGTCAAAATTTGATAAGATGAGAGAGCTCAAATGAAAACACGACACTCCGGTTGAGAAAGGGATGCAAGACTAGATAAGGCGACAAGAACTTGAACAAACGGGCACAATACTCCGGTTAAGCAAGATAGGGAAGGAATAAGAGTGATATAATTTGGACAGCACTCTGTCTGTAAATGGAAGGAATTGAACTTGACAAGATGAGAGGATACTTGAAAAGAGGACACAACACTCAGATAAAAGTATAGGCATGGAAAAATCATGATCTTTGACAAAACGAGATGATGGGTTGAAAAGATGAACATCACAATGCCTCCGGAACAAAAGTAAGAATGGAATGGAGTGAACGAAGGAAAACAAGATCTTGAGGGAGCATGCTTACAACAAGTGCTAGAACGGAGTTGTTGGAAAACCCACAACGAAAATAATAAGCTTGATATGGTCTTATGGAATACCTCTCAA
This sequence comes from Triticum monococcum, assembly GCA_034509565.1. Classification (NCBI taxonomy): domain Eukaryota; kingdom Viridiplantae; phylum Streptophyta; class Magnoliopsida; order Poales; family Poaceae; genus Triticum; species Triticum monococcum. The sequence goes on along the minus strand of CM067845.1, from coordinate 303,413,178 downwards.
ATTAAGAGATGAAAAAAAATGCCGCTCACGGGAAAAGAATTGGATTGACAAGAACAAGGAGACGAGAATGCTATATTACCGGGAGGATAAAAGAAGAACTTGGATCAATTATACGCCTCACAATAGATCCTGGGAAAGCTTTAGGAGAAACATAACCCAAGATAACTCCAATGACGAGATTGATGGATTTAAAATACCTCATTCATAACAACATGTGAATCATGAAACATGAACCCAAATTATCAAGAATGACAAAATACCACCTCCAATAATATGGAAGAAAGAATTGCACTCCGGATTGCAACACGAAGAAAGCTTGAGTTTCTGTGAAAAGAAACTTGATGAACATTTAGAGAATGAATTAAATCCTTTATGAACCATCATGTAGAGCCTCCATGAAGAACTCCGGTAATAAAAGAATGATCCAAAATAATTGAATGATGAAAAGAATAAGATTGAAGCCTCGCAATGATTTAGATAGAGATCTCCGTGATAATATAATTGAAAGAGGTTGGAACTCCGGGAAAAGATAAGATGAACAATTGAGATCAAGAATTTTTGATGAGCCTCCGGAATAGGGAATTAATCATTTGGATGAAACAAGAATAAGAATTACATTATGCGCATCCTTCACCAAATTAAATTGATGACAATCCATGGATTTGGCATATTACTAATTCTCGTAGAAAAGATTAAGAGAGATATGGCGCAAACTTGAGAAAGTCTTCAACGATCCACCGGTAGAATTTGAAAAGCACGAATGCATAGATATGATACACGAAGGAAGAAAACTCTTGAACGAACCACCATAAAAATTAGAAATGAACAAAGAAAAGATAAGGAAGACACCGGGAAGAATTAGCAAATGAATGAAGATGCTTGAGAGAATTTAGATACAAGTGAATATAATAGATCATGGACCGATTAGAGATCACTTGAACGCTACACCGATAAGATCGGAGAATGATAAGTGAAAGCTGAGAATGAATAAACCTGACTTGATGGACTCTGGATAACAAACTGAGAAGACTCTTAAATTACTCCGGATGGGTGAAAAGAATTCTCACAATCGAAAAATAATTATGACAGGATTGCAACAATCTCGAATGACGAAACTTGAAGAGAATGGAACAAGGTTGAAAGAACAATCTTCTCCAGTCTTCTAAACTGAGAATGACGACGAGAAATACCATCAAGACTTATTTAGACACTCCAGAAGAATCAAAAGCGAAGAGATTGAGTCAACGACGAAAAGAATTTGAAAGATCTTGGAGAAAACATTTGACTGATGATAAATCATACTTACGTCAAATTTGGAAAAGAATTTGAGAGTAACACCGGGAAAATAAGAAGAGTCAGGTAAGATCCTGGGAAAATACCTGTGGGTCAGGACCCACTCGAAAGAAAACACCGTTGAAATGATTTAAAAGAGGGAATGCATCGGTTGAATTAAATGGCTAGAATGAGATAACATCCTCGAAATAGGTTGAACGGATCTTGAATGACAAGACGAGCCCATTGAGATATCTTAAGCACTCTAGAACAAATGAATAGCGAGAAATTAATTATTAAGAGGTGCACCGGTATGGAAAGGCATTGAAATGAGGAAATGGTAAGATCAACAACGCTTGACTTGAAACCACCGGAGAAGAAAGAGAACGAACAATGATGAACTTGAGGCTCCGTTAGAATCTTCATGAGAATCACTGGATAAGAATATGAAGGAAAAATAATGGAGAGGCTTCTCATCAATAAGATGATACTAGATTAAGAAATCTGAATCCTTGGAGAAAAACAAAGGGAGGGAGGGCGGGAAAAAACAAAGGCAACATGGAGACGGATGAAACAGACACTGTTGAGAAGAACTGATAATTGATCTTGCGGAAGTTGAAATGATCGGATCCACTTGAAGAGAAGCACACTGGTTAAAAGGATTGACAAAAACAATCTTGATGATCAAGAAGGATTGGTATTCACATCAGAGTATGAGAACACCATTTAGGAAAGGTATGGGATCAACTCTTGACTTCGAAGCAACTCGAATACCACAACTCAAAAACAAAAACAAAGGATTGGCTTGCGAAATAAGCCGGAACAAACATATGATAGAGATTTCGTCCGAAGTTTTCGTGGTGGGACCTACACGGGCTCGATCGTACAGCACCATCATGTACAAGGCAGTGCACATGACATACGAAGCGTCCCCGAGTCAGCATAGCTAAGGACTCTTTAAGACACAACGAGACCACTGTAAAATCGACCGTGAATAGGCGAACCACTAGACGTCGAACCCCAATTTCATATCATACATCTGTCGAAAAGATATCCTAAGAGCTACTTGATTTCCCACCTATGAAACTCCCAAAACTTTCCGGTTATGCAATCAGGTGTTGGGGATACAGGGGAAGCATAATATCTCACCCAAACTAGCAAATCCTACATCCAGCTGTATCCATCCTTCAACACATAACCAAGAAACCTTCGGAAACCATCTACCTCAACCTTTGAAAAGCATCCGTTATACAAGTTATGGCGATACTCCCGAACTCCCGCCCCAGTACTGGGTGACGTCGAGGTTATCTCACCAACGAACTGCATAAAAGAGATTTTCGATGTCGGCGTACTAAACTCAGGTATTCCAGAATTGCAACGATAAAATTATGACGACAACACCTCAGAGCTCAACTCCCTGGGACACTTCCACTAAACCCCTGACAGGAGGCACCAAGACAATGTTCTCATCATAAAACCATCGGAACAAATCCAAGATACTCGCGTGATCCTAAAAAAAATTTAATGAAATTTGAGAAGAGAAGAGTCAAAACTCTATGTCAGGATGCCTTACCAGAGCGATGAAGGGACTGGGAAGTACAAAGAATTCCTAAACTCTCCGATATATAATTCCTAAATGACTGAAAACATTTTTCTAGACACAACTCGGCCGCTAAAAATGATCAAGCAATGGGGGCTCCTAAGGTCGGGGAAGGCTCTGATTACCAACTTGTAACACCCTCGATGCGACTATATCTCCCACGTGTCGAGGCACGACTTAGAGGCATAATCGCATTGAAGGCAATGTCGCAAGTGAGGTAATCTTCACACAACCCATGTAATACAATAGGGGAAAAAGTTACATAGTTGGCTTACAATCGTCACTTCACACAATTACATGAATAAAGCATTACATCAACCAAATACACTCATGGTCCGACTATGGAACCAGAATAAGAGAAGAACCCCAAATGCGACAAAGGTCCCCGATCGACCCCAACTGGGCCCCACTACTGATCTACTAGAATGAAACAACACAAAGGACAAGATCTTCATCGAGCTCCTCCTGAGCTTGGTTGCGTCATCTGCACGGTATCATCGGCACCTGCAGGCTGGTTTTGGAAGTAATCTGTGAGCCACAGGGACTCAGCAATCTCGCACCCTCGCAATCAAGACTATTTAAGCTTATGGGTAAGGTAAAGGTATGAGGTGGAGCTGCAGCAAGCGAGTAGCATATATGGTGGCTAACATACGCAAAAGAGAGCGAGAAGAGAAGGCAAAGCACGGTTGGTAAAAGTATGATCAAGAAGTGATCCTGGACTACCTACATCAAGCATAACTCCAACAACCGTGTTCACTTCCCGGACTCCGCCGGAAAGAGACCATCATGGTTACACACGCAGTTGATTCATTTTAATTAAGGTCAAGTTGAGGTTTTCTACAACCGGACATTAACAAATTCCCATCTACCCATAATCGCGGGCACGGCTTTCGAAAGATCAATTCCCTGCAGGGTGTCCCAACTTAGCCCATGACAAGCTCTCACGGTCAACGAAGGAATAGACCTCCACCCGAGACATTCCGATCAGACTCGGTATCCCAGTACAACAAGACATTTCGACAGGGTAAAACTAAACCAGCAACACCGCCCGATGCGCTGACATCCTGATAGGAGCTGCACATATCTCGTTCTCAGGGCAACACCGGATAAGCAGTCCGTACAACTAAAACCAGCCCTCAAGTTTCCCCGAGGTGGCGCTGCAAGGGGCTCTAGTTTGGACCAACGCTTAGACAAGCACTGGCTCGGGGGGGGGGGGGTTAAAATAAAGATGACCCTCGGGATGCGTGACTCCCAAGGGAAAAAGGCTAGGAGGCAAATGGTAAAACCAATGTTGGGCATTGCTGGAAAAGCTTTACTTAAGGAGAACTGTCAAGGGGTTCCCATTATAGCCCAACCGCGTAAGGGACGCAAAATCCGGGAACATAACACCGATATGACGGAATCTAGGGCGGCAAGAGTGGAACAAAACACCAGGCATAAGGCCGAGCCTTCCACCCTTTACCAAGTATATAGATGCATTAAGGTAACATAGCAATATAATGATATCCCAACAAGTAAATAAAGGTTCCAACAAGGAACGGCTCCAATCTTCACCTGCAACTAGCAACGCTATAAGAAAGGGGCTGAGCCAAGCGGTAACATAGCCAATCAACGGTTTGCTAGGACATGGTGGGTTAGAGGCTCAATCATGGCAATTGGGAGGCTGACAAGCAAGTGGTAGGCATCGTAGCATTGGCAAAGCACAAGAGCGAGCATCTAGCAAGCAAAGATAGAAGTGATTTCGAGGGTATGATCATCTTGCCTGAAATCCCGCAAGGAATAAGAACGAATCCATGAAGAAGACAAACGGACGTAGATGAACGGGTCCTCACAAACTCGACGTTATCGGAACCAACCCGAAGAAGCAAACACCGGAAAAGAGCAAACAACATAGTAAACAACCAACACATCAACATGGCATGATGCACAAACAAGTATGATGCATGTCTGGTTTAAAGAGGCATGGCATGGCAAAATGCACAAACAATCCTACAAATTAAGTGGAGCTCAATATGCAACGAGTTGCATATTGACGGAGCACCACATCAATTATTTAGTTCGATCTCGTTTATGTACCCAACAATATTAAATGTTGATTAACATGGCAAGGGGTGAAGCAAATGAAAACTACCTATCTAGTCAAGGTTAAATGAGGCCGGAAGCAACGAACAACATTTCCGGTAAATCCCCATAGCATATTTTAGATTTGGTACTGTTCTGCCCTAAACATAATTTAGAGTTGTTTATCATGCAAAGTAAGGTCACCATGATAAACTAGGCAAAATTCTACCCCATTTACATATAAAGATTATTAAAATCGGAGTTACGGTTATTTAGTTATGAATAAAATCATTTTAACATGGCATAGGGGCAAACATATGCAAACAGCATTTTAAACATTTTAAACATGGGTGAAAGTGACATATTATTAATCTACACATAATTTTAAGCAAGTTTCATATATAATTTATTTTAATCCGATGCACGGTTGTGAAGTTACAATATGCAACGAGTTTAGGGGTTATTCTGCAAAACTGTAAATCCTGGAATAATTGATAAAATCGCAGGCAGGGAAAAAAACATGACACGGGCCGAAACTGCAGGCTGGCCCAACAGGTAAGGGAAAAAAAAGGAGAGTCACTGGGATGTGGGTGGCCTCACCCATGGGCCTCGGCCCATGCGGTGGAAGAGGCAGGGCGGTGGGCGCTGGCCGGGCCTGAGCAAGCTGGGCTTGGTCACGCGGCCCACGATGGCGCTGGAAGTGGCCTGGACGTCGTCCTCGTCTCGCGCCCGCATGAGCAGAGAACCATGGCGGCGGCGTCCAAAGTCAACGGCGGGGCAGCAGCGTCTCTGGCAGGTTAGGGCGACGGGGAAGACCGGAGTGGATAGATCTGGCCCCGGGGGCCTCATTCCCGGCGACGGCAAGCTCGGGTAAGCTCCGGGCGGCGGCGTCCAAGGCAGACGACGGGTCGATCCTACGGGAGAGAGAGAGGAAGCTCGTGAGGGGAGAGAGCAGAGAGGAATCGAGGGCGGAACGGCAGCGCTGATGACCTGGGGCGGCAGCAGATGGCAGGGAAGAAGGACAAGGAGGGCGCGGGGTCGCCTGATCCGAGGTGGTCGCCGGCAGCGACTCCGGCGAGCCGGGGGGAAGGACCGGATGGCGTGGTCGGGGTCGAGGGGCTCCTCCCCTCGATCCAATCGAGAGCGAGGGAGCAGAGAGAGTGGGCCAGCGACCGTACGGGCCTGGGCGATGCTGGTTGGCTCAGCGGGTGGATCGGGAAGGCAGGGGCTCCGGCTTTGCAGTGATTGGACGGGCACGGAAATGGAGATGGTGGTTGGATTGGGTGGAGATGGATCCCGAGGTGGGAGAAGCTGGCGGCGGGTGAGGAAAAAGAGGGAGTTGGTCTAGGGTTAGGCTAATATATATAGCGATTAGGATAGGTTAGGGGCTATCTCGTCCCTCCGATCGTAAACGGACGACTGCGAATAAAATAGCTAGGGAGTCCAAATAATAAAACGATGACGTTTTGTAGACGTTTGGGGTTGATCCGGACACAACGGTAAAGACAGTCCGGGTCGGGTCCGGGACAGCTTTCGGACGCGCGCGAGGGGGATCGCGGGCTGATGAGAGGGGTTAGGTAGGGCCTGGCGGTGAGTCGTGGGCTGTGTAGACGGTCTCGAGCTGAGAGAAGAGAAGAGAGGGAGGCCCGGCGACTATTTCCGGAGACCGAAAACGTCCGACGTTTTGACCGGCTACTATTGCCGCTATATTTACCCATTGGGGCGTCAAACAAACTCCGATTGCGATGAAACTTGACAGGCGGTCTGTCTACACTATAATAAGACCGCACACCAAATTTCAACCCAATCCGAGAACATTTTCCGGCCACTTATAAAATACTATTTCGGACATGCCGCGGGCGCAGTGCAAGTGTGGCTGGGCTCAGAACGGGCAACAGAAAGAACGAGGAGGCCGGGACAGATGCAAGTTTTAAAAACATGATGATGCAATGCACATGATGACATGATGAAATGCAACACGCAAGCGAATGACATGGCAACGACAACGAATAACTGGAGGACACCTGGCATCTCGGTCTCGGGGCGTTACAGGCGACAACACTCATCTTCCTTGGGCCCTCATTGTTGTGCTCGATTGGGCACGTCCCTATGTGGAAGAAGGGTCAGGGGGAGAGGAGGGTCGAGGCGAAGTGAATAATGAAAAAAAGGGGAAGCGGGGGCTCAGAGGTGGCACTAGAAATTCCCTGTCGGAGTTCTCTTGGGTGGCGGCAGTGCAAGATCGATTCCGAGCGGCCCGGCGACTCTTTCCTACGAGAGGCACGGGGGAATGAGAGAGGGGATGTCAAAGGTCAAATAGAGGGGGGTCAGGGTGCTCAGGCGTAGCCAAAACATGGAGATTGTGGGGTAATGCTCACGGTCGTGCTCTGTATCATGGGCGTGGTCAACATTGGAGAGAGGTTAACGAACCAGACACATGGGCCCGTGTTATCAATGACTCAGCATGAGTGCGCAAGACAGAGAGAGAGACGGGAAGGGCAGCGTGGCGTACTGAGGTGCGTTCGATCGTATTAAAATCGGACATTTGTCACGCCTCTGTACCTATTCTCCTTTAAAAAAAAATAGAATCTATTATCTTTTTTAATGGGGATGGGTCGTGTTGGGTTGGGCTTTAGCTAGGTTAGATTAGGCTTCGTTTTTTCTTCTTCTGTTTTCCTGTTTTTTCTTTTAAATTTGCATTTGATTCAAAGATCAAATCTGCTCCAAACTTTGGGGGGGGGGGGAATCAACCAGGTCCAAATGAATATTTGGAACTTAGGGAGTTTACATTTCACACCAAAATTAAATAAACAATTATTCACACTATTTGGGACATTCCCCCAATTCAATTTTTGGGTTCAATTAAATTCCCCAAAATATTTTGGGTTTCAAATAATATTTGGAATTTAGGGAAACAAATTTACTGAAAATGTTAATAGGGACACTAAAAATGAGATGCCCGACTTTTAGGAACGGCAAATCTGACGCTTTTCATGGCAATTTATATTGGCATTATGATGGCAAATTTAGTTTGCAAACACAATAATTTTCTGACAAAAAGTTGAACTAAGATGAATTTGCCATGCTTGCCAACTAAACTTGTCATCCTCGAAGAACATAAATTTTCATGAAAACGTTCGATTCACATTGGTCAAAAATCTGACGTCAGATTCATAGTAGAGTCCAATATTAAAGAGAAGTCACACACATTTTGTAGCTCAATTTTGGCATTATAAATACAACCTAAACATGATTTTATGGTTCTTAATGATTCCAAAATTACTTCGAGTTACAAACTACAATCAATTTATTCAACTCCTTGTCAAAACTAGCTTTGATCAAGCAATTAGAAGCAAAACTGATTTCTAACATTCCAAAATTGAAATTTTTGGGGATGTGATCAACATTTGGAAAACAACATGACTCATGACTTAGGGGACAAGCAAGCATTGACAATTTGAACATTAAGCGCATCATACAGGGAAAATGATAGCAGATGTGTTGTGACAGACTCGACTTAGGCAGCAGCACACACACGAGCAGGGGAATATCCTTCCTATGTTACTAGAGAGTAGACAGAACAGAAAGAAGCAGCAGGCTCGGTGCAAGAAGCATCACACACTCACCAAATAGGGGAACACTCTCCTAGGTTAGAGCAACTCTAGTTGGTCCCTAAAAATAGAGGTGTATCCAGCCGAGTAAAGTTAGTGGCGTAAACTTTTACTCCTCTGTAGGTGGCCACACCTAGCCGATTCCCTAAACTTAGTGGAATAAAAAAATTGCATAATTTTTTTGTCCTAGCCGCATGAACCTCAAACACTTCACAATATATATCATCAAACATGCATAACTCATCCATTAACAAGCATATAGTTTCATAACATAACCGTTAACAAGCATATAGTTCATCCAAAAGACATCATTTCACTAATCAAGTTTAATCCAAAATGACCACAAACATAGCATGTGTTATGTTGTGGATCGAGGCCAACCAATGGCATGCACAAACTCAAACAACATTCTAGCCGAAGAAATCACCACCGCCACCACCGTACACATGGCCACCATCACCATCACCACCATCCTGTCGGCCATCATCACCACCACGACCATCACGGCCACCACCACTCTCTCGGCCACCAACTCTCTTGATCCACTTCTCGTTTTTGCAAATCTTTTTGTAGCAATGATACAAAGCAAAGGGCTTGTGGCCAAACTTCTTGTTCCTATGCTTGAAGAGTTCTTGGATGTACGGGTCATACTCCATGACTTGCACACCGCTAGGTGATGCATGATTCACTTGATTGATGCAAGCAGACCATGCATCGGTTGCAATGTCATGAATGGTGCCCTAACGATGCCCAAGAAACCCTTGTGTACGGCTTGCTGTCACCTCCACAGAATTGTTGTAGTGCTCCGCAATTCTCTCCCAAAACTTGTCCTTGGTTTGATCCTTCCAACTGATGCATCCATGCAGATGTTCATCCAAGCATAGCGTAGAGAAATATCTTCAACTTGATTGTAATTGTGAGTTCATGACCTTGGTGTCTTCGTGCTTGCTTTGGTTACCTCCTTAAGTTTTTCTTCATCGGCCACCTCCTCTTTAGCCACCTCCTCTTTGGTCACCTCTTCTTCTGCCACATCCGATCCTCATGATTTCAAGTCAAATTGTAATTGAGATCGTCTAGCCCAATCGTAGTCGAGGACTCCAAAGACACCAAGAATTCGGTTGTGTTCATCTTCACACACTACTGCAAGATGGTCCAAACACGACACTACGATCAGAGACCCTTTGACGAAACTGTGTGTGATGCCATAATCGCAAATGGTGCTGTAAAAGAACCGTAAAAAATGTGCAAAATGTTTGCGATGATGGATGCATCAAACATGGTTCAGATTTTAGTTGCGTGTGCGATGCAGGGCATATGGTTCAGTTCAATTAAATGTTTGCAACGAGGAGGAAGAGAAGAAACGGGCAGCGAGATGAAGGTGTGTGTGATATACAACATACGGTTCACTGGGATGAACTGTGTGTGATTAGGGCAACACAATGGAAACGGTTCAACTGAACAAGATGTGTGTGATACGCGGCAAACAGGTTCGTAATCAGAAACATGTGAAGAACAATAATAACACAGACGATTGCTTCTAATAAGCCATGTGATTTGCTTTGTCTACAAAAGAATAACATATATATATATATATATATAACTGATATAAACGTCCAATTACATAAGTGACTATATAAATCATTCGCACACACCTCAATAAACAATTGCATGCATTCTAAAGTAGGAGAAACGATCGTCTAGTCATCTACTTATTGTGACGCTCCCGCCACTGCTCTGTGGCTCGATCCCTCGTCTGGGGCAGGAAGAAGACAGTTCCTCATGTCAATGATCCACTTGTACATCTCGTTGCTTGTGTACGCGTCCTTTGCCGCGTAGTTGACGTGCTCTTCATCCAGTCTCTCATGCCAAACACTATTCCAGGCATTCTTGTCCTTCTTACTCTCTTCCTTCATCTTCGCATATTAGGGGTCGATGATGGCCAAGGCGAGGTCATCTAGGGAGTTCAGTTTGTTGTTGTCGCTCCCCCAGACCTTGTAGTGGTGCTGGATGTTGACAAGATTCGAGCATTTCAAGCCCGAAACCTTGAGCGCTTTTAGATCGTTGGTGGTGTCCACCGTAGCAAAACTGTAGTTGGAGCTGTTGATAAACCTGGAGAAACGCTCGCAAGGCCTTGTGGCCAGGTTGTAGTGGTAGACGAGGACGTCATGTCTCACGCACAACTGGGCGACGACAACCTTCTGATCATGCCCGGCACGACCCATGGTGTACTCGAGGTCGAAGCCGACCACTTGGTACTTGTCCTCGGCAAGGAACTGCTCCATAGTTTGTATGGAGCTCTCCACTGAGACTGGATTATTCATGTACACCACCGAGAGAGCCTTCCCCCTCACGTGGGTGTCCATGACATGTTGCATGGTGAACTGCCCACCGTTGTCGTCGTCGGCCGTTGGGAGCGCCATTGGAACCGCTGCATGTCCTCTCTGTATGTGTACTCGTGGGTGTGCTTATTGTGTCGTGTGAGATGAGAGATGAAGGTAAATGGCCGCAGGAATAAAAGGTTTCCGTGCGGCGTGGATTCTCGGTGCATCCGCATGGTAGTTTTTGCAACAGGTAACTGCATCGTCATGCCACGCCCAGCGCAACCGCATGCACACAAACGTGCGTGATCATGCGCCGGGCCCAAACACCGGCAGCGCGCGTGGAGGGACGAGGGCAGAACACCCGGAGGGACGCGAGAGCAGAGCGCGCCGAGCCGCCTGAACCGCAAGCAACCACATGTATAGAGCAGTTGACCACGCAGGAAATGGTCACCTACAAGCCGGCCGACAGTTGCGTCACTGCGTAGAGAGCAGCCGTGTGCTACTACCTCCGTCTAGTCTATAGTACCCTTTATATTATGTGCCATACTTTCCCCTCAAATTTAACCAACAAAATGTTAATGCATGTTATAAAAATTATATGATTGGAAACTATGTTCAAATATGAATCCAACTATATAATCTTTGGTGGCATGCATTCGTATTTTATTAGTTAAATCATACTTATAAACCAGGACGGGGTATAGTAGGTAATTAAATCGCAAATGCTTTTTTATTAACCATATGTATACGTGGCCTTTCATCCTCCCCTCGCACGTCTTGTCACCCCGCTGCCGCAGACGGCTTACAATGCAAGCTTGCGCAGCGCGGGGGCGTTCTTTTGGCCAAACGGTGGCGCCAATAAATCGTTGGTGAGCCCGTTCCCGCGCAACCTCGCAGGTTCCCGCGCAAGCTTCCCGCCCGATGATAACCCACAAGTATAGGGGATCAATTGTAGCCCCTTTCCATAAGTAAGAGTGTCGAACCCAACGAGGAGCTAAAGGTAGAACAAATATTCCCTCAAGTTCTATCAACCACCGATACAACTCTACGCACGCCTAACGTTCGCTTTACCTAGAACAAGTATGAAACTAGAAGTACTTTGTAGGTGTAACGGGATAGGTTAGCAAGAATATAAAGAGCACGTAAATAAGAACAAGGGGCTGTTTTAGATAAAGAAGCAATAAAGTTAGTATAGTGAGTGTGGAAAAGCGGTGGTAGGAGTAACGAAATTGTCCCTAAGCAATTGCCTACTTTACTAGACCGATAGAAGTTTTATGTGGGAGAGGCCACTGTTACCATGTCATCCCTGACTTGGAATTCTATGCAATTATGATTGGAACTATTAGCAAGCATCTGCAACTACTAATGTTCATTAAGGTAAAACCCAACCATAGCATTAAGATATATTGGTCCCCCTTCAATCCCGTATGCATCAATTTCTGTGCTAGGTTGAAGCTTCTGTCACTCTTGACATCCAATACATAGTCCTATCAACATACAACTAACCCTATGGTGTGATCCACGTGCACGCTCATATGATGGGCACCAAATGACAGCAACAAAACCACAAGCAAATTAAACCAATCATAGTAATTCACCAATTACCGATAGGACAACAAAAATCTACTCAGACATCATAGGATGGCAACACATCATTGGATAATAATATGAAACATAAAGCACCATGTTCAAGTAGAGGGTACATCGGGTTGCGGGATAGTGGACCATTGTAGATAGATGGGGGAAGGTGATGAAGATGTTGGTGAAGATGACGGAGGTGTTGGTGTAGATCGCCGTCACGCGATGATGGCCCCGGCCGCGTTCCGGCGCCACCGGGGGAGAGGGCCCCCCTTCTTATTCTTCTTCCTTGACCTTCTCCCTAGATGGGAGAAGGGTTTCCCCTCTGGTCCATGGCCTCCATGGCGGCGGAGGGGTGAGAGCCCCTCTGAGATTGGATCTGTCTCTCTGTCTCTCTGTGTTTCTGCGTTTCAGATTTTGGCCTTTCACCGTTTCTCATATTCTCGGAGATCCGTAACTCTGATTGGGCTGAAATTTTAACATGATTTGTATCTGGATATTGGCTTTCTTGCAGCGAAATAAGGGCACCAATCGCCTTACGGGGTGGCCACAAGGGCCTAGGGTGAAAGAAGGGCACCAATCGCATTGCGGGGCGCCCCCTGCCCCGTGGCCCCCTCGGGCATCGTCTCACGTTGATTATTCTTTCCAAAAATCACATATATTCCAAAAAAATCTCTGTAAGTTTTTATCCCGTTTGGATTCCATTTGATATGGATTTTCTGTGAAACAAAAAATATGCAACAAACAGGAATTGGCACTGGGCACTGGATCAATATGTTAGTTCCAAAAATAGTATAAAAAGTTGCCAAAAGTATATGAAAGTTGTAGAGTATTGGCATGGAACAATCAAAAATTATAGATACGACGGAGACGTATCAGCATCCCCAAACTTAATTCCTGCTCGTCCTCGAGTAGGTAAATGATAAAAAAGATAATTTTTGATGTGGAATGCTACCTACCATAATCTTGATCATGTAATCTAATCATGGCATGAATATTAAGACACGAGTGATTCAAAGCAATAGTATATCATTTGACATTAAGACAACAATACTTCAAGCATACCAACCAAGCAATTATGTCTTCTCAAAATAACATAGCCAAAGAAAGCTCATCCCTACAAAATCATATAGTTTGGCTATGCTTCATCTTCATCACACAAAATGCTCCCATCATGCACAACCCCGATGACAAGCCAAGCAATTGTTTCATACTTAGCATTCTCAAACTTTTTCAACTTTCACGCAATACATGAGCGCGAGCCATGGACATAGCACTATACGTGGAATAGAATATGATGATGGAGGTTGTGTGGACATGACAAAAAAGGAGGAAGTCTCACATTGACGCGGATAATCAAAGGGCTATGGAGATACCCATCAATTGATGTCAATGCGAGGAGTAGGGATTGCCATGCGACAGATGCACTAAGAGCTATAAGTGTATGAAATCTCAAACTGAAAACTAAGTGGGTGTGCATCCAACTTGCTTGCTCATGAAGACCTAGGGCATTTGAGGAAGCCCATCGTTGGAATATAGAAGCCAAGTTCTATAATGAAAATTCTCACTAGTATATGAAAGTGATAACTCAAGAGACTCTCTATATGAAGAACATGGTGCTACTCTGAAGCACAAGTGTGGTAAAAGGATAGTAACATTGCCCCTTCTCTCTTTTTCTCACAAAGTTCTTTTTTGTTTTTTGTTTTGGTGGGCTTCTTTGGCCTCTTTTTTGGGCTTCTTTGGCCTCTTTTATTTTTTAAGTCCGGAGTCTCATCCCGACTTGTGGGGGAATATTAGTCTCCATCATCCTTTCCTCACTAGGGCAATGCTCTAATAATGATGATCATCACACTTTTATTTACTTACAACTCAATATTACAACTCGATGTCTAGAACAAAGTGTGACTCTATATGAATGTCTCTGGCAGTGTACCGGGATGTGCAATGATCTAGTGTATCAATGACATAAAAAAATGGGCAAGCCATGAAAACATCATGCTAGCTATCTTATGATCATGCAAAGCAATATGACAATGAATGCTCAAGGCATGTACATGATGATGATGGAAGTTGCATGGCAATATATCTCAGAATGGCTATGGAAATGCCATAATAGGTAGGTATGGTGGCTGTTTTGAGGAAGATATAAGGAGGCTTATGTGTGATAGAGCGTATCATATCACGGGGTTTGGATGCACCGGCGAAGTTTGCACCAACTCTCGAGGTGAGAAAGGGCAATGCACGCTACCGAAGAGGCTAGCAATTGTGGAAGGGTGAGAGTGCGTATAATCCATGGACTCAACATTAGTCATAAAGAACTCACATACTTATTGCAAAAATCTTCAAGTCATCAAAACCAAGCACTACGCGCATGCTACTAGGGGGATAGATTGGTAGGAAAAGGCCATCGCTCGTCCCCGACCGCCACTCATAAGGAAGGCAATCAAAGAAACACCTCATGCTTCAAATTTGTCACACAACGGTTACCATACGTGCATGCTATGGGACTTCCAAGCCTCAACACAAGTATTTCTCAATTTGACAATTACTCAACTAGCACGACTCTAATATCACCACCTTTATATCGCAAAACTATTGCAAGGAATCAAACATATCATATTCAGTGATCTACAAGTTTTATGTAGGATTTTATGACTAACCATGTGAATGACCGATTCCTGTCATCTCTCTAAATAGATATAAGTGAAGCAAGAGAGTTTTATTATTTCTACAAAAGATATGCCCACGCTCTAACAAATATAAGTGAAGCAAAAGAGCATTCTACAAATGGCGGTTTTCTAAGTGAAGAGAAACAGGCAATCCAAACTTCAAATGATATAAGTGAAGCACATGAAGCATTCTATAAAACCATACTCAAGAGATATAAGTGAAGTGCAATGAGCATTCTATAAATCAACCAAGGACTATCTCATACCAGCATGGTGCATAAAATAAAAGTGAAAACTAAATGCAAAAGACGCTGCAAGATTTGCACATATCGCATGAACGAAACGAATCCGCAAACATACCGATACTTGTTGAAGAAAGATGGGATACCTTATGGGGCATCCCCAAGCTTAGACGCTTGAGTCTACTTGAATATTTACTTGGGGTGCCTTGGGCATCCCCAAGCTTGAGCTCTTGCCTCTCCTCCTTCTCCTCACATCGAGACCTCCTCGATCTTCGAACACTTCATCCACACAAAACTCAACAGAAAGCTCAGTAAGGTCTGTTAGTATAATAAAGCAAATCACTACTCAAAGTATTGTTACAAACCAATTCATATTTTGTTTTCGCATTGTAGCTACTGTAATATAACTTTTCCATGGCTTAATCCACTAATAGAAATCGATAGTTTCATCAAAACAAGCAAACTATGCATCAAAAATAGAATCTATCTTAAACAGGACAGTCTGTAGTAATCTGAACATTCACCATACTTTTGGTACTCAAAACATTCTGAAACAATTAGGAAAATAAACAATTTGTATAGAAAGACAGTGCAAAAAGTTTCAGAACCGCTTGACAACGAAGTTTCTGTTTTGCACCGCACAAACCAACAAGCAACGTAAACATCCTAAAGGCAAATCTTAGCACATTATTTTTATTTTAAAACTTTATAAAAGCACACAACAGAAATAAATGACTCTCTAAAACTTCCGGGTTGTCTCCGTGGCAGCGCTTTCTTTAAAGCCATTAAGCTAGGCATATAGTGCTCAAGTAATGGATCCACCCAGATCCCAAGGTATATCAAAGCCAATTTTAATTAACAATAATTTGTGATTTAGTAGTGAGCACAAAGTAACATATATCATGCAACAACGACGTCTAACTCTCTTCCTATGCATTGGCATGTCATAAAAGAACAATTCATGCACACATAGTAAATGCCAATGCATAGTATAAACAGTTTCTTGCAATTTTATCATGTCGGAAACATAGAGAGGCGGAGATGTAATTCCTCTCTCATGATAATCGCAAGTAGGAGCAGCAAGCACATGCATATTATATCTATCAAAATCATCATGTGTAGTAGTAAAATGCAACCCATCAATATAATCCTTAATAAGGGCAAACTTCTCCGATATAGTGTAGTCGGGAGAATTCAAAAAGATAATAGGACTATCATGCGTGGGTGCAATAGCATCAATTTCATGTTTAACATAAGTAACTATAGCAAGTTCATCTCCATAAGCATAATTCATATTGGCATCTTGGCCACAAGCATAGCAAGCATCATCAAAAAGGGATATTTCAAAAGAATCAATGGGATCATAACAATCATCATAGCATTCATCCTTCGGTAAGCACGAAGGGAAATTAAACAATGTATGATTTGAAGAGTTACTCTCATTAGAAGGTGGGCACGGGTAGCTAATCCGCTCTTCCTCCTTTTGTTCTTCGCTCTCCTCGTCATCTTTTTCATCCAATGAGCCCACAGTTTCATCAATTCCTTCTTCCATAGACTCCTGCAAAATATTAGTCTCTTCTTGGACAGCGGAGGAGTCTTCAATATATGGTTTAACATAGGCATTAGAAGCATAATTATCATAACAATATTTAAGTATGGCAAAAATTTCAGATTTGTAAAGAGTAGCATCATACTTTCCAATCAAAGAAGCAATTTCATAAGCACCCTTAAAAGCAACAAATTCTTCAATTTGTTGAACATCATAGTAATTATAAACACCCTTGGCATACGAAGATACAATTCCATTATCACTAAACTCACATTCATAGGGAAGATGTTTCTTAGGGTCTCCAGAACAACAAGTAAAATCATATATTTCACATAAATTCCAAGCATAGCGCAAACGATGAATTTGATCCAGTAAAAGATTCCCATTTTGAGATAAGCGGTGTCGCACATAACAACCATGCTCATCTAAAGATTTTTCCCTCAACTAAGCTAGTTGGGGTTTCCGCACGAGCACATAGGGATCGAAGATGATCCAAGTAAAAAGCTTCAGGAGTGTCATAGATTTTGAGTGGTTCTTCCACCATTGGTGTAGTAGGTACAACTATTTTTTTGGTATTTTGCGTTTCCTACCCATAACTAAAGATAGAAAACAAGAGAACAAAATAAAAACTACTAAGTGATAAAGTAAACAAGCACACACGAGAATATTCACCCCACACTATAACTCCCCGGCAACGGCGCCAGAAAAAGGTCTTGATAACCCACAAGTATAGGGGATCAATTATAGCCTCTTTCGATAAGTAAGAGTGTCGAACCCAACGAGGAGCTAAAGGTAGAACAAATATTCCCTCAAGTTCTATCGACCACCGATACAACTCTACGCACGCTTAACATTTGCTTTACCTAGAATAAGTATGAAGCTAGAAGTACTTTGTAGGTGTAATGGGATAGGTTTGCAAGAATATAAAGAGCACGTAAATAAGAAATAGGGGTTGTTTTAGGTAAAGAAGCAATAAAGTTAGTATAGCGAGTGTGGAAAAGTGGTGGTAGGAGTTGCGAAATTGTCCCTAAGCAATTGACTACTTTACTAGACCGATAGCAAGTTTTATGTGGGAGAGGCCACTGCTAGCATGTCATCCCTAACTTGGAAATCTATTCAGTTATGATTGGAACTATTAGCAAGCATCCGCAACTACTAACGTTCACTAAGGTAAAACCCAACCATAGCATTAAGATATATTGGTCCCCCTTCAATCCTGTATGCATCAATTTCTATGCTAGGTTGAAGCTTCTGTCACTCTTGCCCTCCAATACATAGTCCTATCAACATACAACTAACCCTATGGAGTGGGGCCCCTTCTTATTCTTATTCCTTGACCTTCTCCCTAGATGGGAGAAGGGTCGCCCCTCCACCGCCATGGAGGCCATGGACCAGAGGGGAAACCCTTCTCCCATCTAGGGAGAAGGTCAAGGAAGAAGAATAAGAAGGGGGGCCCTCTCGCCCTCTCTCTCAGTGGCGCCGGAACGCCGCCGGGGCCATCATCGTGTGACGGCGATCTACACCAACACATCCATCATCTTCATCAACATCTTCATCACCTTCCCCCATCTATCTACAGCGGTCCACTCTCCTGCAACCCGCTGTACTCTCTACTTGAACATGGTGCTTTATGTTTCGTATTATTATCCAATGATGTGTTGCCATCCTATGATGTCTGAGTATATTTTCGTTGTCCTATCTGTAATTGGTGAATTGCTATGATTGGTTTAATTTGCTTGTGGTTATGTTGTTTTCCTTTAGTGCCCATCATATGAGCGTGCGCATGAATCACACCATAGGGTTAGTTGTATGTTGATAGGACTATGTATTGGAGGGCAAGAGTGAGAGAAGCTTCAACCTAGCATAGAAATTGATGCATACGGGATTGAAGGGGGACCAATATATCTTAATGCTATGGTTGGGTTTTACGTTAATGAACGTTAGTAGTTGCGGATGCTTGATAATAGTTCCAATCATAAGGGCGTAGAAGTCCAGTCACGCATGACATGCTAGCAGTGGCCTCTCCCACATAAAACTTGCTATCGGTCTAGTAAAGTAGTCAATTGCTTAGGGACAATTTCGCAACTCCTACTATAACATCCCAAATTTTCAATTCGGAATGTTATACATTAGATCATCATTGCATATCATATTTTATTGCATTTTGACTTGATCCTAGAAATTCTACGCAACTCAAGGACCTACGGAGAGAGTTCGGGATTTCATTATTTTCATATTCGAGTTTTTCTCGAATTTGTAAAGAGGATCGTTTGATTTTAATTATTTTCTCTTCGAATATTTATTTTATAAAAATAAAAGAGAGAGGATAAAATGACTTCCTCAAAATAGAGAAATATCGAAGATTTAATATTAAAATCAAATAAGATTTTTATTCGGAGTTTTATCGCTATTTTATTTGAATTAGGAAAAATATGCGTTTTCTAAAATTGAATTTTAGGCCCAAATAAATGTTCACCTTGTCCGGTTTATTTTTATATGATGGGGAAAATTTATTTCGGGACTTTTGGAGTCCGTTTAGTATTTCTTTTCTTTCTTTTTCTGCATGTCGGAATTATTTAAAAAAAAAGTGAACCGACTCCGGGCCGTACCCGAGCGGGACTCCGCCCGGGGGGCCTTTTTAAGCCGCGCCGCCGAGCCCATCGCAACCCAAACCGCGCCGCCGACCAAACCCTAACCCTAGCCGCGCCGCCGCCGATTCGCCGTCGTCGCCTCGCCTCGCGCGCTGCTGCCGCCGCCGCGCCGCCGCCGCCGCCGCCTACTGCCGCACTGGAGCCGCAACGCCGTCGCGAGACCTCATCGGACCCCGCCGGACCCGAGGTAGCCACCTTGGTTTTCGTGAGAAAACCGTTTGGTTTTTTTTCGAAACCCTAGATCCCTTTTTTAGATCCGGTTCGGTTTATTTTTTTCATTTTTGTTATTTAGCGAACGCCCATTTTTACTTTCGTTTTAACGAACGGTTTTCACCATTTAGCCGCAGACAGCGAACATTCGTTCGTTAGTTTTTCTTTTCTCGGATTTTCCGCGATTATTTTCGATCGCGATTTTTGATCCGATTTTCGTTCTAGTATAACTTTTCGCTCGTTTATCGGAATCAGGCGATTCAAGCGCCTAGAGTTTCGTCTCGAACCCCTCTTTTCGTTTAACCAACTTAAACAAGTTTTTGCTACTGTAAATTTGACTTTAGTCCATATTAGTAAACGAAGCTTGTTTCTTTTGCCGTTTGAGTTTCGTTGCTTCGTTTGAGTTGATTCTTTTTGCAAACCGGAGTTCTCAAGTTGAACTTTCTGGTTAGACTTTTCATTTGAGCTTTACCCGTTCCCTTGCTTGATTGCTTATTGTTTTCTTGTTTGATTGCGATAGAGTACCCGGAGTGCGAAGCGTGCTACATCGAGTCTCTAGGTTTCACGGATCATCAGCAAGGCAAGTAACACTCTGATCATACCTCTTCACTACCCAGTTTTTATTGCATTAGATCAATCCTCAAACAATTGCATGGTTAGGATCTGATTTTAAATTATGGGTTTGGGAAGTAGATGAGGTAGTACCTATTCACCTGTTTATTATCAAACCCTGGGAGTTACTTCTACGTTGCTTATTATGTTATGCTATGCTATGCTCATAGACGTGGATTGGGTTTCAGTGTATCCATGACAGATGTGAGATTGCTAATTAATGGTTCAACTTAAGGTGGCAACTTTAATGCACATCAGGGTGGACTGAGGCACCTGGGGAATTCCAGTGATTGCCTGTATTTTTTTGGAAATCCCGGGGTACCGTGTGATTTTCCTATGGACCGCCACCCAGGCTCAAAGGGATCATAAGATTATTCATACTGGAAACTTCCGTGTCCAGCCACATGCCATTATGGGCTCTAGCATAGTTGAGTAAGTTGTGGGAAACCTTTCCATGATGGACTAGCAGATGTAGGGGATTGTAGGTGTACCGGCCTATCTATCGGTTAAGGGGACCTCTTCGGAAAGACTGCCTCTCGGTCATCTATTTCTCAAACATTATGTAGTGCGAAAAGTCCAACGGAGGAGATCGAGTCTTGTGGGGAAAAGTGCACAAACCTCTGCAGAGTGTACAAACTAATCATGGTTAGCCGTGTCCCCGGTTATGGACATCTTGAGTATCTGGTTTTTGGATTATCATGTGGATCTCATCACTCTTTAATACATTTGATTGGGTTAATGATTACTGTTAATTGGGATTGAGAGGGGGTTTACCTTCTCAATGTTTTGAACCAACTTTGTAGTTAAATAAAATATATTCCTTTGCAGTAGGGAAAAATTGGCTTTTCGCAAAACCTATTAACCATACAGCCTCCACCAGCCATATATGCATATAGTGATAGCTTTGTTCTGTTCATTACTCTCTTGTGTTACATTGCCAGCATATTCCATGTGCTGACCCGTTTTCGGGCTGCAACGTATCATGTTGCAGACTTTTCAGACGACGAGTAAGGAGCCTTAGGTCGTGGTCTTTCACTCAGTGATGTCGTTGGAGTTGATGAACTCACTTTATCTTCCAAGCCTTCCGTTGTTATTGTATTAGATGGCCTTAAGACATATTTATTGTAAGAAGTTCTCTTTTGAGACATTCGATGTAATAAGTGTGTGATTGCTACTCTCTTATAAATCCTCAAGTATTGTGTGTGTCAGCATTACCGATCCAGGGATGACACTAATGCACAGAGATCAGACTGTTTGAGATCTGGTCACTACAAGATGGTATCAGAGCACACGCTGACTGTAGGACACGACCACTAAGCTAAAGCCCTAGATCACTACTCTCTTCTCATTTCTGACTTGTCTCCATTTTCTACTCTTCAGGATGGCGGACGCAAGGAACAAGTTTGCACAACCAGATGAAGACATGCCTTTTGGACGCCACTTGAAGGAAGTCACTAGGTACCTGAACATCGAAATACCAAGCTTCACCGGGAATTACAACGCCACTTTACCAGAAGAGGAGCGATGGATGATTCAAGTTCAAGTTCCAGGAAGGACATTCACGCCAGTCACTCAGCCCATAGATTTTCCTTTGATGCACCAACCTGGAGTCTAGGAAAGAGTATGGCAGCTCACATCACCATGGGACGCATTAGAGAAGTTTACCACAAGGATCTCAAGGATACTATCTACCAGATTTGTGGGCGCCGAGATGAGCAATGGGAGATGATCAGCACCAGGAAGGATATATCAATTGCCGCTTTCATCCAGGAGTTAAACCAGCATATTCGCCGCCAGGAAAATCAGATGTGCGCGGGCATGATAGATCTGAAGAAGGCGATGACAAGGATCACAGAGCTTGAGGAAGAACTCAAGGCAACTCGCGAAGATTATGAGGAAGAAATCGTCATACTAGTGGAGAAGAATGACGACTTGACAAGGAAGCTAGGAGTATTCATGCGAGACCCCGCGCCAGGAGGATAAGATGACGGTTCCACTTGCCCGGAAAACTACATCATCATCGACGACACCGACTCGGACCCCGGCGATAGTGATGATGATTATGTTGATGAAGCTGGAGCAGATATCATGGAGTCTTCGACCGAACAATATTTCTAGTTGACCACCAAAATAGTAGTAGTAGTCTACCATGTAAATAGTATAGTCCAAGCACTTTGTAACGATAAGTTCTAGACCGATTTTATGCCCTTGCTTGATTGATTGAGTGATATGATTGTGTTTGTCTCATGTGCATATGGGTATTGTTTTCTCACTAGACCTCACTCTATTCTATTCTCTTCCCTCTAAACCCTCAGATGCCTCCGAGACGTGACCCCGGATTTACCCTTCCACCGGAGCTCACTCCGTTGATCCAGCAGCAGAATACCCTGATGCAGTTGTTAGTTCAGAACCAAGGCAACAACAACAACAACCCACCACCACCACCCCCAGTTGAAAATTTAGCCTGTTTTCTGAGGTTGCAGCCGCCGGTGTTTTCCAGTAGCACCGAGCCGATAGTGGCAGATGATTGGCTCCGCAGGATTGGAAGGGAGTTAACCACTGCAGGATGCACAGATGCTAAGAGGGTGTGTTTTGCCGAGCACCAATTGGATGGACCAGCAGCCTCATGGTGGGAGAATTACACTGTCACATATCCTATAGCCACTGTTACATGGGACCAGTTTCAGCAGGCTTTTCGCACTGCCCATGTATCAGCAGGAGCTATGGCCATAAAGAAGCGCGAGTTTCGCAACTTACGCCAAGGAGGACGCACCGTTAGCCAGTATGTGGATGACTTTAGCAAGCTAGCACGTTATGCCCCAGATGACATTGCTACGGATGCAGCTAAGCAGGAGAAGTTTTTGAAAGGACTAAATGATGAGCTGAGCATGCAGTTGATGGTAGCAACCTTTAATAACTACCAATAGTTGGTAGATAGAGCTGTCATGATTGAAGGGAAGCAGCAGCAGATAGATAATCGCAAGAGGGAGTATGGACAAGGGAAGTATAATTCTGGAGCTCAGTAGAGACCCCGTTTCACCCCGAACTCGAGAGGACTTGTGCATAACCATGGAGGCCACACTCACAATGGAGGAAGTTCTCACAACCATAGTGGCTCCAAGAATGGTAATGGAGGAAGCAACGGACAGAACCGTTCCAACCCAACAACGCCCGCCAAGAAAGATCTAAGCCATGTTACTTGCTACAAGTGCCAGAAGACCGGACATTACGCCAATGAATGTCCTGAAGCTAAGAACGGAAACGGCAATGGAAGCTCTGGGAAGAAGCCCAACCCTTTCAACAGGGGACAAGTGAACCACGTTAACGTGGAGGAGATTGAAGCCCAGCTAGATGCAGTAATAGGTAAGTTTTTGGTTAAGTCTTTTATTGTAGTCGTACTTTTCGATACCGGTGCATTGCATTCATACATATCAAGGGGATTTGTGGATAAGTATAAACTGCCCACCAAAGTTCTTAGTACACCTATGTTAGTAAGCTCGCCAGGAGCAGAGTATATGCCAAGCCAAGGATGTTTTCAGATACCGTTGGCCATAGGTAGGCACGTTTTCACCTCAGATCTGATAATTCAGGAGTCGCAAGGTTTGGATGTGATTCTGGGTATGGATTGGTTATCGATGTATGGAGGAAACATCGATTGCGCTAGTAAGTCGATTTTGCTCACCACCCCAGGAGGAAGAAGGATCAAGTATGTATCCCGGCATGTGCCGATTAGGACTCAAGTAAATACCTTAACAGGAATTGTACAGGAGGAAGTACAAGTGGTAAAGGATTTCTCGGATGTATTTCCAGAAGAGTTGCCAGGCATGCCACTGGATAGAGACATCGAGTTTTTGATTGAGCTTTTGCCAGGCACAGGGCCAATATCTAAGAGACCGTACGGGATGCCTGCACAGGATTTAGAGGAAATTAAGAAGCAGATTAAGGAGTTACTGGATAAAGGATATATTCCCCAAGTTCGTCACCTTGGGGATCACCAGTACTTCTGGTGGAGAAGAAGGATGGATCGTTAAGGATCGTTGTTGATTATCGTGGATTGAATGAAGTAACGATCAAGAACAAGTACCCACTGCCGATGATCAATGATTTGTTTAATCAGCTGTAAGGAGCTAAGGTGTTTTCCAAGATGGATATGCGATCAGGGTACCACCAGTTGAAGATTCAAGAGCAGGATATACCTAAGACAGCTTTTACCACAAGGTACGGGCTATATGAGTATACCGTTATGTCATTTGTCCTGAATAACGCACCTGCCTATTTTATGAACATGATGAATAAGGTGTTTATGGAGTTTTTGGATAAGTTCGTCATAGTGTTCATGGATGATATTCTGGTCTAGTCGAAGAATGAAGAGGAGCATAAGGAGCACTTGCGTTTGGTACTTGGGAAGCTCAGAGAACATCAGCTATACGCCAAGTTCAGCAAGTGTGAGTTTTGGTTGAAGGAAGTTGGATTCCTTGGACATGTTATATCCGAAGAAGGAATAGCAGTAGACCCCAACAAAGTCGCCACTGTCACTAATTGGGAGGCGCCCACGTCCGTTGGAGAGATCCGGAGTTTTCTTGGACTCGCATGATACTACCGGAGGTTCATTGAGAATTTCTCGAAGATTGCAAAGCCTATGATGGAGTTGTTAAAGAAGGACGCCAAATTCAAATAGACTGAGGAATATGAGGCTAGTTTTCAGGAATTGAAGAAATGTTTGGTTACATCACCAGTGTTGATTCTTCCAGATCAACACAAGGATTATGAAGTGTATTGCGACGCCTCTCATCGAGGACTTGGAGCAGTGCTTATGCAGGAAGGAAGACTTGTTTCATATGCCTCACGACATCTTAAAACCCATGAGTTAAATTATGCTACGCATGATTTGGAGTTAGCAGTCGTAGTGCATGCATTGAAGATTTGGAGACATTTTCTCATCGGAAACCATTGTGAGGTATACACGGATCACAAGAGCTTGAAGTATATCTTCACACAGAAGGAGTTGAATCTCAGGCAGAGGAGATGGTTGGAACTCATAAAGGATTATGATATAAAGTTGCGCTGTCATCCCGGAAAGGCTAACGTAGTAGCCGATGCGTTGAGCCGCAAGAGTCATGTCAATACACTCATGACAGGAGAGTTACCCAAGGAGTTAGCAGAAGACCTTCGTGAGCTATGTTTGGAGATAGTTCCGAGAGGTTATGTAGCAGCTTTGGAGATTCAGTCTAGTTTGATGGATAAGATCAGAGAAGTGCAGAAGACGTACAAGGAGATTTTCGAGATAAAGGAAAGGATGAGCAAAGGAAAAGCCAAGGGATTTCGGGAGGATGAACATGATACCCTATGGTTTGAGGACCGCGTATATGTACCAAATGATCAGGAGATCAAGAAGCTGATTTTGCAGGAGGCCCATGACTCACCATATTCGATTCATCCAGGAAATACCAAGATGTATCTGGATCTAAAGGATAGGTTCTGGTGGACCGGAATGAAGAAGGATATTGCGGAGTATGTAGCAGTTTGTGATGTATGTCAGAGAGTGAAGGCAGAGCATCAGAAGTCAGCAGGATTGCTGCAACCATTGCCGAGACCCGAATGGAAGTGGGATAACCTAGGCATGGATTTTATCACGGGATTACCCAAGACTCGTTCAGGCTATGACTCGATATGGGTTGTAGTCGATCGCTTGACGAAAGTAGCTCATTTCATCCCAGTGAAGACCACTTACACCAGTGCTAAGTTGGCAAAGATATACATGACCAGGATCGTATGTTTGCATGGAGTTCCGAGAACAATTGTATCAGATAGAGGAACCCAGTTTACCTCAAAGTTTTGGAATCAGTTGCATGAAACTTTGGGAACCAGGCTAGAGTTCAGTACAGCTTTTCACCCGCAGACGAATGGACAGACAGAGAGAGTTAATCAGATTCTGGAGGACATGTTGAGAGCTTGTGCGCTAGATTATGGATCTAGTTGGGACGAAATTTTTCCTTACACAGAGTTCTCATACAACAATAGTTACCAAGCTAGTTTGAAGATGGCCCCTTTTGAAGCATTGTATGGAAGGAGGTGCAGAACACCGTTGTTGTGGGATGAAGTTGGAGACCGACAGTTGTTTGGACCAGATTTGATTAAAGAATCAGAAGAGAAGGTTAAACTGATTCGTGATAGACTCAAGGTAGCCCAGTCCAGGAAGAATAGCTATGCGGATTCTAAACGCAAGGAGATAGCTTACGAAGTTGGAGACAGAGTGTATCTTCGGGTATCACCACTCCGAGGAGTTAAGCGCTTTGGAGTTAAGGGAAAGTTAGCACCACAATTTGTGGGACCATACAAAGTATTGGAACGTATGGGAGAAATTGCTTACAAGTTGGAATTACCCGAAGGATTGTCAGGAGTTCACGATGTGTTCCACGTTTCTCAGTTGAAGAAGTGCCACGCAGAGATGGCTGATATCCCTCTGAGAGATACAGTGCCACTGGAAGTGATATAGTTGGGTACCGACTTGACTTACGAGGAGAAGCCAGTCAAGATTCTCGAGTTTGCCAGCTGAGTTACACGCGGCAAGGTTATAAAGTTCTGTAAAGTTCAGTGGAGCCACCATACCGAGGATGAAGCCACCTCGGAACGAGAGGAAGACCTACGCAAGGACCATCCACACTTATTTTCTAGCCAACCCGAATCTCGACGGCGAGATTCATCTTAAGGGGGGTAGGTTTGTAACATCCCAAATTTTCAATTTGGAATGTTATACATTAGATCATCATTGCATATCATATTTTATTGCATTTTGGCTTGATCCTAGAAATTCTACGCAACTCAAGGACCTACGGAGAGAGTTGGGGATTTTATTATTTTCATATTCGAGTTTTTCTCGAATTTTGAAAAGAGGATCGTTTGATTTTAATTATTTTCTCTTTGAATATTTCTTTTATAAAAATAAAAGAGAGGAGGTAAAATGACTTCCTCGAAATAGAGAAATGTCGAAAATTTAATATTAAAATCAAATAATATTTTTATTCGGAGTTTTATCGCTATTTTATTTGAATTAGGAAAAATATGTGTTTTTCGAAATTGCATTTTAGGCCCAAATAAATGTTCACCTTGTCCGGCTTATCTTTAGAGGACGGGGAAAATTTATTTCGGGATTTTTGGAGTTCGTTTAGTATTTCTTCTCTTTCTTTTTCTGCACGTCGGGATTATTTTAAAAAAAAGTGAAACGACTCCGGGCCATATCCGAGCGGGACTCCGCCCGGGGGGCCTTTTTAAGCCGCGCCGCCGAGCCCACCGCAGCCCAAACTGCGCCACCGCCCAAACCCTAACCCTAGCTAAGCCGCCACCGATCCGCCACCGCCGGCTCGCCTCGCGCCCTGCTGTCGCCGCCCGCGCCGCCGTACCCCGCCGCTACCGCCGCCGCACCGGAGCCGCCCCGCCGTCGCCGGACCCCGCCGGACCCGAGGTAGCCGCCTCGGTTTTCGTGAGAAAATCGTTTGTTTTTTTCGAAACCTTAGATCCGTTTTTTTAGATCCGGTTCGGTTTATTTTTTTTCATTTTAGTTATTTAGCAAACGCCCGTTTTTACGTTCGTTTTAACAAACGGTTGTCACCATTTAGCCACAGACAGCGAACGTTCGTTCTTTAGCTTGTTCGTAAGTTTTTTTTTCTCGGATTTTCCGCGATTATTTTCGATCGCGATTTCTGATCCGATTTTCGTTCTAGTATAACTTTTCGCTCGTTTATCGGAATCAGGCGATTCAAGCACCTAGAGTTTCGTCTCAAAAACCTCTTTGCGTTTAACCAACTTAAACAAGTTTTTGCTACTGTAAAATTTGACTTTAGTCTAGATTAGTAAATGATGCTTGTTTCTTTCGCCGTTTGAGTTTCGTTGCTTCGTTTGAGTTGATTCTTTTTGCAAACCGGAGTTGTTAAGTTGAACTTTCTGGTTAGACCTTTTATTTGAGTTTTACCCATGGCCTTGCTTGATTGCTTATTGTACGCTTGTTTGATTGCGATAGAGTACCCGGAGTGCAAAGTGTGCTACATCGAGTCTCTAGGTTTCACGGATCATCAGCAAGGCAAGTAAGACTTTGATCATACCTCTTCACTACCCAGTTTTTATTGCATTAGATCAATCCTCAAACAATTGCATGGTTAGGATCTGATTTTAAATTGTGGGTTTGGGAAGTAGATGAGGTAATACCTATTCACCTGTTTATCATCAAACCCTGGGAGTTACTTCTACGTTGCTTATTATGTTATGCTATGCTATGCTCATAGACGTGGATTGGGTTTGACTGTATTCATGACAGATGTGAGATTGTTAATTAATGGTTCAACATAAGATGGCAACTTTAATACACATCTGGGTGGATTGAGGCACCTGGGGAATTCCAGTGATTGCCTGTATTTTTTTGGAAATCCCGGGGTACCGTGTGATTTTCCTATGGACCGCCACCTAGGCTCAAAGGGATCATAAGATTATTCATACTGGAACTTCCGTGTGCAGCCACATGCCATTATGGGCTCTGGCATAGTTGATTAAGTTGTGGGAAACCTTTCCATGATGGGCTAGCATATGTAGGGGATTGTAGGTGTACCGGCCTATCTATCGGTTAAGGGGACCTCTTCGGAAAGACTATGTCTCGGTCATCCGTTTCTCAAACATTATGTAGTGCGAGAAATCCAACGGAGGAGATCGAGTCTTGTGGGGAAAAGTGCACAAACCTCTGCAAAGTGTACAAACTAATCATGGTTAGCCGTGTCCCTGGTTATGGACATCTTGAGTATCTGGTTTTTGGATTATCATGTGGATCTCATCACTCTTTAATATAATTTGATTGGGTTAATGATTACTTTTAATTGGGATTGAGAGGGGGGTTACCTTCTCAATGTTTGCAACCAACTTTGTAGTTAAATAAAATATATTCCT
This sequence comes from Triticum monococcum, assembly GCA_034509565.1. Lineage (NCBI taxonomy): Eukaryota > Viridiplantae > Streptophyta > Magnoliopsida > Poales > Poaceae > Triticum > Triticum monococcum. The sequence goes on along the minus strand of CM067845.1, from coordinate 303,383,874 downwards.
TTGCAGTAGGGAAAAATTGGCTTTTCGCAAAACCTATTAACCATACAGCCTCCATCAGCCATATATGCATGTAGTGATAGCTTTATTATGTTCATTACTCTCTTGTGTTACATTGCGAGCATATTCCATGTCCTGACCCGTTTTCGGGCTGCAATGTATCATGTTGTAGACTTTTCAAACGATGAGTAAGGAGCCTTAGGTCGTGGTCTTTCACTCAGTGATGCCGTTGGAGTTGATGGACTCACTTTATCTTCCAAGCCTTCTGATGTTATTGTATTAGATGGCCTTAAGCCATATTTATTGTAATAATTCTCTTTTGAGACATTCGATATAATAAGTGTGTGATTGCTACTCTGTTATAAATCCTCAAGTAATGTGCGTGTCAGCATTACCGATCCATGGATGACACTGATGCACAGAGATCAGACTGTTTGAGGTCTGGTCGCTACACCTACCACCACTTTTCCACACTCGCTATACTAACTTTATTACTTCTTTACCTAAAAAAGCCCCTAGTTTTTATTTACGTGCTCTTTGTATTCTTGCAAACCTATCCCATTACACCTACAAAGTACTTCTAGTTTCATATTTGTTCTAGATAAAGCGAACGTTAAGCGTGTGTAGAGTTGTATCGGTGGTCGATAGAACTTGAGGGAATATTTTTTCTACCTTTAGCTCCTCAATGGGTTCGACGCTCTTACTTATCAAAAGAGGCTACAATTGATCCCCTATACTTGTGGGTTATCAAGACCTTTTTCTGGCACCGTTGCCGGGGAGTTATAGCGTGGGGTGAATATTCTCCTGTGTGCTTGTTTGCTTGATCACTAAGTAGTTTTTATTTTGTGCTCTTGTTTTATATCTTTAGTTATGGGTAGGAAATGCAAAATACCAAAAATATTAGTTGTACCTACTACACCAATGGTTGAAGAACCACTCAAAATCTATCACACTCCTGAAGCTTTTTACTTGGATCATCTTCGATCCCTATGTGCTCATGCTGAAACCCCAACTAGCCTAGTTGAGGGAAAATCTTTAGATGAGCATGCTTGTTATGTGCGACACCGCTTATCTCAAAAAGGGAAACTTTTAATGGATCAAGAGCCCCTCCGAGATTGGATCTATCTCTCTGTTTCTGCGTTTTAGATTCTGTCCTTTCATCGTTTCTTATATTCCTAGAGATCCATAACTTCGATTGGGCTGAAATTTTAACATGATTTCTATCCGGATATTGGTTTTCTTGCAGCGAAAGAAGGGTACCAACCGCCTTACGGGGTGGCCACTAGGGTCCAGGGCGCGCCTGACCCCCTGGTGTGCGCCCCCCTGCCTCGTGGCCCCCTCGGGCACCGTCTCGCATTGATTCTTCTTCCAAAATATCACATATATTCCAAAAAAAGTCTCCGTTGGTTTTTATCCCGTTTGGACTCCGTTTGATATGGATTTTCTATGAAACAAAAAACATGCAACAAACAGGAACTGGCACTGGGCATTGTATTAATATGTTAGTCCCAAAAATAGTATAAAAAGTTGCCAAAAGTATATGAAAGTTGTAGAATATTAGCATGGAACAATCAAAAATTATAGATACGATGGAGACATATCACCCGACTCGGTGAAATCCCCCCAAATCCCAATGCTTACCGGCCTGCTATATAAACCCTCATGACCGGCGAGTCCTGCCTCGCATTTTCCCCTCCCTCCCTGTAGCTTATCTTGTCTGCTTCTCCCACAATCGCCAATGGCACCGGTCCGTCATCGTCGCTCAGCCACTCCGCCATCATCAGAGGACAACTCCAGCTGGGAGGCTACACCGCGGTGGCGGCGCAGTCCCCGGCGTAGTGTAGTGCGTGTGGCGTTCCTGTTGGGTGTGCGCGGAACACCCGCCACACGCTCCACCGCTGCTGCCCGTCGCTGTTGCCGGCCGCCGTTGCCGCCACACCACCGTCGAAAGCCAGGGCCATCTCCCACTCTGCCGTCGCGGCCCAAAGGCGGGAGGTGGCCGTCGTGGCCGTCACCCCACTGCCGGCCACCATGGCCATCAGCAGCTCCGCCACCGCGGCCCGAAGGCGGGAGGTGGTGGTCGTGGCCGCCATCCCATCGTCGGTCACCGTGGCCGCCAGCCCACCATCGACCGCGGGGGTCATCACCCACTCTACCACCGCCGCCCAAAGGTGGGAGGTGAAGGTGGATCCCCGCACGTGCATCAGCGACCTTGCACACTACACCGAGTTCCTGCGGGAGGAGGAGGAGCGCCTCGTCGAGCATGCAAAGAGCCTTACCGCCGTCGTGGCTGCGGCACATGCCACCTCAGAGGCGAGTAATCAGGAGATCTATGAGGAGAACCACCACTTTGAGAGGGGTCGTCTAGAGCGGCAGAGGGCGTTCGAGGTGGGCGTCGCTGAAGCTGCAGCAGCGGCAGGCACCGTATTGCAGTTGTCTAGCTCATCGGTAGGCTCCTCCTCTGCTTCTTACTGAGCGTGCTCGGCAGAGGAGAGGCAGCCGAAAGTAGCACAAAGCCCCTTTGTAGTAGTAGTATTTAGGGGCTGTTTTGTTCAGTTCATCTGACTATAGATGTGGTGGAACTGTACAACGTACTTAAAATTAGCTATTATATATAGTTGAACTAGCTATTTCAGTACGTGGATGGCAACAATTGGGGAAAAGTTTGATCGGTTCAGCTATCAAGTTGAATTGTTTGTATAAATTAAGAATGACTGCTTAATCTATGAATGAAATCTATACTTAATTACTGAATTTTAGTTGCAAAAATTAGATACTAGTAGTGATTTTTAGATTCATATTTTGACAAATCGCAGTGTTACAAGGTTGACAAATGGCAATGTTACTAAATCAACAAATGTCAATCTTTCCAGTTTGACAAATGGCAACATACCCAATAAGACAGATACAAATCTTACCAAATTGTTTGTAAGTGGTTGCACACGGGTCATCCAAAAGAACCGTTTGTGTTGAAGAGATGTACAAATCCTGCTCTCATTTTGCATACGGTGTTCTATCTAAAACGTTTGCGATCAAGAGCCGCAAAAATCCTGCTCGGCACGTTTTCCCTTGGCTTCCTGAGGAGCTCCCGGTTTGCATACGGGTGTTCTAACTAAAACGTTTGCGATGAGTGTTTTATATATAAAAACTATTGATTTTTTTCCAAAAGAAAATTGTTTGACAAGTCTGTACATTAAGAGAGAAAAACGCAAGTTCACTCAAACCATATCTTTCATTCAGTCATACTGCGAATTTATATTCATATGATCAAGATACAGTATTAAACCCAAGGAAAAAAACTATTTCCGGTGGAGGCGGCGTGCCGCGCCGTCGTTGTCGTTGTCGTCCTCCGGGATGGCGTTGTTGAAGTCTTCAATGGAGCACAAACTGTTCTTCACTTGTAAATCAAACATCATGTCGTCCCGGGATCGACGGACGGGGCGTGGGAGGACGGAAGCTGGCAGCGCTGAGAGGTAGTGTTCGACGGCGGCGTCCCATGCCGCTGAGGGGGCGCGCATGGAGAGGAAGTACGGCGGCCATGGAAGTCAAAGGGCTCGCTTCCCGGTGAGCCTGCTCAGCATACAGCTCGCATGCTTCCTGGTGAGCTGATAACCCACAAGTATAGGGGATCGCAATAGCTTTCGAGGGTAGAATATTCAACTCAAATTTATTGATTCGACACAAGGGGAGCCAAAGAATATTCTCAAGTATTAGCAGCTGAGTTGTGAATTCAACCACACCTGGAAACTTAGTATCTGCAGCAAAGTTTTTAGTAGCAAAGTAATATGATAGTGGTGGTAACGGCAACACAAGTAAAGACAGCAAAAGTGATGTTTTTGGTATTTTGTAGTGATTGTAACAGTAGCAGCGGGAAAGTAAATAAGTGTAAACCAGTATATGGAAAACTCGTAGGCACCGGATCAGTGATGGATAATTATGCCGGATGCGGTTCATCATGTAACATTCATAACCTAGGGTGATACAGAACTAGCTCCAATTCATCAATGTAATGTAGGCATGTATTTTGTATATAGTCATACGTGCTTACAGAAAATAAGTTGCATGACATCTTTTGTCCTACGCTCCCATGGCAGCGGGGTCCTATTGGAAACTTAGGGATATTAAGGCCTCCTTTTAATAGAGAACTGGAACAAAGCATTAGCACATAGTGAATACATGAACTCCTCAAACCACGGTCATCACCGGGAGTGGTCCCGATTATTGTCACTTCAGGGTTGCCGGATCATAACACATAGTAGGTGACTATAGACTTGCAAGATAGGATCAAGAACTCACATATATTCATGAAAACATAATAGATTCAGATCTGAAATCATGGCACTCGGGCCCTAGTGACAAGCATTAAGCATAGCAAAGTCATAGCAACATCAATCTCAGAACATAATGGATACTAGGAATCAAACCCTAACAAAACTAACTCGATTACATGATAAATCTCATCAAACCCATCACCGTCCAGCAAGCCTACGATGGAATTACTCACACACGGCGGTGAGCATCATGAAATTGGTGATGGAGGATGGTTGATGATGGCGACGGCGACGAATCCCCCTCTCCGGAGCCCCGAACGGACTCCAGATCAGCCCTCCCGAGAGGTTTTAGGGCTTGGCGGCGGCTCCGTATCGTAAAACGTGATGATTTCTTCTCCTTGATTTTTTTCTCTCCGAAAGCAAATATATAGAGTTGGAGTTGGCGTCGGAGGGTTTCCAGGGGGCCCACGAGGTAGGGGGCGCGCCCTAGGGGGGGTGCGCCCCCCACCTTCGTGAGAAGGGTGTGGGCCCCCTAGTCTTCATCTTTGGCGAGGATTTTTTATTGTTTTTTCTAAGATGTTCCATGGAGTTTCAGGTCATTCCGAGAATATATTTTTTCTGCACATAAAACAACACCATGGTAATTCTGCTGAAAACAGTGTCAGTCCGGGTTAGTTCCATTCAAATCATACAAGTTAGAGTCCAAAATAAGGGCAAAAGTGTTTGGAATAGTAGATACGACGGAGACGTATCATGAGTCTGCGCATTCGAGGACAGCTTGCACGCCTCTCGGTCAGCCTGCGCACTGGACTACGCTCACACGCCTCCGGTTCAGTCATGGTCAAGCAGCTGTCCGCATGGCACCTCCTACAGCCATTAAAACCAAGACACATGGTGTCACGTGAATTGTTAACAGAACGCACACGGTTTGAATTATATAAACGTTTGAGATATTAAAGTGGCAGCTATTTTTTCAAAATGCCTTTGTTGGCTTTCATTATTCGAGTGCGCCTTCTCTCAAAATGGACACGAAAAATACCACAGCATGTCGGGTGCCATTCCATGATAGCATGCCAAGTTTCGTGAATTTCAGACGAGTTTTGGATTTACTAGAATTTAAAAATAAAGTATCTCAACGTTTTGCTGGCAATCAACGGTGCCCTGGTATTTGAAATTCATTCATATTTCCTGCATCGGACCTAAGCATGCACCCAAGGATACATATTTGATTTTTCAACCAATTATATGCACTGAAGCATGTGCATGTAGTTCAAATTTGAATTATGCACATAAATGCATTCAAAACTCAATTAATGCATAAAAATGTCGTAACGAACCTCGAAAAATTACAAAAATTGACACAACGCTTATGTTGTTATGTTGACAGTAGAAAAAATTTAGAAATCGAGAAGAGGCAACGGATATCGTTTCAACCAGAAAGGTGAAATGTTCCCTACCGAAACCATCAGACTTGTTGTGAGAAGTTCTGGTTCGTGAGAAGCATATCCGCAAACCTGTCCCAAATGGGACAAAAAATTACCACGGCATGTTGATGCCGCTCTATGACAGCATGCCAAGTTTCATGAATTTCAGACGAGCTTTGGATTTACTAGAATTTAAAAACCAGGTATATCAATGTTTCCGGTCGAGCGACGGTGCAGGGTGTTTGACATTCATTCTCATTTCTTGCTGGGACCTAAGCAGGCAATCAAGGACACAAATTTGAACTTTTAACTAATTTATATGCATTAGAGCATGTGCCTGTAGTTCAAATTTAAATTATACACATGAATGCATAGAAAACTCAGTTAATGTATAAAAATGTCCAAGCGAACCCCGAAAAATCCTAAAAATTGAAACACCACTTATGTTGTTCTATGTTGACACTAGGAAAAAGTTTGAAACCGAGAAGAGGCAACGGATATCGTTTCGTCCAGAAAGGTGAAACGTTCGCTACCGAAACCATCACAGTTGTTGTGAGAACCTCTGGTTTATGAGAAGTATATACCCCAACATGCCCCAAATTGGAGAAAATTTTTACCACGACATGTTGATGCCACTACATGATAGCATGCCAAGTTTCATGAATTTCGGACGAATTTTGAATTTACTAGAATTACAAAAGCAAGTACGTCGACGTTTGCCGAAGAGCCACAGTGTCGTGGTGTTCGAATTTCATCCTCATTTCTTGCATGGGACATAAGCATAAACCCATGGACACATATATGATTTTACAACCCATGTTGATGCACCGGACCATGTGCATGTAGTTTAATTTTGAATTGTGCCCCTGAAATTGCTAGAAAACTAATTTAATGTATAAAATGTTCAAACGAACCCTGAATAATTCCAATTCTTTTACGACACACATATAGTTGCATGTTCACTGCATATAAAAGGTCTAACAATTCAAACACCGTCCATTGTCGTTGTGACCCCATTATATAATTCAAATCAAGATGAAAAATCAAGTAGATCGCACACAATTTATTATCACCAATCATGTGAGATGCAGCACAAAATATCCTGAAGCACCATCGGTGTATAGTACGCTTATGGCTTACGCGAGAAGGTGCGTTGGCTACAGTCCACAATCGGCATCTCAAGCATACTAGCTCGCTCCCCAAATATCATTTCACTATTCAATCGTCACCGGTGAAAGATGGGCACATGGACCCGCGTCGTGAGGGCAACTTCGGTGGCCCACTCCGGCGAGCACGGCCGCAGCCGCCATGCGCGTGCTAACAATGTGCATGAGCGCGGCCGCAATCTGCGACCGGGAGGCCAAGGCAGCCCAAACGGCCACTGTTGCTTCTCAGGTGGCGGCAGCAACATCTGCCTCGGGGATAGCAACTGACGAGAGCGCCACAGCAGCTGTCCGTTCCGCAGCGGTGTCCTTAGCCCATGTCGAGACCGCCCACGACCATGTCGAGGCCGCCTACGCCCAGCTCGTGGCGGTCACCGCACAAACCGAACGAAGCTTCTCTGACAACGGTCGGCAACCCACGGCTGAAGAGCTGGCAGTCGCCGAGAGCATTCGAGCAGCCGTTCGTTCCTCCGCCGCATACCTTGCGACGACGGAGCCCGTCCAAGCCTAGATCGCGGCCGCCCATGCCTAGCTCATGGTGGCCTTTTCCAAAGAGATGGCGGACGCGGATGGCGAGATTCTTGCCGAGTATGGTGCGATGGATGCCATGGAGCCCCTTCCCCAGGAGACCGTCGGACGCGAGCTGGACATGGACGCGACGGCGGAGATAGACGAGCACCAGCGGTAGTAGTAATCTTTGTTTTTTTAATTAAGAGCGTCAGTCTTTAATTTGTTAGAGTAATGTTTAGGTCAGCTAGCTCTGTTTAATTGTTGAACTTGCTCGATTAAGAAGTGTAGGCGTGTTGTAGTCTCCTTTGTGTACCCAAATTATGCAATGACGTGGATGACCACTATAGCCATGGAAATTCGAACCAAAATTTTTGACGTTCAAACTCATCACACATGGGTTAAGCTATCTAAATCATTTATGATGTTCACATATCGTACACAGTTCTGAATAAGGGACCATGTCTGATAACACTTTGCGCGCCAGTTTTTTCGCTGAAGCGATTCCAAATTTTTGGCTTCCGCAGAAATATCTACCTCCCCGCCCCCTCCCCCTTACCAAAAGCCAAATTTCCCCTGTTTATGCCTTCCTTTCCAAGTTGAAACCGTCACTCCTTGCTTGCAGCGTCGCCTCCTCGCCGACGACCCACCTTCACGCTGCTCGGTCTCGTCTATCCAGGTGGGTGATCCACACCCGACCCCCATCCTCCTCCTCCTTCCACATCCCACATGACGGCGCAAGCGCGGCATCTTCCACCCAAGCCACCGGCCCTTCCACCAAATAAGTGCACGCGCCTAAGCCATGGTGCATGTAGTATAGCCATGATCTCAAGGAGCATTTGGCAGCGGAGAAGAAAATCGCAGCCGCACGCGCGAATGAGGTCGCGATGGCTGCCATTCGTGTCGACCCCCGGATCTTGGAGGAGCACCTTGCCATTTGCTAGCTACGCCAGTTAAGCATGCTCGTTTTACCCGTTGCGTGTGTTGCCCCTGTCTTTCCTTCACAAATTCTAGTGAACTGTGCTATCTAATTTTACCATACAATCTGTTACTCTAGTGTATATGTTCTATATGTCATGTAGTGTGGTGGTCACTTATTAACTATTTTGTTAATTAGTTGTCGTCTTCAGTTAACTGTTTGGTTCAATTCTGCAAATGTGATGTTCAATTCTTCAGGCTGCAATTTTGTATTGTCTTCCATGTGAGAAATAAATCGAATTTATTTTTATAAAATACATGAGAAACAAATACAATTGCTATATTTCCAAGTTGTCAAGTATGCTTGGTTTGGTTATACATTGTGCAATGTGGTGCTCAGTTAACGTTTGGTTCATTTGTGTTGTGGTGTTTAGTTAGCTGTTTGGTTCAATTCTGCAATGCGATGTTCAATAGTTGTGGGTGGATTCTGTTATTGTATACCATGTGAGGAATAAATTAAATTTGGTTGTAGTAAATACATGAGAAACAAATACAATTGCTATATTTCTAAGTTGTTAAGCATGCTTGGTTTGGTTAACTGTCTGATCTTCTATTAGGAGTATGTTATATTGTGCAATGTGGTGCTTAGTTGATGTTTGGTTCATTTGTTGTGGTGTTTAGTTAACTGCTTGGTTCAATTCTGCAATGTGATGTCCAATTGTCGTGGGTAGAATTTTGCATTGTTGTGCATGCGAGGAATAAATCAAATTTGGCTGCACTTAATACATGAGAAACATATACAAGTGCTATATTTCCTAGTTCTTAATCATGCCTGGTTTGGATAAATGGGTTTTCCATGTGGCTTGAATTAATCTGATGAATCTGCAATGTGATTATCTTTCATCAACATATTTTACTGATAGCATGTGAACCCTTACTTAACCTGATGACTAACTATCTTATATATGTTGCAGGATAACAATGGGAAGCACTGAGGTTTACAATCGAGGTTAGCACGTGCATGGTCCGTTGTCTAATAACACATTATTGTGCAATTGCAAAAAACCATTCTAATATTTAGATTTTTAACAATTTGGTCTTGCACATGTAGGTCCTGCTGTCAGAGGTTTTGACCCATTGTTCGACCCTTTGTGCATATTGAGAAATGAGTTGTCCATGAATATCAATCAAATCAAGAAACTTGGAAAGATTGTTAGGATAAACAAATTAGCGACAAAAAACAACAAAATCTTTTTGTACACAATGAAGAAGGCATCAATTCACTACAAGATGGTACTAACTATTATACCTTGCCTTTTTTATTCCTTTGCCCCACTTTCAATATAGAGAAAATATTTATGCATATACTTGTTTTCAGGCCTTTCCAAAGCAGTTCACTGATGATTACCTTTCAAACCACCTCTATGGTCAGCAGGCGGGGAATGTTTTCATACAGCATCCATGGTTCAATATTGAAGTGTTCCTTAAGAGGACGAAGGATGGATGGTCAATCATCCACAGGCACTAGCCTAAAGTTGCAAAGACCTTCAACATGAATGAAGGCTCAATATTCGCCTTCCACTTCAGCAGTTTTCCAGATGAGATGCATATGTCTATATACCGTCTATGATGATAATTTCGAAAGGTTCTACATGTTGCATGTGAAACTTGGTGCTAGTGCAGTTGGGTAATTGGGTAGCTGAGTGCTGAAGTTATATCATGTTGTACTCTGATATATTATAATTATGAAATTATGCTTCCTTAATATGGAAATAAAATATATTATGTGCTTAATATAAATGTCAGTTAGATTAATAAATGGATTATTAATAATAGGGCAATTAGCCTGCTAATTGGGTTTTGCTATTGCAAACGGTTATTTAAAAAATACCGTGGGCGATAACCTCAGGCAACGTACAAAGTTTCTAGGAATAAACTGTGTTGGATCAATAAACAATCAGACACAACTTTCTCTTTAAACCTGTTTGCGTTAGGCCACCTTGCGCAAACGTTTACCACAAAAAACTATGTGCGATGGACAGCCTATGCCACATAGTTTCTTCTACGGACCGTGTGTGATGCATTCAATAACGCAAACGATAAAATTGTTAATATCGTGTGCAATGGCAACGCTATCACAAACGATTTAACGTGAAAAATTGTGTGTGATGTACCTGTGAACGGAAACGTTTTTCTTGGAGCGGCTGTGTGGGATGTACATACGAACAGAAACGTTTAGCGAGAACTGATTGTGTGGGATGTACTTGCGACCGGAAACAATTCCGCCTGTATAATTGTATTTTTTAGCTTTACTGTACGTATTTCCATATTTGAGCGCTCGCCGGTCGCACACGACCTTATTTTGCCGAGCGTGTGTGCCAGAAGCGCATATCTCTCACGATTTCTGAGTCGTGTGGGAAGGACCTCCCCTGTAGCCGTCACTCACTAGGCCACGGTTTCAAATACCGTCGCGGAAAGGGTTAAAAACCGTTTGTATAGCACCGGCGCGTACTAGTGACACTCCGACAACAAAGCCAACAAACTCCATCATCATTGGCCACAATCACCGTTAAATTCATCGACCGAAATGAAAAAAGAAGTTTTTTTTACCTTGTTGGCACTTGGTGGTCGCGGCCCTTCTTGCCGGCTGCAGCGGACGGACGCGCTGGAGCAGTGGCTGGAGTCGCCGCATGAGGCGCCGGACGTGGACCGGGGCGGGGCGGGGAGTGGGGGGTGGAGTGGCCTTCTTCTTCTTCGTTGCTTCGGCGAGGGCCGATGTTGCGGCCGTCAGTTTTCTAGCTCTCTTGTTGTCGGTGGGAGCAACGGGAGGGCGGCCAACCGTCGTCGAAAAGATAGTGGCCACCCCAATGGCCTTTGTCGCGATGGGAGCCGGTGCTTGTGGCCGATGAAGATTTTTCATCTCCAATCTCTTTTTGATGCGGGCGGCGGCAGGGGGATGGCTTCCGATAGCGACAAGCCAGCGGCGGTGGCCAGTAGGGTGGCAAAAGGGTCTTGGCTATCCATCCCTGTGACGGGGGTGGTCATCGGTGGCGACGGCGGCGGCGAGAAGGACGCAGCCGCGCGGCAAAGAAAGTGATGGGATGAGTTTTACTCGGCCACACAGGCACCGAGTATATTTTGGCGCTGTGGGAGGATTTTTGCGTTTACTCCCTTATAGAATTTAAAGGATTGGCTAAGTGCAGTTTAGTAAAGTAGAAAATTTACTTCACTATGAGCTTTTAGGTGATCCGCCAGAGATGCTCTTACCAGCCAAAATAGTTGCAGTAACATCAGAACAAGGAGAGCTCAATCCAAGCAGTACTACCACGGTGACGCTCAGATTTCAGCCACGGCATCGAGCTCGTGGTCCGTCCATCGGCTCCACCGTGCTGGAGTAGCGCGCCTTCAACCGCCATAGCCAGCTCGCAGTCCAGCCGGAGGAGAGCACAGAGAGCACTGGCAGCGATACGAGGGAGCTGCCCGTGGAATAAAATCAGCAAACTTGGCGATGGCACATTCAGTGATAGTGTCTCCATCACCTTCTCTGCCATGAGTTTCAACGAGAGATTGTTGTTGCAGCTCTCTCTCTCAGCTCATTCATGGACAGAGGTAGGAGAAAAGAGACGACGACTGAAGTAGAGACACGGAAAGTTTTGCCAGCCGGCGCACGGTGCGTCGCTTATCTTTCTTAACTCGCAGCCGTACATAGACAGTCCAACTAATACAACTTAAATAGTCTAGCTAGTTGCTACATGCAGCCCATGATCCACAAGACTCGGACGCCATCCTACCTCATCGCACGTACGAAACTGCAGCTAACGCAACTCTCAAGAAATTGTCCTTATCTGTCCATGCATGCAACATGCTGATCCGATCTTCCTGCCGGTTTCTTCAACCCCGCCCGCATGCGGCGAGCACACAGATCAACTGCTAGCTACTTACAAAACTATTTACCAGACTCATACACAAAACGCATACAAGCATGCCTACGTGTCTGGACGTGCACACACGTACGTGCCATAGCTTATGATATCAATCACGCCCTAAGCCATGACCTAGTGCTCGTTGTCGTCATCGGCTCCGCCGCTGCAAAGGCCTCCACCTTCGCCCGACGATGCCTCCATATTATTTCTCGACGATCGCACGCCTAGCTTTTTCTTCACTGGCAACACACGTCTGGCGTCCCTCGACGCCCCGCACGTCCCGCACGCACCCGACGCGCCCGACCGCAACAGTGCGTCCCGCACGCCCCGCGCGCACCTGACGCGTCCGACAAGCCCTACCGTACCAGTGCGTCCCGCACGTTCCGCGCGCACCCGACGCGCCTGACGAGTCCGACCGCACCAGACGCTCACCGCGCGCTGCCTCCGCATCCGCCACGTTAGCCGCCAGCGATAAACGCTAGAAGGATGTAGCAGAACTCGAGCACGGACTCGAGCACAACGGCGATATACGCCCCCTCCCAACGTCAACCGCACGCTCGTACGCGTGCCCGCGGTCCCGACGCTCCAGACGCGTCTAGTGCGCACCCATAACACGCACCGGTCGCGCCCGGCTCGCCGCCACGGCTTATTGCCCTGCACCGCTGCGGCCTCAACCGCAGCGCAGCACCTCCATGCCGCCATGCCGCTGTGTGTCGTTAAAGCCGCCACCACGCAAGTCCTCCACGGCCTCCTCACCGTACCGCCGCAGCCTCCTCGCCGCGTCGCGCACCTCCATAGACCGACACATGGTCCGGAGCATCGCCCGGCCACCGGCGAACTCCGCCACCGCCGGCACGCCTCCGGCAAGGAGAACGGCGCCCAAGATGAACCAGCTCTGATACCAAATGTTGTTGCAGCTCTCTCTCTGTCAGCTCACTCATGGACAGAGGTAAGAGAAAGGAGACGACGACTGGAGTAGAGACACGGAAAGTTTTGCCAGCCGGCGCACAGAGCACCGCCACGGGCGCTCGAACACCTGAATCCTTATATCTTTGTTAACTCACGGTCGTACATAAACAGTCCAATTAGTACAACTTAAATAGCCTAGCTAGTTGCTACATGCAGCCCATGATCCACAAGACTCGGACGCCACTCCTACCTCCTCGCACGTACGAAACTGCAGCTAACGCAGCCCTTAGGGTGTGTTTGGTAGGGTGCATGGAGGGTGCATGAGGGCAAAAGTTCCCAATCCGACCCACTTTTGCTTGTTTGGTAGGGTGCATGGGCTCATCTGAGCTATGCTCATCTGATGCATAAAAGTGCCCTCAGCCATGCTCATCTCATGCACCCCAGACAAGGTGCATCGAGGCAGCTATGCTGGCCCTGACACTCGTCCCCACCGACCAGACCACGTCCAGATATGTTTATTTTTTCAAAAAGAATCAGAATTTCAAAAATTGTTTAAATTTTCGAAAAACCTTAGAATTTCAGAAAAAAAAATGAAAAGTTTGAATTTCAAAATTGTTTAAATTTTCAAAAAATCATAATTTCAAAATTTGTTTGAATTTTCAATAAATATTTGAAATTTCAATTTTTCTAAAAAAATTGTAAATGTTCGGAATTTCAAAAGGAAATCAAAATTTGTTTGAATTTTGAAAAAATAGAATTTTATTTTTTTATAAAATTTTCAAATTTTGTTTAAATTTTCAAAAAAACTCGTAATTTCAAATATGTTCAAATTAAAAAAAGAATTTCAAAATTTATTTTAATTTTCCAAAAAAGTTTAGAATATCAAATTTTATTTAAATTTTCAAAATATGTTTAAATTTGTGTTGAGATTTTTTCGATTTTGTTCATCATTCAAAAAATATATCCAGAATTCGAAATTGTTCAGCATGTCTAAACACATGCAGGCTACCAAACAAAATCTCAGCTCAGCATGTCTCAACGCATACATCACTGCCAAACAACAGCAACTGCATGGACTCAGCATGTATGACATGAGAACAACTACGCTAGGTTCATACATGCTACCAAACACACCCTTAAGGAATTGTCCTTATCTGCCCATGCATGCAACATGCTGATCCGATCTTCCTGCTGGCTTCTCCAGCCCCGCCTGCACGCGGCAAGCACACAGATCGACTGCTAGCTACTTACAGAACTACTTACCGGACTCATACACAAAACGCACGCAAGCATGCCTACGCGCCCGGACGCGCACACACGTATGCGTCATGGCTTATGCTATAAGAGACCACCAGGAGCCAGCATTTTAGTGATTACTACTGAAGTTTGATCTTCAAGAGTTTAGTGATTGCTACTGCTATACGCTTAAAACTTTTGGATTTGCTACTCCAATTTGATCCATCCTTACAAATAACGAAATCGGAACGGTTCTCTGCTTAGTGATTGCTACTGAAGTTTGATCTGCAAGAGTTCTGTTCCTCTGCCGACAAGAGGAACTGAACTTTTGGATTTCCTACTAAATTCCCAAGGAGCCGAACATGTTGTCGCCGAACCCGTAGAGAACGAGCACTGCTATACGCTACTTTAAACTTTTGGCCTTCCGTTGCCAACTAATATTTTCCTTTTGGATGCTCGACAACTAACTTCATTTGTAGCCACGACCATAGGAAACAGTAGTGGTGCAAGCCCCATCTTCTCTGGCCAAACTAAGAGCGTTTTATCTCCTTTCGCAGGCACAAGATTTTCTCTTGGAAACTTCCAGATTTGAGTTCAAACGAATGCTTTGCACATGTGCTACCTCCCTTTTAGGCTCTATAGTTAAATATGTAGCTATTGCGAGGGGGAAAAAGGTTAAAGCTCTGCAGCACCATTGCTTGCCAATGCAGGCTTAGGCTCTTATGTCAATGAATTAGTTTAATTAAAAAATCATCTTAGTTTGTAGAAATGGTCCAAAGCAAATGTTCAGCTTGCTCTCATATTTTACTGAAGGCCCCGATCTTACACATGCCGTGGAAACTGTTTTGAGCAGCTGGAGGTTGCACATGCCGTGGGACCGTTTCCATCGACCACAACATTTTCTAAACAAAATTCCCTAAGCATGGAAGCATCGAAGAAGACGAGCTCATTTCCAAATCAGGGAGCAACCTCTGGACATCCGATCGGATTTGCATGCATTTGTTAAGAGGGTGCTTGGATCCAAGGGACTATTTTTAGTCTGACTAAAAATAGTCTCTTTTAGAGGCTAAAGTTCCAAGCACCCCTGACTAAAGAGAGGCTAGGACTAGTCTTGAAGCTAAAAGTTTTTAGTCATAGGAAACCTACTAAAATATGTATTAGCCCTTTCTCTCCTCATTTAATGCATCTCTTTTAACACATATGAGTTCTGGATTGGAGGGTTTTGGAGGATAATAAATGCTCAATAACTTGATTTTAGTCACTTTAATATTTGAATCCAAGTATGGATGAGGCTAGCAAGTTTTAGTCCCACTACTTTTAGTCATGAGACTAAAATGTATCTAAGCATCCTCTAACTTCCTATTAGTTTTTGTTTGCTGAGAAGACCTTGGACACAGCTGCAGAGTAGTATTTGAAGTTTAAAGTGTCGGCCAAACTGTCTGAAACAATAAAACTCGTCAGCTGGTTAGAACAGAAAGTCAAGAAAGGCCCCCTTTGCTGGTATTTGGCTTTTTTGGATGCAATTGTTTAGGAATTAACATAAAGGTTATATGTCGCTCAAACACAAATGTGCCGGCAATAAAGAATAAATTGTGCGTCAAAGAACTGAAGTTATGCTATTACTACTACTTTTCTGCCAAGGATAACCAGTCTGTGGGAAGCCCCGCATTGTCTGATATCCCATAAGAAGAAACCAACAAACTGATCTGCAGTACTCCTACTAGCATTTGTTTTATGTTGCTGCCTGTTGCTGTTGCTGAAACTTGAAAGCTAAGGCTGCTTGTAATGGATAGTATTATACCTTAGTATCATACACATGATACCAACTAAGCTATGATACTATCTCCGTAATGCACAGTATCATATACTAGTAGCATAGGTAACCTTATTTATTGTCATGCATGACACATAGTAGCATAATATTTAATATGATACAGTATCATGATATGATACTCAACACTCTTTTTCTTCATTTAATTCTATGCCACCTCAGCAAAATAGTCTAGTTGGCATGCATGATACTAGCTATGATACTACCATTACGACCAGCCTAAAGTATTGTTGTCTATTATTTTCAAGGATCTTGCCTTCCTTATTTTTATTTTCAAGCCACTGGTCCGTTTTTGCTTAATCAGTCATACGGGGAACAGGTTCTTTTTCCCCACAGGATATAAAAATCAGAGTCATCACTTGTCAAAGGAAAAATTAATGCTAGCAAAGTCAACAGAACGATACACTGGTTTTATAATCCTTCTGGGATCAAGTGCCCGGTTTCGCAGATGCATGAATCACATTCTCGCTTGTCATCGAGGGGCGTTCTCACTTCACAGATGCTAGTAGTACATATTTTCTCTGAGCTGACCACATTCCCAGCCTAGTTCCGTCTCGAACCATGAATTCTCATCGCTTATAATCACATTCTCACTTGTCATCGAGGGGCATTCTCACTTCTAGTACTTTCTTCATCCCCAAATAAGTGTTTTAACTTTAGTAGTATAACTTTATTTCTTTTGCAGGTAAAAAAAATGTATCTGTACCATTTGATCGAACCTATTCGCGTGAAATTTCTTCAAATTCCCTCGACGAGGCGGTCAAAACGGACCCTCAGTTTCTTGGACTCAGATTTGAGTCATTATTGATGGACCGTGATCTTGTGCAGAGTCTGCAGCTGCAGCAGGTGAGCCTCATTACTGCCGCCTATTACCCAACCTAGCTGGCACATTCTACTGTACCCGTTAGTTAGCACCATGATTCAGCAAAAAAAAAAGGGCCAAGATTTATTATGCCTTCACTCACGGTCACGGTGGTGTCTCCGTGCGACACTTTTCACCTGCTATGTGTTTTCTTGTAGTTTTGCATTTTAATTGCGGTTAGTACACACCTTAAATGGTCAATCAGCTCAGGACAGAGGACAGTGGTAACCAAACAAGGTAGTAGCACGTTTTCGCTTCGTTTTGAATCTTTAATTTCTCCCTTCCTTTTCTTCGGTTTGGTGTGGTTTATTTATTTGTTAATCATCAATCATTAAGAGCTGAAACATTTTTGGTTGCCATTATACTAACTAGATGATACCACGCACGTTGTTGCGAGAATATTTCAATGTGATTTGTTATATGAAACATAAATATTTTTAGTTTTTGGTTTTTATATTATTACTTCAAATATTAAACTAATAATACATTTGAAGCCAAAAATTAAATGATACCACACACATTGTTGAAGTAATAATATATGGCAACTCCCTCTCTAGGGTAGTGGACCTGGATGATGACACACTTCATCATTTCTAGACTGTCGAGGGATGGCAGTTTTGCCCAGTGGTATGGGTACACACGAGTACCCTGTCCAACAATCAGCCTGGAATTTGGCCCGTTAGTTTAGTACTTCTCTGGAAAAAAAAACATATCCAGGCCCAACTCAGGTCAGTACGCTGATCGTTCCTAATTCCTGACTCCCCGTCGTCTCCTCTTCCTCTAGTCTTCGGAAGTCTGAAACCCTAGCGGCTAGCGCCATCGCCCAGCGCAACTGCGCAAGGCCGGCACTCCGACAGGTCATCTGCAGGCGACGACCGGACGACGGCCAGGCGGCCGGCGAAGGACGTGCGTCCCGGCGGTCAACGAAGGAACCGCGCCATTACTGAACCGCGCACACACGCATAGGTACAGCCCCGTGCAATGCGCTAGTTGATTTCTTTTCTATTTCAATCCAGAGTATTAGAGTAAGATGTTTGTTGTTCTCTAATTCAAAGCACAATTTCCTTTTCCTCTGAAGATTTGAACAATTTGTTGAGAGTGCAAGCTTTAAAGTTTTTTGCAATTGATAATTTGTCAATTGAACCGATTGAATCATTAGGGCTTTGTTCCAACTGAGTTAATGTATTAATTTTTTGTAGAACTCTTGCAAAAATGAAGAGGACAGGAGACATTGCATCGCTTTTTTTGAGATATGGATCCAAGAAGAAGGTGGCGGCTCCTTTTTCACCTCCTTCTCCGGCACCGGCAGCACCCGCAGGGGAACAACAAACCTTTGAGTTAGTGCAAGAGAGAGTAAATGAAGAAATTGTGGATTCACCACCACCATCGCCGTCGCCGCCGCCGCCACCGCCACCACCGTCTGTTTATGATATTAGTCGCCTTCCACATTATCCGGGGGATAGACTGCCCATTGCATCTTATCCTGTCAATGATCAAGATGCAATTCGACAAGCATATATCCTCAAGCGACCGTTTCAACCATATGCACATCAATTTGAAAGCAGAAATATTGGAGGCAGAGATCGGCAATTCAATCCTCTATGGTTTCATAAACATTATTGGCTTGAATATAGTATTAGCAAGAAAGCTGGATTCTGCTTTCTATGCTACCTGTTCAAAGATAAAAAAAAACTAGTGGCAATAGAACCAATGCATTTACTGAAGATGGTTGGAGAACTCGGAATAGAGAGGATGCTCTTGTAAAGCATGAAGGTGGTGTAGCAAGTGTGCACCAGGCAGCTCAAGAGAGATACAACTTATTTGTTAGCCCCCGTGCTTCTCAAATTGATAATATTATGGTGAAGGGGAACAATGAGGATCTACGTCTTTACAAGATCCGGTTGACTTATTCACTCAGGTGTTTGAAGTTTCTTTTGCATCAAGGATTGGCCTTCCGTGGACATAGAGAAAATGAAGAGTCTAGCAACAGAGGTAACTTCACTGAGCTTTTGAAATGGCTTGCAACAAATAGTGAAGAGGTGAATAAGTATGTTTTGACGAATGCTCCACGTAATTGCAAATTGACTTCCCCTGGTATACAATCCAATGTTGTGCAATAGAAACTAGAAAGAAAATTATTGAAGAACTTGGTGATGATCACTATGCTATTTTAGCGGATGAATCTAGCGATGTATCACATAAAGAACAATTGGCTCTATGCTTGCGTTTTGTTGATAAACTAGGCAGGCCATGTGAGCACTTTCTTGGAGATGTTCATGTCGGTGATACTACTTCACTTTCACTTAAGGAAGCAATTGAAGATTTACTTGTGGATAACCATTTAACCATGACTCAAATTCATGGGCAAGGTTATGATGGGGCTAGCAATATGAAAGGGGAGATTAAAGGTCTAAAAACATTGATCATGAGAGAGTCACCTTCTGCTTATTATGTCCATTGCTTTGCTCATCAACTCCAACTAGTTCTTGTTGCTGTCCCAAGGGAAATGATGATTGTGTGTGGTTTTTTGATCGAGTATCTCTATTGCTGAATATTGTTGGAGTTTCTTGTAAGCGTCATGACATGCTTCAAAATGCTAGACTTCATAATATCATGAAAGCAATTGAATGTGGTGAACTGGAAACTGGGACTGGATTAAATCAAGAGATGGGCTTGCCTAGGCCGGGTGAAACTCGGTGGGGCTCTCACTATAGAACTATTCGCAACATTATTGATATGTATGCTGAAATCCGTGATGTGCTCATCTCTCTTGGTAAAGATACTTCACAAAGGGCCGAATGGCCAAAAATACATAGTATTGTTGGAGTGTTTGAGTCATTTGACTTTGTTTTCAATGCACACTTGATGTTTCTCATTCTTGGATATACAAATGATTTGTCCGAGTGTTTGCAAAGAAGAGACCAAGATATTCTTACCGCAATGTCACTTGTGAGATTGGCAAAAAGTAGGATGCAAGAACTGAGGTCTAATGGGTGGGATGCATTCCTTGAAAAGGTCACTTCTTTTTGCAACAAACATGGCATTGAAGTTCCTGTAATGGAGAATAATTATGTCCCTTATGGAAGGTCAACATGGTTTGTGCAACCTCAAACAAATGCAGATCACTTTAGAAGGGAAATTTATATTGGGATTATTGATAAAATCAGTCAAGAGCTCGACAATCGGTTTGATGAGGTCAATATGGAGTTGCTTTCTTGTATGTTGGCCTTGAATCCTGCCAATTCATTTGCTGCTTTTGATGCACAAAAGGTACGTAGACTTGTTGAGTTCTACCCCAATGATTTTTCGAGCTCTGACTTGATGCACCTTGAAATGCAACTTGATAACTATATTGATGACATGAGAAAAGATGACAACTTCAAAGGCCTAGAAAATCTTGCTGATCTCTCAGTTAAGCTTGTTCAAACAAGGAGGCATATAGTTCATAATTTGGTTTACTTGCTTCTAAAATTGGTATTGCTTCTACCGGTGGCAACAGCAAGTGTTGAAAGAGCATTTTCTGCAATGAGTGTGGTCAAAAACAAGTTAAGAAACAAGATGGGTGATAGTCTTTTGGATGATTGCCTAGTCACATACATCGAACGAGATGCTTTCTCCAAAGTGAATGAAGATAATATAATCGAGACTTTCATGGTCTTGAGAAGGCGGTATACCGACAAATAAGGTGTGTTATATTTTACGCAAATGTAAGACTTGAACATGAATTTTAATATGCTTTGAAAGACCTTATTGATATGTGCTTTGGATATATTATGCGTGCATATGTTGGTTTGTTAAATTTGTGGTATAAATTTTATTTTGTGCCAATTGGACCACCCTGACATAAAATCCTGGCTACGCCACTGCCAACAATGACGGGCATGGGCAAAACTTGGCAAGATTTGGTACTCACAGGTAATGAGTATCCATACCCGTAAAATATATGGGTAAGGTATGGGTATAAAATTACGCCTATGAGTAACCCAATGGATACTCAGGAAAATTAATAAATGAAAATAACTTGTATGACATGTGTGGTCAACATCCAACTCTTATGGCCCAAACTGAAATCCCTTATTCCCTAAACCAGCCATAGCTCATCAGCCTGCAACCACCAGCTCAGCACTCCTCCTACATCCTATGTGACTCATCGTAATAATGAAATCTTGACTCTTCACCGTCAGACTGTATTGCGACCCTCAATCTAGCGATCCCCAGTTCCCATCGTTGCCTTTCATTGTGTCGGAACTCCACCAACCGCTGCTCATACTCCCTTGTCACGCCCAAGAGGCCAGCCACCGAAGGAGGTATCGTCTTTGCTAGACCGCTTGGCATCATCAATTGAATTTTCGACTCATTTCTCTATTTTTCAAAATGTAAATGTTATATATTGTACCCATTGAATACCCATTGGGTATAGGATACCCGATGGGTATGGGTATGGGTGTTAATTTGTGGCCATGGGTATTAAGTGAGTGGGCATAGAAAGTTTCTGTGGGTCTGGGCAGATGGGGGATGTACCCTCCCATACCCTTCCCATTGCCATCCCTTTGCTCTGATGGTATTCATGTTTATCGGGCATACATTAGGGCGAAATCCATGCTTTGTTAGCCGATGCAGACACCATCGACACATGATGGAGACATATCCTCCTATACTGGTGTTGTCATGGTCCTCACCCATGCCCTTCCTCGAGCACTGGAGGAAACCATAGGCCCAGCTAGCCACGCCATACAGCAACGGCGCCATGGCATCATCCCTGCACGGGAACACCACCTAAGTTGTTCACGGAGTCCCGATGTGGCTGATGGACATGTTGGCCATTTCTCGTCTCACCGGCGAGGCTTAATGGTATCACTTCGTGTCAGTGTTTGTCGCTGCTCAGGACATGAGATTTTCAGGAGCAATGTATGTCGTCGGTCTCGCTTCATAGAGGACTCCTTCCTCATGTCTGACCGGATCGTACCACTCGGTTGTCGACTCCTCTAAAAGCATGTATGGGGCTGAGGTGGTACATTGAACTAGATAATTTTGAAGTTACCGCGCTATGAAGGTGGTTGGCATTGGTCATGCCACGAACTTAATGTTCTACCATCTACTCGTCACTCATGGCTAAAGGCTAGGCAAAGCAAGTTTTTTATGAGAAGTAACCACATATATTTCATTACACGAACGGATTACAAAGAGTGCACACATGGTCACTAGAAGAGCACATATATAGATGTTTTACAATATTGCACCAAAGACTCCGCAAGAAATAAAACAATAATTTCAATTCATCGGAATCTTGCGCCACGCTGAAATGTCACCTGACATTGTCCTCCATTGCTGAGGCAACGCTGGAGAAAGAGGGGAAGTGTTGTCATACATAGATTTGGAGGAGCACCTTCGCATACGAGGATGCTTTTTGAGCCAATGAACCAAAATGCCATAAGCGACGAGACTAAGGTTTTGTGGCATGTCGACCTGGGTCTTCCCCTTGTCCGCTATATCCCAGTGCCATCAACTTCATACAGTGCGGTCGAAGAAGAGGCTTGCCACCGTCCACACACCCCCACTACAAGACACCAGGCACAAACGCAACAACCAATCTATGCCACCCGGGAGATTGTCATGCGCCGACCACTAGACACAAATCTCTTGGATCCAGAGACCGGCAAGAAGACAAAGCCACCTGCTTCTCGGCACCGCCCCTTAGAGCACTATTGAGATGGGGAAGAGGAGAAGCAGATTATTCTGCAATGACGTCGCCCCACCATTGATGCAGCACCTCTAAAAAGCAAACTACGCACATCCTATCTTCATACCGGAGAGAAAATCGTCAGGGTGTCTACCCTGTTTGGCCGCGGGAATGGCAGATGGAGAGGACGAGGACCCATAGCATCGTCGATGTTGAGAGAAGGCAAGAAAATCTCCTCCCGATCACCTCTCTGGAGCGGTTTCTGAGAGCGGACTGATACGTCTCCAACGTATCTATAATTTTTTATTATTCCATTCTATTAAAGTATCAATCTTGGATGTTTTGTACTCATTTACTAGCAATTTTATATCATTTTTTGGGAGTAACCTATTGACATAGTGCCCAATGCCAGTTGTTGTTTTTGCTTGTTTTTTTACTTCATAGAATATCAATACCCAATGGAGTCCAAATGCCATGAAACTTTTTGGAGAATTTTTTTTCTACCCAGAAGACACCCGGGAGGCCTAAGAAGTGCACCAGAGGGAGCTTGTGGGGCCCACTAGGCACCAGGGCCACCAGGCGCGCCCTGGTGGGTAGTGGAGCCCACAGACATCCCCTCCACAGACCTCTGCCTCTATAAATACTCTAAAATGCGACAAACCCTAGGGGAGTCAACGAAACACAATTCCAGCCGCCGCAAGTTCTAGAACCACGAGATCCAATCTAGAGGCCTTTTTCGGCACTCTGTAGGAGGGGTCAACGATCACGGAGGGGTTCTTCATCATCACCCTTGCCCCTCCGATGATGCGTGAGTAGTTTATCATAGACCTACCGGTCCGTAGGTAGTAGCTAGATGGCTTCTTATCTCTTTTTGATCTTCAATACAATGTTCTCCTCAATGTTCTTGGAGATCTGTTTGATGTAATGACCTTTTGCGGTGTGTTTGTTGGGATCCGATGAATTGTGAGTTTATGATCAAATCTATCCATGAATATTATTTGAGTCTTTGCTGAACTCTTTTATGCAAGATCTTTATATCCTTGTATTTCTTCTCTGAAATTTTGGTTTGGTTTGGCCAACTAGATTGATTTTTCTTGCAATGGGAAGAGGTGCTTTGTGATGGGTTCAATCTTGCGGTGCTCAATCTCAGTGACAAAAAGATACATGACATGCATGTATCGTTGCTATTAAGGATAACAAGATGGGGTCTATTCCTACATGAATAGATCTTGTCTACATCATGTCATCGTTCTTATTGCATTACTCTGTTTTTCCATGAACTTAATGCAATAGATGCATGCTGGATAGCGATCGATGTGCGGAGTAATAGTAGTAGATGCAGGCAGGAGTCGGTCTACTAATCTTGGACGTGATGCCTATATCCATGATCATTGCCTTGGATATCGTCATAATTATTTGCTTTTCTATTAATTTCCCACGAGTAATTTGTTTACCCACCGTATGCTATTTTCTCAAGAGAAGCCCCTAGTGAAATCTACGGCCCCGGGGTCTATTTCCTATCATATTAAAACCCAAACATACCCTGCTGCACTTTTTCTTTCTTTATTTTATTTTGTGCTTTTGCTAGATCTATTTATCAAATCTCATACAATTTAATCTATCTCAATACCGAGGAGGGATTGACAACCCCTCTTACGCGTTGGTTTGCAAGTTTTTGTTGTTTGTGTGCAGGTGTTGTTTCATAGTGTTGCTTGTTTCTCCTACTGGATTGATAACCTTGGTTTCATAACTAAGGGAAATACTTACCTTTGTTGTGCTGCATCATCCTCTCCTCTTCGGGGAATTACCAACACAGATACAAGCAATCACGGGCGAAGCGATAACTACATGTTGTTCATAGGCAAAGCAAGTTCTTTTGTTATGATCACAGCAGGAGTGGTTGCTAAGGGGGTCTCCAATGCCATACATCAAATGAACACACCAAACATCCGTGGAAATGTTCGAACGTGTCTGGGGAAGCTGATACGGGGCCGCCATCCAGACCGGTGCACCAAATGTCTGCTCTGGGTCTGGTCACCTTCATTTGACATGCATATGTAGATCGATATAAATTTAGTATATGTATAACTAGATGCAAACATATGCAATCACAACAAAAAAGCGTTGAATGTTCATCAAATTATTATAAAATGATCTCAAAAGATGTCAGTCTGGCTGTTCATGCAAAAGGCGTTAATTTTTGCCTCCCAATCCGGTTGTCCATGCCAAATTCTTCACTCTTTAGTTGGCTGCCTCAAAGCGTCCATGTGGCGCTTCAACATACTAGCATGATACGCCTGCACAATCTTTGCTGCATCAGGATTCAAGTTTGGCATCTTCTTGGTCAATATCTTAACATCAATCTTCCTCTCCCGGAGCTTGATCTTCTTGTCATGCGCCTTCATGAATTTGTCAAACCTCTGGATCTTCTTTTCCTTCTTAACTTTATTGCGCTTCAAACATGCCTCCTCCTTGTTCACCATTATGTCCTCGAACCTCTCTATCATGTTGGTTGCTGCTACCTCTTGAGCATGCGTTGGTTTTCCCTTGAAGAGGAAAGGGTGATGCAGCAAAGTAGCATAAGTATTTCCCTTAGTTTTTGAGAACCAAGGTATCAATCCAGTAGGAGACTACACTCAAGTCACCTAGTACCTGCACAAACAAATGAGAACCTCGCAACCAACACGATAAAGGGGTTTTCAATCTGAGGGAGTCCTGGATTCGGGGGTATCCGGACAGCCGGACTATATCCTTTGGCCGGACTGTTGGACTATGAAGATACAAGATTGAAGACTTCATCCCGTGTCCGGATGGGACTCTCCTTGGCGTGGAAGGCAAGCTTGGCAGTATAGATATGTAGATCTCCTTCCTTGTAACCGACTCTATGTAACCCTAGCCCCCTCCGGTGTCTATATAAACCCGAGGGTTTAGTCCGTAGGACGAACAACAACAATCATACCATAGGCTAGCTTCTAGGGTTTAGCCTCTTCGATCTAGTGGTAGATCAACTCTTGTACTACTCATATTATCAAGAACAATTGAGCAGGACGTAGGGTATTACCTCCATCAAGAGGGCCCGAACCTGGGTAAACATCGTGTCCCCTGCCTCCTGTTACCATCCGCCTAGACGCACAGTTCGGGACCCCCTACCCGAGATCCGCCGGTTTTGACACCGACATTGGTGCTTTCATTGAGAGTTCCTCTATGTCGTCATCGTTAGGCTTGATGGCTCCTTCGATCATCGATAGCGATGCAGTCCAGGGTGAGACTTTTCTCCCCGGACAGATCTTTGTATTCAGCGGCTTCGCACTGCGGGCCAACTCGCTTGGCCATCTGGAGCATATCGAGAGTTACACCCCTGGCCACCAGGTCAGGTTTGGAAGCTTAAACTACACGGCCGACATCTGCGGAGACTTAATCTTCGACGGATTCGAGCCCTTGCCGAGTGCGCCGCACGGTCACGATGAGCATGATTTAGCTCCACCATCGGACAGCGTTCGGGAAATCGCACCGGCGACCGCTCTGACCCTCAATTCGGAGCCAATTGCGCCATCCAAGGATGGGTGGATAGACCCCGCCACGGAGGCCGCATCTTCAGCGGTGATCGAGCCAAATACCGATCTTACCCTTCATGGGAGCCATGACGCCGGACTGCCGGATTCTTCCCCGGCCACGGACTCTAAACCGCCTGCGCCCGTGCCTATCGAATCCGACTGGGCGCCGATCATGGAGTTCACCTCCGCGGATATCTTTCAGCACTCGCCCTTTGGCGACATACTGAACTCATTAAGGTCTCTCTCCTTGTCAGGAGAGTCCTGGCCAAACTATGTGTGGCAGGATTGGGATGCGAATGACGAAGAAATTTGCCGCCCACCCACCACCCACTTAGTAGCAACTGTCGACAATTCGACCAACATGCTCGACTTCGACTCCGAAGACATCGACGATATGGACGATGATGCAGGAGACAAACATGAACCACTGCCCATAGGGCACTGCACAGCCACCTCATCATATGATATATATATGGTGGACACACCCAAAGAAGGCAGTGGCGACGGGACAGCGGAGGATGACCCCTCCAATAAGCAACCCAAGCGCCGACGTCAGCGGCGCCGCTCTAAGTCTCGCCAAGGCAAAAGCGGTGATACCGGCACAGGAGATAATAGCACTCCGGACAGTGCCGAAGATGACAACAATCCCCTCCAGCAAGATTTAGAGCAGGAGGATGGAGAAGCCAACCCTCCCGAGAGAGCGGCAGATGGGGAGGCAGAGGATGATAATTACACGCCTCCCTTCGAAGACGAGGCAAGCCTCGACGATGACGAATTTGTCGTGCCTGAGAATCCCGTCGAGCAAGAGCGCTTCAAGCGCCCGCTTATAGCCACGGCAAATAGCCTTAAGAAAAAGCAACAGCAGCTTCAAGCTGATCAAGATTTGCTAGCTGACAGATGGACTGAAGTCCTTGCGGGCAAGGAATATGAACTCGAACACCCCTCCAAGAGTTACCCAAAGCGCATGTTGCTACCCCGACTAGAGGAGGAAGCATTAAAACCTACATCTCCAGCATATGACGTGGCTGATCGGCCACCTTGTGGTCGAGATAGAGAGGCATTTCAACCAAAAGCTCAGCCCGCACCCCGACGCCACTCAAATAAAAATGTCAAGGCATGGGGAAACGCGCTAGACCTGTGAGATGTATTGGAGGACAAAGCAAAACATGCAAGATCGATCTACGAATCACGAGGGCGCGCCACTACGCGAGACGATAACCGTCACGCCGGATACAGTAAAAGTAAATCCGGCCGGGCCGAACACAGCGGACAAGACTCATTTGAGTTGCGTCGTGATATAGCCTAGTACAGAGGCGCCTCACACCCCCTATGCTTCACAGACGAAGTAATGGATCACCAAATCCCAGAGGGTTTCAAACCCGTAAATATCGAATGATACGACGGCACAACAGATCCTGCGGTATGGATCGAGGACTTCCTCCTGCACATCCACATGGCCCGCGGTGCGATCTACACGCCATCAAATACCTCCCACTCAAACTCAAAGGACCAGCTCGGCATTGGCTCAACAGCCTGCCAGCAGAATCCATTGGTTGTTGGGAAGATCTGGAAGCCGCATTCCTCGACAACTTCCAAGGCACTTATGTGCGACCACCAGATGCCGATGACTTGAGCCACATAATTCAGTAGCCAGAAGAATCGGCCAGGCAATTCTGGAGACGGTTCCTGACAAAGAAAAATCAAATCGTCGACTGTCCGGATGCAGAGGCCCTAGCAGCTTTTAAGCACAACATCCGCGACGAGTGGCTTGCCCGGCACCTTGGCCAGGAAAAGCCGAAATCTATGGCAGCCCTCACGACACTCATGACCCGCTTTTGCGTGGGAGAGGACAGCTGGCTGGCTCGCAGCAATAACATATCAAAGAACCATGGTACTTCAGATACCAAGGATAGCAATGGCAGGTCACGTCGCAACAAACACAAGCGCCACATCAACAGCGACAATACCGAGGATATGACAGTCAATGCAGGATTCAGAGGCTCTAAACCCGGTCAGCGGAAAAAGCCATTCGAAAGAAGCACTCCGGGCCTGTCCTGTCTGGACCGTATACTCGATCGCTCGTGTCAAATACATGGCACCCCCGACAAGCCAGCCAACCACACCAACAGGGATTGTTGGGTGTTCAAGCAGGTCGGCAAGTTAAATGCCGAAAACAAAGATAAGGGGTTACATAGCGATGACGAGGAGGAGCCCCGGCCACCGAACACTGGAGGACAGAAGAAGTTTCCCTCACAAGTGCGAACGGTGAACATGATATACGCAACCCACATCCCCAAGAGGGAGCGGAAGCGTGCACTAAGGGACGTATATGCGTTGGAGCCAGTCGCCCCAAAGTTTAACCCATGGTCCTCCTGTCCGATCAGCTTCGATCGCAAGGACCACCCCACTAGTATCCGTCATGGCGGATTCACCGCACTGGTCCTAGACCCAATCATCGACGGATTTCACCTCACTCGAGTCCTTATGGACGGCAGCAGCAACCTGAACCTGCTTTATCAGGACTAAGGATGGCAATGGGTCGGGTTTGGATCGGGTTGAACAATATAAAATCCATATCCATATCCATGAAGACAGTCTTTGCCCACCCATGAAAAAAAATCCACGAGTGAAAATTTGTGTCCATGTCCAAACCCGATGGATATCCATACCCACTGGATATCCACTGGGTCCTCTCAAGACATATAAATAAGACATAGCACAATGTTAACATAAGCTTCTCTGTTCTTCACCTCATGGTAGGCTAGGTTTCACTTATGGTAAACATCAACTTATGGCAAATCAACGTCCACTAACAACCTAATATAATTTCGTTTTTTCTAAAAGATGAGAATGATGAGTCATTTCACGAGGAAAAAATAAGGGAAGGTGCACTTTAGTATGTTATAGAGGGGATTGAATGTCAACTAATAGAAGTTACGACGAGGATTATGCAATTTCTTTTGCATGTTTTAGATAACAAAGTGGAAAATTCCAGTGGGACATTTGACTGTGGGGTAGGGATAACAGATTTTGACCCATTAAATCATACTATTGGGTCGGGTTTGGGTATACCCATGGGCACAACATTAGATCCATGCCCTACCCACGAGCAATCGGGTCGGGTTTGGGCGCTGCCCATGGGCACAAAAGCATATCCAAACCCTATCCATTTAGGTCGGATATCCATGGGTATCCATGTCCATGGGTAAAATTGCCATCCTTAATCAGGACACAGTGTGCAAAATGGGTATAGACCCCTCAAGGATCAAACCCACAAAAACGACCTTCAAAGGCGTCATACCAAGTGTAGAGGCCCATTGCACAGGCTCAGTCACACTAGAAGTGGTCTTCGGATCCCCGGATAACTTCCGAAGGGAGGAGTTAATCTTCGATATAGTCCCGTTCTGCAGTGGCTATCATGCACTTCTCGGGCGAACCGCATTTGCGAGATTCAATGTGGTACCGCATTATGCATACATCAAGCTCAAGATGCCAGGACCTCAGGGGGTCATCACAGTCAATGGAAACACAGAGCGCTCTCTCCGCACATAGGAGCACACTGCGGCCCTCGCAGCAGAAGCACAAAGCAGCCTCTTCAGGCAAGCCACCAGTTCAGTGATTAAACACCCGAACACCGTTAAGCGAGCCCGGAGTAATCTGCAAGAAGACCGCCTGGCATGTTCCGAGCTCGCATAGCAATGCGGCCCCCACCCCAGTCCCAGCCAAACGGCAAAATTTGTGCCACGCGTACATAATTACGCATTGAAAGTACCATGGGCATAGGTGGGGGCACGACTATGACACGCCCCAAAACGCGGCTCAACCGCACTAGGGGCTTCTCGCCTTGTTATTTTTCTCTCTCTTTCAGGACTTTACTCTCTGGAAACCTCGTCCGGCAGTACGATTGCCGGACACACGATACAACAACTAAGGAGGCAGAAAGCTGTGTCGCACCATGGAACTCCCAAGTGGTCTCTGATAATGAGTGAAATACCTGCTTTAAATACCATTCCTCAGCTTGCCCTTGGATGGGACATGTCAAATAGTCCTACTCTTTGCTTATCGCACTACTTGTATCATTCTGCTTCGACACACCTTTTTGAATAAACAATGCATAGCACTAGACTATTACCGCATTCTCTATTCCTTATATATATATATATATATATATATATGTTCATTCATGACATTCAGCACCCGTACACTCTGGTACGGCTAATACGCCAGGGGCTTAAGCATACCCCATAATACGACGTGAGAAGTCCGAACACTTTCGACAGTGCGGCACCCCGAACTTATAGCATTATATGCATCAGCTACGAATCATGTCTTGGGTCAATAGTTGGGTTTACCCGGCTCCCATGTTTTGGTACCTTACGTTCCTCTATATCGGTTAAGGTAGCACTGGGAGAACTACTGCGATTGTGCCCCGGTTCATCTGGGCAAGCACCTCAGTAGAGAAAGCTAAAATTGACTGTCATGATAAGGCGAGAGCTGGTCACTGTTTGAGAGGTCTCGAGTCCCTAAAGACTTATGCCGCTTAGGGCGAGGAGTTGGCTTTGTCCGGCTTAGGCGTGTATAGCGCCCCAAATTCGGCCTTTCGAATACTAGGGGCTTCGCCAAAATTTAAAATTGTAGACTTCTATGGCTAAGTGAGAGTGATAAAGCATTATAGTCTAATTGCCTTGTTCGTTGTGCTGAGCACCTCCCTCGAAGGACCCAACAATGGGAAAAGGAGTGCTCAGATTTATCCCGAACACCCCAGCACTCGTGGCATGGGGGCAGAAGCCGACGACTGGCCATCTCTCAGATTTGATAAACAACCGCACAAAAGGTAATATTTTAAATTCAAACAAGCGTTGCATAGCGCACATGAACAAGTTTTCATAACACAGGATCACACGAGCAAGTTCATTCAAAAATTACATCCTTCGCACACTTGTCCGCCACAAGACGGGCACCCTTGAGGACACCCTCATAATACATTTCAGGGTGGTGATGCTCCTTGCCCTGCAGCGGCCCCTCCTTCACCAGCTTCTCGGCATCCATCTTGGCCCAGTGTACCTTCGCACGGGCAAAAGCCCGGCGCGCACCTTCGATGCAGACGGACCACTTTATGACTTCCAGCCGTGGGCAGGCATCCACAAGCCGCCTCACCAGGCCGAAGTAGCTGTTGGGAAGGGAGTCGTCAGGCCACATCCGGACTATAAGGCCCCTCATGGCCTGTTCGGCCGCCTTGTGCAGCTCGACCAGTTGCTTCAGCTGGTCGCTCATAGGTATCGGGTGTTCGGTCCCAGTATACTGAGACCAGAACAACTTCTCCGTCGAGCTTCCCTCCTCGGCTGGTAGTACTTTGCGGCATCCGACATGCTGCGGGGCAAATCTGTGAATGCTCCTGGAGAGCTCCGGACTCGGGTAAGTAACAAGTAATTTATTTTCGCATGCTTGCTTTGCATAATGAATGTCTTACCCGCCACTATCTTCCTCATCACCTCAATTTCCTGGAGGGTCTTTTGGGCTTCAGCCTTGGCATGCTTCGTGCTCTCAAGGGCCGCGGCAAGCTCAGACTCTCGCGTCTTCGAGTCAAGCTCCAAAGTCTCGTGCTTCTTCACGAGAGGCTGGAGCTCTTGTTGCACCTCGCTCACCCGTGCCTCTTGTTTTTCCCGCTCGGTGCGTTCCTTGGCCGCATTGTTTTTGGCCTCGGACAGCGCTTGCTTCAGGGTCGCCACTTCGGTCGTGGCCCCTGGCACATCCATGATGATCCTATCATTTTGCAACCACATCTTTATATATATATATAGACAAGGTATTACTTACCTTTGTTCTCCTTGAGATGCCTCTTGGCAAGGCCGAGCTCTTTCTTGGACCGCTCGAGGTTCTGCTTCAGTGCGGCGACCTCCGCAGTCAGTGCGGCAGAGGTCAGCAACGAAGTCTGCATACGCATATAGACATAATTGTATTAGACTCCTGCAGATATTATTTGATCCTCTATTCGGCTTTTCTTTGTGAACACCAAACAGAGCATCAGGGGCTACTGTCTATGCGGTAATATTTTCCTATATTTTAAACACTTACCTCAAAGCCTGTTAGAAGGCTGGCACATGCTTCAGTCAGTCCGCTCTTGGTGGACCGAACCTTCTTGATCACCGCACTCATAATAGTGCGGTGCTCTTCGTCGATGGAAGCGCCGTGAAGCGCTCCCAGCAGGTTGTCCAGTGCCTCTGGATGGACAGAGGTCACCGGCACGGGCGGCTTGCCCCTCTTGGAAGGGGGCCGCCTGCCGGAGTCCGGAACCACTGGAGGTTTCGGCGCAGTGTTCGGCTAAGGGCCGAACTTAGAGCCCTGGGGAGTCTTGCTCCCTTTGCGCCTAGAGTCCGAAAGGTCGCCTTGAGGCGCCTCCGGGACTATCTCCCCCCGGCTCGGTGCCCCTTGAGACAATACCTCGACATTGTCCGTAGGGCGTGCAGAGGAGGCGGTTGGAAGTGTATCACTATTCATATCGGACGAGTCCAAGGAACCGTCCGACAAGGATACGTCGATATGGGCTCAGGGCGGACTGCATGATCATGTTCGACGTTAGGAGAAGCAGTGCAATAAAAGTATGCTATGAGTTACTCTGGTATCCGAATACTTACGACTTCGCCAGGGGCTTGGCCCTGAGTAACCACTCGTCTTCGCTGTTGGCGACGGTGGTGGAATTGTCCGGAAGGATAGTCCGTCCCTTCTTGGACCCTTCGGCCTCCCCGGTTCGGGCGGCCTTCCTTTTCCTGTCTCCCCCGGCTGGAGGGGGAGAACCTTCATTTTCCCCCTCCTCGTTTTCACGGGAGGAGTGCGTCTCGGAGTTATCGGACGATGAGTCCGACACCACTTGGCGCCGGGAACTCTTTTGGGTTCCCGTGGCCTTCTTCTTGATCTTCTCCGGCACCTCATAAGGAGCCGGAGTCCACATCTCCATCAGGAGAGCGTCTGCAGGGTCTTCGGGCAGAGGGGCCAGACAGTCAATCTGCACCGATGTCTCCACCCAGTCCTGTCAAAGGCATGGGAGCTCAGACCCCGCACATGGTTAAGCTATGGGAAATAAATACCTTACTAGATGTACAGAACTTACCGGATTCACAGGGCGCTTCGCGCTTAGCCCGCGGTCCTCGGTAAGGGGAGGGGGGACCTCGGCGCCCTTGAACAGCAACTTCCAGACGTCCTTATGCGTCGTGTCGAAGAGCTCGCGTAGAGTCTGGTGCTGGGCCGGGTCGAACTCCCATAAGTTGAAAGCCCGTTGTTGACACGGGAGGATCCGGCGGAAGAGCATGACCTGGACTATGTTGACAAGCTTGAGTTTCTTGCCTATCATGTTTCGGGTACACTTATCGAGTCCGTCCAGCTCCACCGATGAGCCCCAGGACAGGCCCTTCTCCTTCCAGGAAGTGAGCCGCGTGGGGATTCCGGATCGAAAATCGGGGGCCGCTACCCAGTTCGTGTCGCGCGGCTCGGTGATGTAGAACCACCCCGATTGCCACCCTTTATGGTCTCCACGTAGGAGCCCTCGAGCCATGTAACGTTGGGCATTTTTCCCACCATGGCTCCACCGCATTCCGCTTGTTGGCCGCCTACTACCTTCGGTTTGACATTGAAGGTCTTCAGCCACAGGTCGAAGTGGGGCCGGATGCGGAGGAAAGCCTCGCATACGACGATGAACGCCGAGATGTTGAGGATGCAATTCAGGGCCAGATCATGGAAGTCCAGCCCATAATAGAACATAAGGCCGTGGACGAATGGATGGAGAGGAAACCCCAGTCCGCGGATGAAGTGGGTGAGGAAAACCACCCTTTCGTGAGGTTCCGGGGTAGGGATGATCTGCCCCGCGGCTGGCAATCGGTGCGCGATATCCGTGGCTAAGTATCCGGCCCCGCACAACTTTTTGATGTCTCCCTCCGTGACGGAGGAGACCATCCACTTGCCTCCTGCTCCGGACATGTTTGGAGAGGGTTGAGGAGAAGGATGTGGACTTGGGCGCTGGAGCTCGAGTGCGCGAGAATGGATGAGCAAGGAGGAAGAAGGCGTGGGTAGAAAAAGGTGAACCCTTATCCCTTTATAAGGGCGGACTAAACTATGCGCCCCCACCAGCCTGGTAAAACTCGCTTATCCCCCAAGCGCCGTAATTGATGGTGCGGTTGGGTTACCCACGTCCGTATTGATGGGAATCCCGTAATAAGGGGACACAATCTCTGCTTCGACAAGACGTGCCAAGGAAACCGCCTCGCGAAACACGCTGAGGTTAGTTGTGAAAAACGATTTGAATGGTGACCTGGCTGTGGTGTGATGTGACACTGTGAAATCCGTCGGCAGATTAGATTTGTGAAAACATTATTATCTCTACGGTTGTATGTGGAACTTGTTTTGCAGAGCTGGACATGATCCTCGTGTTCAAAATCTTCTATGAAATATTCGGAGGAGGAACCCGCCTTGCAACGCCAAAGAAAATTTGCACGTCGAACTCATCGTCATTGAAGCCTGGTTCAGGGGCTACTGAGGGAGTCCTGGATTCGGGGGTATCCGGACAACCGGACTATATCCTTTGGCTGGACTGTTGGACTATGAAGATACAAGATTGAAGACTTCGTCCCGTGTCCGGATGGGACTCTCCTTGGCGTGGAAGGCAAGCTTGGCAGTACGGATATGTAGATCTCCTTCCTTGTAACCGATTCTGTGTAACCCTAGCCCCCTCTGGTGTCTATATAAACCGGAGGGTTTAGTCCGTAGGACGAACAACAACAATCATACCATAGGCTAGCTTCTAGGGTTTAGCCTCTTCGATCTCGTGGTAGATCAAGTCTTGTACTACTCATATTATCTAGAACAATCGAGCAGGACGTAGGGTATTACCTCCATCAAGAGGGCCCGAACCTGGGTAAACATCGTGTCCCCTGCCTCCTGGTACCATCCGCCTAGACGCATAGTTCGGGACCCCCTACCCGAGATCCGCCGGTTTTGACACCGACACAATCCCTTCACGGTCACTAACGAAAGTGATATCTGATAGAGATAATAAGATAAATAGTTTTGGTATTTTTGTGGTATAGATTGGAAAATAAAGATTGCAAAATAAATAGTAAGTAGAATTGTAGATTGGAAACTTATATGATATAAAGTAGACCCGGGGGCCATAGGTTTCACTAGTGGCTTCTCTCAACATAGCATGTATTATGGTGGGTGAACAAATTACTGCCGAGCAATTGATAGAAAAGCGCATAGTTATGATGATATCTAAGGCAATGATCATGACTATAGGCATCACGTCCGTGTCAAGTAGACTGAAACGATTCTACATCTACTACTATTACTCCACACATCGACCGCTATCCAGCATGCATCTAGAGTATTAAGTTCATAAGAACAGAGTAACGCATTAGGCAAGATGACATGATGTAGAGGGATAAACTCAAGAAATATGATATAAACTCCATCTTTTTATCCTCGATGGCAACAATACAATACGTCTCGTTTCCCTTTCTGTCACTGGGATCGAGCACCGCAAGATTGAACCCAAAGCTAAGCACTTCTCCCATCCCAAGAAAGACCAATCTAGTAGGCCAAACTAAACCGATAATTCGAAGAGAGTTGCAAAGATATCAAATCATGCATATAAGAATTCAGAGAAGAATCAAATAATATTCATAGATAATCAATTCATAAACCCACAATTCATCGGATCTCGGCAAACACACCGCAAAAAGAGTTACATTGAATAGATCTCCAAGAAGATCGAGGAGAACTTTGTATTGAGATCCAAAGAGAGAGAAGAAGCCATCTAGCTAATAACTATGGACCCGGAGGTCTGTGGTAAACTACTCACACATCATCGGAGAGGCTATGGTGTTGATGTAGAAGCCCTCCGTGATCGAATCCCCCTCTGGTAAATTGCCAGAAAAGGCCCCAAGATGGGATCTCACGAGTACAGAAGGTTGCGGCGGTGGAAAAGGTGTTTCGTGGCTCTCCCCGAAGGTTTCAGGGTATAAGCGTATATATAGGCGAAAGAAGTAGGTCGGTGGAGCTACGAGGGGCTCACGAGGGTGGGGGCGCGCTTGGCCCCCCTGGGCGCGCCCTCCTGCCTCGTGGCTTCCTCGCTGCTTTCTTGACGTCCACTCCAAGTCTCATGGATTGCATTTGTTCCAAAAACGATCCTCACGAAGGTTTCATTCCGTTTGATATTCCTTTTCTATGAAACACTGAAATAGGCAAAAAAAGCAATTTGGACTGGGCTTTCAATTAATAGGTTAGTCCCAAAAATAATATCAAAAGGTATATTAAAGCCCATTAAACATCCAAAACAGATAATATAATAGCATGGAACAATAAAAAAAATTATAGATACGTTGGAGACGTATCAAGCATCCCCAAGCTTAATTCCTGCTCGTCCTCGAGTATGTAAATGATAAAAATAGAATTTTTGATGTGGAATGCTCCCTAACATAATTTTCAATGTAATTCTCTTTATTGTGGCATGAATGTTCAGATCAAAAAATTCAAGATGAAAGCTTAATATTGACATAAAATAGTAATACTTCAAGCATGCTAACCAAGCAATTATGTCTTATCAAAATAACATAGCCAAAGAAAGCTTATCCCTACAAAAATCATATAGTTTGGCCATGCTTCATTTTCGTCACACAAAATGCTCCCATCATGCATAACCCCGATGACAAGCCGAGCAATTGGTTCATACTTTTTAACGCGCTTCAGCCTTTTCAACCCTTACACAATACATGAGCGCAAGCCATGGATATAGCACTATAGGTGGAATGGCATATGATGATGGGGGTTATGTGAGAAGACAAAAAAGGAGAAAGTCTCACATTGACGCGGCTAATCAACGGGCTATGGAGATGCCCATCAATTGATGTCAATGCGAGGAGTAGGGATTGCCATGCCAGGGATGCACTAGAGCTATAAGTGTATGAAAGCTCATCAAAAGAAACTAAATGGGTGTGCATCCAACTTGCTTGCTCACGAAGACCTAGGGCATTTTGAGGAAGCCCATCATTGGAATATACAAGCCAAGTTCGGTAATAAAAAATTCCCACTACTATATGCAACTGACAAAAAAAGAAACTCTCTATCATGAAGACCATGGTTCTATTTTGAAGCACAAGTGTGGAAAAAGGATAGTAACATTGTCCCTTCTATCTTTTTCTCTCATTTTTTTGTTTGGGCTTCTTTGGCCTCTCTTTTTTTATTTGGGGTTCTTTGGCCTCTTTTTTTATTTCACTTTCCTCACATGGGACAATGCTCTAGTAATGATGATCATCACACTTTTATTTACTCATAACTCAATGTTACAACTCGATACTAGAACAAAAATATGACTCTATGTAAATGCCTCCGGCGGTGCACTGGGATATGTGATGAATCAAGAGCGACATGTATGAAAGAATTATGAATGTGGCTTTGCCACAAATACGATGTCAACTGCATGATCATGCAAAGCAATATGACAATGATGAGGTGTGTCATAATAAACAGAACGGTGGAAAGTTGCATGACAATATATCTCGGAATGGCTATGGAAATGTCATAACAGGTAGGTATGGTGGCTGTTTTGAGGAAGATATAAGGAGGCTTATGTGTGATAGAGCGTATCGTATCACGGGGTTTGGATGCACCGACGAAGTTTGCACCAACTCTCAAGGTGAGAAAGGGCAATGCACGGTACCGTAGAGGCTAGCAAATTGCGGAAAGGTAAGAGTGCGTATGATCCATGGACTCACATTAGTCATAAAGAACTCATATACTTATTGCAAAAGTTTATTAGCCCTCGAAGCAAAGTACTACTACGCATGCCCCTAGAGGGATAGATTGGTAGGAAAATACTATCGCTCGGCCCCGACCGCCAATCATAAGGAAAGAACTCAAAGAATACCACATGCTTCAAATTTGTCACACAACGTTTACCATACGTGCATGCTACGGGACTTGCCAACTTTAACACAAGTATTTCTCAATTTCACAATTGCCCAACTAGCACGACTCTAACATTACCACCTTTATATCTCAAAACATCTATAAAGAATCATAGCATTCAATGCACTCTATGAAAGTTTTTATCATACCCATCTTGAATGCCTATCATATTAGGACTAGTTTTATAGCCAAAGCAAATTACCATGCTGTTCTAAAAGACTCTCAAAATAATATAAGTGAAGCATGAGAGATCAATAAATTTTACAAAATAAAAACCACCACCGTGCTTAAAAAATATAAGTGAACCACTAGAGCAAAATTATCTAGCTCAAAAGATATAAGTGAAGCACATAGAGTATTCTAATAAATTCCGATTCATGTGTGTCTCTCCCAAAAGGTGTGTGCAGCAAGGATGATTGTGGTAAACTAAAAAGCAAAGACTCAAATCATACAAGACGCTCCAAGCAAAACACATATCATGTGGTGAATAAAAATATAACCTCAAATAAAGTTACCGATAGACGAAGACGAAAGAGGGGATGCCTTACGGGGCACCCCCAAGCTTAGGCTTTTGGTTGTCCTTGAATTTTACCTTGGGGTGCCTTGGGAATCCCCAAGCTTAGGCTCTTGCCACTCCTTGGTCCAAAATCCTTCAAATCTTTACCCCAAAACTTGAAAACTTCACAACACAAAACTCAACAGAAAATCTCATGAGCTCCGTTAGTATAAGAAACCAAATCACCACTTTAAGGTACTGTAATGAACTCATTCTTTATTTATATTGGTGTTAAACCTAATGTATTCCAACTTCTCTATGGTTCATACCCCCCGATACTAGCCATAAATTCATCAAAATAAGCAAACAACACACGAAAAACAGAATCTGTCAAAAACAGAATAGTCTGTAGTAAACTGTAGGTTTCGAAATACTTCTGTAACTCAATCATAACAGAGGATATATGATTTATTTATTACTAAACAGGAACAAAAAGCAAGGAACAAAAATAAAATTGGGCTGCCTCCCAACAAGCGCTATCGTTTAACGCCCCTAACTAGGCATAAAAACAAGAATAGATATAGGTATTTTCATCTTTGGTATGCAATCCATAAGTGGCTCTCATAATATATTCATAAGGTAATTTAATTTTCTTCTTAGGAAAGTGTTCCATGCCTTTCCTTAATGGAAATTGGAATCTAATATTTCCTTCTTTCATATCAATAATTACACCAATCGTTCTAAGGAAATGTCTACCAAGAATAATAGGACAAGTAGGAGTGCAATCTATATCAAGAACAATAAAATCTATGGGCACATAATTACTATTTGCAATAATAAGAACATCATTAATTCTTCTCATAGGTTTCTTAATGGTGAAATCCGCAAGATGCAAATTTAAAGAACAATCATCAAATTCACGGAAACCTAGCACATCACACAAAGTTTTTGGAATCGTGGAAACACTAGCACCTAAATCACATAAAGCATAGCATTCATGATCTTTAATATTAATTTTAATAGTAGGTTCCCACTCATCATAAAGTTTTCTAGGGATAGAAACTTCTAATTCAAGTTTTTCTTCATAAGATTGCATTAAAGCATCAACGATATGTTCAGTGAAAGCTTTGTTTTGATCATAAGCACGAGGAGAATTTAACACGGATTGCAACAAGGAAATACAATCTATCAAAGAGAAATTATCATAATTAAATTCTTTGAAATCCAAAATAGTGGGTTCATTGCTATGTAAATTTTTGACCTCTTCAATCCCACTTTTATCAATTTTTGCATCAAGATCTAAAAACTCTGAATCATTGGGATGCCTTCTAACTAAAGTTGACTCATATCCAGTCCCATCTTTATCAAGATTCATATTGGCAAACAAAGACTTAATAGGAGACACATCAACCAATTTTAGATCTTCATCATTATTATCATGAAAACTAGAAGAACACGCTTTTACAAAGCAATCTTTTTAGCACGCATCCTAGCGGTTCTTTCTTTGCACTCATCAATGGAAATTCTCATGGCTTTGAGAGACTCATTGATATCATGCTTAGGTGTCATAGAACTAAATTTCAAAGAATCAACATCAAGAGAAATTCTATCCACATTCCTAGCCAACTCATCAATCTTAAGCAATTTTTCTTCAATCAAAGCATTGAAATTCTTTTGCGAATTCAACATAATGAGTTATGTTTTCTTACATCCGAATAGAAGTTATATTGTTTTGAATCATCCAGCATGTTGAGCTTGCCTTTCCCCCTCATGCTAGCCAAATTCTTTGCACCAAGTAGAGATACTACTTGTGCTTCCGAATATCCCTAAACCCAGTTTTGCCATGAGAGTCCACCATACCTACCTATGGATTGAGTAAGATCCTTCGAGTAAGTTGTCATCGGTGCAAGCAATAAAAATTGCTCTCTCTAAATATGTATGATCTATTAGTGTGAAGAAAATAAGCTTTATACGAACTTGTGATATGGAAGAAATAAAAGCGACGGACTGCATAATAAAGGTCCTTATCACAAGTGGCAATATAAAGTGACGATCTTTTGCATTAATATTTTATGCATCCAACCATAAAAGTGCACGACAACCTCGGCTTCTCTCTGCGAAGGGCTTATCTTTTACTTTTTATCTTCTACCCTTATACAAGAGTCATGGTGATAATCACCTTTCCTTTTTACACTTTTTCTCTTGGCAAGTTCTATGTGTTGGAGAGATCCGGATATACGTTTTCACAGAGTATCCACTCGATGTACGTTTTCATAGAGTATTATTGTTGACATTACCCTTGAGGTAAAAGGTTTGGAGGTGAAACTATAAGCCCCTATCTTTCTCTGTGTCCGATTGAAACTTTGTATCCATAAGTATCGCATGAGTGTTAGCAATTGTGAAAGATTATATGATAGTTGAGTATGTGGACATGTTGAAAAGCTCTTATTTGACTCTTTCCGATGTTATGATAAATTGCAATTGCTTTAATGACTGAGATAATAGTTTTTTAGTTTTCAATGAAGTTTCTGATTCATACTTTACCTTGTGAACGGATTGTTACTTTAGCATAAGAAATTATATGACAATATATGTTGCTGTTTTAAAGATGATCATGATGCCTTCATGTCCGTATTTTATTTTTATTGACACCTCTATCTCTAATCATGTGGACATATTTATCGATATCGGCTTCCGCTTGAGGACAAGTGAGGTCTAAGCTTGGCGGAGTTGATACGTCCATTTTGCATCATGCTTTTATATTGATATTTATTGCATTATGGGTTGTTATTACACATTATATCACAATACTTATGCCTATTCTCCCTTATTTTACAAGGTTTACATGAAGATGGAGAATGCCGGCAGCTGGAATTCCGGACTGGAAAAGGAGCAAATATTAGAAACCTATTTTGCACAACTCCAAAAGTCCTTAAACTTCATGGAGCTTATTTTTGGAATAAAAAAAATAATGGGCGAAGAAAGAACCAGAGGGGGGCCACCAGCCAGCCACAAGGGTGGAGGACGCGCCCTACCCCCTGGGCGCGCCCCCGACCTTTGTGGGCCCCCTGGCAGGCCTCTGGTGCCCATCTTTGGCTATATGGTGTCTTGTACCCTGGAAAAAAAATCAAGAAGAAGCATTCGGGACGAAGCACCGCCGCCTTGAGGCGGGACCTGGGCAGAACCAATCTAGGGCTCCGGCGGAGCTGTTCTGCCGGGGAAATATCCCTTCGAGAGGGGGAAATTGTCGTCATCGTCATCACCATTGATCCTCTCATCGAGGGAGGGTCAATCTCCATCAACATCTTCACCAGCACCATCTCCTCTCAAACCCTAGTTCATCTCTTGTATTCTATTTTGGTCCCAAAACCTCAGATTGGTACCTGTGGGTTGCTAGTAGTGTTGATTACTCCTTGTAGTTGATGCTAGTTGGTTTATCCGGTGGAAGATTATATTTTCAGATCCTTAATGATAATTAATACTCCTATGATTATGATTATGAATATGCTTTGTGAGTAGTTACGTTTGTTCCTGAGGACATGGGAGAAGTCTTGTTATAAGTAATCATGTGAATTTGGTATTCGTTCGATATTTTGATGAGATGTATGTTGTCTTTCCTCTAGTGGTGTTATGTGAACGTCGACTACATGATACTTCACCATTGTTTGGGCCTAGGGGAAGGCATTGGGAAGTAATAAGTAGATGATGGGTTGCTAAAGTGACAGAAGCTTAAACCCTAGTTTATGTGTTGCTTCGTAAGGGGCTGATTTGGATCCATATGTTTCATGCTATGGTTAGGTTTACCTTAATTCTTCTTTCGTAGTTGCGGATGCTTGCGAGAGGGGTTAGTCATAAGTGGGAGGCTTGTCCAAGGAAGGGCAACACCCAAGCACTGGTCCACCCACATATCAAATTATCAAAGTAACGAACACGAATCATATGAGCATGATGAAAACTAACTTGACAACTATTCCCATGTGTCGAGCGCTTTGCTTTATATAAGAGTTTCTCCGGGCTTGTTCTTTGCTGCAACAAGGCTTGGGCCACCTAGCTGCACCTTGGTTACTTTATTTACTTGTTACCCGTTACGATTTATCTTATCACAAAACTATCTGTCACCGATAATTTCAGTGCTTGCGGAGAATATCTTGCTGAAAACCACTTGTCATTTCATTTTTGCTCCTCGTTGGGTTCAATACTCTTACTTATCGAAAGGACTACGATAGATTAGATCCCATATACTTGTGGGTCATCACCTCTTCTTATGTTTGCAGTAGTGGGCTTTGCTTCTCGCCATGTTCATCTTCCGGGTGGCCACAATCGACGGGTCCTCCTTCTGGATCGACAATCTTTTGCGTGAAAAGGTGATGAAAATGTGAACATGCGGGCTCCGCCTCAGTTTTGGCTGGGTTCGGGATGTTAGACGCCTGCGTGGCGGTTGTCCAGATGCCCGCAAACCTCCCTGGATATACTTCCGGTTTGAGGAAATTCGGACTCCCGGAATGGTCCCCGGACGTTTAATGCACGGCCTTGCACGATACAAAGTGTTCAGACGGTGTTGTTCAGACGATTATGGGTGATTTGATGCATGATGTTGGAGATATCAGGGCATCTCCAAGGCGGCCCCGTAAACCTCCTGCAATCGTCCGGCTCGCGCTGTCCGGACTGCGGAAGCCATCCAACGCGTCTTGTATCGGTCTGCGGCGTGGTCCGGACGTGGGAGGTTTGCGGGAGTCCGGACCGCTCCCAAGCCCGCTTCTGTCCGCCCTGGTCCACCAAAACCCCCTCCCCCGCCCCTCCCTCGCTTTCCTTCCGATGCACGCACCGCTTACCACGCCCCATTCATGCCAGCCCAGAGCACGTGAAGGTCGGTATTGATGCCATGATGTGACCGAAGGGAGGGAGGGCAGCGCTGGTCGACGCACCCTCTAGGCAGCCACCGCTTCAATGCGGACGCAGGTTCTCGATGGACCAACTCCGGCCGTTGCGCCGCATTGAAGCGGCTGAACGACCCATTGCATGGCTTGCCACGGCTATTTAAGGTGCGCCCCAGCACCGTCCACATCACATCCTCCTCCTCCTCACCTTCCTGCCCATCTCCCTCCACATCTCCGGCGATGGGCAAGTCCTAGGCGTCGACGCTGGTAGGCGGTTCCGGGGTGGGATCTGGCGGCACGTGGAGATCCCGCCCTCAAACTCCGGGATCGCCGTCCTTGCCGGCTGACGGTGACTCGATGCGGGCGAAGATCATCATCTCTCCGGCGACGAGGAGGACCAGCAGCCACCACCGCCACAGTCCGCGCCGACGATGCTGGGCCAGGTCTACGCCGGCACGGACGCAGAGTTCGAGGAGCAGATGGAGCTGATGCTCCGTCGCTCCGTCGTCCACACCAACGAACCGACGCCGCCACTGGGGGTGCTCCTTCCCGTGAAATCCAGAGCTGTCATCCCCTCCACGCTCTCCGCAGCCGCGGCCAAATCGGACGCCGTCTCTAGGAAGAGCGGCTCTCGCCGCCGCCCCGACGCGTCGTGAAGGAGTAGCGCCGCTTGCCGCCGCCCCTGCACAAGGCACGCGGGCACATTCTGCACTACCTTCACAGCGGCGGCTCCTCCTCGTCGTCCTGGAGCGCCATGACGGCGCAGGAGTATGCCGACCGGGAACAGCGCCGGCAGGACAGCCGCAAGGCCGCGCACAGATCCAAGTTCGTGGACTCAGACGTACCGCCGCCACAGTTCGTGGCGGACCCGGACCTGGCGTACGCTTGGGCCCTGGACCGCTCTGTGACAACGTCAGAGACGGCCAAGTGTCGCCTCCGCGGCTTCG
Source organism: Triticum monococcum (assembly GCA_034509565.1). Lineage (NCBI taxonomy): Eukaryota > Viridiplantae > Streptophyta > Magnoliopsida > Poales > Poaceae > Triticum > Triticum monococcum. The sequence goes on along the minus strand of CM067845.1, from coordinate 303,339,324 downwards.
ACGGGGAGATGGCCAGGTATGGCGAGGAATGGTCCCTCACCGAGATCGCCAGCGACGACGCCTCCAATGACCGCCGCCCTCTCCCCCGGCCCACGTCCTCGGTGGCCGCAGCCGCACTGCACACGGCGCAAGAGGAGGAGGACAGGATCATCCGCGAGTGTTAGGCGGCCGCTGGGAAGCCCTGCCGCAACATCTCCACCTTCCGCCGCCCCAAGCCCGACGACACCGACTTTGACGCGGGGTCGGGAAACGATGACGGAGGAGGAGCCGCCGACCAACCCGACATGACCTACGAGGTCACCGTGAATTATAGGATAGTGTTGGGTTTTTAGTTCACCGGACGAAATATCGTTCGGTTTTATGTACAAATTATCCTACTTTCAATGAAATCCGTCGTCTTTATATCAAAATTCGTCTGGTTTGATCAAATTTCGTCTGGTTGGTTCAAATTGTTGTGAAAATGTATACGGCTACGGTTGGATGGCATCGTCCCGTATTCGTGTCCATGGACTGGTTCCCCTGTCCGAAAACGGATGCGGAAGGAAATTTGTTGATTGCCATTGGAGATGCGCTCATAGTCCTAGATGTCAACGCTCTGTGCCGAAAGGAGTGAGTAAGAAGAAAGTGATACGTGTTGCCATGACATTTTAAAAAAAGAGATTAAACTAGGTACTCCCTCCGTCCGCGAATAAGTGTACATCTAGCTTTTGTCTTAATTCAAAATTTTAAAACTTTGACCATCTTTTTAGGAAAAAGTAATAACATCAAATTGATATATTATCAAAGTAAATTTCAAAACGAATCTAGTGATACTAATTTAGTATCATAAATGCTTTTACTTTTTCCTAAAAAGATGGTTAAAGTTTTAAAACTTGAACTTAAAACAAAATCTAGATGTATATTTATTCACGAACGGAGGAAGTAGGTAATAGGGTGACAAATTATCCATTGCATTCCACCGAATGTGCGATCTTTTGAGGGTTGGTGGTGTTGACATATGCCATGATGAAGGACCGTACAAGAGCCTGTATCCATCTCTTTCTTTCTTGTTCATCATCGATCATACACATCACGGGACCATGGGGGATGGGAGGGATGCGTGATCCATGATCAGTCGACCCGCAAATCCAGCACCGTCATAACGCCCGGCGACCTGATCCAACAACGCTTCACCCTGCCGTCACCCTCTTTTCACATACTGTAGATCCGACAATTTTTTGTCTGGACAGTACACGTGCCGCCTGAACTTGTACATACATATGGTGTACGGATGAAAATGAAGTGAAAACTTTCCATTTTTCCGGAGGAAAAATGGAAATGAAGAGAAAATATAAAAGCGGAAACGGAAATTTGCAAAACGAAAGTGGAAATGAAACTTTTTATGTGGAAACGGAAACAAAAATGGAACGGTGTTTTTCGATGGAACAGACATGGAAACGGAACTTCCGTTTCCGTGAATATGGAATTTCCGTTTTACTATAGACCTATGTCTCCTTTCTGGCCCAACCATCAAACAACACAATGACACAATTAGTAGAATGAATCTCAGGCACAACTTCTACTACCATACATGTACTCAGCTTGACTCTATACATAATTGTTTGGTACTACTATACAATACTAAACTAAGTTGCTAACATAGTGATATTATTTTGTAGCCATGTTAACAACTCATTATATTTGTTTGTTTTTGTGTGTATTTCTCTATGATTAAAGGGGGTTTTAAGTTTCGGTAACGCCCACTTCTGTTTTCGTGTCCGCTTTGTATTCGCTCCGTGTCCGTTTTCGATAGTATCTGTTTCCGTATTCATTTTCGGGGGTTTTATATTCGTTTCCGCTTATGAAAAAAATATGAAAACAAATGTGATAGCACTTAGTTCCGTCTATTTCCACTCCGTTTTCATCCCTAATGTGGTGCCACCTGATGATTTCACCCGTTCCATCACCCCGCACGCGTAGAACAAGACACGGCGCGGGGAATGGATCCAACTCTGGTGGACAAAAGGCGAACGACCTTCGATATCGTGCAGCCTTCGATAATGGATGGGCAGGAGCGAGAGACAAACAGACAGCATTCGGTTGCCCCGATTTAATTATGGGACCGTGGAAGACGTGCGCCGCGCTGCTCCCTCAAAAACCAAAAGAGCAGAAGATAAGGGAGGAAGAGAAAAAGGGAGGCATGCGTTCGGCATTCCCCTGTTGCTCCAACAGTTCCTCCCATGTTCCGTCGCTCGTGTCCTCAACTACTCCTGACTGCACCCGGATGGCGACGCCCGGCGGCATGGCGCCGCCCATCCCCCAAAGAAATTATCAACCCACACGCCAAAAGAAAAAGAAAAAACAAAGGTTTATCCGAACATCATCGACCATGGTTCCTTCTTTTGTACTGGAATCAAATCACCTGCAGGAACCTCAACCAAGACCAGTTCCGAAGATGCTTTTGTTTCTAAACAGAGGTTTTAATAATTATTATTTCAAAACTCGGAGACGTATTCTGTAAAATACTTTCCTAATATTGACTCATTTCATGCAAAATTTATACTTCTCGATACAATGTCTAAAATTGTTTTTTACCCATCCTAATCACTTTTCTTTCAATGAAAACAGGGGAGTGAATCCCCACCTGAATATATTCAATCGCCTAGAAGCCTCATGGCTCCATACAAGATAGTCCAAGTGAAAAAGAGTATGCGGGAAAACAACATAGAAGACACACAACGAAAAAAACATCCATGCACACAATAGAACCTTGAAAAACCGCCAAAGAAGAGCATACAGGGAGAAAATTAGCCGCCGCACTGCACCAAGTGGTGTCGTTGTCAGGCCCCGAGAAGCTCCAACCACCGACGACGTGAGGCTAGACGAGCCACCACCACCGACCGGCATCCCAAGTCTCACCAGCACAACCAACACGGAGGTGGCCACAGTTTCCATCTTCATCTGACCAAACAAGGAGAAGGGCCTCAAACGTTGGCCGTCTGTCACCACCCAACAACACCCCCATAAGGGGAGAGGCATCATACGGGAAACGAGGTGATCCAGCAAGCCCCGCTAACCCAGCATCGAATGACAATTGGACCCACTCTAGGGCGTGGTCGAGCCAAGATCACGCTAACAGAGAACCACCTCCCTTCGAGTCATTGGTCACACTAGCCAAACCAAGCTCCAGGACGAAGATTCATGAGGGAACGTGACGTTGAGCGTCATGATACGTCTCCAACGTATCTATAATTTTACATTGTTCCATGCTATTATATTATCAACCTTGGATGTTTTATATGCCTTTATATGCTATTTTTTTGGGACTAACCAATTAACCTAGAGCCCAGTGTCCGTTTTTGTTTTTTTCCTTATTTTTGAGTATCGCGGAAAAGGAAAACCAAACGGAGTCCAATTGACCTGAAATTTCAAGGAGATCATTTTTTTGACCAGAAGAAGCCCACGGAATACCGGAGATGGGCCAGAAGAGTCCGGAGGCCACCACGAGGGTGGGGGGCGCGCCCACCTACCTCGCGGCCGACTCAGAGACCCCCCTGGCTTTTTCCTGACGCCAAAACCTCTTATATATACCCAAACTTCCAGAGCATAACCTAGATCGGGAGTTTCGCCGTCGCAAGCCTCTGTAGCCACCGAAAACCAATCTAGACCCGTTCCGGAACCCTGCCAAAGGAGGGAATCCCTCTCTGGTGGCCATCTTCATCATCACGGCGCTCTCCATGATGAGGAGGGAGTAGTTCACCCTCGGGGCTGGGGGTATGTACCAATAGCTATGTGTTTGATCTCTCTCTCTCTCTCTCTCTCTCTCTCTCTCGTGTTCTTTATTTGGCACGATCTTAATGTATCATGAGCTTTGCTATTATAGTTGGATCTTATGATGTTTCTCCCCCTCTACTTCCTCGTGATGAATTGAGTTTTTCCTTTGAAGTTATCTTATCGGATTGAGTCTTTAAGGATTTGAGAACACTTGATGTATGTCTTGCATGTGCTTATCTGTGATGACAATGGGATATCACGTGATCCACTTGATGTATGTTTTGGTGATCAACTTACGAGTTCCGTGACCTCGTGAACTTATGCATAGGGGTTGGCACACGTTTTCGTCTTGACTCTTCGATAGAAACTTTGGGGCACTCTTTGAAGCCCTTAGTGTTGATTGAATAGATGAATCTGAGATTGTGTGATGCATATCGTATAATCATACCCACGGATACTTGAGGTGACATTGGAGTATCTAGGTGACATTAGGGTTTTGGTTGATTTGTGTCTTAAGGTGTTATTCTAGTACGAACTCTATGATAGATCGATCAGAAAGAATAACTTTGAGGTGGTTTCGTACCCTACAATAATCTCTTCGTTTGTTCTCCGCTATTAGTGACTTTGGAGTGACTCTTTGTTGCATGTTGAGGGATAGTTATATGATCCAATTATGTTATTATTGTTGAGAGAACTAGCACTAGTGAAAGTATGAACCCTAGGCCTTGTTTCTTAGCATTGCAATACCGTTTACGCTCACTTTTATCATTAGTTACCTTGCTGTTTTTATATATTCAGGTTACGAAAACCTATATCTACCATCCATATTGCACTTGTATCATCATCTCTTCGCCAAACTAGTGCACCTATACAATTTATCATTGTATTGGGTGTGTTGGGGACACAAGAGACTCTTTGTTATTTGGTTGCAGGGTTGTTTAAGAGAGACCATGTTCATCCTACACCTCCTATAGATTGATGAACCTTAAGTCATCCACTTGAGAGAAATTTTCTACTGTCCTACAAACCTCTGCACTTGGAGGCCCAACAACGTCTACAAGAAGAAGGTTGTGTAGTAGACATCAAGCTCTTTTCTGGCGCCATTGCCGGGGAGGTTAGCGCTTCAAGGTATATCTTTAGATCTTGCAATCGAATCTTTTTGTTTCTTGTTTTATCACTAGTTTAGTCTATAAAAGAAAACTACAAAAAAATGAAATTAAGGGTACCTCATATGCTTCATCTTTTTAATATCTTTCGTGAAAATAAGGATTCCGATAATTGTGCCAAAGTGTTAGAAGAAGAATGTATTGAAATGTTTGGCACTAAATCTTTGAATGATGAGCATGATTGCAATGTTGTTAGTACGAACTCTTTGAATATCCATAGTACTAATGATGATTGCACTAGTCATGATGAAAATGTCTCTTATAAGTATGTCAATTTTTATGGAGTGCATAGGGTTTGCAAGTACACACCAAATAGGGAAGATAGATTTTGCAAGAGGCATAAGTATCTAGAAACTAAATGGTTGCAAGAAAGGCTAGAAGTTTGTGCTGAAAAATTAAATTTTCTTAGCCATCCTTGTGAACTTTGCAATGAACATGGTCATTTAAATATCCAATGCAAATTGTTTCATGATCGAATCGTGTCCAAAATTTGTGATGACTTGATTTCCCTTGCACATCATAATGAACTTAGTTTGCTTCTGGGTTATGAAAAAATGAAACGTATAACTAAGGATATTCCTGAATTATCCCTTGATAAAGTTCTTGATTTTGATCTGGAGGAAATTTATATGTATTGTTCGGTGAATTGCATTGAAAATCCTTATATTGCCAATTACATAAAGACAACAAAACAAATAGAAGATGAAGAGAATACTAATGAAAGGGAATAGATTTCCCAATATCCTCCTAGTCTTTCTTATGATGAATCAGGTAACGAGGAGGAGCCTTCTATTCAACCAATATCATTAATAACGAGCTCCAAAAAGAGGATTAAACCCACACTTAATGTGAAGAGGAAAAAGAAAAGACGGAGAAGCAAAGGTAAAAAGGTATCCCTCCCAAATGATGTTGCTCCTATTACTCATTGTGATGATGATAATTGCTATACTATTGGTACTCTCCATACTATTAATGATGAGAGTGATTCTGCTTATGATATGAAAAGGCCCAAGCTTGGGGATGCTATGTTTGATGAGAATGACATGTTTGAGAATGTATTTGCTGCAATTAATGTTTGTCCCAAGCTTGGGGATGCTATGATTAATGAAGATGATATTTTTAGTCTCCCAAATTTTGATATTCAAATTTATTATGATGATAGCATGTCTCCTATTTATGATGGTTATATTGATGAAATTGGGTTCGGAAGAGTGTCAACTTTAGGAAGTAATGATCCCACTATTTTGGAGGATGTTTAATCTTATTGTGATAATTATAAAAGTGGATTTGGAGAGGTCATGACTTTATTTGGTAATGATTCCACTATCTTGGAAGAGGTTTCAGTTGATTATGATGAGAATAAAGTTGCTAGTTATGATAATTATTGTGATGACACTTATGCTATAAAAAGTAGAGTTGATTATATTTACAAAACTTGTCATGATTATGATTACCCTTTTTCCGATCATTACTTTTTTAATGTGGAAACAATTTATAGTATTCGAGTTTCTTATGATACTCCCCCGATTCTGAATGAGAATTTTTTTTGCTTATGTGGGGAGTAATAAAAATTCTATGCTTGTGGCTCATGAAAAGAATGCTTTATGTGATAGTTATATTGTTGAATTCATTCATGATGCTACTGAAAATTATTATGAGGTAGGAATATATGCTTGTAGGAATTGCAATAATATCAAGTTTCCTCTCTATGCGCTTAAAATCTTAAAGTTATGCTTGTTTTGCTTTTCTATGCTAGTTGATTATTGTTCCCATAAATTGTTTTCTCGCAAAATCCCTATGCATAGGAAGTGGGTTAGACTTAAATGTGCTATTCATATTATTCATGATGCTCTCCTTATGTTTCAATTCTTATCTTTTATGTGAGCATCATTGAAATCATCATGCCTAGCTAGGGGCGTTAAATGATGGCGCTTGTTGGGGGGCAACCCAATTTTATTTTTGTTCTTTGCCTTTTGCTCCTATTTAGTAATAAATAATTCATCTAGCCTCTGTTTAGATGTGGTTTTATGTTTTAATTAGTGTTTATGCCAAGTAGAACCTTTGGGAAGACTTGGGTGAAGTCTTTGCGATCTTGCTGTAAAAAACAGAAACTTTAGCACTCACGAGATTAGCTGCCATTTTTTTACTGGAGAGTGCGTTTAAGTTGATTATTTTTGCAGAAGATTAATATACAAATTCCTCACGTGCACCAATTTATTTGAGATTTTTTTTGATTTCCATAAGTATACGTTTGATACAAATTACTACACACTGTTCTGTTTTTGACAGATTCTGTTTTCTATTTGTTGTTTGCTTATTTTGATGAATGTATGAGTAGTATCGGAGGGTATGAACCATAGAAAAGTTGGAATACATTATATATTACACCAATATGAATTTATAATGAGTTCACAACAGTACTAAAAGTGGTGATTTATTTTGTTATATTAACGTAACTTATAAATTTTCTGTTAAGTTTTGTGTTGGGAAGTTTTCAAGTTTTGGGTAAAGATTCGATGGACTATGGAATAAGGAGTGGCAAGAGTCTAAGCTTGGGGATGCCCAAGGCACCCCAAGGTAATATTCAAGGACAACCAAGAGCCTAAGCTTGGGGATGCCCCGAATGGCATCCCCTCTTTCGTCTTCATTCATTGGTAACTTTACTTGGAGCTACATATTTATTCACCACATAATATGTGTTTTGCTTGGAGCGTCATTTTTTTTTGTTTTGCTTGCTGTTTGAATAAAATACTAAGATCTGAAATTCTTAAATGTTAGAGAGTCTTCACATAGTTGCATAATTATTCGACCACTCATTGATCTTCACTTATATCTTTTGGAGTAGTTTGTCATTTGCTCTAGTGCTTCACTTATATCTTTTTAGAGCACGGCGGTGGTTTTATTTTGAAGAAATAGATGAACTCTCATGCTTCACTTATATTATTTTGAGAGTCTTAAACAGCATGGTAATTTGCTTTGGTTATGAATTTAGTCCTAATATGATGGGTATCCAAGAGGGATATAATAAAAACTTTCATATAGAGTGCATTGAATACTATGAGAAGTTTGACACTTGATAATTGTTTTGAGATATAAAGATGGTGATATTAGAGTCGTGATAGTTAAGTAGTTGTGAATTTGAGAAATACTTGTGTTCAGGTTTGCAAGTCCCGTAGCATGCACGTATGGTAACCGTTGTGTAACAAATTTGAAGCATGAGGTGTTTCTTTGATTGTCTTCCTTATGAGTGGCGGTCGGGGACGAGCGATGGTCTTTTCCTACCAATCTATCCCCTAGGAGCATGCGTGTAATGCTTGGTTTTTGATGACTTGTAGATTTTTTCAATAAGTATGTGAGTTCTTTATGACTAATGTTGAGTCCATGGATTATACGCACTCTCACCCTTCCATCATTGCTAGCCTCTTCAATATCGTGCATTGCCCTTTCTCACCTCGAGAGTTGGTGCTGATGAAGTCATGTACCTACGGTAGGGACACGGACCCGTCCTAAGAGCCCTGCCATAGGACATCCTTAGAGGAAGTCACCTTTCAAATTACTTGAAGATATCCCACTCGACGGATTGAAGACACTCGACTAAGAAGCTGTCACTCGACCAAGAAGCCAACCACTCGACTGCTAGGGGACCTCAAGTCACTCCGCATGCAAACGGTCGGCTATTAAGTAGTCTTTATGATTATTATGACACTTTATTAGGGACGTTATCAGTAACGCCCACCTTAAATGTACCTTAAACCCTGCATTACTGAGGGCAGGAGAGGGCTGGTGAACTCTATATAAGCCACCCCCTCCTCAGTATCAAGGGTTCGCACCCCTGTCATCTTACTCACGCATAATCCAATCGACCGCCTCCGGGCACCGAGACGTAGGGCTGTTACTTCCTCAGAGAAGGGCCTGAACTCGTAAAACTTGCGTACTTACAACTTCCCAATAGCTAAGGTCTAGCCTCTTCATACATACCCCCTACCTCACTGTCAGACTTAGAACCACGACAGTTGGCGCCCACCTTGGGGCTTTAGTCTTAGCGCCTGATTGGAGAAGTTGAGATTTTTCCGATCCACTCGATCATGTTTTCCTGCGGAGCTTTGGCGGAGGGCCGCGAGATCCGTCTCGGCCGACTTGCTTTCATCGCCGACGACTCCGCTTGGCTCCAGGAGGCGCCGCTTGACGTCGACGCGCTCCCCGTCCGCGGTGCGACGCACTTCCGCGCGTGCGTCCGTGGCGTCCTCCTGAGGCAGCCATCGACCCCATATCGGTCGACTCCCGTGCCATCTCCCCGTCCTGTCTCCCGCCAGCGCAAGCGCTCGGGTCGGTCGAGGCTCCAGTGGTGGATGAAGCACGCTGTGGCCCGCCAGTCGGCGACCCAGCAGGTCACTGCAATCGAGCCTGACGAATCCCTCTGCGGCCTGTTCGATCTGTCGACTGGCTCCATGGAGTCCGCTTCCGAGTGCGACAGCAGCGACCCCTTGGCGGAGGTCCTGGCAGTCGAGGGGACACGCAGTCCCCCCGGATTCCCTCGCGCTGATGATGGTGCCGACAGGGGCGATCCGTCGCACCCTCACGACGAATACCTCCCCGAGCCTCTTACGTCGTTGCAACGGGAGGAGCTTCGTCGCCGGAACATGGACGCGCTCTACACACCTATTGTTGGAGAAACCCCCGAGGCCCGGGCCTTGGAGGATGCGCGCTTGGCTAATCTAGCCGAGCGCACTCGGCTGGAGAATCTACAGCGGGCTCTCGACGAGCGGGCGCGTCAGCGGGCTCCCGAGTCCAGTCGACGCCAGCAGGCACCTGAACCCAGTCGACGGCAGCTTTTCCCGCCACCACAGGTGTACCGAACTCCGGTTCAGAACCTGGCTGCCGCGGCCCGCATAGCGAAGTCGATCCAGCCCTCCTAGTCCGAGGCCGGAAGAGGATTGCTGCAGATCAGAGCATTGCTCCGAGCAGCGGGGAATCAGAATTCCGCCGTCTCTCAGTCGCGGGACAGGATCCACAGTCGATCCATCGCAATGGAGACCGTCCAGTCGGCTCACAGCCCGAGATCGCCCCCGAGGCGTGAGGGACGTGGAGACCGGCACGATCAGTATAGGAGGAACGAGCAATATGATCACCGACCCGACCGTGATGATGGGCGTCGGGTGCCGTCCCCTCCTCCGCGGAGTGGATCATATGCACCTCAGCATCGAGACGACAGGCGCCCCCATCACATTAGGCAGAGGATCCCAGTCGACCCCAGAGACCCAGGCTTTGACGCGAGATCCATCCTCGTTCAAGGTCTGGTGGACAGGAACAGGGCTCATCGAGAGGGCCACAACAGAGATACGCCCCCCGGCAGCAGGGCACACGCCTCGGGGCCTGAGTGTTTCAGTCGAGCCATCAGAGTTGCGGTGATCCCTGCCAACTTCCGGCTGGCGACTGGAATCAGCAAGTTCACCGGCGAGTCCAAGCCTGACACGTGGCTCGAGGATTATCGAGTGGCTATGCAGATCGGCGGCGGCAACGACGAGGTGGCCATGAAGCATCTACCCCTCATGTTGGAAGGCTCGGCTAGGGCGTGGCTGAATCAGCTGGCGCCCAGCAGCATTTACACTTGGGAGGATCTCTCCCGAGTGTTTGTTACAACCTTCGAAGGGACATGCAAGCGCCCTGCAGGCCTTACGGAGCTGCGGTCTTGCGTACAGAAGCCGAATGAAATGCTGAGGGAATACATCCAGAGGTGGATCACACTGCACCACTCGGTCGAAAACGTGCCAGACCATCAAGCAGTTTGCGCTTTCAAGGAAGGCGTCACGTACAGGGAGTTGAATCTGAAATTTGGCCGGACCGGAGAGATGTCCCTTAATCGGATGATGGAGATTGCCACCAAGTACGCTAATGGAGAAGACGAGGACCGACTCCGAAGCGGCAAACTTAAGTCAGTCGCCCAAGAGACCAGAGGAAACTCCAGTCGGAAGCAGAAGCGGAAGGCCGAGCCAGCCGCTCCCGGGGAGGCCCTGGCGGTGGCCCAGGGAAACTTCAAGGGGAAACCCAAGGGCACTTGGAAGCCCAAGAAAGTCAAGGATCAGGATGGGAATGATGTTTTGGATCTGCCATGTCACATTCACACCAAGAAAGATGAAGAGGGTAATTTTATTTACCCCAAACATACCACTCGGCAATGTCGGCTCCTGATCCAGCAGTTTCAGGGCAAGCAGCCCAAGGATAAAGAAAAAGAGCTAGACAGGGTCGAGGATAGGGACGATAGCGACGATGGATACCCCCAGGTCAATTCCACCCTGATGATTTTTGCCGATGTCGAAAGCAAAAGTCGACTGAAAGTCATTAACCGTGAGGTGAACATGGTTGCCCCTGCGACTCCCAGTTACCTAAAGTGGTCTCAGACGGCCATCACGTTCGACCAATCCGATCACCCAACACACATTGCCACCCCTGGGAGGCAAGCTTTGGTGGTCGACCCAGTTGTCGAGGGCACTCAACTGACCAAAGTCCTGATGGACGGTGGCAGCGGCCTGAACATACTGTACGCGGAAACCTTGAAAGGAATGGGCATTCCGATGTCCAGACTCAGCACTAGTAACATGAGCTTCCACGGAGTCATTCCTGGGAAGAAAGCCGAGTCACTCGGCCAGATTGCTCTTGATGTGGTTTTCGGTGATTCAAAGAATTACCGCAAGGAAAAGTTAACGTTTGAAGTTGTGGACTTCCAGAGTGCTTATCACGCCATCTTGGGCAGGCCGGCTTACGCACGCTTCATGGCTCGACCATGCTACGTGTATCTTAAATTAAAGATGCCTGGCCCCAAAGGTGTGATCACTGTTACGGGCAACCGGAAGAAAGCAGAAGAATGTTTCCAGAAGGGATCAAAGATCGCCGACGCTCAGATGGCAGTGGCCAAGCTGAAAGAGTACCAAAAGACTGCCGATCCGAGTGAATTGCTGCGGGCTAAGAAGCCTGCCTCCGAGTCAGCTTTTCAGTCGGCCGGCGAAACGAAGACGGTCCACATTCACCCGACCGACCCCGAGGCAGCTCCGACTCACATCTCAACGACGCTCGACTCCAAATAGGAAGAAGCGCTCATCCAGCTCCTCCGTGAGAACTGGGACATCTTCGCATGGAAACCCTCTGACATGCCCGGAGTTCCCAGAGGGCTGGCTGAGCACCGCCTACGAGTCGACTCAAAGTTCAAACCCGTGAAGGAACATCTGCGACGGCCCGTCGTCCAGAAAAAACAAGCCATCGGCGAAGAAGTGGCTCGGCTCTTAGCAGCTGAGTTCATTCGAGAAATCTACCACTCCGAGTGGCTCGCCAATGTTGTCATGGTCCCCAAGAAGGACAAGTCACTCTGCATGTGCATTGATTTCAAGCACATCAATCGGGCCTGCCCGAAAGATCATTTTCCTCTCCCTCGCATCGACCAAATTGTCGACTCGACTGCGGGATGCAAGAGATTATCTTTTTTAGATGCCTACTCCGGGTACCATCAGATCCGTCTGTATGGGCCCGACGAAATCAAAACAGCCTTCATCACTCCATTCGGATGCTTCTGTTACGTCACCATGCCATTCGGCCTCAAGAACGCCGGAGCCACATTCATGAGAATGATCCAGAAGTGTTTACTCACTCAAATCAGTCGGAATGTGGAGGCGTACATGGACGATATCGTAGTCAAGTCCCGGAAAGGTTCTGACCTACGGGCTGACCTTGCTGAAACCTTCGCCAACCTCAGGAGGTACGATATCAGGCTCAATCCGTCGAAATGCACTTTCGGAGTTCCAGGTGGCAAGCTACTCGGTTTTCTCGTTTCCGAACGGGGAGTCGACGCCAATCCTGAAAAAATTGGCACCATACTCCGGATGAAGCGCCCTGTACGTGTGCATGATGTCCAAAAACTTACAGGCTGCTTGGCCGCCTTAAGTCGATTCATCTCTCGACTCGGTGAAAAAGCGTTGCCTCTTTACCGACTGATGAAAAAGTCTGACAAGTTCGAGTGGACTCCAGAAGCCGATGCAGCGTTCGCAGAGCTCAAAGCTCTACTCTCCACCCAGCCGGTGCTAGCTGCTCCAATCAGCAAAGAGCCTCTGCTGCTTTACATTGCAGCCACGGGACAAGTTGTCGGTACAGTACTTACGGTCGAGCGGGAAGAGGAAGGGAAGGCCTTCAAAGTTCAACGCCCTTTTTATTATGTGTCTGAAGTTTTGACCCCTTCAAAACAAAGATACCCCCACTACCAGAAGCTGGTATATGGGATTTACATGACCACGAAGAAAGTTGCACATTATTTCTCTGACCACTCCATTACAGTCGTCAGCGACGCCCCGTTATCGGAGATCCTGCATAACAGAGATGCAACTGGTCGAGTGGCCAAGTGGGCGATTGAACTCCTTCCTTTAGACATCAAGTTTGAAGCAAAGAAAGCCATCAAGTCTCAAGCAATCGCGGATTTTATCGCCGAGTGGATTGAACAGCAACTTCCGACTCAAGTTCACTCGGAACACTGGACTATGTTCTTTGATGGATCCAAGATGCTGAATGGCTTGGGCGCGGGGGTAGTTCTGGTCTCCCCCCGAGGAGATAAGCTCAGATACGTTCTCCAGATTCACTTCGACTCCTCCAATAACGAAGCAGAGTATGAAGCACTTTTGTATGGGTTGCGCATGGCCATTTCGCTCGGCGTCCGTCGCCTCATGGTCTATGGCGATTCAGATCTAGTGGTTAATCAAGTGATGAAAGAATGGGACGTCAGGAGTCCGGCAATGACTGGGTACTGCAATGCGGTACGGAAGCTAGAGAAGAAGTTTGAGGGGTTGGAGCTCCACCACATCCCCCGACTGAAAAACCAGGCAGCCGACGACTTGGCAAAGATAGGCTCCAAGAGAGAAGCCATTCCAAGCAACGTGTTCTTGGAACACATTCACTCGCCGTTAGTCCAAGAAGATCCTTTTACAGAAGAAGCCCCGCAGCCGAAAAGTGCCACAGACCCGACTGAAGTTGAAGTGCCTGCAGTAGTCGACCTGATCATGGAAGTTTTGGCAGTCACCCCTGACTGGGCGATACCATACATTGCATATATCCTAAGGAAAGAACTCCCGGAGGACGAGGAGGAGGCTCGACAGATCGTCCGCCGATCTAAGGCCTTCACGGTCATAAGAGGATAGCTGTACAGAGAAAGTGCAACCGGAGTCGGCCAGAAATGCGTGACGCCAGAAGAGGGTCAAATGATCCTCAATGATATCCACTCGGGAACCTGCGGTCACCATGCGTCCTCTCGGACCATTGTGGCTAAGGCATACCGACCTGGATTTTATTGGCCAAGGGCAAATGAGATGGCGAAAGAGATAGTCGACAGGTGCGAGGGCTGCCAGTTCTACTCCAACATGTCACACAAGCCCGCGTCAGCCCTGAAAACCATTCCGCTCGTCTGGCCCTTTGCCGTCTGGGGATTGGACATGGTTGGCCCCTTGAGAACGGGCAGGAGTGGGTTCACTCACGTGCTTGTGGCAGTCGACAAGTTTACCAAATGGATCGAAGCTAAGCCCATAAAGAGCCTTGACGCTGGCACCGCTATCAGTTTCATCAGAGGGTTGACATTCAGATATGGAGTCCCACACAGCATCATCACTGATAATGGGTCAAACTTTGATTCGGACGAATTCAGGGCATTTTGCGCTTCTCAAGGCACACGAGTCGACTACGCCTCAGTCGCTCACCCCCAGTCGAACGGACAGGCTGAAAGGGCAAATGGTCTGATCCTCAAAGGGCTAAAACCCCGGCTGATGCGCGATCTCAAGCACGCGGCAGGTGCTTGGGTCGACGAGCTTCCGTCAGTGCTGTGGGGATTAAGGACCACCCCTAACCGGTCGACCGGAAGGACCCCGTTCTTCCTGGTTTATGGAGCCGAAGCTGTCCTGCCAAGCGATCTCCTTCATAATGCGCCCCGAGTTGAAGTTTACACCAAAGATGAAGCGGAGCAGGCCCGGCAAGACGCAGTCGACCTCTTGGAGGAAGAGAGGGAGATGGCAATGATCAGATCGACCATTTACCAGCAGGACTTGCGTCGATTCCACGCCCGGAACGTGAAAAGTCGAGCCTTTCAAGAAGGAGATTTGGTCCTCCGAGTGGATCAACAGAAACCTCACAAGCTCGCTCCCACTTGGGAAGGCCCCTTCATCATCACCAGAGTCCTCCACAACGGAGCATATCACCTTTACAATGTTGATCGACAGATCGACGAACCTCGAGCTTGGAACGCGGAGCTTCTCCGCCCCTTTTACACTTAAGGCCACTCTCAAACCAGATGTAATAAGAAAAACTCCTGAGGTTCATTTTTATCGGAAATAAGAGTGTTCCAATAATTGTTGTCACTATTGTATGTATCCGAAATCCCCCAATGGGTGACTTAGCTGCGAATCCGATTCGCCTAAGTTTGAAAAATCCTACCGAGTGGAGAGCGAACCTCCCACTCGGGGGCTTAGCTGCAGTTCAGCACTCGCCTAAGTTCTCCACGAAGAGACTTAGCTGCGGTCAGACACTCGCCTAAGTTTAAAAAATCCCACCGAGTGGAGAGCAGATCTCCCACTCGGGGGCTTAACTGCAGTTCAACACTCGCCTAAGTTCTCCACGAAGAGGCTTAGCTGCAGTCAGACACTCGCCTAAGTTTGAAAAATCCTACCGAGTGGAGAGCGAACCTCCCACTCGGGGGCTTAGCTGCAGTCCAGCACTCGCCTAAGTTCTCCACGAAGAGACTTAGCTGCGGTCAGACACTCGCCTAAGTTTAAAAAATCCCACCGAGTGGAGAGCAGACCTCCCACTCGGGGGCTTAGCTGCAGTTCAGCACTCGCCTAAGTTCTCCACGAAGAGACTTAGCTGCGGTCAGACACTCGCCTAAGTTTAAAAAATCCCACCGAGTGGAGAGCAGACCTCCCACTCGGGGGCTTAGCTGCAGTTCAGCACTCGCCTAAGTTCTCCACGAAGAGGCTTAGCTGCAGTCAGACACTCGCCTAAGTTTGAAAAATCCTACCGAGTGGAGAGCGAACCTCCCACTCGGGGGCTTAGCTGCAGTCCAGTACTCGCCTAAGTTCTCCATGAAGAGGCTTAGCTGCAGTCAGACACTCGCCTAAGTTTGAAAAATCCTACCGAGTGGAGAGCAAACCTCCCACTCGGGGGCTTAGCTGCAGTTCAGCACTCGCCTAAGTTCTCCACGAAGAGACTTAGCTGCGGTCAGACACTCTCCTAAGTTTAAAAAATCCCACCGAGTGGAGAGCAAACCTCCCACTCGGGGGCTTAGCTGCAGTCCAGAACTCGCCTAAGTTCTCCACGAAGAGGCTTAGCTGCAGTCAGACACTCGGCTAAGTTTGAAAAATCCTACCGAGTGGAGAGCGAACCTCCCACTCGGGGGCTTAGCTGCAGTCCAGTACTCGCCTAAGTTCTCCACGAAGAGGCTTAGCTGCAGTCAGACACTCGCCTAAGTTTGAAAAATCCTACCGAGTGGAGAGCGAACCTCCCACTCGGGGACTTAGCTGCAGTCCAGTACTCGCCTAAGTTCTCCACGAAGAGACTTAGCTGCGGTCAGACACTCGCCGAAGTTTGAAACCCGCCTTCTCCTGAAGAGCTCCGCCACAAATACAATGTGAGCTCCGCCACAAGTACAATGTACGACAACAGGGTGTGTGTCGACTGCCACCTTTTCCCGAGAGCTCCGCCACAAATACAATGTACAACGACGGGGTGGGGGTCGGCCATCAAGCCCCTCACGACAGTTCCAGACCACGAAGACATTCAGCAAAAATTAAGTTCGGATAAAGCTTAAAAGGCCCTGGGCCCCGAATCAAAGTACTCGAGCCCTCAGCTCGGCAGAATTTAAACGATTACAAGTCCACTCGGCATTCCGAGGCTAATTTAAGGGAAGGCATAAAAGTTTTCTCACTCCTCAAGAGGAGGGCTGGCAGGAGCGACGAACTCATCCAGGTCGATTCCGTCCGCAATGCGAGTGGCAGCAGCAATGAAGGTCTCCATGAAGTCCTGGAAGCTGTGCCTCTTGGTATTGGCAACTTGGATGGCGGCCAGTTTTTCTTCTCGCGCCTCCTTGCAGTGAACGCGGACTAAGGAGAGAGCCACGTCAGCGCCGCACCGGGCAGAGGACTTCTTCCACTCCTGCACTCGATGTGGGATTTTGTCAAGTCGAGCCATAAGAGACTCGAGATCGTTCTGGAGCGCGGATTCTGGCCAAAGTGTCGAGTCGATCCGCGACACGGCAACCTTCAGTCGAGCCAAGTAATCCACGGCGCCGTCGATTCGAGATTCCAGTCGGAGCAAGTTCATGGCAGTATCGTCTTTCACCGGAGAATTGATTGGGTCAAGACCCGTTTCGATCCGCCCGGTCTCCTCTTCGAAGTTCTGATAGAATTCTGCACACAAGACCTAAAGATAAGCCAACGATCACAAGATTGAGTCGACACAAAAGTACAAAACAGTCAAAATTAGACGTGCACCTTCAAGTTTGATGTACAGCCTCTTGGCAAGGCTCCTCAGGAAGCTCTCCAGGTCGTCCCTCCTACGGGCGATGCCTTCCATCTCCTCGCCCAAGAGGAGGTTCTTCTTCTTCCAACTGGCAGTCAGCTTGTTGGCATCAGTCAGAGCGGTCTGCAACCTAGTGTTCTCTTTTTCCAACTGGTCGACCGAAGCCAGCTTCTGTTCGGCCAGAGCCATCTTGTCGTCAGCCGCCTTGCGGGCAACAACCAGGTCCTGGTCCTTCCTCGCCAAAGCTCTTTCCAATTCTCCTGCAAAGAAACGGCGATCGAATCGGAAACAGCAAAGGAATGCCCAAGCCTGAAAACAAAATCAGTCGACAAAGTCGCTTTACCTGCGGCACCCTCCCTGACCTTCTGCAACTCCGTCCTGGCCAGCTCTAGATCAAGGTCCAGTTGAATCTTCTGCTTCTCCAATTCAGCATAACGAGCGACAAGTTCGCAGGATCTCTGCAAAAGGAAAAACCAAC
Organism: Triticum monococcum; assembly: GCA_034509565.1. Classification (NCBI taxonomy): domain Eukaryota; kingdom Viridiplantae; phylum Streptophyta; class Magnoliopsida; order Poales; family Poaceae; genus Triticum; species Triticum monococcum. Next base: position 303,321,393 of record CM067845.1, on the reverse strand, counting down.
CGACAGACGTTCGAGATAAGTTGCTTCCGAGTAACTAAGGAACAATGGTGACGTTTCTAAGACCACAGCCGAATCAAAAACATTCGACCGTAGTCTCGGGGACTACACCCAGTGGGTGCACTCAACGTGCCCCCACTGGTTCGACCAAAAAAAAAACAACTGCCCACAGTCGACAGGACACAGACCACTTGACCTAGCAGACCAAACCGAGTGAAGAAGTACAGATTCACAAACACAATATACAGACTATAGTCGACTGCCAGCAGTCCACCGTAGTCTCGGGGACTACACCCAGTGGGTGCACTCAGCGTGCCCCCACTGGTTCGACCAAAGAGAAAACACACCCAGTGGGTGTACAAGTATAGATACAAAGATCTTCAAAAAAGGAAAAGAAAGAGAGAGAAAGACTCTTCAAACAAACAAGTATCGAGTCAACTGACCTGGACGTTACTCTGAAGCGCCGAACTCGCATCGTAAGCCGCCTGGCTGGCCTCCCGAGCCTTCTTCACCTGCTCCATCATGACCCCTGCTTGGTGTATGGCCTCCTTCGCGGCGGCCACTTCAGGAGCAGGGTACGCGACAAAGAGTGAAGTCGGGTTGGCAGTCGACGCCGAGGGCTGCACACTCGACAGAGGATTAGCAGTCGGATTGACAGTCGACGCCGAGGGTTGCACACTCGACAGGGGATTGGCGAAGGACACAGAAGCCCGAGGGGCGTCGCCGCCTTCCCGAGCTGCGGCCTCAGGCGCCGGAGCAGGCTGGGGAGCCCTGTCAGTCGACGGCCTCTTGGTCCTCCCTATCCTCAGCGTCTCGTTGTCATCGTCATCCGGGAGGTCGATAACATGAGGAGGAGCTGCAGGAAGAACTTTCAATCGACCAGAATTGCAAGAAACGGCCAAGCCAACTCAAAAATAAAACGTCAACGATCGTACCAGGGTTGGAGGTTGCAGCGTGCCCCATCTCTTGGTCGTCGTCCTTGGCTGAGACCTCAGAGGTAGCAGCACTACAAATTTCGAAGAATCAGCCAGTTCAGCATAACGAGTCGACTGAGGATCTGTCCTCCGATCGGCGAAAAAAGACAAGGCTTGTTACCCGGAGATGACAGGGACAGTTATCTTCATCTTCGGCAGGGTCTTGGGCGGCTTGGACTGCGTCGTGCGTGGTTGCTTGGGAACCTTCCCAGTCGGTGTTGGAGAAGAGGTCCGAGGGCGTTTCGACGATGGCCCGGAGGGGGCAGTCGCCTGACCACGTCCCTGCGCCGGGTCGTGTGCGAGCTTGGATCGCCTTTCTGGGCGGGAGGGTTCGGCCTCCTCCTCCTCCTCCTCGCTGGAGAAGATGTCATCGCCTCCCTCTCCCTCGCCGTCTGACTCCCACTCGCCCTGGTCGTCCCCTCTCTCACCTCCGCTCCCTTCTCCTTCCTCAGTCGACCCCTGTGCCCCGTTGGGCGTCGAATACATCTCAGTAGTCACCTGAAAGACAGCAGGCAAAATGGAAAGTCAGTCGACTCGCTCAAAAGAAGACCAATGCAGAAAGCAAGATTTCAGTCGGAAACATAAAGACACACCTGGTCGACCTCATATGAGCTGTCGAGTGGAACGACCCTCCTAGCTCCCCGGGGGTTGTCTTTGTTCCCTGTAATGCTTGACATCCACCCCTCCAACATCTCGTCGGTGACCTCCTCTGGGTGGACCCGAGTGGAGTCCTCGAGGCCGGAGTACAACCACATCGGGTGATCCCGAGCCTGGAGTGGTTGGATTCTCCTCCCGAGGAAGACTTCGAGCAGGTCCATCCCCGTTACGCCCTCACGGACAAGTTCGACCACTCGACCCGCCAGTATCTTGACCCGGGCCTTTTCTTCGGGCGTCACCTTCAGAGAAGCCGGCTTCTCGGCTCGGTCGAGGGTGAAGGGTGGAAGTCCAGTCGACTGCCCTGGGGTCACTTGATCCTGGCAGTAGAACCAAGTCGCCTGCCATCCTCGAACTGACTCCGGGAAGGTGATGGAGGGAAAACAACTTTTCCCCCTTGTCTGGATCGCCAAGCCCCCGCACAGCTGGATCACCTGTGTCCTCTCGTCACTCGACTTAGCCTTCTTCACCGACTGAGAGCGAACGGTGAAGATATGCTTGAAAAGTCCCCAGTGTGGGCGGCACCCAAGGAACGCCTCACACATAGAAATAAAAGCGGCAAGATAGACTATGGAGTTCGGAGTGAAGTGATAGAGCTGCGCCCCGAAGAAGTTCAGGAAATTGCGGAAAAAAGAGTGGGGCGGCAGAGAGAAACCACGGTCAATATGAGTCGCCAGGAGGACGCGCTCACCGTCGCGTGGCTGGGGCTCGATCTCTCCCCCTGGAAGACGCGCCGCCTTGTGGAGGATGACTCCTCCCTCGACCATGTCGTCGAGGTCCTCCTGACGAAGCACCGAGGGCATCCAGTCGCACTGGATCCACCCCTTGGGCAGGGCCGTCCGAGAGGAAGAGCCCCCGCGCGCGGACTTCTTCCCCTTCCCCGTCACCGCCGCCTTCTTCACGCGCTCCAGGGCGGTCGTCTTGCCCTTCACCATCGTCACCGGCGAGGTCTCAGGCTGGTTTTGTGGTGGCGGGGCGAGAGCGAAGGAAGCGGAGGAGGCGACGGAGAGACAGAGAGAAGAGTAGAAGAGATGAGCACGCGTACTGAAGAGAGGCTCTGGGCCAACTATTTATAAGGGGCCACTCCCGAGTGGCTGGTAGGTAGGCCCGAGCTATCCAGTCAAATCCCGTGGCAGGCGCGCGCACTGTACGTGGCGAAAAAGGCGGCGCGGGGATCGAGGAGCCTTCGCACTATCGCTCCCGATTACTGCGGCCGCCCCCGTCCCGCGCGCTTCCCAAAAAATCCGAATCCCGCGATCTCCGCCGGATGCAGAACAACTTGACGAAACGGAAATCCCGCGCACGCCGGCGCTCGATGACCCGCAGGTAAAGAAATCCATTCGACGAAAGACCTGGAACGGATCAAGGCGACTGAAAGAGGTTAATGACGTCACCCATGACAGTCGACCCAGAACGAAGCACCCGTAATAACCCGAAGGGTCGGTTGGAAAGGTCCCTAACCCCTTTTCTCACTCCAGCCTCGATCCGTTCGGGGGCTAATGATGAAGTCATGTACCTACGGTAGGGACACGGACCCGTCCTAAGAGCCCTGCCATAGGACATCCTTAGAGGAAGTCACCTTTCAAATTACTTGAAGATATCCCACTCGACGGATTGAAGACACTCGACTAAGAAGCTGTCACTCGACCAAGAAGCCAACCACTCGACTGCTAGGGGACCTCAAGTCACTCCGCATGCAAACGGTCGGCTATTAAGTAGTCTTTATGATTATTATGACACTTTATTAGGGACGTTATCAGTAACGCCCACCTTAAATGTACCTTAAACCCTGCATTACTGAGGGCAGGAGAGGGCTGGCGAACTCTATATAAGCCACCCCCCTCCTCAGTATCAAGGGTTCGCACCCCTGTCATCTTACTCACGCATAATCCAATCGACCGCCTCCGGGCACCGAGACGTAGGGCTGTTACTTCCTCAGAGAAGGGCCTGAACTCGTAAACCTTGCGTACTTACAACTTCCAAATAGCTAAGGTCTAGCCTCTTCATACATACCCCCCTACCTCACTGTCAGACTTAGAACCACGACAGGTGCAAACTTCGCCAGTGCATCCAAATCCCGTGATATGATACGCTCTATCACACATAAACCTCCTTATATCTTCCTCAAAACAGCCACCATACCTACCTATTATGGCATTTCCATAGCCATTCCGAGATATATTGCCATGCAACTTTCCACCGTTCTGTTTATTATGACACGTTTCATCATTGTCATATTGCCTTGCATGACCATGTAGTTGACATCGTATTTGTGGCAAAGCCACCATGCATAGTTTTTCATACATGTCACTCTTGATTCATTGCCCATCCCGGTACACTGTCGGAGGCATTCATATAGAGTCATATTTTGTTCTAGTATCGACTTGTGATCATTGAGTTGTAAATAAATAGAAGTGTGATGATCATCATTAATAGAGCATTGTCCCCAAAAAAAAGAGAAATGCCAAATAAAAAAAGGAAAGGCCAAAAAAGGAAAGGCCAAATAAAAAAAGTGGCCAATAAAAAAAGAAAAGAAAAGATAAAAGGGACAATGCTACTATCCTTTTTCCACACTTGTGCTTCAAAGTAGCACCATGATCTTCATGATAGAGAGTCTCCTATGTTGTAACATTCATATACTAGTGGGAATCTTTCATTATAGAACTTGGCTTGTATATTCCAACGATGGGCTTCCTCAAATGCCCTAGGTCTTCGTGAGCAAGCAAGTTGGATGCATTGCCACTTAGTTTCTTTTTGATGAGCTTTCATACATTTATAGCTTTAGTGCATCCGTTGCATGGCAATCCCTACTCCTCGCATTGACATCAATTGATGGTCATCTGCATAGCCCGTTGATTAGCCGCATCGATGTGAGAATTTCTCCATTTTTGTCTTCTCCACACAACCCCCATCAACATATTATATTCCACCCATAGTGCTATGTCCATGGCTCACGCTCATGTATTGCGTGAAAGTTGAAAAGGTTTGAGAATACTAAAGTATGAAACAATTGCTTGGCTTGTCATCGGGGTTGTGCATGATGGGAGCATTTCGTGTGATGAAAATGAAGCATAGCCAAACTATATGATTTTGTAGGGATGAGCTTTCTTTGGCCATGTTATTTTGAGAAGACATAATTGCTTAGTTAGTATGCTTGAAGTGTTATTATTTTTATGTCAATATTAAACTTTTGTCCTGAATCTTATGGATCTGAATATTCATGCCACCATAAAGAGAATTATATGGATAAATATGTTAGGTAGCATTCCACATCAAAAATTCTATTTTTATCATTTACCTACTCGAGGACAAGCATGAATTAAGCTTGGGGATGCTTGATACGTCTCCAATGTATCTATAATTTTTGATTGTTCCATGCTATTATATTATCAACCTTGGATGTTTTATATGCCTTTATATGCTATTTTATATGATTTTTGGGACTAACCTATTAACCTAGAGCCTAGTGCCAGTTTCTGTTTTTTCCTTGTATTTGAGTATCGCAGAAAAGGAAAACCAAATAGAGTCCAATTGACCTGAAATTTCACGGAGATCATTTTTGGACCAGAAGAAGCCCACGGAGTACCAGAGATGGGCTAGAAGAGTCCCGAGGCCAACACGAGGGTGGGGGCACGCCCTACCCCCCTGGGCGTGCCCCCCTACCTCGTGACCGCCTCAGAGACCCCCCTGACTTGTTCCCGACGCCAAAACCTCTTATATATACCCAAACTTCCAAAACATAACCTAGATCGGTAGTTCCACCATCGCAAGCCTCTGTAGCCACCGAAAACCAATCTAGACCATTCCGGCACCCTGCCGGAGGGGGGAATCCCTCTCCGGTGGCCATCTTCATCATCCCGGCGCTCTCCATGATGAGGAGGGAATAGTTCACCCTTGGGGCTGGGGGTATGTACCAGTAGCTATGTGTTTGATCTCTCTCTCTCTCTCTCGTGTTCTTGATTTGGCATGATCTTGATGTATCGCTGATACATCTCCAACGTATCTATAATTTATGAAGTATTCATGCTATTATATTATTAGTTTTGGATGTTTATGGGCTTTACTAAACACTTATATATTATTTTTGGGACTAACCTATTAACCGGAGGCCCAACCCAAATTGTTGTTTTCTTGCCTATTTCAGTGTTTCGAAGAAAAGGAATAGCAAACGAAGTCCAAACGGAATGAAACCTTCGGGGGACTTATTTTTGGAGTGGAAGCAATCCAGGAGACTTGGAGTAGACATCAGGGAAGCTTCGAGGAAGCCACGAGGCAGGGAGGCGCGCCCTACCCCCCGAGGCGTGCCCCCACCCTCGTGGGCCCCTCGTGGCTCCTCTGACCGACTTATTTCTCGTATATATGTCCATATACCCTAAAACATCTGAGAGCAGAAAAGATTGGGAGTTCCACCGCCAGAAGCCTCCATAGCAATCGAAAACCAATCTAGACCCGTTCCGGCACCCTGCCAGAGGGGGGATTCCCTCTCTAGCAGCCATCTTCATCATCCCGGCTCTCTCCATGACAAGGAGGGAGTAGTCCACCATCGGGGCTAAGGGTATGTACCAGTAGCTATGTGCTTGATCTCTCTCTCTCGTGTTCTTGAGGTAGTACGATCTTGATCTATCGCGAGCTTTGCTATTATAGTTGGAGCTTATGATGTTTCTCCCCCTCTACTCTCTTATAATGGATTGAGTTTTCCCTTTAAAGTTATCTTATCGGATTGAGTCTTTAAGGATTTGAGAACACTTGATGTATGTCTTGCATGTGCTTATCTGTGGTGACAATGGGATATCACGTGATTTACTTGATGTATGTTTTGGTGATCAACTTGCGAGTTCCGTGACCTCGTGAACTTAGGCATAGGGTTGGCACACGTTTTCGTCTTGACTCTCCGATAGAAACTTTGGGGCACTCTTTGAAGTTCTTTGTGATGGTTGAATAGATGAATATGAGATTGTGTGATGCATATCGTATAATCATACCCACGGATACTTGAGGTGACATTGGAGTATCTAGGTGACATTAGGGTTTTCGTTGATTTGTGTCTTAAGGTATTATTCTAGTACGAACTCTATGATAGATTGAACGGAAATAATAGCTTCATTTTATTTTACTACGGACTCTTGAATAGATCGATCAGAAAGGTTAACTTTGAGGTGGTTTTGTACCCTACAATAATCTCTTCGTTTGTTCTCCGCTATTAGTGACTTTGGAGTGACTCTTTGTTGCATGTTGAGGGATAGTTATATGATCTAATTATGTTATTATTCTTGAGAGAAATTGCACTAGTGAAAGTATGGACCCTAGGCCTTGTTTCAAAGCATTGCAATAGCGTTTTTGCTCACTTTTATCATTAGTTACCTTGCTGTTTTTATATTTTCAGATTACAAAAACATATATCTGCCATCCATATTGCACTTGTATCACCATCTCTTCGCCGAACTAGTGCACCTATAGAATTTACCATTGTATTGGGTGTGTTGGGGACACAAGAGACTCTTTGTTATTTGGTTGCAGGGTTGTTTGAGAGAGACCATCTTCATCCTACGCCTCCCACGAATTGATAAACCTTAGGTCATCCACTTGAGGGAAATTTGCTGCTGTCCTACAAACCTCTGCACTTGGGGGCCCAACAACGTCTACAAGAAGAAGGTTGTGTAGTAGACATCAAGCTCTTTTCTGGCACCGTTGCCGGGGAGGTTAGTGCTGGAAGGTATATCTTTAGATCTTGCAATCGAATCTTTTAGTTTCTTGTTTTATCAGGAGTTTAGTTTATAAAAGAAAACTACAAAAATGGAATTGAGGGTGCCTCATATGCTTCATCTTTTTAATATCTTTCTTGAGAATTAGGATTCCGATAATTGTGATCAATTGCTAGAGGAAGAATGCATTAGAATGTTTGGCACTAAATCTTTGAATGATGAGCATGATTGCAATGTTGTTAGTATGAACTCTTTGAATATCCATAGTACTAATGATGATTGCACTAGTCATGATGAAAATATCTCTTATAAGCATGTCAATTTTTGTGGAGTGCATAGAGTTTGCAAGTACACACCAAATAGGGAAGATAGATTTTGCAAGAGGCATAAGTATTTGGAAACTAAATGGTTGCAAGAAAGGCTAGATGTTTGTGCTGCAAATGTAAACTTTCTTAGCCGTACTTGTGAACTTTGCAATGAACATGGTCATTTAAGTCTCCAATGCAAATTGTTTCATGATCGAATCGTGTCCAAGAATTGTGATGACTTGATTTCCCTTGCATATCATAATGAACTTAGTTTGATTTTGGGTTATGAAGAAATGAAACATATAACTAAGGATCTTCTAGAATTTGTCCTTGATAAAGTTCTTGATTTTGATGTACAAGAAATTTTTATGTATTATGCGGTGAATTGCATTGAAAATCCTTATATTGACAATTACATAGAGACAAGAAAACAAATAGAAGATGAAGAGAATACTAATGCAAGGGAAGAGACTTCCCAGTATCCTGCTATTATTTATTATGATGAATCAGGTAACGAGGAGGAGCCTTCTATGCAACCAATCTCATTAATAAGGAGCTCAAAAAAGAGGATTAAACCCACACATGATGTGAAGAAGAAAAATAAAAGAGGTAGAAGCAAAGGTAAAAATGTATCCCGCCCAAATGATGTTGCTCCTATTACTCATTGTGATGATGATAATTGTTATACTATTGGTGCTATCCATACTATCAATGATGAGAGTGATTATGCTTATCATATGAAAAGGCCCAAGCTTGGGGATGCTATGTTTGATGAGAATGACATGCTTGAGAATGTATTTGCTGCAATTAATGTCTGTTCCAAGCTTGGGGATGCTATGATTTATGAAGATGATATTTTTAACCTTCCAAGTTTTGATATTCAAATTTATTATGATGATAGCATGTGTGACGCCCCCGATTTAATCGTACACTAATCATACACGCAAACGTGTACGATCAAGATCAGGGACCCACGGGAAGATATCACAACACAACTCTACAAATAAAATAAGTCATACAAGCATCATATTACAAGCCAGGGGCCTCGAGGGCTCGAATACAAGAGCTCGATCATAGACAAGTTAGCGGAAGCAACAATATCTGAGTACAGACATAAGTTAAACAAGTTGCCATAAGATGGCTAGCACAAACTGGGATACAGATCGAAAGAGGCGCAGGCCTCCTGCCTGGGATCCTCCTAACTACTCCTGGTCATCGTCAGCGGGCAGCACGTAGTAGTAGGCACCTCCGGTGTAGTAGGAGTCATTGTCGACGGTGGCGTCTAGCTCTTGGGCTCCAACATCTGGTTGTGACAACCAGGTAGAAGGGATAGAGGGAAAAGAAGGAGAAAGCAACCGTGAGTACTCATCCAAAGTACTCGCAAGCAAGGAGCTACACTACATATGTATGCATTGGCAACAACTGGAATAAGGCTATTATATGTGGACTGGACTGCAGAAAGCCGGAATAAGAGGGGGATAGCTAGTCCTTTCGAAGACTACGCTTCTGGCAGCCTCCGTCTTGCAGCATGTAGAAGAGAGTAGACTGAAGTCCTCCAAGTAGCATCGCATAGCATAATCCTAACCGATGATCCTCCCCTCGTCGCCCTGTGAGAGAGCGATCACCGGTTGTATCTGGTACTTGGAAGGGTGTGTTTTATTAAGTATCCGGTTCTAGTTGTCATAAGGTCAAGATACAACTCCAGGTCGTCCTTTTACCGAGGGACACGGCTATTCAAATAGATAAACTTCCCTGCAGGGGTGCACCACATACCCCAACACGCTCGATCCCATTTGGCCGGACACACTTTTCTGGGTCATGCCCGGCCTCGGAAGATCAACACATCGCAGCCCTACCTAGGCCCAACAGAGAGGTCAGCACGCCGGTCTAAATCCTATGGCGCAGGGCTCTGGGGCCATCGCCCTTTGCACACCTGCACGTTGTGAACGCGGCCGGAAGCAGAACTAGCCCCCTGAATACAAGAGCAGGCTTACGGTCCAATCCGGCGCGCGCCACTCAGTCGCTGACGTCATGAAGGCTTCGGCTGATACCACGACGCCGGGATACCCATAACTACTCCCGCGTAGATGGTTAGTGCGTATAGACCAAATGGCCAGACTCAGATCAAATACCCAGATCTCGTTAAGCGTGTTAAGTATCCGCGAACGCCGAACAGGGCCAGGCCACCTCTCTCCTAGGTGGTCTCAACCTGCCCTGTCGCTCCGCCACAAAGTAACAGTCGGGGGCCATCGGGAACCCAGGCCCACCACTACCTGGGTGGAACCACCTGCCCCTTCAGCCCCCAACTCCGAACAGTACCACAGGTAATGTAACTGCGTAAAGTATATAGTATATGCCCGTGATCATCTCCCGCAGTGATCACGGCCCAGTAGTATAGCATGGCAGACGGACAAGAATGTAGGGCCACTGATGGAACACTAGCATCCTATACTAGGCATGTAGGATTGCAGGTAAAGGTAACAACAGTAATAACAAGGACAAGCTATGCATCAGGATAGGAATAACGGAAAGTAGTATCATGCTATACTACTCTAATGCAAGCAGTATAGAAGAGAGTAGGCGATATCTGGTGATCAAGGGGGGGGGGGGCTTGCCTGGTTGCTCTGGCAAGAGAGAGGGGTCGTCGTCGACGTAGTCGATCACAGGGGCAGCATCAGTCGCGGGGTCTACCGAAGAGAAGAGGGGGAAGAAACAGTAAATATAAAGCAAACATAGCATCACAAAGCATAACGTGGCAATATGCTGTGTCGGGTGTGACCTAACGTATGGCTAAACGATAAAGGTGAAGGGGGAATTCAACCGGGAATGTTTTCCCGGTTCCGGACCTATGTTAGACAGATGACCGGAGGGGAATGTCCCATGTTCAGCATGCTAGAGGCATGTGACAGATGAACGGACCGCGTATTCGGATTCGTTGGATTTTTCTGAGCAACTTTCATATAGAAAACATTTTCATCCGAGTTACGGATTAATTTCTATTAATTTACAAAGATTAAACCATTTTCTGGATTTATGTATTTACAGAAAAGATATATGACGTCAGCATGATGTCACAGTGACATCAGCAGGTCAACAGACGGCTGACCGGGTCAAACCTAACATGGGGGTCCAGTGGGACCCACTTGTTAGCCTCTGTTATTTTAACAGTGGAATAAAACTAATTTAGCAGAGATAGTTAAAGGTGTGGGCCCCAGTGTCAGTGCCTGATTAGAGTTTAACTAATTAGATTTTAATTTGAAACGTGACTAATTAGCCTAACCACTGGGGGACCCACACGTCAGCGAGAGGGATGAACAGGGCCCCGCGTTGACTTGGGTCAACGCGGTCAAAAGGGCGCAGGGGGGGCCACTCGTCAGCGACAGTGGGTGGGTCCCACGCGGCGCCAGCTCAGCGGGGCCGGCGACTCACCGGCGGGGACGCCAGAACGCGGCGGAGGCCACAGGAGGTGATCGGATTTCTTCTACAGACGGCCGTTTCGAGCGCGGCCGGGCCCGTTCGAACGAGCAGACGACAACGAGTCGAACTGTGGTGGTGGCGGGGTCGGACTCGACCGGAATCATCGCCGACGTCGAGCAAGGCGGCGGTGGCTTTCGGGCGTGTATGGAAACGGCGCTAGAGAGGGCGGTTGCACGAAGTAGAGGGCGTCACGGGTCCCTACGGCGTCGAGGAGCACGACGGAGAACTCGATCGAGCTCAACGTCGACCGAGACGATGGCGACGAACGGCGCGGCGGCGGTTCGGGCATGAATAAGAACGACGATTGCGAGCGCGGCGAGAGAGGAGAAAGAGAGGGGTTCGGTGCGGCAGCTTACGATGCGGCTCACGGTGGCCTTTGGATGCTTAGGAGCGCAGCGGGTCGACGGAGTTGGCGACGGACAGAGCGGAGGAGCTCCGGCGATCCACATCGGTCGTCGGCTCGATCCGGGCGATGTAGTGGCCTCCGGCTTGGACGCGAGGCCGGGGGAGAGGGCGAAGATGCCGACGGTGCTGGTGGACAGGTCAGGAGGACGAGACGACTCCGGTGGCTGCGTTAACGACGGAGGATGGCCGCGGGCGCGCTCGGGTCAGTACGCGGAGAGTGAGTGAGGAAGGGAGAAGGGGGAAAAGGTGAGGCGTCCAGGGGGAGTGGATGTGGCGGTAGGTGAGGGGGAGGGCTCGAGGCGTCGCCCTTATCCTCTCCGCGGCGCCTGTAGCGGCGTGGCCGGCGAGGTGGTTCGGCAGCGACGTGCGCGCGCGGTCGCCCGCACAGTGGGGGAGGGGGAAGACGACAGGGGGAGTGGGCCGGCCTGCTGGGCTGCCAGGTGGGCTGAGGCCCATGAGGGGGCGCGGTGGCCAGCTGGGCCAGTCAGCCCAGTTCAGGGGGGCTTTTCCCTTTCTTTCTTTTTGTTCTGTTTACTTTTCTTTTTTTATTTTTATTTTTCTATTCTGTTTTATTTTAGATACACATTATTTTTAGTTTAAAAAAATGATAACAACTCTTAAATTAATGTCTGAGAACCACCCACCGCCATAAATGTTTTACCCCGAAATAAATTAGTTTAGAATTTTATTAATTGAAAAAGGTATTCACTTAATTGTTTTTGTTGCTGTTTTAATCACTTTAGAGTAACTAATTATTTTATAAAAATGTTATTTCTCCACCAATACTATCTATGATTTATTTGTCACAATAAGAACATTTTAGTTTTGAGTATCGAAAACTTTTATTGTTTGACTTGATTTTAAATTTGAATTCGAACCGTTTTTGAAGCATCGCGAGATTAATAACAGTAACCGAGGTGACGTGGCATCATTAGCGTGGAATTACTGTAGCCTAATTATCCGGGCGTCACAATTCTCCTCCACTACAAGAAATCTCGTCCCGAGATTTAAGAGGGATGTAAAGGGGGAAGGTTCGGGTTACGAAATTCTAGGGAGTGTTCTTGGTCTTGGTTGTTCTTCTAGAAGAGGTTGATCCATTACATTGATGCTTCATTTCTCTGCTTCGGGTAATCATGAGAAAGTCAGCATCCTTTTTCCCGGAACTCCATCGTACTTACGAAAGAATAAAGGGTAGGCATTCTGGGAGAACGGCCGTCGGCAAGGTTGACTATCGGGTCGACAACATCGAGGAAGGTGGCGGAAAGTAACTCTCGAATCGAATCTTAAGAAATTATCGAGAGCAAAGTAAGGAGGTAAACCGGGAAGTCTCGAGCGGGCAGGCAACCGTTCGATGTATGTTATAGGGCGTGAATGGGTCAAAACAACGGGAATAAGTATTGTGTCCGATATCAGAACTGAAGGTGGCTCGTGAATTACATGCGAGGCCACGTGCGAGGAACAACCTTGGGAACAGGGGGTGTACATGGGAGTCAGGTTTCGATCCTGTGGAACTGTGGGTTATGGGCCCACCATGTGGTCGAAAGTAGGAAGGGGGATAATGTCTCTCATGATCATGTAAGCAGACATGTCAGAGGATAGCCTGTCAGTTATGTCGGCAACAACAACGGTACCAAGGGCGAGGGACGAAGAGAACCATTTTCCTGCTCGTTGAACGAGGCGGACCAATAGGCAAAGTTCTCGTCCATCGGCGGTTACCGGAATGTCATCAACAATAGTAACAGGGTCTTGCTGACAGAACTGTACAACGAGGGGTTTACATAAGTAGGAGAATATTACTGCTTAGATCATATAGATCACAAGAAAGGTTAAACAGCCCAATGGAAAGGAAAATGTGATCATCATATTAAACAACAATGGAGAGGAGCACATATTTCAGGGGTATAACCTTCCCAAGGACAAGCAGAGCATGACATCCATGACAGGATATAATGTAGAAAACCCTTTAGGTAAGGGGAGAAAAATTTCATGATATTATCCATACAACGGTGTTTGGATAGTTGAGCAAGAAACAATTAGCATTGGGCTTCAAATGTTCCTTTGAAGAACGGAGTACCATAGACGTGCTTCGAGATAGCATTGACATGGTCAATAGGTGAAAATCAGACTTTGGAAACAAAAAGTATCCATCAGGAACAACTTGTAGAATAGGTCTTACCATTTTTCATGGAAGAATAGATAACCTTGCTAAAAAGGAAAACTATAACATTAGGTCCTCCGACCAGGTGGGCTAGGCATGATATCACCTTACTGGGTTATATTGATACCAATGTTATAACTCTTGGAAATATGTCCCAACCATCATATATGACCGAGATTCAGATCCGATTGGTGTCAGGATACATCAGACATCAGGATGCCTGAGAAGAGAAGGTGCAACACAATTTGACGAGATGACACTGTGAGAATCTTGGAAATGATCTATGGAAGCGAGTTCCGAAGCAAGAGTTCATCATTAAACCAAGGAGAGGACGAGGGGTGGCTGATGAACTAAACGGCAATTCATCGAGATTTCCAAAGGATTGATTTCCACAATTATGTGAACAAGGAAATATCATTTGTCAGTTCAAATGATATAATGATGTATGCTCAAGGAAAAACATACACAATTATACATTAGTTGAAAAGTGTGCCCAAAATATGGCCTTAGGTAGCATGATCAAATGTTAGAATGGTGATTCAGTGATCAATAGTCTAAGAATGAATTATCGATCATTAATATCGAAGCATTAGGGTTGCTAGAAGTGCAGAATCACAGCAGTTCCGTTCACTGCATCCCGGTTAGAATCAACACGGGGACCAAGAAACAAAGGGATACGGCGATAAGTATCACCGTATCAAGAATTTGTTATGAGGTGGAGCAAGTCTCACAACATCCTTGACATAAAAGATAGTAATACTTCAAGGTAGAGAAGAACAATTGCTGGATAGCAAGGATCTCAAGGTATAACACAAAACACGAATAAGTTTGTGTTGAACGGAAGGCAATAAAGTGGTCGGTGATAACACAAACCATTGAGGGGCGAGGATGGTATTTCTCATCAAGAATTCGATATATATCTTGGAAGAGCTCAGGATGTTGATGATGACCACGACACATTTGTCGAGAAATTTCATGAAGATGTAATCGGTTGGCGATGACATCAAGTCAAATGATGATGCAGCGAAAGTCAAATAATACCTGAAGAAGAACTCATAAGAAGTTATGCAGTTCCGTGATAATCTCGAGATACCAGAGGGGGGTAATACTCGATGACAGGTCAAAGTAGAGGTTGGCCTGGGGTATTGCTCTACAAAAGACAAGCGCTTAAACTTGCACGCGAAATGGTATTTAAAGGAGAACATGGTCGAAACCACGATTGCAAAAGGTCAGATCCTAGATATAAGATGAACTTATACCAAAGGAATAATTTAATTTAAGAGAAGCTTTAACGATAAGTTCTACATCGTGTCCATGGGCATGAACAAAAGTTCAAGGTCGACTCCCACTTCTCCAATGCATAACCTTTCATTCACTTCTCACTTTCGAAGAAGTTGTAGTGTTTGAAATTTTATCTGGCAAAATACCAGAGGTGTATGACTCGTGAAAGCTTTCGAGTTCACATAGTTTAGAGAAGGCATATGTTCAACCCATAGGGGCTTCTTAGAAATATATACCACAAGTTTCAGGAATAAATAACACCAGCTCGATAGTAGAGCATGTTTGAGAAAGCAGAGGATACAATTTACCAAAGGTATTATGTATCCGAGGAAAGGCTCACAAACTTATTGAATATGAAGGACGCTGTCGGATAAAATCCAGCAAATGATCTGGTGGTCCTCAAGGGATCTGGTGTGAGCATCGGTACTCAATCAGAGGGAGAAACAATGCAAGGAGATCCGACTTTAGAAACAACTGACTAATTCAAGGCTCAAATGCAAAGGAATTATCAATTCCAAGACAAGGGATCAGAAGCAATGCTCTGATCAGGGATGGATAAGTTGAATAGCCTTAAGGGTACAATCGACAGCAATTTGATCGGTCGAGATCCATCTCATGTTTTAAAATAACGTCTGAGCCGGAAAGATAATTTAAAAGGATCAACTGATGATTGCGTGCATTCGCACTCAAGTTGAATCTATAGGATCAAAAGACGATGCCTAAGGATACTAACGAATATCGCCAGACATATGGAAAGCATCCATAATGCAAGTAGGCAAGTATTGCAGAGCAATAAGCTACTAAGGAATTTTGGAGGATCGAATAGTATTTCGAAGACCATTGTGAAACACATGAACAACTGGGGATGAGTGGATACTCGACAAGTGCGAGGATTTAATTGAAGGGGTATTCATGTGGCAAGGAACTGCTAGGCAGTAGGCACAAAGTATTCTTGGAACAATAGAGAAGACTCCGGGGTATCTTGTAATAACAAGATCAATGGGGGATGATCGTGTGAATGGCAAGTGTAAGTAGCTATCCATAAGGATTTATCGGTGGTCGGGAATAGCAAAAGTGATGGGCACAAAGTCTCGAGAGGAATAGCAAAGAGTATCTGCGGAATCTTCTGGTGAAGCAGGCCATCATCTGGAATGAAGGGCCTCTCTGGGAGAAAGTATTTACGAGATCCTAGAGTCAGAGTTAGTAAATTCATTTTAACCCGAATAGAAGAGAGATCAGAGCCCCAGAGTAATGATTGAGGAGTAAAAGATCCTAATACCACCCAAATGGCGACGTGGGCCCGTAAGCCGCACAGCCATGTTAGTAAAAGTTTTGTAATGTCTAAACTCGACTTCGGCCAAGGAGTGTGGAAGGGGGATTCCTACAGGCAGTTGGCTCTGATACCAACTTGTGACGCCCCCGATTTAATCGTACACTAATCATACACGCAAACGTGTATGATCAAGATCAGGGACCCACGGGAAGATATCACAACACAACTCTACAAATAAAATAAGTCATACAAGCATCATATTACAAGCCAGGGGCCTCGAGGGCTCGAATACAAGAGCTCGATCATAGACAAGTCAGCGGAAGCAACAATATCTGAGTACAGACATAAGTTAAACAAGTTGCCATAAGATGGCTAGCAAAACTGGGATACAGATCGAAAGAGGCGCAGGCCTCCTGCCTGGGATCCTCCTAACTACTCCTGGTCGTCGTCAGCGGGCAGCACGTAGTAGTAGGCACCTCCGGTGTAGTAGGAGTCATTGTCGACGGTGGCGTCTAGCTCCTGGGCTCCAACATCTGGTTGCGACAACCAGGTAGAAGGGATAGAGGGAAAAGAAGGAGAAAGCAACCGTGAGTACTCATCCAAAGTACTCGCAAGCAAGGAGCAACACTACATATGTATGCATTGGCAACAACTGGAATAAGGCTATTATATGTGGACTGGACTGCAGAAAGCCGGAATAAGAGGGGGATAGCTAGTCCTTTCGAAGACTACGCTTTTGGCAGCCTCCGTCTTGCAGCATGTAGAAGAGAGTAGACTGAAGTCCTCCAAGTAGCATCGCATAGCATAATCCTAACCGATGATCCTCCCCTCGTCGCCCTGTGAGAGAGCTATCACCGGTTGTATCTGGTACTTGGAAGGGTGTGTTTTATTAAGTATCCGGTTCTAGTTGTCATAAGGTCAAGATACAACTCCGGGTCGTCCTTTTACCGAGGGACACGGCTATTCGAATAGATAAACTTCCCTGCAGGGGTGCACCACATACCCCAACACGCTCGATCCCATTTGGCCGGACACACTTTTCTGGGTCATGCCCGGCCTCGGAAGATCAACACGTCGCAGCCCTACCTAGGCCCAACAGAGAGGTCAGCACGCCGATCTAAATCCTATGGCGCAGGGGTCTGGGCCCATCGCCCTTTGCACACCTGCACGTTGCAAACGCGGCCGGAAGCAGAACTAGCCCCCTTAATACAAGAGCAGGCTTACGGTCCAATCCGGCGCGCGCCACTCAGTCGCTGACGTCATGAAGGCTTCGGCTGATACCACGACGCCGGGATACCCATAACTACTCCCGCGTAGATGGTTAGTGCGTATAGACCAAATGGCCAGACTCAGATCAAATACCCAGATCTCGTTAAGCATGTTAAGTATCCGCGAACGCCGAACAGGGCCAGGCCACCTCTCTCCTAGGTGGTCTCAACCTGCCCTGTCGCTCCGCCACAAAGTAACAGTCGGGGGCCGTCGGGAACCCAGGCCCACCACTACCTGGGTGGAACCACCTGCCCCTTCAGCCCCCAACTCCGAACAGTACCACAGGTAATATAACTGCGTAAAGTATATAGTATATGCCCGTGATCATCTCCCGAAGTGATCACGGCCCAGTAGTATAGCATGGCAGACGGACAAGAGTGTAGGGCCACTGATGGAACACTAGCATCCTATACTAGGCATGTAGGATTGCAGGTAAAGGTAACAACAGTAATAACAAGGACAAGCTATGCATCAGGATAGGAATAACGGAAAGCAGTATCATGCTACACTACTCTAATGCAAGCAGTATAGAAGAGAGTAGGCGATATCTGGTGATCAAGGGGGGGGGGCTTGCCTGGTTGCTCTGGCAAGAGAGAGGGGTCGTCGTCGACGTAGTCGATCACAGGGGCGGCATCAGTCGCGGGGTCTACCGAAGAGAAGAGGGGGAAGAAACAGTAAATATAAAGCAAACATAGCATCACAAAGCATAACGTGGCAATATGCTGTGTCGGGTGTGACCTAACGTATGGCTAAACGATAAAGGTGAAGGGGGAATTCAACCGGGAATGTTTTCCCGGTTCCGAACCTATGTTAGACAGATGACCGGAGGGGGAATGTCCCATGTTCAGCATGCTAGAGGCATGTGACAGATGAACGGACCGCGTATTCAGATTCGTTGGATTTTTCTGAGCAACTTTCATATAGAAAACATTTTCATCCGAGTTACGGATTAATTTCTATTAATTTACAAAGATTAAACCATTTTCTGGATTTATGTATTTACAGAAAAGATATATGACGTCAGCATGATGTCACAGTGACATCAGCAGGTCAACAAACGGCTAACCGGGTCAAACCTAACATGTGGGTCCAGTGGGACCCACTTGTCAGCCTCTGTTATTTTAACAGTGGAATAAAACTAATTTAGCAGAGATAGTTAAAGGTGTGGGCCCCAGTGTCAGTGCCTGATTAGAGTTTAACTAATTAGATTTTAATTTGAAACGTGACTAATTAGCCTAACCACTGGGGGACCCACACGTCAGCGAGAGGGATGAACAGGGCCCCACATTGACTTGGGTCAACGCGGTCAAAAGGGCGCAGGGGGGCCACTCGTCAGCGATAGTGGGTGGGTCCCACGCGGCGCCAGCTCAGCGGGGCCGGCGACTCGCCGGCGGCGACGCCAGAACGCGGCGGAGGCCACAGGAGGTGATCGGATTTCTTCTACAGACGGCCGTTTCGAGCGCGGCCGGGCCCGTTCGAACGAGCAGACGACAACGAGTCGAACTGTGGTGGTGGCGGGGTCGGACTCGACCGGAATCATCGCCGGCGTCGAGCAAGGCGGCGGTGGCTTTCGGGCATGTATGGAAACGGCGCTAGAGAGGGCGGTTGCACGAAGTAGAGGGCGTCACGGGTCCCTACGGCGTCGAGGAGCACGACGGAGAACTCGGTCGAGCTCAACATCGACCGAGACGACGGCGACGAATGGCGCGGCGGCGGTTCGGGCATGAATAAGAACGACGATTGCGAGCGCGGCAAGAGAGGAGAAAGAGAGGGGTTCGGTGCGGCAGCTTACGATGCGGCTCACGGTGGCCTTTGGATGCTTAGGAGCGCAGCGGGTCGACGGAGTTGGCGACGGACAGAGCGGAGGAGCTCCGGCGATCCACATCGGTCGTCGGCTCGATCCGGGCGATGTAGTGGCCTCCGGCTTGGACGCGAGGCCGGGGGAGAGGGCGAAGATGCCGACGGTGCTGGTGGACAGGTCAGGAGGACGAGACGACTCCGGTGGCCGCGTTAACGACGGAGGATGGCCGCGGGTGCGCTCGGGTCAGTATGCGGAGAGTGAGCGAGGAAGGGAGAAGGGGGAAATGGTGAGGCGTCCAGGGGGAGTGGATGTGGCGGTAGGTGAGGGGGAGGGCTCGAGGCGTCGCCCTTATCCTCTCCGCGGCGCCTGTAGCGGCGTGGCCGGCGAGGTGGTTCGGCAGCGACGTGCGCGCGCGATCGCCCGCATAGTGGGGGAGGGGGAAGACGACAGGGGGAGTGGGCCGGCCTGCTGGGCTGCCAGGTGGGCTGAGGCCCATGAGGGGGCGCGGTGGCCAGCTGGGCCAGTCAGCCCAGTTCAGGGGGGCTTTTCCCTTTATTTCTTTTTGTTCTGTTTACTTTTCTTTTTTATTTTTATTTTTCTGTTCTGTTTTATTTTAGATACACATTATTTTTAGTTTAAAAAAAATGATAACAACTCTTAAATTAATGTCTGAGAACCACCCACCGCCATAAATGTTTTACCCCGAAATAAATTAGTTTAGAATTTTATTAATTGAAAAAGGTATTCACTTAATTGTTTTTGTTGCTGTTTTAATCACTTTAGAGTAACTAATTATTTTATAAAAATGTTATTTCTCCACCAATACTATCTATGATTTATTTGTCACAATAAGAACATTTTAGTTTTGAGTATCGAAAACTTTTATTGTTTGACTTGATTTTAAATTTGAATTCGAACCGTTTTTGAACCATCGCGAGATTAATAACAGTAACCGAGGTGACGTGGCATCATTAGCGTGGAATTACTGTAGCCTAATTATCCGGGCGTCACAGCATGCCTCCTATTTATGATGATTATATTGATGAAAGTGGGTTTGGAAGAGTGTCACCTTTAGGAAGTGATGATCCCACTATTTTGGAGGGTGTTATGAAAGTGGATTTGGAGAGGTCATGGCTTTATTTAGTAATGATTCCACTATCTTGGAAGAGGTTTCAATTGATTATGATGAGAACAAAGTTGCTACTTATGATGATTATTGTGATGAAACTTATGCTATAAAAAATAGTGAGGATTATATTTATAAAACTTGTCATGATTATGATTACCCTTTTTCTGAACATTACTCCTTTAATGTGGAAACCATTTATAGTGTTTGAGTTTCTTATGATACTCCCAGTATTCCGATTGGGAGTAATTTTGCTTATGTGGAGAGTAATAAAATTTCTATGCTTGTAGATCATGAAAAGAATGCTTTGTGTGATGGTTATATTGTTGAATTCATTCATGATGCTACTGAAAATTATTATGAGGGAGGAATATATGCTTGTAGGAATTGAAATAATATCAAGTTTCCTCTCTATGTGCTTCAAGTTTTAAAGTTATGCTTGTTTTGCCTTCCTATGCTAGTTGATTATTGTTCCCATAAGTTGTTTGCTCACAAAATCCCTATGCATAGGAAGTGGGTTAGACTATGTGCTAGTCATATTCTTCACGATGCTCTCTTTATGTTTCAATTCTTATGTTTTATGTGAGCATCATTGAAATCATCATGCCTAGCTAGGGGCGTTAAACGCTAGCACTTGTTGGGAGACAACCCAATTTTATTTTTGTTCCTGTTTAGTAATAAATAATCTATCTAGCCTCTGGTTAGATGTGGTTTATGTTTTAATTAGTGTTTGTGCCAAGTAGAACCTTTGGGAAGACTTGGGGAAAGTCTTTGCGATCTTGCTGTAAAAAACAGAAACTTTAGCGCTCACGAGATTAGCTGACATTTTTTATTGGAGAGTTATATTTAGTTAATTATTTTTGCAGATGATTAACAGATAAATTCCTCACATCGAGAAATTTATTTTAGAATTTTGGGGGTTCCATAAGTATTCTAAACCTACAGATTACTACAGACTGTTTTTTTGACAGATTCTTTTTTGTGTGTGTTGTTTGCTTATTTTGATGAATCTATGGCTAGTAATAGAGTTTATGAACTATGGAAAAGTTGGAATACAGTAGGTTTAACACCAATATAAATAAAGAATGAGTTAGTTACAGTACCTTGAAGTGGTGGTTTGTTTTCTTATACTAACGGAGCTTACGAGTTTTCTGTTAAGTTTTGTGTTGTGAAGTTTTCAAGTTTTGGGTAAAGATTCGATGGACTATGGAATAAGGAGTGGCAAGAGCCTAATCTTGGGGATGCCCAAGGCGCCCCAAGGTAATATTCAAGGACAACCAAAAGCCTAAGCTTGGGGATGCCCCGGAAGGCATCCCCTCTTTCGTCTTCGTTCATCGGTAACTTTACTTGGAGCTATATTTTTATTCACCACATGATATGTGTTTTTCTTGGAGCGTCATTTTATTTTATTTTCTTTTGCTTTCTGTTTGAATAAAATACCAAGATATGAAATTATTAAATGTTAGAGAGTCTTCACATAGTTGCATAATTATTCGACTACTCATGGTCACCTATATGTTTTTGGAGTAGTTTGTCATTTACTCGTGTGCTTCACTTATATCCTATGAGTAAATAGTTGAATGATCTGAATATCATAAATCTGAAATTATATATGTTTCATATGCTTATCCCATGGGGAGTAATGACTTCACATATAAGAAGTAGAGGTGGTAAATTTATTGAAGGTTGGCAAACATTGTATTGGTCACTTGAACAATTCATGAAAGAATATTGAGGGAAGAGAGATTTCACATATAAATATACTATCTTGGACATATTTTGTAATTGTGAGCACTCATTAAAATATGACATGCTAAAAGGTTGATGTTGTACAAGGAAGAAAACGTAATGATTTATGTTTTCTTATATCCGAAATAAAGTATATTGTCATGGATCATCCAACATCTTGAGCTTGCCTTTCCCCCTCATGCTAGCCAAATTCTTTGCACCAAGTAGAAATACTACTTGTGCTTCCAAACATCCCTTAAACCAGTATTGCCATGAGAGTCCACCATACCTACCTATGGATTGAGTAAGATCCTTCAAGTAAGTTGTCATCGGTGCATGCAATAAAAATTGCTCTCTAAATATGTATGATCTATTAGTGTGGAGAAAATAAGCTTTATACAATCTTGTGATGTGGAAGCAATAAAAGCGACAGACTGCATAATAAAGGTCCCTATCACAAGTGGCAATATAAAGTGACGTTCTTTCGCATTAAGATTTTGTGCATCCAACTATAAAAGTGCATGACGACCTCTGCTTCCCTCTGCGAAGGGCCTATCTTTTATTCTTGTCTTATACCTTATGCAAGAGTCATGGTGATCTTCACCTTTCCTTTTTACATTTTATCCTTTGGCAAGCACATTGTGTTGGAAAGATCCTGATATATATATCCAATTGGATGTAATGCATCATGAACTATTATTGTTGACATTACCCTTGAGGTAAAAGGTTGGGAGGCGAATCTATAAGCCCCTATCTTTCTCTGTGTCTGATTAAAACTTTGAACCCATAAATATCACATGAGTATTAGCAATTGTGAAAGACTAAATGATAGTTGAGTATGTGAAGTTTTCTGAATTAAAGCTCTGACATAGACCCTTCCTGGAAATAAGATGAATTGTAATTGTTTGATGACTAATAACACGGTTTGTTAGTTTTCAAGAAAGTTTATGATCTATACTTTAACATGTGAATAGTTTGTTACTTGATCATGAGAAGTTTTATGAGTTGAGCTACTATTATGATATATAAAGATGCTAGAAAAGGTGATTGAAATAATCATTGATCAAACTTGTGCACCTGCTAGCATTCACACTTCATAAATTATTTCTTTTATCATTTACCTACTTGAGGACGAGCAGGAGTTAAGCTTGGGGATGCTGATACGTCTCCAACGTATCTATAATTTATGAAGTATTCATGCTAGTATATTATCTGTTTTGAATGTTTATGGGCTTTACTAAAAACTTTTATATTAGTTTTGGGACTAACCTATTAACCGGAGGCCAAGCCCAAATTGTTGTTTTCTTGCCTATTTCAGTGTTTCGAAGAAAAGGAATACCAAACGGAGTCCAAACGGAATGAAACCTTTGGGAGAGTTATTTTTGGAACGGAAGCAATCCAAGAGACTTGGAGTAGACGTCAGGGAAGCTTCGAGGAAGCCACGAGGCAGGGAGGCGCGCCCTACCCCCTGGGCGTGCCCCCACCCTCGTGGGCCCCTCGTGGCTCCTCTGACAGACTTCTTTGGCCTATATATGCCCATATACCCTAAAAACATCGGAGAGCAGAATAGAACGGGAGTTCCGCCGCCAAAAGCCTCCGTAGCCACCGAAAACCAATCTAGACCCGTTCCGGCACCCTGCCGGAGGGGGGATTCCCTCTCCAGCGGCCATCTTCATCATCCCGGCGCTCTCCATGACGAGGAGGGAGTAGTCCACCCTCGGGGCTGAGGGTATGTACCAGTAGCTATGTGCTTGATCTCTCTCTCTCTCATGTTCTTGAGGTGGTACTATCTTGATGTATCGCGAGCTTTGCTATTATAGTTGGATCTTATGATGTTTCTCCTGCTCTACACTCTTGTAATGTATTGAGTTTTCCCTTTGAAGCTATATTATCGGATTGAGTCTTTAAGGATTTGAGAACACTTGATGTATGTCTTGCATGTGCTTATCTATGGTGATAATGGTATATCACGTGATTTACTTGATGTATGTTTTGCTGATCAACTTGCGAGTTCCGTGACCTCGTGAACTTATGCATAGGGGTTGGCACATGTTTTCGTCTTGGCTCTCCTATAGAAACTTTGGGGCACTCTTTGAAGTTCTTTGTGTTGGTTGAATAGATGAATCTGAGATTGTGTGATGCATATCGTATAATCATACCCACGGATACTTGAGGTGACATTGGAGTATCTAGGTGACATTAGGGTTTTGGTTGATTTCTGTCTTAAGGTGTTATACTAGTACGAACTCTATGATAGATTGCACAGAAAGAATAGCTTCATGTTATTTTACTACGGACTCTTGAATAGACCGATCAGAAAGGATAACTTTGAGGTGGTTTCGTACCCTACAATAATCTCTTCGTTTGTTCTCTGCTATTAGTGACTTTGGAGTGACTCTTTGTTGCATGTTGAGGGATAGTTATATGATCTAATTATGTTATTATTGTTGAGAGAACTTGCACTAGTGAAACTATGGACCCTAGGCCTTGTTTCAAAGCATTGCAATACCGTTTTCGCTCACTTTTATCATTAGTTACCTAGCTGTTTTTTATATTTTTCATATTACAAAAACCTATATCTACCATCCATATTGCACTTGTATCACCATCTCTTCGCCGAACAAGTGCACCTATACAATTTACCATTGTATTGGGTGTGTTGGGGACACAAGAGACTCTTTGTTAATTGGTTGCAGGGTTGTTTGAGAGAGACCATCTTCATCATACACCTCCCATGGATTGATAAACCTTAGGTCATCCACTTGAGGGAAATTTGCTACTGTCCTACAAACCTCTGCACTTGGAGGCCCAACAACGTCTACAAGAAGATGGTTGTGTAGTAGACATCAATTGCGAGCTTTGCTATTATAGTTGGATCTTATGATGTTTCTCCCCCTCTAGTTCCTTGTGATGAATTGAGTTTTCCCTTTGAAGTTATCTTATCGGAATGAGTCTTTACGGATTTGAGAACACTTAATGTATGTCTTGCATGTGCTTATCCGTGGTGACAATGGGATATCAATTGATCCACTTAATGTTTATTTTGGTGATTAACTTGCGAGTTCCGGGACCTCGTGAACTTATGCATAGGGGTTGGCACATGTTTTTGTCTTGACTCTCCGGTAGAAACTTTGGGGCACTCTTTGAAGTTCTTTGTGTTGATTGAATAGATGAATCTGAGATTCTGTGATGCATATCGTATAATCATACCCACGGATACTTGAGGTGACATTGGAGTATCTAGGTGACATTAGGGTTTTGGTTGATTTGTGTCTTAAGGTGTTATTCTAGTACGAACTCTATGATAGACCGATCAGAAA
This sequence comes from Triticum monococcum, assembly GCA_034509565.1. Classification (NCBI taxonomy): domain Eukaryota; kingdom Viridiplantae; phylum Streptophyta; class Magnoliopsida; order Poales; family Poaceae; genus Triticum; species Triticum monococcum. The sequence continues at coordinate 303,295,920 of CM067845.1, read as the reverse complement.
GAATAACTTTGAGGTGGTTTTGTACCCTACAATAATCTCTTTGTTTGTTCTCCGTTATTAGTGACTTTGGAGTGACTCTTTGTTGCTGTTGAGATAGTTATATGATCCAATTATGTTATTATTGTTGAGAGAACTTGCACTAGTGAAAGTATGAACCCTAGGCCTTGTTTCTTAGCATTGCAATACCGTTTATGCTCACTTTTATCATTAGTTACCTTGCTGTTTTTATATTTTTCAGATTACAAAAACCTATATCTACCATCCATATTGCACTTGTATCACCATCTCTTCGCCGAACTAGTGCACCTATACAATGTACCACTGTATTGGGTGTGTTGGGGACACAATAGACTCTTTGCTATTTGGTTGCAGGGTTGTTTGAGAGAGACCATCTTCATCCTACGCCTCCCACAGGTTGATAAACCTTAGGTCATCCACTTGAGGGAAATTTCCTACTGTCCTACAAAACCTCTGCACTTGGAGGCCCAACAACGTCTACAAGAAGAAGGTTGTGTAGTAGACATCACGTCACCATCGCTAGGAGACCCGGATCTGGAGTCCCCTTGCCCCTAGAGCATCTCAGGGGGTAGATGGGCACCACAACATGGCGCCTTCAACAGGGGGCGGCGTCCACGAGCACCGTTGCCGTTGGCTTCGGCCAAAACCGAAGCTTGGCTTTTCACCAACAATGTTGCCACCCAAACCCGCAAACTGCTTTTCACCAGTACCTCATACACTAACGCCGCAAGCGAAGTAACCACAACCTGCCCAGGAACAGAAAATGCCACGCCCACACGGGGCCTCTAGATCTAGGGATAGAGCAGAGCCTGGACCTGGTTGAACCAAAGCCACACCCGCGACACGTCGTGGTCGCCGCATACCTTGTGCGTCAACACAGATGTGAACACCACCGCTCCACCCCACACATCTCACACCAGAGCATGCCTAGGGCCTGGGAGGAGCATGACCAGTGATGTGATGTCTACTACACAACCTTCTTCTTGTAGAAGTTGTTGGGCCTCCAAGTGCAGAGGTTTGTAGGACAGTAGCAAATTTCCTACGAGTGGATGACCTAAGATTTATCAATCCGTGGGAGGCGTAGGATAAAGATGGTCTCTCTCAGGCAACCCTGCAAACAAATAACAAAGAGTCTCTTGTGTCCCCAACACACCCAATACAATGGTAAATTGCATAGGTGCACTAGTTCGGGGAAGTGATAGTGATACAAGTGCAATATGGATGGTAGATATAGGTTTTTGTAATCTGAAAATATAAAAACAGCAAGGTAACTAAAGATAAAAGTGAGCATAAAAGGTATTGCAATGCGTTGAAACAAGGCCTAGGGTTCATACTCTCACTAGTGCAAGTTCTCTCAACAATAATAACATAATTGTATCGTATAACTATCCCTCAACATGCAACAAAGAGTCACTCCAAATTCACTAATAGCGGAGAACAAACGAAGAGATTATTGTAGGGTACGAAACCACCTCAAAGTTATTCTTTCTAATCGATCTATTCAATAGTCCGTAGTAAAATAACACGAAGCTATTCTTTCCTTTCAATCTATCACAGAGTTCGTACTACAATAACACCTTAAGACACAAATCAACCAAAACCCTAATGTCACCTAGATACTCCAATGTCACCTCAAGTATCTCACAATCTCAGATTCATCTATTCAACCAACACAAAGAACTTCAAAGAGTGCCCCAAAGTTTCTACCAGAGAGTCAAGACAAAAACGTGTGCCAACCCCTATGCATAAGTTCACGAGGTCACGGAACTCGCAAGTTGATCACCAAGACATACATCAAGTGGATCACGTGATATCCCATTGTCACCACAAATAAGCACATGCAAGACATACATCAAGTGTTCTCAAATCCTTAAAGACTCAATCTGATAAGATAACTTCAAAGGGAAAACTCAATCCATTACAAGAGAGTAGAGGGGGAGAAACATCATAAGATCCGACTATAATAGCAAAGCTCGCGATACATCAAGATCGTTCTGAATCAAGAACACGAGAGAGAGAGAGAGAGAGAGAGAGAGATCAAACACATAGCTACTAGTACATACCCTCAGCCCCGAGGGATAACTACCCTCCTCGTCATGGAGAGCGCCGGGATGATGAAGATGGCCACCAGAGAGGGATTCCCCCCTCAGGGTGCCGGAACGGGTCTAGATTGGTTTTCGGTGGCTACAGAGGCTTGCGGTGCCGGAACTCCCAATCTAGGTTTCTTTCTTGGAGTTCAGGCATATATAAGAGGTGTTGGAGTCAGGAACAAGTCAGGGGGTCCCTGAGGCGGCCACGAGGTAGGGGGCGTGCCTAGGGGGTAGGGCGCGCCCCCACCCTTGTGGTGGCCTCGGGACTCTTCTGGCCCATCTCTGGTACTCCGTGGGCTTCTTCTGGTCCAAAAATGATCTCCGTCAAATTTCGGGTCAATTGGACTCCATTTGGTTTTCCTTTTCTGCGATACTCAAAAACAAGGAAAAACAGAAACTGGAACTAGGCTCTAGGTTAATAGGTTAGTCCCAAAAATCATATAAATAGCATATAAATGCATATAAAACATCCAAGGTTGATAATATAATAGCATGGAACAATCAAAAATTATAGATACGTTGGAGACGTATCAAGCATCCCCAAGCTTAATTCTTGCTCGTCCTCGGGTAGGTAAATGATAAAAATAGAATTTTTGATGTGGAATACTACCTAACATATTTATCCATGTAATTCTCTTTATTGTGGCAAGAATATTCAGATCCGAAAGATTCAAGACAAAAGTTTAATATTGACATAAAAATAATAATACTTCAATCATACTAACCAAGCAATTATGTCTTCTCAAAATAACATGTCCAAAGAAAGCTATCCCTACAACATCATATAGTCTGGCTATGCCCTATCTTCATCACACGAAATATTTAAATCATGCACAACCCTGATGACAAGCCAAGCAATTGTTTCATACTTTTGATGTTCTCAAACTTTTTCAATCTTCACGCAATACATGAGCGTGAGCCATGGACATAACACTATAGGTGGAATAGAATGGTGGTTGTGGAGAAGACAAGAAGGAGAAGATAGTCTCACATCAACTAGGCGTATCAACGGGCTATGGAGATGCCCATCAATAGATATCAATGTGAGTGAGTATGGATTGCCATGCAACGGATGCACAAGAGCTATAAGTGTATGAAAGCTCAAAAAGAAACTAAGTGGGTGTGCATCCAACTCGCTTGCTCACGAAGACCTAGGGCATTTGGAGGAAGCCCATCATTGGAATATACAAGCCAAGTTCTATAATGAAAATTCCCACTAGTATATGAAAGTGACAACATAGGAGACTCTCTATCATGAAGATCATGGTGCTACTTTGAAGCACAAGTGTGGTAAAGGATAGTAGCATTGCCCCTTCTCTCTTTTTCTCTCATTTTTTTATTTTTTTATTTTTTATTTGGGGGGGGCTTCTCTTTTTTTATGGCCTCTTTTTTATCTTTTTTATTTTTTGTCCGGAGTCTCATCCCGACTTGTGGGGGAATCATAGTCTCCATCATCCTTTCCTCACCTGGGACAATACTCTAATAATGATGACCATCACACTTTTATTTACTTACAACTCAAGAATTACAACTCGATACTTAGAACAAAATATGAATCTATATGAATGCCTCCAGCGGTGTACCGGGATGTGTAATGACTCATGAGTGACATGTATGAAAGAATTAAGAACGGTGGCTTTGCCACAAATACGATGTCAACTACATGATCATGCAAAGCAAAATGACAATGATGGAGCGTGTCATAATAAATGGAACGGTGGAAAGTTGCATGGCAATATATCTTGGAATGGCTATGAAAATGCCATAATAGGTAGGTATGGTGGCTGTTTTGAGGAAGGTAAATGGTGGGTATATGGTACCGACAAAAGTTGCGCGGTATTAGAGAGGCTAGCAATGGTGGAAGGGTGAGAGTGCGTATAATCCATGGTCTCAACATTAGTCATAAAGAACTCACATACTTATTGCAAAAATCTATTAGTTATCAAAACGAAGTACTACGCGCATGCTCCTAGAGGGATAGATTGGTAGGTAAAGACCATCGCCCGTCCCCGACCGCCACTTATAAGGAAGACAAACAATAAATAAATCATGCTGCGACTTCATCACATAACGGTTCACCATACGTGCATGCTACGGGAATCACAAACTTTAACACAAGTATCTCTCAAATTCACAACTACTCAACTAGCATGACTCTAATATCATCATCTTCATATCTGAAAACAATGATCAAGTATCAAACTTCTCATAGTATTCAATGCACTTTATATGAAAGTTTTTACTATACCCATCATGGATGCCTATCATATTAGGACTAATTTCATAACCAAACCAAGGTACCATGCTGTTCTAAAAGACTCTCAAAATAATTTAAGTGAAGCATGAAAGATCAATAATTTCTATAAAATAAAACCTCCACCGTGCTACAAAAAGATATAAGTGAAGCACTAGAGCAAATGACAAACTACTCCGAAAGATAAAAGTGAAGATCAATGAGTAGTTGAATAATTATGTAACTGTAACATCCCAAATTTTCAATTTGGAATGTTATACACTACATCATCATTGCATATCATATTTATTTGCATTTTGTTTGATCCTAGAAATTTCACGCAACTCAAGGACCCTCGGAGAGAGTTGGGGATTTCGTTATTTTCATATTTGAGTTGTCTCAAATTTTGAAAATAGGATCATTTGATTTTATTTATTTTATCTTCAATTATTTCTATTACAAAATTATGAGAGAGGGAATAAAATGACTTTCCCAAAATAAAGAAATATTGGGGATTTAATAAAAAATCAAATAAGATTTATTTGGTTTTATTTGAATTTAGGAAAAATGTGCGTTTTTCAAAATTGCATTTAGGACACAAATAAATGTTCATCCTGTGCGGCTTGATTTTAGAAGCCGGGGAAAATTTATTTCGGGATTTTTGGACTCCGTTTGGTAGTCTTTTTGTTTTTTTCGAGCGTAAGTATTTTTTTTAAAAAGTCTGAACCGACCCTGGGCCGTAACTGGCCAGGACTCTGCCTGGTCGGGGCTTTATAAGCCGCCGCCCCGGGGCCCGAGCCAGCCCAGCCCGCACCCCAAACCCTAGCCGCGCCCGATCCGCCGCCGCCGCCCGCCGGAGCTGCCGCCAACCGCCGTCGTCGCCGGAGCCGCCGCCACCACCCGCCGGACCCGCCGCCCGAGGTTTACCTCGATCCACCGCCGTTTTATTAGAAAAACCGTTCGGTTTTTCCGTCGGTTTTTTTAGTTTCATTTTTTTCTTTAGATCAGTTTTTTTTCGTTTAGGCTAATTAGCGAGCGTTCGCTCGTTCGTTCAATTTAACGAACGCATTCTTCGTTTAGATTCAGTTAACAAACGTTCGTTCGTTAAACTGTTCATCGTTTTTCTTTTTCTCGGATTAAATCCGCAATTTTTCTGATCGCGATTTCTGATCCGATTTTCGTTTTAGTCTAACTTTTCGCTCGTTTATCGGAATCAGGCGATTCAAGCGCCTGGAGTTTCATCTCGAAACCCTCTTTCCGTTTAACCAACTCAAACAAGTTTTTGCCACTGTAAAAATTGCCTTAGATCCAGAATAGTAAACGAAGCCTGTTTCTTTTGCCGTTTGTCTTTCGTTGCTTCGTTCCATTTGATTCTTTTTGCCAACCGGAGTTCTTAAGTTGAACTTTCTGGTTAGATCTCTTATTTGAGTTTTACCCGTGCATTAGTTGAGTACTTATTGTATGCTTGTTTGTTTGCGATAGAGTACCCGGAGTGCGCCGCTTGCTACTTCGAATCGCTAGGTTTCGTGGATCATCAGCAAGGCAAGTAACACTTTGATCATGCTTTCCCACTACCCAGTTTTATTGCATTAGATCAATCCTCACACATTGCATGATTAGGATTTAATTAAATTGTGGGTTTGGGAAGTAGTTGAGGTAGTACCTGTTACCTGTTTATTTTCAAACCTTTGGAAGTTACTTCTACGTTTGCTTATTATGCCATGCTATGCTAGTAGACGTGGATTGGGTGAGTGTATCCATGACAGATGTGAGATTGTTAATTAATGGTTTATTTAAGGTGGCAACTTAAACACACATCTGGGTGGATTGAGGTACCTGGGTATTCCAGGATTGCCTATTTTCTTTTGGACCGCCACCCAGGCTCAAAGGGATCATGAGATTATTCATGCTAGAAACTTCCGTGTGCAGCCACAAGCTATTATGGGCTCTAGCATAGTTGACTAAGTCGTGCGAACTCTTACAGTGGTAGACTAGCAGATGTAGGGGATGTAGGTGGTACGGTCTACCCATCGTAAGGTGCTAGCGCTTCTGAAAGACTATGTCTCGGTCATCCGTTTCTCAAACACCATGTAGTGCGAGAAATCCAACGAAGGAGATCGAGTCTTGTGGGGAAAAGTGCGCAAACCTCTGCAGAGTGTATAAACTAATCATGGTTAGCCGTATCCCTGGTTATGGACATCTTGAGTATCTAGTACCTGGATTATCATGTGAATCTCAACATGTTACTATAAAATTAATTTTGATAGGTTTGTTTAATGATGATGCTTAATTGGGATTGACAATGCTGTCAACCATTCTCAATGTTTAACAACCACCATGATAGTTAAATAAATTTATTCCTTTGCAGTAGGGAAAAGTTGGCTTTACGCAAAACTGTAACCATAGAGCTTTCCACCAGCCAAATATGCATATAGAATAGCTGTTTCATTCCATTACTCTCTATGTGTTACATTCCCAGCATATTCCATGTGTTGACCCGTTTCGGGCTGCAACGTTAATGTTGCAGACTTTTCAGACGATGATTAAGGAGTTTTAGGTTGTGGTTCTATACTCAGTGATGCCTTTGGAGTTGATGGACTCACTTATCTTCCAAGCCTTCCGCTGTTATCGTTATTAGATGGCCTTAAGCCATATTTATTGTAATAAGTTCTCTATTGAGACACTCGATGTAATAAGTGTGTGATTGCTACTCTATTATAAATCCTTCAAGTACTGTGTGGTGTCAGCATTACTGATCCAGGGATGACACCGGAGCACAGAGATTGGACCGTTTGAGGTCTGGTCGCTACAGTAACTATGTGAAGGCTCTCTAACATTTAAGAATTTCAGATCTTGGGATATTATTCAAACAGCAAGCAAAACAAAATAACATAAAATGACACTCCAAGCAAAATACATATGATATGGTGAATAAAAATATAGCTCCAAGTAAAGTTACCGATAGACGAAGACGAAAGAGGGGATGCCATCCGGGGCATCCCCAAGCTTAGGCTCTTGGTTGTCTTTGAATGTTACCTTGGGGTGCCTTGAGCATCCCCAATCTTAGGCTCGTGCCACTCCTTATTCCATAGTCCATCGAATCTTTACCCAAAACTTGAAAACTTCACAACACAAAACTTAACAGAAAACTCGTAAGCTCCGTTAGTATAAGAAAACAAACCACCACTTCAAGGTACTGTAATTAACTCATTCTTTATTTATATTGGTGTAATATCTAATGCATTCCAACTTCTCTATGGTTCATACCCTCCGATACTACTCATAGATTCATCAAAATAAGCAAACAACACAATGAAAACAGAATCTGTCAAAAACAGAACAGTCTGTAGTAATATGTATCACTAGAATACTTATCCATCTCCAAAAATTATGAAATAAATTGGTTGACCTGAGGAATTTGTCTATTAATCATCTTCAAAAAAAAATCAACCTAAACGCACTGTCCAGTAAAAAATGGCAGCTAATCTCGTGAGCACAAAAGTTTGTGTTTCTTACCGCAAGATCGCAAAGACTTCACCCAAGTCTTCCCAAAGGTTCTACTTGGCACAAACACTAATTAAAACATAAAACCACATATAAACAGAGGCTAGATGAATTATTTATTACTAAATAGGAGCAAAAAGCAAATAACAAAAATAAAATTGGGTTGCCTCCCACCAAGCGCTATCGTTTAACGCCCCTAGCTAGGCATGATGATTTAAATGATGCTCACATAAAAGATAAGAATTGAAACATAAAGAGAGAATCATGAAGCATATGGGAAGCACATTTAAGTCTAACCCACTTCCTATGCATAGGGATTTTGTGAGCAAACAACTTATGGGAACAAGAATCAATTTGCATACGAAGGTAAAACAAGCATAACTTTAAAACTTTAAGCACATAGGGAAGAAACTTGATATTATTACAATTCCTACAAGCATATATTCCCCCCTCGTGATAATTTTCAGTAGCATCATGAATGAATTCAACAATATAACCATCACATAAAGAATTCTTTTCATGATCCCCAAGCATATAAATCTTATTACTCTCCACATAAGAAAAATTCTTCTCATTCGGAATAGTGGGAGTAAACTCAACAAAATAACTATCGTGTGAGGCATAATACAATTGAAAATTAAAATAATGATGACAAGTTTCATGGTTATCATTATTCTTTATGGCATACATGTCATCACAATAATCATCATAGATAGCAACTTTGTTCTCATAATCAATTGGAACCTCTTCCAAAATAGTGGATTCATCACTAAATAAAGGCATGACCTCTCCAAATCCACTTTTATAATTATCACAATAAGAGATTCAATATCCTCCAAAATAGTGGGATCATCACCTCCTAAAGTTGACACTCTTCCAAACCCACTTTCATCAATATAATCATCGTAAATAGGAGGCATGCTATCATCATAATAAATTTGCTCATCAAAACTTAGGAGACAAAAAATATCATCTTCATCAAACATAGCTTCCCCAAACTTGTGGCTTTGCATATCATTAGCATCATGGGTATTCAAAGAATTTATACTGACAACATTTCAATCATGCTCATCATCCAAAGATTTAGTGCCAAACATTTTAATCCATTCTTCTTCTAACACTTTGGCACAATTATCGGAATCCTTATTTTCACGAAAGACATTAAAAAGATGAAGCATATGAGGCAAACTTAATTCCATTTTTGTTTTCTATTATATACTAAACTAGTGATAAAACAAGAAAATAAAAGATTCGATTGCAAGATCTAAAGATATACCTTCAAGCGATAACATCCCCGGCAACAGTGCCAGAAAATAGCTTGATGTCCAAGTGCAGAGGTTTGTAGGACAGTAGCAAATTTTTCTCAAGTGGATGACCTAAGGTTTATCAATCCGTGGGAGGCGTTGGATGAACATGGTCTCTCTCAAGCAACCTTGCAATCAAATAACAAAGAGTCTCTTGTGTCCCCAACACGCCCAATACCATGGTAAATTGTATAGGTGCACTAGTTCGGCGAAGAGATAGTGATACAAGTGCAATACGGATGGTAGATATAGGTTTTTGTAATCTGAAAATATGAAAACAGCAAGGTAACTAATGATAAAAGTGAGCGCAAACGGTATTGCAATGCATTGAAACAAGGCCTAGGGTTCATTCTTTCACTAGTGCAAGTTCTCTCATCAATTATAACATAATTGGATGATATAACCATCCGTCAACATGCAACAAAGAGTCACTCCAAAGTCACTAATAGCAGATAACAAACGAAGAGATTATTGTAGGGTATGAAACCACCTCAAAGATATTCTTTCTGATTGATCTGTTCAAGAGTCCGTAGTAATATAACATGAAACTATTCTTTCCGTCCAATCTATCCTACAGTTCGTACTAGAATAACACCTTAAGACACAAATCAACCAAAACCCTAATGTCACCTAGATACTCCAATGTCACCTGATGTATCCGTGGGTATGATTATACGATATGTATCACACAATCTCAGATTCATCTATTCAACCAACACAAAGAACTTCAAAGAGTGTCCCAAAGTTTCTACCAGAGAGTCAAGATAAAAACGTGTGCCAACCACAATGCATAAGTTCACGAGGTCACGGAATTTGCAAGTTGATCACCAAAACATACGTCAAGTGGATCACGTGATATCCCGTTGTCACCACAGATAAGCACATGCAAGACATACATCAAGTGTTCTGAAATCCTTAAAGACTCAATCCTATAAGATAACTTCAAAGGGAAAACTCAGTCCATTACAAGAGAGTATAGGGGGAGAAACATCATAAGATCCAACTATAATAGCAAAGCTCGCCATACATCAAGATCGTTCTGAATCAAGAACACGAGAGAGACAGAGAGAGAGAGATTAAACACATAGCTACTGGTACATACCCTCAGCCCCGAGGGAGAACTACTCCCTCCTCATCATGGAGAGCGTCGGAGTGATGAAGATGGCCACATGAGAGGGATTCCCCCCTCCGACAGGGTGCCGGAACGGGTCTAGATTGGTTTTCGGTGGCTACAGAGGCTTGCGGTGGCGGAACTCCCGATCTAGGTTTCTTTCTAGGAGTTTGGGTATATATAAGAGGTGTTGGAGTTGGGAACAAGTCAGGGGGGTCCCGGAGGCGGCCACGAGGTAGGGGGCGCGCCCAGGGGGGTAGGGCGCGCCCCCACCCTCGTGGTGGCCTCGGGACTCTTCTGGCCCATCTCTAGTACTCCGTGGGCTTCTTCTGGTCCAAAAATGATCTCCGTGAAATTTTAGGTCAATTGGACTCCGTTTGGTTTTCCTTTTCTGCGATAGTCAAAACAAGGAAAAACAGAAACTGGCACTAGGCTCTAGGTTAATAGATTAGTCCCAAAAATCATATAAAATAGCATATAAATGCATATAAAACATCCAAGGTTGATAATATAATAGCATGGAACAATCAAAAATTATAGATACGTTGGAGACGTATCATGATGCGGCTTGAACTACGTTAGTATTTCCCCAAAGAGGAAGGGATGATGCAGCACAACTATGGTAAGTATTTCCCTCAGTTATGAAACCAAGGTATCAATCCAGTAGGAGAACCAAGCAACACTATGTAAACAGTACCTGCACACAAAGAACAAATACTTGCAACCGGACGCGTAAGAGGGGTTGTCAATCCCTCCTCAGGCAAAAGATAGATTGGTTTGTATGATTTTGGATAAATAGATCTCGCAATAACACAAAAAAGTAATAAAAAAGTGCAGCAAGGTATTTTTGGGTTTTTAGTAGATCTGAAAACAAAAGCAAATAAAAATAGATCTCGAAGCAAATATGATAAAGAATAGACCCAGGGGCCATAGATTTCACTAGTGGCTTCTCTTGAGAAATAGCACACTGTGGGTAAACAAATTACTGTTGGGCAATTGATATAACCTCAAATAATTATGATGATATCTAGACAATGATCAATATATAGGCATCACCTCCAAGATTAGTAGACCGACTCCTGCCTGCATCTACTACTATTACTCCACACATCGACCGCTATCCAACATGCATCTAGTGTATTAAGTTCATGGAGAAATAGAGTAATGCAATAAGAACAATGACATGATGTAGACAATACCTATTCATGTAGGAATAGACCCCATCTTGTTATCCTTCATAGCAACGATCAATACGTGCCTTGCTGCCCCTTCTACCACTGGGAAAGAACACCGCACGATCGAACCCATCACAAAGCACCTCTTCCCATGGCAAGAAAAATCGATCTAGTCGACCTAACTAAACCAAAGATTCAAAGAAGAAATACGAGGCTATAAATAATCATGCATATAAGAGATCAAAACTCAAATAACTTTCATGGATAAATAGATCTGATCATAAACTCAAAGTTCATCGGATCCCAACAAACACACCACAAAAAGAGTTACATCAAATATATCTCTAGAAGACCATTGTATTGAGAATCAAAATAGAGAGAGGAAGCCATCTAGCTACTGCCTACGGACCCGTAGGTCTACAATGAACTACTCACGCACCATCGGAGAGGCACCAATGAGGATGATGAACCCCTGCGTGATGGTGTGTAGATTGGATCTCGTGGTTCTGGAACTTGTGGCGGCTGGAATTGTGTTTCGTTGACTCCCCTGGGCTTTCTGGAATATTTGGGTATTTATAAGGTGAAGAGGCGGTGCACGAGTCCGCCGAGGTGGGCACAACCCACCAGGGCGCCCCTGGGCCCCCAGGCACGCCCAGATGGGTTGTGCCCCCTCGGGGCACCCCTCTGGTACTTCTTTGGCCCATATTGTTCCTTCTAGTTCATAAAAATTCTCCAAAAAATTTCGCTGTGTTTGGACTCCGTTTGGTACTGATATTCTGCGAAGTAAGAAACAAGCAAAAAACAACAACTAGCACTGGGCACTATGTCAATAGGTTAGTCCAAAAAATAATACAAAGTTGCTATAAAATGATTGTAAAACATCCAGGAATGATAATATAACAACATGGAACAATAAAAAATTATAGATACATTGGAGACGTATGAACCAGCCACACGAGCAGATGTGGCTGATACGTCTGCAACATATCTATAATTTTTGATTGTTCCATGCTATTATATTATCTATTTTGGATGTTTTATATGCATTTATATGCTATTTTATATTATTTTTTGGACTAACTTATTAACCCAAAGCCCAGTGTCACTTTTTGTTTTTTCCTTGTTTTTGAGTTTTACAGAAAAGGAATATCAAACGGTGTCGAAACCGAATAAAACTTTCGCGATGATTTTTCTTGGACTAGAAGACACCCACGTAACTTGGAGAGAGGGCCAGAAGATCCTCGAGGAGGCCACAAGCCTCAGGGGTGCGCCCTAGGGGCGCCCTAAGGGCTTGTGGGCCCCTAGGGAGTCCTCTAACCCTAAAACCACTTCTATAATAGAGCCTATGGCTGAGGCATAGGGTATGACACTCATCTTTTCTCTATCTTCTGCTGAGGTCGAGCATTGAGCCGTGCTCAATCTCACACCTTGCAATACAGGCAAGAACCCCTTCTTGGACTGATCCATATTTAACTTCTTCAATATCTTGTCAAGTTACGTGCTTTTCGAAAGACCAATGAGGCGTCTCGATCTATCTCTATAGATCTTGATGCCTAATATGTAAGCAGCTTCTCCAAGGTCCTTCATTGAAAAACACTTATTCAAGTAGGCCTTTATGGTTTCTAGAAGTTCTATATCATTTCCCATCAATAGTATGTCATCCACATATAATATGAGAAATGCCACAGATCTCCCACTCACTTTCTTGTAAACACAGGCTTCTCCATAAGTCTGCATAAACCCAAATGCTTTGATCATTTCATCAAAGCGAATGTTCCAACTCCAACATGCTTGCACCATCCCATAGATGGAGTGTTGGAGGTTGCATACCTTGTTAGCATTCTTAGGATCGACAAAACCTTCTGGCTGCATCATATACAACTCTTCCTTAAGGGAACCATTAAGGAATGTCGTTTTGACGTCCATTTGCCATATCTCATAATCATAGAATGCGGGAATTGCTAACTTGATTCAGATGGACTTCAGCTTCGCTACGGGTGAGAAGGTCTCATCGTAGTCAACCCCTTGAACTTGTCGATAACCCTTAGCGACAAGCCGAGCCTTATAGATGGTCACATTACCATCCGCGTCAGTCTTCTTCTTAAAGATCCATTTATTCTCTATGGCTTGCCGATCATCGGGCAAGTCTGCCAAAGTCCATACTTTGTTTTCATACATGGATCCTATCTCGGATTTCATGGCCTCAAGCCATTTGTTGGAATCTGGGCCCGCCGTCGCTTCTTCATATTTCGAAGGCTCACCATTGTCTAACAACATGATTTCCAGGACAGGGTTGCCGTACCACTCTGATGCGGAACGTGTCCTTGTGGACCTACGAAGTTTAGTAGCAACTTGATCCGAAGTTTCATGATGATCATCATTAACTTCCTCTCTAGTCGGTGCAGGCACCACAGAACATCTTCCCGAGCTGCGCTACTCTCAGGTTTGAGAGGCAGTATGTCGGTGTCAAAACCGGTGGATCTCGGGTAGGGGTCCCGAACTGTGCGTCTAAGGCGGATGGTAACAGGAGGCAGGGGACACAATGTTTACCCAGGTTCGGGCCCTCTTGATGGAGGTAATACCCTACGTCCTGCTTGATTGTTCTCGATGATATGAGTATTACAAGAGTTGATCTACCACGAGATCGTAGAGGCTAAACCCTAGAAGCTAGCCTATGGTATGATTGTATCTTGTCCTACGGACTAAACCCTCTGGTTTATATAGACACCGGAGGGGGCAAGGGTTACACAGAGTCGGTTACAAGGGAGGAGATCTATATATCCATATTGCCTAGCTTGCCTTCCAAGCCAAGGAGAGTCCCATCCGGACACAGGGCGAAGTCTTAAATCTTGTATCTTCATAGTCCAACAGTCCGGCCAAAGGATATAGTCCAGCTGTCCGGAGACCCCCTAATCCAGGACTCCCTCAGTAGCCCCTGAACCGGGCTTCAATGACGATGAGTCCGGCGCGCAGTATTGTTTTCGGTATTGCAAGGCGGGTTCTTCTCCAAATTCTGAATATCTGCTAAGTAGTGTCCGGCTCCCCATAAATGTTGCACTTCTTGGCTTCTGCGCCCAATAAGGGCTATCTTCCACGTGGCGAGCGAATGCGAGTAGTCAGGGCATTTTTACATTCGCCCCCTAGCCAGGTAAATAAATCATCTATTAAAGGGATGGGGATTCTTAGATCCAATCCACAGCATCCTCCCACGGTGAGAGTCCATCTGAGCACGCTCGAAAAAATCCATTCCATCATGGCCGGCCGTCACAGCTCCTCCTCCCGCTCCCGTAGCCCTAAGCCCGGTGATTGGGAGAAGTGTTTCGTCCCACACAACCGATTAGTAGAGTTGCAGACCCAGGGATTTCTTCCTCCAGCGTATATGGTCCCCGTCCGAGCCGGGCTTGCCACCTATAATGGCGGGGAGCAAGCGGAGAGCTTCCCCAATCCCTCCAAGGGGGAGCGGGTATGCCTTGTCTCTTACTTACTAAGGGGACTTGGATTTCCAATTCATCCGTTCCTCCGTGGGCTCCTGGAGTTTTACGGCCTCTAGTTGCATAATTTCACCCCTGCTTCCATATTACACATCGCCGGTTATGTTGCCCTTTGTGAGCTGTTTCTGGGCTGCGAGGCTCATTTCGAGCTGTGGAAGAGGCTATTCTGCCTTGTGTCCCAAACACAGGAGGGGTCACTTTATCAAGTGGGCGGAGCCGAAATATGATGCATCGCCGAGACCGGATACCTGTCCGGTACCCCGAAGAAGACATCCGAAGACTGGCCTTCGGAGTGGTTTTACATGGAGGACGTCCCCCTTTCGGACCCTGTTCGGAGGGGTCTTCCCGAGTTCAACAATGCTCCTCTGAAGAAATGCCGAAGTTGGCGCCCACGGAGCCCCCAGGAGGAAGACAACGGAGAAGTCCTTTACCTGATGGACCGGATTAAAGTGCTGGCTCAATCAGTATTGACAATAATCGAGGTTATGTCAATATGCATAATGCAGGGGGTGTAGCCACTTCAATATCGAGGGCACCCCCTATGGTGTTTTAACGGGGAAGATGATGCCACCTGCTGCGGGCGTAAGGGACTGGACTCCGCTGCTGCTTTAGCAAAAATTCTGTCCGAGTTGTTCAAGGGAGAGGAAGAGGAGTTCATCCGTATTAAGCCACGGGATGGATTCTCCATGTACAACCCTCCAAGCTGGGTGAGTTGTCACTCTTTACTCCCAATCTTCCCGCATTCTTTGTCGTAGATACTCACCTTGCCATTTCACGGCAGGAACTGCGAAAAGCTGTAAGGGAGGTCAACAACCCACCTCCACAATCGGAGGACCCTAGCCAGGCCCTCGATCCCGGACTCGAAGAGGATCCGGACATATTCATGGAGCTGATAGACAGGCAATTCTATCAATTGACTTGCGATGATGCCATGATGGCCATAACGGCCGACTATCCTGGACTACTCCTTGCATCACACATAAGAAAGAACCAAAGTCCCAACTCCCCAAAAGGATCCCCTTTTATGCACTTCACCTACCGTACACACACGATATTCTACAGGGAAGGCCTTCGGGGCGCCATGCCGAACCCGCAACAACTCGCCAACAAGGGGCACCAAAGCCAGGTAGGCCAAAAAGGAAGGCGGTCAGGACGGAGACGTCGGCGCAGAGGTATGACACAAAATCTCGCTCCATGGTTGTCGTCTTTCTTAAAATATAATGACATCCATGTTTCCTAGTAGAAAAAACGCTCGCCGGACTATATCCAGAGAGGCTGCCGATCACGCCTCGACCAGTCGGGCTCCAGGGCCGGGCACAGAGGCGGAAGCTAACGCGGGGCAGACGCCAGATGTTCCTCCTACAGAGGATGCAGACAGATTATCTGGTACAAATTCCAAAGTGGAGAGCGCCATGAATCACAAGCGTCGCTGGGCCGTACTCCGTGACGCTTGTTTCTCCCAAGAGGCGTTCGATGCCTTCAACTCAGGAGATGTGTACATCCGTGCTGCTCAAAATGGTCTTGCCAGAGCCACGGACCAGTATGTAAAGGATATACGGGTAGGAAAATCTGACGATTATGTATATCAGTAGCCCCTGAGACTTGAAACAGTTGACGCAACTCATTTAAGGATCATTATTTGTGCAGGTTCTTACAAAGAAGAATTCCCGACTGTCTCAAGAGCCGGAAGAGTGCAAGGCCCAGCTAGGGCCCGCTGTTGCCGCGTTGAAGGAGTCCGAGAAGGGCCCCTCTGGCAATACTTGTTTCCACTGCAAAGAATATAGGTACCAGGTAGTATACGGCATGCATGCAAATCTAACAATAGATGTTGCAGATGACCCCGGAGTGAATCCGAAAGCCGTGGCGGTGAACGCGGCACGTGCTGATCGATAGCTAGATCCTGGCGAGCGCGTGCTTACGCAACTCAGGCAGGAGAAAAATGATCTCCAAGACGCCAATATCCGGCTGGGCGTGGAACTGAAAGATGTCCGAGCCCAGCTTGCGGACTCCGTGAAGGAGAATAAGCGACTTCGACGCGACATTTTTAGTAAGTGCTTGAACGAACTTTTAAAGGAGTTCGGCGAAGAAGCCGGCTAACAGAGTTATGTCTGCAGGTATGCTGACGGGTTGTCCCGCGGAGGAGATGCCCAGGTCTTCGGGTGATCTTCTACCAGAGCTCTCACAACTGCACGTGCAAGTTTGACAGGTGATGCAGGGTATTGCCCAAGCCTTGTGGCCATCCGCGTCCCCGCTAGGAGGCATAGGGGGAGCTTATATAGAAGCTCAAGGGAGCGCGGTGGCGCTTCCGATTATGGAAGATATCCGCCTGCCGACAAGGTGCAAGGGAAGCCTGGGCTATGGTGAAGACGCGATATACCAAAGCAGACCCAAACCACATGGCCGAGGTCGTACCTGTGGGGCCCGATGGGAAAGAGATCCCCGTCAGTTTAGTGTATGATCAAGTAGAATTAGCCGCAAAGTATTCCCAACAGGATTGTAGGCTAGACAGCGTGTTGGATGGTATAGAAGAAGAATTTAATCGGTCTTAGTGACTGTGTACTTCAAGTGACATATGTAATGTCCCTAGCCAGATTGTAAATCATTTGTCATGGTGGACCTTTTCGCTTCAACCTCTGGGCCCGATAGTCCGGAGTGTATCCAAATACCCGCTCGGTTATGTAAAAACCGGGGTATGCATGGAAACCAGGCGTAGGGGTCATAAGTGCTTGAACAGACAAGTACCCAACTAGCTATGTTATAGTACATGGGTAATAAGAAACATCTTCCAGGGAGAATAGTTCCGTTAAGGGTTCCTTTCCCTGGGTACGCATGCCCTAATGTGCATGTCCGAACTGCAAAGAGAGACGCAGGCTATAAACATCTGGGGGCATGTGCCAAATTTAAATAAAAGTCATCTTTTATTCAATGACCGAATATTCTCTTAAGAACGCTAGCTTTCGGCTTCACCCTGTCTGAGGTACACATCCGGCTGACCCGACAGTTACAATCGCAGAGGTGCTCCCCTTATGCCCTAGCCGAATTAACGAGAACATAGGGCATAAATACAAGAGCCAGGCAACCCAGCTTGGCCAAAACTTAAGTCATATCGATGCATATAATGGTGAAAAAAGGTACATGCGGAAGAATAACACATGTACGGGGCATAAAGCCCGGAAAAATAATTAGATTAAGCTTCTATATAAGAAGCCCCCAGGTATAATGAGCACGGCTAGCGCGTCAAGATTGTGTAACCAAGACACAAGTTTAGCCCTTTAGGGCCTTGAGGAGAATAATAAATAAAAAAGAAAGAGAGAAAAGACAGATATGCAAAAAATTGACGGAGGTGAGGAGACGAACATAGAGTACGGCGATTAGGCATAGAATCTTCGGAGTCTGGCTATGTTCCATGAGTTTGGCTCGAGTCGATTATCCGACGCATCCCGCAGACGGTACGCTCCGCCGGTCAGAACCTGGTCAATAATGAAGGGACCTTCCCATTTGGGCTTGAGCTTGTTCTATTTCTTCTCCGGCAGGCGTAGAACTAGTTCGCTGACGTTATAGGTTTTGGCCCGTACTTCTCTGCTTTGATACCTTCGAGCCTGTTGCTGATAGAATGCGAAACGGGCTTTTGCCACGTCGCGCTCCTCCTCCAGGGCGTCCAAACTGTCCTGCCGATCGAGCTCGGCCTCTTTTTCTTCGTACATGCGCACTCGAGGTGAGTCATGAATTATATTGCAAGGCAGAACCGCCTCTGCGCCGTACACCATGAAAAACGGTGTGTATCCGGTAGTGCGATTCAGCGTGGTCTGCAGCCCCCATAGTACGGAGTCGAGCTCCTCTACCCAGTGTGTGTTTGATTCCTTTAAGGACCACACTAATCTGGGTTTAATGCCGCTCATGATAAGACCATTCGCTCGCTCGACTTGACCGTTAGTTTGCGGGTGATAGACAGAAGCATAATCGAGCTTGATGCCCATGTTGCTGCACCAAAGTTTCACCTCGTCGGCTGTAAACTTCATGCCGTTGTCAGTGATGATGCTATGAGGGACGCCATAATGGTGTATGACCCCAGATATGAAGTCTATCATTGGTCCTTATTTAGCCGTTTTGACAGGTTTGGCTTCTATCCATTTGGTGAATTTATCCACCATGACCACTAAGTATTTTTTCTTATGGGTTCCCCCTTTAAGGGGTCCGACCATATCAAGCCCCCAGACCGCAAAGGGCCAAGTAATGGGGATTGTTTGGAGAGCGGTAGGCGGCATATGGCTTTGGTTTGCAAAAAGCTGGCAACCGACGCAATGTTGGACCAGATGCTGCGCATCTGCCCGGGCCGTCAGCCAATAGAAACATGTACGGAAGGCCTTGCTTACAAGGGCTCGGGCTGCGGCGTGATGGCCGCCGAGTCCGGCATGGATTTCTGCCAAAAGCTTCCGCCCTTCCTCTCCGGAGATGCACCTTTGAAGGACTCCGGTGGTGCTTTTCTTATAAAGCTCTCCCTCGTGGACCTTGTAGGCTTTAGATCGTCGCACTATGCAGCGTGCCTCTTTTTGGTCCTCGGGTAGTTCCTGCCTGGTTAGGTAGGCCAGGAATGGTTCTGTCCATGGGGCGATGACGGCCATTATTACCTGGGCTGAACGTGTTATTTCGATGGCAGAGCCTCCGATTGTGTCAGAGTGTTCGGTATCTGGTGTTGTGGCCGGGTCCGGACTATTGTTGCCGGTGTCCCCTTCCCATGCCATGGATGGCTTAAACAATTTTTCCAAGAAGATGTTAGGTGGGATAGGGTCGCGTTTAGCACCGATACGGGCGAGGATGTCCGCCGCCTGGTTGTTTTCCCGAGCCACATGGTGGAATTCAAGCCCCTCGAACCGAACTGACATTTTGAGGATGGCGTTGTGATATGCCGCCATTTTTGGATCCTTGGCATCGAAGTCTCCATTTATTTGGGATATTGCGAGGTTCGAGTCCCCACGCACCTCTAGGCGTTGAATGCCCATGGAAACTGCCATCCGGAGACCGTGTAATAGGGCCTCGTATTCGGCTGCGTTATTGGAGTCTGTATATAGTATTTGGAGTACGTATTGCACTATATCTCCGGCGGGGGACGTCAGGACGACGCCAGCCCCTAGACCAGCCAACATTTTAGAGGCGTCGAAGTGCATGATCCAATTGGAGTATGCGCCGTACTCTTTAGGGAGTTCGGCTTCTATCCATTCGGGTACGAAATCGGCCAGTACTTGCGACTTAATGGCTCGCCGTGGTTTATATGTTATGTCGAACGGGAGGAGCTCGATAGCCCCTTTGGCAATCCAGCCCGTGGCATCGCGGTTGTTTATTATGTCATTGAGTGGTACTTCGGAGGCCACCGTAATTGAACACTCTTGAAGGTAGTGTTGTAGTTTCCGGGATGCCATGAATACCGCGTATGCTATCTTTTGATAATGTGGGTACCGTGATTTGCATGGAGTGAGGACGGTGGATACATAATATACCGGCTTTTGAAGTGGGAATTTATGTCCGTCTGTCTCTCGTTTGACGACGAGCACTGCGCTTACAACTTGGTGAGTTGCCGCTATATATAATAGCATTGGTTCGCCGATATTTGGCGCGGCCAAGATTGGGTTGGTGGCTAGGATGGCTTTTATTTCTTCCAATCCGGCCGTGGCTCCGTTCGGCCACTTGAAGTGTTCGGTGCACCGAAGAAGGCGATAAAGGGGGAGTGCCTTTTTTCCTAATCGGGAGATAAAGCGGCTTAAAGCCGCCACACATCCAGTTAACTTCTGGATTTTCTTGAGGTCAGTTGGGATAGCCAACTGCGACAGAGCCCGGATTTTGGCCGGATTTGCTTCAATTCCTCTGCTGGAGACGATAAAGGCCAGGAGCTTTCTGGCGGGTATGCCGAAAATGCATTTTTCCGGATTGAGCTTAATTTCGTATGTTCAGAGGTTGTCGAACGTGAGCCTCAAGTCGTCTATTAAGGAGTCGACGTCTCTGGTTTTAACGACCACATCATCGATGTATGCCTCCATTGTTTTGCCGATATGCTTTTCCAGACATGTCTGAATCATGCGCTGATACGTTGCGCCAGCATTTCTGAGCCCGAAGGGCATTGTGTTAAAACAGAAGGGGCCATATGGAGTGATAAATGCCATTGCGGCTTGGTCGGACTCCGCCATCTTAATTTGGTGGTAACCGGAGTATGCGTCGAGGAAGCACAATGAGTCGTGTCCTGCGGTAGCGTCAATAATTTGATCGATGCGAGGGAGGGGGAAGGGATCCTTTGGGCAAGCCTTATTAAGGTCCTTGAAGTCGACGCATAGGCACCAGGATTTGTCCTTCTTTGGCACCATTACCAGGTTTGCTAGCCAGTCCGGATGCTTTATTTCTCTAATGAATCCGGCCTCCGGTAATTTGGCTAGATCCTCTCCCATGGCTTGTCGCTTAGATTCGGAGAAACGCCGAAGAGTCTGCTTGACCGGCTTGAATCCTTTTAGAATGTTAAGGCTATGCTCGGCCAGCCTGTCTGGGATTCCTGGCATGTCTGAAGGATGCCAGGCGAATATGTCCCGATTCTCGCGCAGGAACTCCCATAGTGCGGCATCTATGGCGGGGTTTAACTGTGCCCCAATGGTTGCTGTTTTTGTGGGATTCGTTGGATGGACTTGGAATTTGACTATTTCATCCACTGGTTTAAAGGAGGTGGACATGGATCTTTTGTCTAGTATCACGTCCCTGTCCACTATGGAGCGCATTGCGGTTAACTCCTCCGCCACAAGGGCTTCGGATAATGCCTCGAGGGCCAGTTCGGCTGTTTTGTTCTCGGCGCGGAGTGCTATGTCCGGATCACTAGCTAGAGTGATGATTCCATTGGGTCCGGGCATTTTGAGCTTCATGTACCCGTAATGGGGTATGGCTTGAAAAAACTTGAATATCTCCCGCCCTAGAAGGGCGTGGTATTCGCTACTGAACGGGGCCACTTGGAATGTGATTTCTTCGGACCTGTAATTCTCCGGAGTGTTGAATACCACATCTAGTGTGATTTTCCCAGTGCAACGTGCCTCCCGACTGGGGATGATTCCTCGGAAGGTCGTGCTGCTTTGCTCAATACGGTTGATGTCTATTTCCATTTTTTGAAGAGTCTCCTCATAAATGAGGTTTAATCCGCTGTCGCCGTCCATGAGCACTTTAGTGAGCCGAAAGACGTCCACAATTGGACTAGGGACCAAAGCGGCTAGTGCTCGGGCTGTTCGGAATTTAGGTTCATCACTGGCATTGAAGGTGATAGCCGTGTGGCTCCATGGATTTATTGCTGCCACGTGGCAGACTTCGGCAAGGGTGCGGAGTGCTCGCTTACGCCTATTATTTGAGGCGAAGGTCTCTAAGACCATCAATACCGTATTGTTATCCAAGGGAAAGTGTTCTGAGGTATTTTGGATGAGGAGATCCTCACCGCTCTTGGCCACCTGCCGGAGTACCCAACATGCTCTAAGGCTGTGTGTTGATATGGTATCCGCTGTACTGTGAATTTTGCAGGGCCCGTTAAGCCATCCCTCCAATACGGTTCCACGCCCTGTAGTGGGCTTTTGCTTCTTTATAATTGAGTCGGGCGACTTATGAGAGTGTACCCTTTTAGTTTGGACTGGGGGTTTTGTCAGAGCCGGATTATCCCAAAATTGTGTTTGGGTTTTCCAGGCGCTTTCCATCACATAGTATTTCCGTACTATGGCCGCCAAGTCAGCGAAGTGTGCTATGTCACGGTGACTTATGGCATTGAGGATTCCCTTGACCATGCAAATGTTGCAAAAGAACGAAATTGCGTCTTCCTCGCGACAGTCCTTGACCTTGTTCATTACAAGGAGGAATCTAGCCCAATAGTGATGTACTGTCTCTTGGGGCACTTGCCTAATGTGGGAAAGATCGTTGGTATCTGGGTGGGTGGGTGGGTGGATTTAAGTCCGGACCTTGACCCAATCTGAGATCCCGGGGCACGGGAGTTTCCGCTCTTGGAAGTTCGGGCTCCGGGATGTTGCCCCGCGGGCTCGGTATGCGACCTGATTCTAGGTTCAGGGTTACGGCGATGTCCTCCCGTGAGCAGGTATCCGGCTCGGAGAGCTTAGGAATCCAGACATAGTTTGTCCTCAGGATAGAGGGAGAATCGCCACATTGCTCCTCCACCACCACTATCTAATGGGTGGCCGGCGGAAAGTTAATCTCCCTTTGGTCGGGTTTAAGCCCGATCTGATCATAGTCCATAGCGACTCCCAGAGCGGCGATGCGATCCAAGAGCTCGTTCAAAGAGGAGAGCTCCATTGGATCCATCTGCTCGGCGAATTTCGAGCCGATGTGGAGGCTATTTTTGATGACCCGAGAAGTCATCGTCGGCGCAGCGGTCGAGCAGGCAGTCATGACGAAGCCGCCTAGTCGGAGAGTTTGGCCTACAGCCAGGGATCCCCCAGAGGTGATGTTGTCCGTGACAATGAGACGAGCCATCCCCCTTATGATGACGACACAGTGGAACTCTCAATGAAAGCACCAATGTCGGTGTCAAAACCGGCGGATCTCGGGTAGGGGGTCCCGAACTATGCGTCTAAGGCGGATGGTAATAGGAGGCAGGGGACACGATGTTTACCCAGGTTTGGGCCCTCTTGATGGAGGTAATACCCTACGTCCTAATTGATTGTTCTTGATGATATCAGTATTACAAGAGTTGATCTACCACGAGATCGTAGAGGCTAAACCCTAGAAGCTAGCCTATGGTATGATTGTATCTTGTCCTACAGACTAAACCCTCCGGTTTATATAGACACCGGAGGGGGCAAGGGTTACACAGAGTTGGTTAGAAGGGAGGAGATCTATACATCTGTATTGCCTAGCTTGCCTTCCACGCCAAGGAGAGTCCCATCCGGACACGGGATGAAGTCTTCAATCTTGTATCTTCATAGTCCAATAGTCCGGCCAAAGGATATAGTCCGGTTGTCCGGAGACCCCCTAATCCAGGACTCCCTCACAGTACCTCATCAAGTTCTACTTTCCTCCCACTTACTTCTTTTGAGAGAAAGTCTTTCTCTAGAAAGGATCCATTCTTGGCAACAAAGATCTTCCCTTTGGATCTGAGGTATAAGGTATACCCAATAGTTTCCTTAGGGTATCATATGAAGACGCATTTTTCTGACTTGGGTTCGAGCTTTTTAGGTTGAAGTTTCTTGACATAAGCATCACATCCCCAAACTTTCAAAAACGACAGTTTAGGTTTCTTCCCAAACCATAATTCATACGGTGTCGTCTCAATGGATTTCGATGGAGCCCTATTTAAAGTGAATGTGGCAGTCTCTAAAGCATAACCCCAAGATGATAGCGGTAGATCGATAAGAGACATTGAGGGAGTCCTGGATTATGGGGTCTCCGGACAGCCGGACTATATCAATTGACCGGACTGTTGGACTATGAAGATACAAGATTGAAGACTTCGTCTCGTGTCCGGATGGGACTCTACTTGGCGTGGAAGGCAAGCTAGGCAGTACGGATATGGATATCTCCTCCTTTGTAACCGACCTTGTGTAACCCTAACCCCTTCCGGTGTCTATATAAACCAGAGGGTTTTCGTCCGTAGGATAACAGACAATCATACCATAGGCTAGCTTCTAGGGTTTAGCCTCTCCGATCTCGTGGTAGATCAACTCTTGTAATACTCATATCATCAAGAATAAATCAAGCAGGACGTAGGGTTTTACCTCCATCAAGAGGGCCCGAACCTGGGTAAAACACCGTGTCCCCTGCCTCCTGTTACCATCCGCCTTAGACGCATAGTTCAGGACCCCCTACCCGAGATACGCCGGTTTTGACACCGACATTGGTGCTTTCATTGAGAGTTCCTCTGTGTCGTCGCCGTTAGGCTTGATGGCTCCTACTATCATCGATAGCGATGCAGTCCAAGGTTAGACTTTTCTCCCCGGACAGATCTTTGTGTTTGGCGGCTTTGCACTGCGGGCCAACTCGCTTGGCCATCTGGAGCAGATCGAAAGTTACGCCCCTGGCCACCAGGTCAGGTTTGGAAGCTTAAACTACATGGCCGATATCCGCGGAGACTTGATCTTCGACGGATTCGAGCCCCTGCCTTGTGCGCCACGCGGTCACGATGAGTACAATTTAGCTCTACCATCGGGAAGTGTCCAAGAAATCGCACCGGCAGCCGCTCCGACCCTTAATTCGGAGCCAGTTGCGCCATCCATGGACGGGTGGATAGACCCCGCCATGGAGGCCGTATCCTCAGCGGCGATCGAGCTGAATATCGACCTTACCCTTTGTGAGAGCCGTGTTTCCAAACTCTCGGATCCTTCTCCGGCCACGGACTCCGAACCGCCTGCGCCCGTTCCTGTCGAATCCGATTGGGCGCCGATCATGGAGTTTACCTCCGCAGATATTTTTCAGCACTCTCCCTTCGGTGACATACTGAAATCATTAAGGTCTCTCTCCTTGTCAGGAGGGTCCTAGTCGAACTATGTTTGGCAGGATTGGGATGCGGATGACGAAGAAACTCGGCGCCCACCCACCACCCACTTAGTAGCCACTGTCGATGACTTAACCGACATGCTCGACTTCGACTCCGAAGACATCGACGGTATGGACGACGATGCGGGAGGCGAAGAGGAACCACTACCCACAGGGCACTGGATAGCCACCTGATCATATGACATATACATGGTGGACACACCCAAAGAAAGCAATAGCAACGGGATAGCGGAGGTTGACCCCTCCAAGAAGCAACCCAAGCGCCGGCGTCGGCGGCACCGCTCTAAGTCCTGCCAAGTCAAAAGCGGTGATACCGGCACCGGAGATAATAGCACTCCAGACAGCGCCGAAGACAACAACAATCCCCTCCAGCAAGATTTAGAGCAAGAGGTTGGAGAAGCCAGCCCTCCTGAGAGAGCGGTAGATGGAGAGGCGGAGGATGGTAATTACATGCCTGCCTCCGAAGACGGGGCAAGCCTCGACGATGACGAATTCGTCGTGCCAGAGGATCCCGTCGAACAAGAGCGCTTCAAGCGCCGGCTTATAGCCATGACAAATAGCCTTAAGAAAAAGCAGCAGCAGCTTCAAGCTGATCAAGATTTGCTAGCTGACAGATGGACTGAAGTCCTAGCAGCCGAGGAATATAAACTCGAGCGCCCCTCCAAGAGTTACCCAAAGCGCAGGTTGCTACCCCGACTGGAGGAGGAAGCACCAAAACCTACATCCCCGGCGTACGACACGGCTGGTCGGCCACCTCGTGGCCGCGACAGAGAGGCATTCCAGCCAAAAGCTCAGCCCACACCCCGACGCCATTCAAATAAAAAGGCATGGGGAAATACGCCAGACCTGCGAGACGTATTGGAGGACAAAGCAAAATATGCAAGATCGATCTACGGATCACGAGGGTGCGCCACTACGCGAGACGATAATCGTCATGCCGGATATAGTAAAAGTAAATCCGGCCTGGCCGAACACAGCGGGCAAAACTCATTTGAGCTGCGTCTCGATATAGCCCAGTACAGAGGCGCCGCACACCCCTTATGCTTCACAGACGAAGTGATGGATCATCAAATCCCAGAGGGTTTCAAACCCGTAAATATAGAATCATATGATGGCACAACAGATCCTGCGGTATGGATTGAGGATTTCTTCCTGCACATCCACATGGCCCGTGGTGATGACCTACACGCCATCAAATACCTCCCACTCAAACTCAAAGGACCAGCTCGGCATTGGCTCAACAACTTGCTAGCATAGTCCATTGGCTGTTGGGAAGATCTGGAAGCCACATTCCTCGACAACTTTCAAGGCACTTATGTGCGACCACCAGATGCCGATGACTTGAGCCACATAATTCAGCAGCCAAAGGAATCGGCCATGCAATTCTGGACACGGTACCTAACAAAGAAAAATCAAATCATCGACTGTCCGGATGCAGAGGCCCTAGCAGCTTTCAAGCACAACATCCGCGACGAATGGCTCGCCCGACACCTTGGCCAGGAAAAGCCAAAATCTATGGCAGCCCTCACGACACTCATGACCTGCTTCTATGCGGGAGAGGACAGCTGGTTGGCTCGCAACAATAAGATATCAAAGAACCATGGTACTTCGGATACCAAGGACGGCAACGGCAGGTCACGTCGCAACAAACATAAGCACCGCATTAACAGCGACAATACCGAGGATACGATAGTTAATGCCGGATTCAAAGGCTCTAAACCCAGTCAGCGGAAAAAGCCATTCAAAAGAAGCACTCCGGGCCCGTCCAGTTTGGACCGTATACTCAATCGCTCGTGTCAAATACACGGCACCCCCGACAAGCCAGCCAACCACACCAACATGGATTGTTGGGTGTTCAAGCAGGCCGGCAAGTTAAATGCCGAAAACAAAGATAAGGGGTCACATAGCAATGACGAGGAGGAGCCCCGGCAGCCGAACACCGGAGGACAGAAGAGGTTTCCCCCACAAGTGCGGATGGTGAACATGATATATGTAACCCACATCCCCAAGAGGGAGCGGAAGCGTGCGCTCAGGGACGTATATGCGTTGGAGCCTGTCGCCCCAAAGTTCAACCCATGGTCCTCCTGTCCGATCACCTTCGATCGCAGGGACCACCCCACTAGTATCCGTCATGGCGGATTCGCCGCACTGGTCCTAGACCCAATCATTGACGGATTTCACCTCACTCGAGTCCTCATGGAGGGCGGCAGCAGCTTGAACCTGCTTTATCAGGACACGGTGCGCAAAATGGGTATAGACCCCTCAAGGATCAAACCCACAAAAACGACCTTTAAAGGCGTCATACCAGGTGTAGAGGCCCATTGCACAGGCTCAGTCACACTGGAAGTGGTCTTCGGATCCCCGAATAACTTTCGAAGCAAAGAGTTAATCTTCGACATAGCCCCGTTCCGCAGTGGCTACCATGCACTGCTCGGGCGAACCGCATTTGCAAGATTCAATGCGGTACCGCATTATGCTTATCTCAAGCTCAAGATGCCAGGACCTCGGGGGGTCATCACAGTCAATGGAAACACAGAGCGCTCTCTCCGCACAGAGGAGCACACCGCGGCCCTCGCAGTAGAAGCGCAAAGCAGTCTCTTAAGGCAATCCACTAGTTCAGCGATTAAGGACCCGGACACCTTCAAGCGCGCCTGGAGTAATCGGCAACTGGACTGCCTGGCACGTTCCGAGCTCGCATAGCAATGCGGCCCCCACCCCGGTCCTAGCCAAACGGCGAAATCCGTGCCACGCGTACATAATTACGCATTAAAAATACCATGGGCACAGGTGGGGAGGGGGGCACGACTATGGCACGCCCCAAGACGCGGCTTAAACCGCACTAGGGGCTTCCCGCTTTGTTATTTTTCTCTTTTAGAACTTTAATCTCTGGAAACCCTGTCCGGTAGCATGATTGCTGAACACATGATGCAGCAACCAAGGAGGCAGAAAACTACGTCACACCAGGGAACTCCCAGGTGGGTTACGATAATGATTGAAATATTTGCTTTAATACTATTCCTCAGCTTGCCCTTGGAAGGGACATGTCAAACAATCCTACTTTTTGCTTATCACACTACTTGTATCATTCTGCTTTAACGCACCTTTTTGAATAAACAAGGCATAGCATTAAGACCATTATTGCATTCTTCCTTTATATATATATATATACATATATATATATATATGTTCATTCATGACATCTAGCACCCGTACATTCTGGTACGGCCAGTACGCTAGGGGCTTAGGCATACCCCATAATACGGCGTGAGAAGTCCGAACACTTTCGATAGTGCGGCACCCCGAACTTATAGCATTATATGCATCAGCTCCGAATCATGTCTTGGGTCAATAGTTGGGTTTGCCCGACTCCCATGTCTTGGTACCTTACGTTTCGCTATATCGGCAAAGGTAGCACTCAGAGAACTACTGCGATTGTGCCCCGGTTCTGCTAGGCTAAGCACGTCAATAGAGAAAGCTAAAACCGACTGTCATGATAAGGCGAGAGACTGGTCGCTGTTCGAGAGGTTTCAAGTCCCTAAAGACTTATGTCGCTTAGAGCGAGGAGTCAGCCCTGTCCGGCTTAAGGCGTGTATAGCGCCCCGAAATCGGCCTTCCGAATACTAGGGGCTTCGCCGAAATTTAAAATTATAGAATTCTATGGCTAAGTGAGAGTGATAACGCATTATAGTCTGATTGCCTTGTTCGTTGTGCTGAGCACCTCCCTCGAAGGACCCAAAAATGGGAACAAGAGTGCTCAGGTTTATCCCGAACACCCCAGCACTCATGGCGCGGGGGCAAAAGCCGACGACTAGCCATCGCTCAGATTTGATAAACAGCCGAACAGAAGGCAATATTTTAAATTCAAACAAGCGTTGCATAGCGCATATGAACAAGTTTTCATAATACAAGATTACACGAGCAAGTTTATTCAAATATTACATCTTTCGCACACTCGTCCGCTTTAAGACGGGCACCCTTCAGGACACCCTCATAGTACATCTCGGGGTGGCGATGCTCCTTACCCTATGGCGACCCTTCCTTCACCAGCTTCACGGTGTCCATCTTGGCCCAGTGCACCTTCGCACGAGCAAAAGCCCGGCGTGCACCTTCGATGCAGATGGACCGCTTAATGACTTCCAGCCGTGGGCAGGCATCCACAAGCCGCCTCACCAGGCCGAAGTAGCTGTTGGGAAGGGCGTCACCAGGCCACATCCGGACTATAAAGCCTTTCATGGCCTGTTCGGCCGCCTTGTGCAGCTCGACCAGTTGCTTCAGTTGGTCGCTCAGAGGCATAGGGTGTTCGGTCCCAGTATATTGAGACCAGAACTTCTTCTCCGTTGAGCTTCCCTCCTCGGCCTGGTAAAACTATGCGGCATCTGACACGCTGCGGGGCAAATCTGTGAATGCTCCTGGAGAGCTCGGATTCGGGTAAGTAACAAGTAATTTACTTTCACATGCTTGCTTTGCATATAGAATGCCTTACCCACCGCTATTTTCTTCATCGCATCAATCTCCTAGAGGGCCTTTTGGGCTTCAGCCATGGCACTCTTTGCACTCTCACGGGCCGCGGTAAGCTCGGACTCTCGCGTCTTCAAGTCAAGCTCCAACGCCTCATGCTTCGTCACGAGAGCGTGGAGCTCTTGCTGCACCTTGCCCACCCGTGCCTCTTGTTTTTCCCGCTCGGTGCGCTCCTGGGCCGCTTTGTTTTCGGCCTTGGATAGCGCTTGCTTCAGGGTTGCCACTTCGGTCGTGGCCCCTGGCAAATTAAAGATGATCCTGTCATTTTGCAATCGCATCTTTTTTGTATATATACATATCTATAGACTAGTTATTACTTACCTTTGTTCTCCTCGAGCTGTCTCTTGGCAAGGCCGAGCTCTTTCTTGGACCCTTCGAGGTCCTGCTTCAGTATGGCGACCTCCGCGGTCAGTGCGGCAGAGGTCAGCAGCGAAGCCTGCATACGCATATAGACATACTTATATTAGACTCCTGCAGATATTAGTTGATCCTCTATTCGGCTTTTCTTTTTGAACACCAAACAGAGCATCAGGGGCTACTGTCTATGCGGTAATATTTTTCCTATATTTCAAATACTTACCTCAAAGCCTGTTAGAAGGCTGGCACGGGCTTCGGTCAGTCCGCTCTTGGCGGACTAAACCTTTTGGATCACCGCACTCATAATAGTGCGGTGCTCTTCGTCGATGGAAGCGCTACGAAGCGCTCCCAGCAGATTGTCCGGTGCCTCTTGATGGATAGAGGCCACCGGCACAGGCGTCTTGCCCCTTTTGGAAGGAGGCCGCCTGCCTGAGTCCGAAACCACTGGAGGTTCCGGTGCGGTGTTCGGCTGAGGGCCGAACTCGGAGCCCTCGAGAGCCTTACTCCCTCGGCTCCCAGAGTCCGGAAGTTCGCCTTGAGGCGCCTCTGGGATTGTCTCCCCTCGACCCAGTGCCTCTTGAGACAATACCTCGGCATTGTCCGTAGGGCAAGGGGAGGTGGCGGTCGGAAGTGGATTGCTAACCATATCCGACGAGTCCAAGGAGCCACCCGATGAATGAAGGAAATATGCCCTAGAGGCAATAATAAAGTTATTATTTATTTCCTTATATCATGATAAATGTTTACTATTCATGCTAGAATTGTATTAACCGGAAACATAATACATGTGTGAATACATAGACAAACAGAGTGTCACTAGTATGCCTCTACTTGACTAGCTCGTTAATCAAAGATGGTTATGTTTCCTAACCATGAACAAAGAGTTGTTATTTGATTAACGAGGTCACATCATTAGTTGAATGATCTGATTGACATGACCCATTCCATTAGCTTAGCACCCGATCGTTTAGTATGTTGCTATTGCTTTCTTCATGACTTATACATGTTCCTATAACTATGAGATTATGCAACTCCCGTTTACCGGAGGAACACTTTGGGTACTACCAAACATCACAACGTAACTGGGTGATTATAAAGGAGTACTACAGGTGTCTCCAATGGTAGATGTTGGGTTGGCGTATTTCGAGATTAGGGTTTGTCACTCCGATTGTAGGAGAGGTATCTCTGGGCCCTCTCGGTAATACACATCACATAAGCCTTGCAAGCATTATAACTAAGATGTTAGTTGTGAGATGATGTATTACAGAACAAGTAAAGAGACTTGCCAGTAACGAGATTGAACTAGGTATTGGATACCGACGATCGAATCTCGGGCAAGTAACATACCGATGACAAAGGGAACAACGTATGTTGTTATGCGGTCTGACCGATAAAGATCTTCGTAGAATATGTAGGAACCAATATGGGCATCCAGGTCCCGCTATTGGTTATTGACCGGAGACGTGTCTCGGTCATGTCTACATTGTTCTCGAACCATAGGGTCCGCACGCTTAATGTTACGATGACAGTTATTATGAGTTTATGCATTTTGATGTACCGAAGGTTGTTTGGAGTCCCGGATGTGATCACGGACATGACGAGGAGTCTCGAAATGGTCGAGACGTAAAGATTGATATATTGGAAGCCTATGTTTGGACACCGGAAGTGTTCCGAGTGAAATCGGGATTTTACCGGATTACCGGGAGGGTTACTGGAACCCCCCGGGGGCCAAATGGGCCTACATGGGCCTTAGTGGAAAGGTGAGAGGGCTGCCCACAAGGGCTGCGCACCTTCCCCTCCCCCTAGTCCTATTAGGACTAGGAGAAGGGGCCGGCCACCCTCTCTCTCTCCCCTTTAAGGAATCCTAGTTGGACTAGGATTGGAAGGGGGAGTCCTACTCCCGGTAGGAGTAGGACTCCTCCTGCGCCTCCCTCCTCTTGGCCGGCCAGCCCTCCCCCTCTCATCCTTTATATACGGGGGCAGGGGACACCCCAAGACACACAAGTTGATCCTTGAGATCGTTCCTTAGCCGTGTGCGGTGCCCCCTGCCACCAAATCCCACCTCGATCGTACCGTTGTAGTGCTTAGGCGAAGCCCTGCGTCGGTAGTACATCAAGATCGTCACCATGCCGTCGTGCTGACGGAACTCCTCCCCGAAGCTTTGCTGGATCGGAGCCCGGGGATTGTCATCGAGCTGTACGTGTGCTAAGAACTCGGAGGTGCCGGAGTAACGGTGCTTGGATCGGTCGGATCGGGAAGAAGACGTACGACTACTTCCTCTACGTTGTGTGATCGCTTCCGCAGTCGGTCTGCGTTGGTACGTAGACAACACTCTCCCCCTCGTTATTGTGCATCACCATGATCTTGCGTCTGCGTAGGAATTTTTTTGAAATTACTACGTTCCCCAACAGTGGCATCCGAGCCTAGGTTTTATGGTTTGATGTTATATGCACGAGTAGAACACAAGTGAGTTGTGGGCGATATAAGTCATACTACCTACCAGCATGTCATACTTTGGTTCGGCGGTATTGTTGGATGAAGCGGCCCGGACCGACATTACGCATACGCTTACGCGAGACCGGTTTCCCCGACGTGCTTTGCACATAGGTGACTTGTGGGTGACTGTTTCTCCAACTTTAGTTGAACCGAGTGTGGCTACGCCCGGTCCTTGCGAAGGTTAAAACGGAGTCTATTTGACAAACTATCATTGTGGTTTTGATGCGTAGGTGAGATGAGTTCTTGTTAAGCCCGTAGCAGCCACGTAAAATTTGCAACAACAAAGTAGAGGACGTCTAACTTGTTTTTGCAGGGCATGTTGTGATGTGATATGGTCAAAACGTGATGAGTTATAAGTTGTTGTATAAGATGATCATGTTTTGTTGAAGTTCTCGGCAACTGGCAAAAGCCTTATGGTTGTCTGTCTATTGCATAAGATGCAAGCGCCCAATAATTGCTTTACTTTATCGCTATGCGATAGCAATAGTTGCAAGAGCAATAGTTGGCGAGACGACCATGTGACGACATATTGATATAGATCAAGATGATGGAGATCATGAGGTCATGCCGGTGACGATGGAAATCATGACGATGCTTTGAAGATGGAGATCAAAGGCACAGGATGATGATGGCCATATCATGTCACATATTTTGATTGCATGTGATGTTTATCTTTTTATGCATCTTATCTTGCTTTGATTGACGGTAGCATTATAAGATGATCTCTCACAAAATTATCAAGAAGTGTTCTCCCTGAGTATGCACCGTTGCCAAAGTTCGTCGTGCCCAGACACCACGTGATGATCGGGTGTGATAAGCTCTACGTCCAAATACAACGGGTGCAAAACAGTTGCACACGCAGAATACTCAGGTTATACTTGACGAGCCTAGCATATGCAGATATGGCCTCGGAACACGGAGACCGAAAGGTCGAGCGTGAATCATATAGTAGATATGATCAACATAGTGATGTTCACCATTGAAAACTACTCCATCTCACGTGATGATCGGTTATGGTTTAGTTGATTTGGATCACGTGATCACTTAGAGGATTAGAGGGATATCTATCTAAGTGGGAGTTCTTAAGTAATATGATTAATTGAACTTAAATTTATCATGAACTTAGTCCTGGTAGTATTTTGCAAATTATGTTGTAGATCAATAGCGCGCGTTGTTGCTTCCCTATGTTTATTTTGATATGTTCCTAGAGAAAATTGTGTTGAAAGATGTTAGTAGCAATGATGCGGATTGGATCCGTGATCTGAGGTTTATCCTCATTGCTGCACAGAAGAATTATGTCCTTGATGCACCGCTAGGTGACAGACCTATTGCAGGAGCAGATGCAGACGTTATGAACGTTTGGCTAGCTCAATATGATGACTACTTGATAGTTTAGTGCACCATACTTAACAGCTTAGAATCGGGACTCCAAAGACGTTTTGAACGTCATGGACCATATGAGATGTTCCAGGAGTTGAAGTTAATATTTCAAACAAATACCCGAGTTGAGAGATATGAAGTCTCCAACAAGTTCTATAGCTAAAAGATGGAGGAGAATCGCTCAACTAGTGAGCATGTGCTCAGATTGTCTGGGTACTACAATCGCTTGAATCAAGTGGGAGTTAATCTTCCAGATAAGATAGTGATTGATAGAATTCTCTAGTCATCATCACTAAGTTAGTAGAACTTCGTGATGAACTATAATATGCAAGGGATAACGGAAACAACTCCCAAGCTCTTCGTGATGCTGAAATCAACGAAGGTAGAAATCAACAAAAACAACAAGTGTTGATGGTTGACAAGACCACTAGTTTCAAGAAAAGGGCAAAGGGAAGAAGGGGAACTTCAAGAAGAACGGCAAGCAAGTTGCTGCTCAAGTAAAGAAGCCCAAGTCTGGTCCTAAGCCTGGGACTAAGTGCTTCTACTGCAAAGGGACTGGTCACTGGAAGCGGAACTGCCCCAAGTATTTGGCGGATAAGAAGGATGGCAAAGTGAACAAAAGTATATTTGATATACATGTTATTGATGTGTGATTTACTAGTGTTTATAGCAAACCCTCAGTATTTGATACTAGTTCAGTTGCTAAGATTAGTAACTCGAAACGGGAGTTGCAGAATAAACAGAGACTAGTTAAGGGTAAAGTGACGATGTGTGTTGGAAGTAGTTCCAAGATTGATATGATCATCATCGCACACTCCCCTATACTTTCGGGATTAGTGTTGAACTTAAATAAGTGTTATTTGGTTTTTGCGTTGAGCATGAATATGATTTGATCATGTTTATTGCAATACGATTATTCATTAAAGTCAGAGAATAATTGTTGTTCTGTTTACATGAATAAAACCTTCGATGGTCATACACCCAATGAAACAAGTTCATTGGATCTCGATCGTAGTGATACACATATTCACAATATTGAAACCAAAAGATGCAAAGTTAATAATTATAGTGCAACTTATTTATGGCACTGCTGTTTAGGTCATATTGGTATAAAGCGCATGAAGAAACTCCATGCTGATGGGCTTTCGGAATCACTTGATTATGAATCACTTGATGCTTGCGAACCATGCCTTTTGGGCAAGATGACTAAAACGCCGTTCTCCGGAACAATGGAGCAAGAAAAGATTTGTTGGAAATCATACATACTGATGTATGTGGTCCGATGAATATTGAGGCTCGCGACAGGTATCATTATTTTCTTCACAAATGATTTGAGCAGATATGAGTATATCTACTTGATGAAACATAAGTCTGAAACATTTGAAAAGTTCAAAGAATTTCAGAGTGAAGTGGAAAATCATCGTAACAAGAAAATAAAGTTTCTACGATCTGATCGTGGAAAAGAGTATTTGAGTTACGAGTTTGGTCTTCAGTTAAAACAATGTGAAATAGTTTCACTACTCACGCCACCTGGAACACCACAGCATAATGGTGTGTCCGAATGTCATAACCGTACTTTATTGGATATAGTGCAATCTGTGATGTTTCTTACCGATTTACCACTATCGTTTTTGGGGTCATGCATTAGAGACAGCTGCATTCACGTTAAAAAAGGGGCACCATCTATATCCGTCGAGACGACGCCTTATGAACTATGGTTTGGCAAGAAAACAAAGTTGTCGTTTCTTGAAGTTTGGGGTTGCGATGCTTATGAGAAAAAGTTCCATCCTGATAAGCTCAAACCCAAATCGGAGAAATA
Source organism: Triticum monococcum (assembly GCA_034509565.1). NCBI lineage: Eukaryota > Viridiplantae > Streptophyta > Magnoliopsida > Poales > Poaceae > Triticum > Triticum monococcum. Next base: position 303,259,912 of record CM067845.1, on the reverse strand, counting down.
TGTCTTCATAGGATACCCAAAGGAGACTGTTGGGTACACCTTCTATCACAGATCCTAAGGCAAGACATTCGTTGCTTATAATGAATCCTTTCTAGAGAAGGAGTTTCTCTTGAAAGAAGTAAGTGGGAGGAAAGTAGAAAACTTGATAAGGTAATTGTACCTTCTACCTTATTGGAAAGTAGTTCATCACAAAAATCTGTTCTTGTGACTACTACACCAATTAGTGAGGAAGCTAATGATGATGATCATGTAACTTCAGATCAAGTTACTACCGAATCTCGTAGGTAAACCAGAGTGAGATCCGCACCAGAGTGGTACGGTAATCCTGTTCTGGAGGTCATGTTACTTGACCATGACGAACCTACGAACTATGAGGAAGCGATGATGAGCCCAGATTCTGCGAAATGGTTTGAGGCCATGAAATCTGAGATATGATCCATGTATGAGAACAAAGTTTGAACTTTGGTTGACTTGCCCGATGATCGGCAAGCAATTGAGAATAAATGGATCTTCAAGAGGAAGACGGACGCTGATAGTAGTGTTACTATCTACAAAGCTAGAATTGTCGCAAAAGGTTTTCGACAAGTTCAAGGTGTTGACTATGATGAGAGCTTCTCACTCGTATCTATGCTTGAGTCTGTCCGAATCATGTTAGTAATTGCCGCATTTTATGAAATCTGGCAAATGGATAAACAAAACTGCATTCCTTAATGGATTTATTAAAGAAGAGTTGTATATGATGCAACAGAAGGTTTTGTCAATCCGAAAGGTGCTAACAAAATGTGCAAGCTCCAGCGATCCATCTGTGGACTGGTGCAAGCATCTCGGAGTTGGAATATACGCTTTGGTGAGTTGATCAAAGCATATAGTTTTATACAGACTTGCGGTGAAGCCTGTATTTACAAGAAAGTGAGTGGGAGCACTACAACATTTCTGATAAGTATATGTGAATGACATATTGTTGATCGGAAATAATGTAGAATTATTCTGTAAAGCATAAAGGAGTGTTTGAAAGGTGTTTTTCAAAGAAAGACTTCGGTGAAGCTGCTTACATATTGAGCTTCAAGATCTATAGAGATAGATCAAGACGCTTGATAAGTTTTTTCAATGAGTACATACCTTGACAAGATTTTGAAGTAGTTCAAAATGGAGCAGTCAAAGAAAGAGTTCTTGCCTGTATTATAAGGTGTGAAGTTGAGTAAGACTCAAAGCCCGACCACGGCAGAAGATAGAAAGAGAATGAAAGTCATTCCCTATGCCTTGGCCATAGGTTCTATAAAGTATGTCATGTTGTATACCAGATCTATTGTATACCCTGCACTGATTTGGCAAGGGAGTACAATAGTGATCTAGGAGTAGATCACTGGACAGCGGTCAGAATTATCCTTAGTGAAATAAGGATATGTTTCTCGATTATGGACGTGATAAAAAGGTTCGTCGTAAAGGGTTACGCCGATGCAAGTTTTGACACTAATCTAGATGACTCTAAGTCTCGGTCTAGATACATATTGAAAGTGGGAGCAATTAGCTAGAGTAGCTCCATGCAGAGAATTGTTGACATAGAAATTTGCAAAATACATGTGGATCTGAATGTGGCAGACCCGTTGACTAAGATTCTCTCACAAGCAAAACATGATCACACCTTAGTACTCTTTGGGTGTTAATCACATAGCGATGTGAACTAGATTACTGAATCTAGTAAACCCTTTGGGTGTTGGTCACATGGCGATGTGAACTATGGGTGTTAATCACATGATGATGTGAACTATCGATGTTAATCACATGGTGATGTGATCTAGATTATTGACTCTAGTGCAAGTGGGAGACTGAAGGAAATATGCCCTAGAGGCAATAATAAAGTTATTATTTATTTCCTTATATCATGATAAATGTTTACTATTCATGCTAGAATTGTATTAACCGGAAACATAATACATGTGTGAATACATAGACAAACAGAGTGTCACTAGTATGCCTCTACTTGACTAGCTCGTTAATCAAAGATGGTTATGTTTCCTAACCATGAACAAAGAGTTGTTATTTGATTAACGAGGTCACATCATTAGTTGAATGATCTGATTGACATGACCCATTCCATTAGCTTAGCACCCGATCGTTTAGTATGTTGCTATTGCTTTCTTCATGACTTATACATGTTCCTATAACTATGAGATTATGCAACTCCCGTTTACCGGAGGAACACTTTGGGTACTACCAAACGTCACAACGTAATTGGGTGATTATAAAGGAGTACTACAGGTGTCTCCAATGGTAGATGTTGGGTTAGCGTATTTCGAGATTAGGGTTTGTCACTCCGATTGTAGGAGAGGTATCTCTGGGCCCTCTCGGTAATACACATCACATAAGCCTTGCAAGCATTATAACTAAGATGTTAGTTGTGAGATGATGTATTACGGAACGAGTAAAGAGACTTGCCAGTAACGAGATTGAACTAGGTATTGGATACCGACGATCGAATCTCGGGCAAGTAACATACCGATGACAAAGGGAACAACGTATGTTGTTATGTGGTCTGACCGATAAAGATCTTCGTAGAATATGTAGGAACCAATATGGGCATCCAGATCCTGCTATTGGTTATTGACCGGAGACGTGTCTCGGTCATGTCTACATTGTTCTCGAACCGTAGGGTCCGCACGCTTAACGTTACGATGACAGTTATTATGAGTTTATGCATTTTGATGTACCGAAGGTTGTTCGGAGTCCCGGATGTGATCACGGACATGACGAGGAGTCTCGAAATGGTCGAGACGTAAAGATTGATATATTGGAAGCCTATGTTTGGACACCGGAAGTGTTCCGGGTGAAATCGGGATTTTACCGGATTACCGGGAGGGTTACTGGAACCCCCCGGGAGCCAAATGGGCCTACATGGGCCTTAGTGGAAAGGTGAGAGGGCTGCCCACAAGGGCTGCGCACCTTCCCCTCCCCCTAGTCCTATTAAGACTAGGAGAAGGGGCCGGCCACCCTCTCTCTCTCTCCCCTTTAAGGAATCCTAGTTGGACTAGGATTGGAAGGGGGAGTCCTACTCCCGGTAGGAGTAGGACTCCTCCTGCGCCTCCCTCCTCTTGGCCGGCCAGCCCTCCCCCTCTCATCCTTTATATACGGGGGCAGGGGACACCCCAAGACACACAAGTTGATCCTTGAGATCGTTCCTTAGCCGTGTGCGGTGCCCCCTGCCACCAAATCCCACCTCGATTGTACCGTTGTAGTGCTTAGGCGAAGCCCTGCATCGGTAATACATCAAGATCATCACCACGCCGTCGTGCTGACGGAACTCCTCCCCGAAGCTTTGCTGGATCGGAGCCCGGGGATCGTCATCGAGCTGTACGTGTGCTAAGAACTCGGAGGTGCCGGAGTAACGGTGCTTGGATCGGTCGGATCGGGAAGAAGACGTACGACTACTTCCTCTACGTTGTGTGATCGCTTCCGCAGTCGGTCTGCGTTGGTACGTAGACAACACTCTCCCCCTCGTTACTGTGCATCACCATGATCTTGCGTCTGCGTAGGAAATTTTTTGAAATTACTACGTTCCCCAACAATGAAGATACGTCGATACGGGCTTGGGGCGGTCTACATAATCATATTCAACGTTAGGAGAAGTAGTGCGACAAAGGTATTCTATGAGTTACTCTCGTATCCGAATACTTACGACTTCGCCAGGGGCTTGTCCCTGAGCTGCCACTCGTCTTCGCCTTCGGCGGTGGTGGTGGAGTAGTCCGGAAGGAGGGTCCTCCCCTTCTTGGACCCTTCGCCCCCCCCCCCAGTCAGGGTGGCCTTCCTTTTCTTGTCTCCCCCGACTGAAGGGGGAGCATCTTCATCTTCCTCCTCGTCTTCGGGGGAGGAGTGCATTGCGGAGTCATCGGACGATGAGTCTGATGTCACCTGGCGCCGGGAACTCTTTTGGGTTCCCTTGGCCTTCATCTTGGTCTTCTCCGGTACCTTGTAAGGAGCCGGAGTCAGCATCTCCGTCAGGAGAGCGTCCGCAGTGTCTTTGGGCAGAGGGGCCGGACAATATATCTTCTCCAATGCCCCCACCCAGTCCTGTCAAAGGCATGGGATCTCAGACCCCGCGCGTGGTTAAGCTATGGGAAGTAAAAATCCTACCAGATGTACAAAACTTACCGGATTCGCAGGGCGCTTCGCGCTTAGCCCGCGGTCCTCGGTGAGAGAGGGAGCGACCTCGGCACCCTTGAACAGCACCCTCCAGACATCCTTGTGCGTTGTGTCGAAGAGCTCGCTCAGAGTCTGGTGTTGGGCCGGGTCGAACTCCCACAAGTTGAAACCCCGTTGTTGACACGGGAGGATCCGACAGAAGAGCATGACCTGGACTATGTTGACAAGCTTGAGCTTCTTGCTTGCCATATTCCGGATACATTTCTGGAGTCCGTCCAGCTCCACCGATGAACCCCAGGATAGGCCCTTCTCTTTCCAGGAGGTGAGCCGCGTGGGGATTCAGTTCGAAACTCAGGGGCCGCCACCTAGTTGGTGTCGCGCGGCTTGGTGATGTAGAACCACGCCGATTGCCACCCCTTTATGGTCTCCACGAAGGAGCCTTCAAGCCATATAACATTGGGCATCTTGCCCCACCATGTCTCCGCCGCATTCTGCTTGTTGGCCTCCCACCACCTTCGGCTTGATATTGAAGGTCTTCAGCCACAGGATGAAGTGGGGCCGGATGCAGAGGAAAGCCTCACACACGACGATGAACGCCGAAATGTTGAGGATGAAGTTTGGGGCTAGATCATGAAAGTCTAGCCCGTAGTAGAACATAAGACCGCAGACGAATGGATGGAGGGGAAACCCCAGTCCGCGGAGGAAGTGGTGGAGGAAGACTACCCTCTCGTGAGGTTCCGGGGTAGGGATGATCTGCCCCACAGCGGGCAGACGATGCGCGATATTCGCGGATAAGTATCCGGCTCCGTGCAGCTTTTTGATGTGTTCCTCTGTGACGGAGGAAGCCATCCACTTGCTTCCCGCTTCGGACATGTTTGGAGAAGGTTGAGGAGAAGGATGTGGACTTGTGCGTTGGAGCTCGAGTGTGCGAGAATGGATGAGCAAGGAGGAAGAAGGCGTGGGTAGGAAAAGGATAAACCTTATCCCTTTATAAGGGCGGTCGAAACTATGTGCCCCCACTAGCCTGGTAAAACTCGCTTATCCCCCAAGCGCCGTAATTGATGGCGCGTTTGGGTTACCCACACCCGTATTGATGAGAATCCCGTAATAAGGGGGACACGATCTCTGCTTTGACAAGACGTGTCAAGAAACTGCCTCGCGTTATGTGCGGGGCTAGCTAAAGAAAAACATTTCGAATAATCACCCAGCCATGGCATGATGTCATGTTGCCAAAATGTGTCAGCAGATTAGATTTGTGGAAATATTATTCTCTCTACGGTGGTATGTGGAACTTATTTTGTAGGGTCGGACACTATCCTTTTATTCGAACTCTTCTATGGTGTATCCGGAGGAGGAACCCGCCTTGCAATGCCGAAGACAACACTGTGTGCCGGACTCATCGTCATTGAAGCCTGGTTCAGGGGCTACTGAGGGAGTCCTGGATTAGGGGGTCTCCGGACAGCCGGACTATATCCATTGACCGGACTGTTGGACTATGAAGATAAAAGATTGAAGACTTCGTCTCGTGTCCGGATGGGACTCTACTTAGCGTGGAAGGCAAGCTAGGCAGTACGGATATGGATATATCCTCCTTTGTAACCGACCTTGTGTAACCCTAACCCCTTCCGGTGTCTATATAAACTGGAGGGTTTTCGTCCGTAGGACAACAGACAATCATACCATAGGCTAGCTTCTAGGGTTTAGCCTCTCCGATCTCGTGGTAGATCAACTCTTGTAATACTCATATCATCAAGAATAAATCAAGCAGGACGTAGGGTTTTACCTCCATCAAGAGGGCCTGAACCTGGGTAAAACACCATGTCCCCTGCCTCCTGTTACCATCCGCCTTAGACGCACGGTTCGGGACCCCCTACCCGAGATCCGCCGGTTTTGACACCGACAGACATCATAGATCGCACCATATCCAATAGAGTGCGATTACAACATTCGGACACACCATTACGCTGAGGTGTTCCAGGCGGCGTGAGCTGTGAAACAATTCCACATTTCCTTAAGTGCATGCCAAACTCGTGACTCAAGTATTCCCTCCATGATCTGATCGTAAGAACTTTATTTTCCTATCACGTTGATTCTCTACCTTACTCTGAAATTCCTTGAACTTTTCAAAGATCTCAGACTTGTGTTTCATTAAGTAGACATACCCATATCTACTTAGGTCATCGGTGAGGGTGAGAACATAACGATAGCCACCGCGAGCCTCAATGCTCATTGGACCGCACACATCAGTATGTGTGATTCCCAATAAGTTGGTTGCTCGCTCCATTATTCTAAAGAACGGAGTCTTGGTCATTTTTCCCATGAGGCATGGTTTACACGTGTCAAATGATTCATAATCAAGAGACTCCAAAAGTCCATCTGCATGGAGTTTCTTCATGCATTTGACACCAATGTGACCAAGGCGGCAGTGCCACAAGTATGTGGGACTATCATTATCAACCTTACATCTTTTGGCATTCACACTATGAATATGTGTAACTTCATGTTCGAGATTCAATAAAAATAAACCATTGACCAGCGGGGCATGACCATAAAACATATCTCTCATATAAATAGAACAACCATTATTTTTGGATTTAAATGAGTAGCCATCTCACATTCAACGAGATCCAGATACAATGTTCATGCTCAAAGCTGGCACTAAATAACAATTATTGAGGTTTAAAACTAATCCCAAAGGTAGATGTAGAGGTAGCATGTCGACGGCGATCACATCGACCTTGGAACCATTTCCGACGCACATCGTCACCTCGTCCTTCTTCAGTCTCCGCTTATTCCACAGCTCCTGTTTTGAGTTACAAATATGAGCAACCACACCGGTATCAAATACCCAGGAGCTACTACGAGCGCTGGTAAGGTACACATCAATAACATGTATATCACATATACCTTTGGCGTTGACAGCCTTCTTATCCGCTAAGTACTTGGGGCAGTTCCGTTGCCAGTGACCATTTCCCTTGCAATAAAAGCACTGAGTCTCAAGCTTGGGTCCATTCTTTGGCTTCTTCCTGGCAACTGATTTACTAGGCGCGATAACTCCCTTGCCGTCCTTCTTGAAGTTCTTTTTACCCTTGCCTTTCTTGAAACTAGTGGTCTTATTCACCGTCAACACTTGTTGTTCCTTTTTGATTTCCACCTCCGCTGATTTCAGCATTGAATATAACTCGGGAATGGAATTCTCCATCCCTTGCATATTGTAGTTCATCACAAAGCTCTTGTAGCTAGGTGGAAGCGACTAGAGGATCCTATCAATGACCGAGTCATCTGGAAGATTAAGTCCCAGCTGAGACAAGCGGTTGTGCAACCCAGACATTTTGAGTATATGCTCGTTGATAGAACTGTTTTCCTCCATCTTACAACTGCAGAACTTGTCGGAGACTTCATATCTCTCGACCCGGGCATGAGCTTGGAAACCCATTTTTAGCTCTTGGAACATCTCATATGCTCCGTGTTGCTCAAAACGCTTTTGGAGCCCCGGTTCTAGGCTGTAAAGTATGCCGCACAGAACCAGGGAGTAATCATCACTGCGTGACTGCCAGACGTTCATAATGTCTTGAATTGCTGGGAAAAGGGTGCATCACCTAGCGGTGCTTCAAGGACATATGCTTTCTTGGCAGCTATGAGGATGATCCTCAAGTTACGGACCCAAACCGTATAGTTGCTACCATCGTCTTTCAGCTTGGTTTTCTCTAGGAACACGTTGAAGTTGAGGGTAACATTAACATGGGCCATTTGATCTACAAGACATATTGTAAAGATATTTTAGACTAAGTTCATGATAATTAAGTTCATCTAATCAAATTATTAATGAACTCCCACTCAGATAGACATCCCTCTAGTCATCTAAGTGATACATGATCCGAATCGACTAGGCCGTGTCCAATCATCACGTGAGACGGACTAGTCATCAATGGTGAACATCTCCATGTTGATCGTATCTACTATACGACTCATGTTTGACCTTTTGGTCTCTCGTGTTCCGAGGCCATGTTTGTACATGCTAGGCTCGTCAAGTCAACCTAAGTGTTTCGCATGTGTAAATCTGGCTTACACCCATTGTATGCGAATGTTAGAATCTATCACACCCGATCATCATGTGGTGCTTCGAAACAATGAACCTTCGCAACGGTGCACAGTTAGGGGAAACACTTTTCTTGAAATTTTAGTGAGGGATCATCTTATTTATGCTACCGTCGTTCTAAGCAAATAAGATGTAAACATGACAAACATCACATGCAAATCATAAAGTGACATGATATGGCCAATATCATCTTGCGCCTTTGATCTCCATCTTCGAGGCGCGGCATGATCATCTTCATCACCGGCATGACACCATGATCTCCATCATCGTGTCTTCATGAAGTTGTCTCGCCAACTATTACTTCTACTACTATGGCTAATAGTTAGCAATAAAGTAAAGCAATTACATGGTGTTTTCATTGACACGCCGGTCATACAATAAGTTAAGACAACTCCTATGGCTCCTGCCGGTTGTCATACTCATCGACATGCAAGTCGTGATTCCTATTACAAGAACATGATCAATCTCATACATCACATATATCATTCATCACATCCTTTTGGCCATATCACATCACATAGCATACCCTGCAAAAACAAGTTAGACATCCTCTAATTGTTGTTGCATGTTTTACGTGGATGCTAAGGGTTTCTAGCAAGAACGTTTCTTACCTACGCAAAAGCCACAACGGTGATATGCCAATTGCTATTTACCCTTCATAAGGACCCTCTTCATCGAATCTGATCCGACTAAAGTGGAAGAGACAGACACCCACTAGCCACCTTATGCATAACTGCATGTCAGTCAGTGGAACCAGTCTCACGTAAGTGTATGTGTAAGGTCGGCCCGGGCCGCTTCATCCCACAATGCTGCTGAATCAAGATAATACTAGTAACGGTAAGCAAATTGAACAAATCATCGCACACAACTACTTTGTGTTCTACTCGTGCATAGAATCTATGCATAGACCTAGCTCATGATGCCACTTTTGGGGAACGCAGTAAAAATTCAAAATTTTCCTATATGCCACCAAGATCGCTAGCAACGAGAGAGAGGGAGTGCATCTTCATACACTTGAAGATCACTAAGCGGAAGCGTTACAAGAACACGGTTGATGGAGTCGTACTTGCGGCGATTCAAGTTGCGGAAGATCCGATCTAGCGCCGAAAGGATGGCGCCTCCGCATTCAACACACGTACTGCCCGGGGACATCTCCTCCTTCTTGATCCAGCAAGGGGAGAGGAGAAGTTGAGGGAGAACTCCGGTAGCACGACGGTGTGGTGGTGGTGGTGGAGCTCGTGCTTCTTCGGCAAAGCTTTGCTAAGAGCTACGGAGGAGGAGGAGGTGTTGGAGGAGGGAGGCTGCGCCAGGGATGGGTGCCGCTGCCCTCCCACCCTCCTCTATTTATAGGGTGAAGGGGAGAGGGGGACGGCCCCCATAGATGCATCTAGAGGGGTGGCGGCGTCCAAGGAGGGAGACTTGACCCCGAAGCAAGGTAGGAGGCGCCCCCTCCCCCTAGGGTTCCCAACCCTAGGCGCCTTGGGCCCTTGGGGGGTGATACGTCTCCAGTGTATCTATAATTTTTGATTGTTCCATGCTATTATATTATCTGTTTTGGATGTGTATGGGCTTTATTATACTTTTTTGTATTACTTTTGGGACTAACCTATTAACCGGAGGCCCATCCCAAATTGTTGTTTTCTTGCCTATTTCAGTGTTTTGAAGAAATGGAATATCAAACGGAGTCCAAACGGAATGAAACCTTCGAGAGAGTTATTTTTGGAACGGAAGCAATCCAGGAGACTTGGAGTAGACGTCAGGGAAGCTTCGAGGTGGCCACGAGGCAGGGAGGCGAGCCTTACCCCTGGGCGCGCCCCCACCCTCGTGGGCTCCTCGTGGCTCCCCTGACCGACTTCTTTCACCTATATATGTCCATATACCCTAAAAACATCGAGGAGCAGAATAGATCGGGAGTTTCACCGCCAGAAGCCTCCGTAGCCACCGAAAACCAATCTAGACCCATTCCGGCACCCTGCCGAAGGGGGGAATCTCTCTCCGGTGGCTATCTTCATCATCTCGGCGCTCTCCATGACGAGGATGGAGTAGTTCACCCTCGGGGCTGAGGGTATGTACCAGTAGCTATGTGTTTGATCTCTCTCTCTCTCGTGTTCTTGAGATGGTACGATCTTGATGTATCGCGAGCTTTGCTATTATAGTTGGATCTTATGATGTTTCTCCCCCTCTACTCTCTATTCATGAATTGAGTTTTCCCTTTGAAGTTATCTTATCGGATTGAGTCTTTAAGGATTTGAGAACACTTGATGTATGTCTTGCATGTGCTTATCTGTGGTGATAATGGGATATCGCATGATCCACTTGATGTATGTTTTGGTGATCAACTTGCGAGTTCACTGACCTCGTGAAGTTATGCATAGGGGTTGGCACACGTTTTCGTCTTGACTCTTCGGTAGAAACTTTGGGGCACTCTTTGAGGTTCTATGTGTTGGTTGAATAGATGAATCTGATATTGTGTGATGCATATCGTATAATCATACCCACGGATACTTGAGGTGACATTGGAGTATCTAGGTGACATTAGGATTTTGGTTGATTTGTGTCTTAAGGTGTTATTCTAGTACGAACTCTTGAATAGATCGATCAGAAAGAATAACTTTGAGGTGGTTTCGTACCCTACCACAATCTCTTCGTTTGTTCTCCGCTATTAGTGACTTTGGAGTGACTCTTTGTTGCATGTTGAGGGATATTTATATGATCCAATTATGTTATTATTGTTGAGAGAACTTGCACTAGTGAAAGTATGAACCCTAGGACTTGTTTCCTAGCATTGCAATACCGTTTACGCTCACTTTTACCACTTGTTACCTTGCTTTTTTTATATTTTCAGATTACAAAAACCTCTATCTACCATCCATATTGCACTTGTATCACCATCTCTTCGCCAAACTAGTGCACCTATACAATTTACCATTGTATTGGGTGTGTTGGGGACACAAGAAACTCTTTGTTATTTGGTTGCAGGGTTGTTTGAGAGAGACCATCTTCATCCTACGCCTCCCACGGATTGATAAACCTTAGGTCATCCACTTGAGGGAAATTTGCTACTGTCCTACAAACCTCTGCACTTGGAGGCCCAACAACGTCTACAAGGAGAAGGTTGTGTAGTAGACATCAAGATCTTTTCTGGCGCCGTTGTCGGGGAGGTGAGTGCTTGAAGGTATATCTTTAGATCTTGCAATTGAATCTTTTTGTTTCTTGTTTTATCACTAGTTTAGTCTAAAATAGAAAACTACAAAAAAATGTAATTGAGGATACCTCATATGCATCATCTTTTTAATATCTTTCATGAGAATAAGGATTCCGATAATTGTGCTCAAGTGCTAGAGGAAGAATGCATTAAAATGTTTGGCACTAAATCTTTGAATGATGAGCATGATTGCAATGTTGTTAGTATGAATTCTTTGAATGTCCATAGTGAAGGAAATATGCCCTAGAGGCAATAATAAAGTTATTATTTATTTCCTTATATCATGATAAACGTTTATTATTCATGCTAGAATTGTATTAACCGGAAACATAATACATGTGTGAATACATAGACCAACAGAGTGTCACTAGTATGCCTCTACTTGACTAGCTCGTTAATCAAAGATGGTTATGTTTCCTAACCATGAACAAAGAGTTGTTATTTGATTAACGAGGTCACATCATTAGTAGAATGATCTGATTGACATGACCCATTCCATTAGCTTAGCACCCGATCGTTTAGTATGTTGCTATTGCTTTCTTCATGACTTATACATGTTCCTATAACTATGAGATTATGCAACTCCCGTTTACCGGAGGAACACTTTGGGTACTACCAAACGTCACAACGTAATTGGGTGATTATAAAGGAGTACTACAGGTGTCTCCAATGGTAGATGTTGGGTTAGCGTATTTCAAGATTAGGGTTTGTCACTCCGATTGTAGGAGAGGTATCTCTGGGCCCTCTCGGTAATACACATCACATAAGCCTTGCAAGCATTATAACTAAGATGTTAGTTGTGAGATGATGTATTACGGAACGAGTAAAGAGACTTGCCAGTAACGAGATTGAACTAGGTATTGGATACCGACGATCGAATCTCGGGCAAGTAACATACCGATGACAAAGGGAACAACGTATGTTGTTATGTGGTCTGACCGATAAAGATCTTCGTAGAATATGTAGGAACCAATATGGGCATCCAGGTCCTGCTATTGGTTATTGACCGGAGACGTGTCTCGGTCATGTCTACATTGTTCTCGAACCGTAGGGTCCGCACGCTTAACGTTACGATGACAGTTATTATGAGTTTATGCATTTTGATGTACCGAAGGTTGTTCGGAGTCCCGGATGTGATCACGGACATGACGAGGAGTCTCGAAATGGTCGAGACGTAAAGATTGATATATTGGAAGCCTATGTTTGGACACCGGAAGTGTTCCGGGTGAAATCGGGATTTTACCGGATTACCGGGAGGGTTACCGGAACCCCCCGGGAGCCAAATGGGCAAACATGGGCCTTAGTGGAAAGGTGAGAGGGCAGCCCACATAGGGCTGCGCCTCCCCCCCTCTCCCTAGTCCTATTAGGACTAGGAGAGGGGCCGGCCACCTCTCTCTCTCTCCCCTTTAAAGGATTCCTAGTTGGACTAGGATTGGAGGGGGGGAGTCCTACTCCCGGTAGGAGTAGGACTCCTCCTGCGCCTCCTCCTCTTTGGCCGGCCAGCCCCCCTCCCTCCAACCTTTATATACGGGGGCAGGGGACACCCCAAGACACACAACTTGATCCTTGAGATCGTTCCTTAGCCGCGTGCGGTGCCCCCTGCCACCAAATTCCACCTCGATCATACCGTTGTAGTGCTTAGGCGAAGCCCTGCGTCGGTAGTACATCAAGATCGTCACCACGCCGTCGTGCTGACGGAACTCTTCCTCGACGCTTTGCTGGATCGGAGCCCGAGGATCGTCATCGAGCTGAACGTGTGCTAAGAACTCGGAGGTGCCGGAGTAACGGTGCTTGGATCGGTCGGATCGGGAAGAAGACGTACGACTACTTCCTCTATGTTGTGTGATCGCTTCCGCAGTCGGTCTGCGTTGGTACATAGACAACACTCTCCCCTCTCGTCGCTGTGCATCACCATGATCTTGCGTGTGCGTAGGAAAATTTTCGAAATTACTACGTTCCCCAACAGTGGCATCCGAGCCTAGGTTTTATGGTTTGATGTTATATGCACGAGTAGAACACAAGTGAGTTGTGGGTGATAGAAGTCATACTGCCTACCAGCATGTCATACTTTGGTTCGGCGGTATTGTTGGTTGAGACGATCCGGACCAACCTTACGCGTACTCTTACGCGAGACCGGTTCCCTCGACGTGCTTTGCACATAGATGGCTTGCGGAAGACTGTCTCTCCAACTTTAGTTGAACCAAGTGTGACTACGCCCGGTCCTTGAGAAGGTTAAAACGGAGTCTATTTGACGAACTATCATTGTGGTATTGATGCGTAGGTGAGATGAGTTCTTACTTAAGCCCGTAGCAGCCACGTAAAACTTGCAACAACAAAGTAGAGGACGTCTAACTTGTTTTTGCAGGGTATGTTGTGATGTGATATGGTCAAGGCATGATGCTGATTTTATTGTATGAGATGATCATGTTTTGTAACCGAGTTATCGGCAACTGGCAGGAGCCATATGGTTGTCGCTTTATTGTATGCAATGCAATCGCGATGTAATGCTTTACTTTATTACTAAGCGGTAGTAATAGTCGTGGAAGCATAAGATTGGCGAGACGACAACGATGCTACGATGGAGATCAAGGTGTCGCGCCGGTGACGATGGTGATCATGACGGTGCTTCGGAGATGGAGATCACAAAGCACAAGATGATGATGGCCATATCATATCACTTATATTGATTGCATGTGATGTTTATCCTTTTATGCATCTTATCTTGCTTTGATTGACGGTAGCATTATAAGATGATCTCTCACTAAATTATCAAGAAGTGTTCTCCCTGAGTATGCACCGTTGCAAAAGTTCTTCGTGCTGAGACACCACGTGATGATCGGGTGTGATAGGCTCTACGTTCAAATACAACGGGTGCAAAACAGTTGCACACGCGGAATACTCAGGTTATACTTGACGAGCCAAGCATATACAGATATGGCCTCGGAACACGGAGACCGAAAGGTCGAGCGTGAATCATATAGTAGATATGATCAACATAACGATGTTCACCATTGAAAACTACTCCATCTCACGTGATGATCGGTTATGGTTTAGTTGATTTGGATCAGGTGATCACTTAGAGGATTAGAGGGATGTCTATCTAAGTGGGAGTTCTTAAGTAATATGATTAAATTGAACTTAAATTTATCATGAACTTAGTCCTGGTAGTATCTTGCAAATCATGTTGTAGATCAATAGCTCACGTTGTTGCTTCCCTATGTTTATTTTGATATGTTCCTAGAGAAAATTATGTTGAAAGATGTTAGTAGCAATGATGCGGATTGGATCCGTGATCTGAGGTTTATCCTCATTGCTGCACAGAAGAATTATGTCCTTGATGCACCGCTAGGTGACAGACCTATTGCAGGAGCAGATGCAGACGTTATGAACGTTTGGCTAGCTCAATATGATGACTACTTGATAGTTTAGTGCACCATGCTTAACAGCTTAGAATCGGGACTTCAAAGACGTTTTGAACGTCATGGACCATATGAGATGTTCCAGGAGTTGAAGTTAATATTTCAAGCAAATACCCGAGTTGAGAGACATGAAGTCTCCAGCAAGTTCTATAGCTAAAAGATGGAGGAGAATCGCTCAACTAGTGAGCATGTGCTCAGATTGTCTGGGTACTACAATCGCTTGAATCAAGTGGGAGTTAATCTTCCAGATAAGATAGTGATTGACAGAATTCTCTAGTCATCATCACTAAGTTAGTAGAACTTCGTGATGAACTATAATGTGCAAGGGATAACGGAAACAACTCCCAAGCTCTTCGTGATGCTGAAATCAACGAAGGTAGAAATCAAGAAAAACATCAAGTGTTGATGGTTGACAAGACCACTAGTTTCAAGAAAAGGGCAAAGGGAAGAAGGGGAACTTCAAGAAGAACGGCAAGCAAGTTTCTGCTCAAGTGAAGAAGCCCAAGTCTGATCCTAAGCCTGAGACTAAGTGATTCTGCTGCAAAGGGACTGGTCACTGGAAGCGGAACTACCCCAAGTGATTGGCGGATAAGTAGGATGGCAAAGTGAACAACAGTATATTTGATATACATGTTATTGATGTGTACTATACTAGTGTTTATAGCAACCCCTCAGTATTTGATGCTAGTTCAGTTGCTAAGATTAGTAACTTGAAACGGGAGTTGCAGAATAAACAGAGACTAGTTAAGGGTGAAGTGACGATGTGTGTTGGAAGTAGTTCCAAGATTGATATGATCATCATCGCACACTCCCCTATACTTTCGGGATTAGTGTTGAACTTAAATAAGTGTTATTTGGTTTTTGCGTTGAGCATGAATATGATTTGATCATGTTTATTGTAATACGGTTATTCATTTAAGTAAAAGAATAAATTGTTGTTCTCTTTACATGAATAAAACCTTATATGGTTACACACCCAATGAAAATAGTTCATTGGATCTCGATCTTAATAATACACATATTCATAATATTGAAACAAAAAGATGCAAAGTTAATAATGATAGTGCAACTAATTTGTGGCACTGCTGTTTAGGTCATATTGGTATAAAGCGCATGAAGAAACTCCATGCTGATGGGCTTTCGGAATCACTTGATTATGAATCACTTGATGCTTGCGAACCATGCCTTTTGGGCAAGATGACTAAAACGCCGTTCTCCGGAACAATGGAGCAAGAAAAGATTTATTGGAAATCATACATACTGATGTATGTGGTCCGATAAATATTGCTCGCGACAGGTATCATTATTTTCTGATCTTCACAGATGATTTGAGCAGATATGAGTATATCTACTTGATGAAACATAAGTCTGAAACATTTGAAAAGTTCAAAGAATTTCAGAGTGAAGTGGAAAATCATCATGACAAGAAAATAAAAGTTTCTACGATATGATCGCAGAGGTAAAATATTTGAGTTACGAGTTTGGTCTTCAATTAAAACAATGTGGAATAGTTTCACAAAATCATGCCACATGGAACACCACAGCATAATGGTGTGTCCGAACGTCATAACCGTACTTTATTGGATATAGTGCAATCTATGATGTATCTTACCGATCTACCACTATCGTTTTGGGGTTATGCATTAGAGACAGCTGCATTCACGTTAAATAGGGCACCATCTAAATCCGTTGAGATGACACCGTGTGAACTATGGTTTGGCAAGAAACCTAAGCTGTCGTTTCTTAAAAATTTGGGGTTGCGATGCTTATATGAAAAGGTTTCATCCTGATAAGCTCAAACTCAAACGGAGAAATGCGTCTTCATAGGATATCCAAAGGAAACTATTGGATAAACCTTCTATCACAGATCCGAAGGCAAGACTTTTGTTGCTAAAATTCGGAAACTTTCTGGAGAAGGAGTTTCTCTCGAAAGAAGTGAGTGGGAGGAAAGTAGAACTTAACGAGGTAACTGTACCTGCTCCCTTATTGGAAAGTAGTACATCACAGAAAAATGTCTCTGTGACACCTACACCAGTTAGTGAGGAAGCTAATGATGATGATCATGAAACTTCAGAACAAGACACTACTGAACCTCGTAGATCAACCAAAGTAAGATCTGCGCCAGAGTGGTACGGTAATCCTGTTCTGGAAGTCATGCTACTAGATCATGATGATCCTACGAACTATGAAGAAGCGATGGTGAGCCCAGATTCCGCAAAGTGGCTTGAAGCCATGAAATCTGAGATATGATCCATGTATGAGAACAAAATATGGACTTTAGTTGACTTGCCCGATGATCGGAAAGCCATAGAAAATAAATGGATCTTCAAGAGGAAGACGGACGCTGATAGTAGTGTTACTATCTACAAAGCTAGAATTGTCGCAAAAGGTTTTCGACAAGTTCAAGGTGTTGACTACGATGAGATTTTCTCACTCGTATCTATGCTTAAGTCTGTCCGAATCATGTTAGTAATTGCCGCGTTTTATGAAATCTGGCAAACGGATAAACAAAACTGCATTCCCTAATGGATTAATTAAAGAAGAGTTGTATATGATGCAACCAGAAGGTTTTGTCAATCCAAAAGGTGCTAACAAAATGTGCAAGCACCAGCGATCCATCTGTGGACTGGTGCAAGCATCTCGGAGTTGGAATATACGCTTTGATGAGTTGATCAAAGCATATAGTTTTATACAGACTTGCGGTGAAGCCTGTATTTACGAGAAAGTGAGTGGGAGCACTACAGCATTTCTGATAAGTATATGTGAATGACATATTGTTGATCGGAAATAATGTAGAATTATTCTGTAAAGCATAAAAGGAGTGTTTGAAAGGAGTTTTTCAAAGAAAGACTTCGGTAAAGCTGCTTACATATTGAGCTTCAAGATCTATAGAGATAGATCAAGACGCTTGATAAGTTTTTCAATAAGTACATACCTTGACAAGATTTTGAAGTAGTTCAAAATGGAACAGTCAAAGAAAAAGTTTCTTGCCTGTGTTACAAGGTGTGAAGTTGAGTAAAGACTCAAAGCCCGACCACGGCAGAAGATAGAAAGAGAATGAAAGTCATTCCCTATGCCTCATTCATAGGTTCTATAAAGTATGCCATGCTGTGTACCGGATCTATTGTATACCCTGCACTGATTTGGCAAGGGAGTACAATAGTGATCTAGGAGTAGATCACTGGACAGCGGTCAGAATTATCCTTAATGAAATAAGGAAATGTTTCTCGATTATGGACGTGACAAAAAGGTTTGTCGTAAAGGGTTACGTCGATGCAAGTTTTTGACACTGATCCAGATGATTCTAAATCTGGATACATATTGAAAGTGGGAGCAATTAGCTAGAGTAGCTCCGTGTAGAGCATTGTAGACATAGAACTTGCAAAATACTTACGGATCTGAATGTGACAGACCCGTTGACTAAAATTATCTCACAAACAAAACATGATCACACCTTAGTACTCTTTGGGTGTTAATCACATAGATATGTGAACTAGATTGCTGACTCTAGTAATCCCTTTGAGTGTTGGTCACAAGACGATGTGAACTATGGGTGTTAATCACATGGTGATGTGAACCATTGCTGCTAAATCACATGGCGATGTGAACTAGATTATTGACTCTAGTGCAAGTGGGAGACTGAAGGAAATATGCCCTAGAGGCAATAATAAAGTTATTATTTATTTCCTTATATCATGATAAACGTTTATTATTCATGCTAGAATTGTATTAACCGGAAACATAATACATGTGTGAATACATAGACCAACAGAGTGTCACTAGTATGCCTCTACTTGACTAGCTCGTTAATCAAAGATGGTTATGTTTCCTAACCATGAACAAAGAGTTGTTATTTGATTAACGAGGTCACATCATTAGTTGAATGATCTAATTGACATGACCCATTCCATTAGCTTAGCACCCGATCGTTTAGTATGTTGCTATTGCTTTCTTCATGACTTATACATGTTCCTATAACTATGAGATTATGCAACTCCCGTTTACCGGAGGAACACTTTGGGTACTACCAAACGTCACAATGTAACTGGGTGATTATAAAGGAGTACTACAGGTGTCTCCAATGGTAGATGTTGGGTTGGCGTATTTCGAGATTGGGGTTTGTCACTCCGATTGTCGGAGAGGTATCTCTGGGCCCTCTCGGTAATATACATCACATAAGCCTTGCAAGCATAATAACTAAGATGTTAGTTATGAGATGATGTATTACGGAACGAGTAAAGAGACTTGCCAGTAACGAGATTGAACTAGGTATTGGATACCGACGATCGAATCTCGGGCAAGTAACATACCGATGACAAAGGGAACAACGTATGTTGTTATGCGGTCTGACCGATAAAGATCTTCATAGAATATGTAGGAGCCAATATGGGCATCCAGGTCCCGCTATTGGTTATTGATCGGAGACGTGTCTCGGTCATGTCTACATTGTTCTCGAACCGTAGGGTCCGCACACTTAACGTTACGATGACAGTTATTATGAGTTTATGCATTTTGATGTACCGAAGGTTGTTCGGAGTCCCGGATGAGATCACGGACATGACGAGGAGTCTCGAAATGGTCGAGACGTAAAGATTGATATATTGGAAGCCTATGTTTGGACATCGGAAGTGTTCCGGGTGAAATCGGGATTTTACCGGATTACCGGGAGGGTTACCGGAACCCCCCGGGAGCCAAATGGGCAAACATGGGCCTTAGTGGAAAGGTGAGAGGGCAGCCCACATAGGGCTGCGCCTCCCCCCCTCTCCCTAGTCCTATTAGGACTAGGAGAGGGGCCGGCCACCTCTCTCTCTCTCCCCTTTAAAGGATTCCTAGTTGGACTAGGATTGGAGGGGGGAGTCCTACTCCCGGTAGGAGTAGGACTCCTCCTGCGCCTCCTCCTCTTAGGCCGGCCAGCCCCCCTCCCTCCAACCTTTATATACGGGGGCAGGGGACACCCCAAGACACACAACTTGATCCTTGAGATCGTTCCTTAGCCGTGTGCGGTGCCCCCTGCCACCAAATTCCACCTCGATCATACCGTTGTAGTGCTTAGGCGAAGCCCTGCGTCGGTAGTACATCAAGATCGTCACCACGCCGTCGTGCTGACGGAACTCTTCCTCGACGCTTTGCTGGATCGGAGCCCGAGGATCGTCATCGAGCTGAACGTGTGCTAAGAACTCGGAGGTGCCGGAGTAACGGTGCTTGGATCGGTCGGATCGGGAAGAAGACGTACGACTACTTCCTCTACGTTGTGTGATCGCTTCCGCAGTCGGTCTGCGTTGGTACGTAGACAACACTCTCCCCTCTCGTTGCTGTGCATCACCATGATCTTGCGTGTGCGTAGGAAAATTTTCGAAATTACTACGTTCCCCAACACATAGTACTAATGATGACTGCACTAGTCATGATGAAAATGTCTCTTATAAGCATGTCAACTTTTGTGGAATACATAGAGCTTGCAAGTACACACCAATTAGGGAAAATAGATTTTGCAAGAGGCATAAGTATTTGGAAACTAAATGGTTTCAAGAAAGGCTAGATGTTTGTGCTGAAAATTTAAAATTTCTTCACCATACTTGTGAACTTTGTAATGAACATGGTCATTTAAATCTCCAATGCAAAGTGTTTCATGATCGAATCGTGTCCAAAAATTGTGATGATTTGATTTCCCTTGCACATCATAATGAACTTAGTTTGCTTTTGGGTTATGAAGAAATGAAACGTATAACTAAGCATATTCCAGAATATAACCTTGAGAAATTCCTCGATATTGATCTAGAAGAAATTTTTAAGTATTGTGCGGTGAATTGCATTGAAAATCCTTATATTGCCAATTACATAAAGAAAAGAAAACAAATAGAGGATGAAGAGAATACTAATGAAGGGGAAGAGGCTTCCCAATATCCTCCTATTATTTCTTATGATGAATCAGGTAACGAGGAGGAGCCTTCTATTCAACTGAAAGGATGATATGGTTGACTAGAGGGGGGGTGAATAGGCAACTAACAAATTTTAGCTTTTCTTTAGCAATTTAAACTTTTCATCAAAGTAGGTTGTCTAGATATGCAACTAGGTGAGCAACCTATATGATGCAACAAGGATAGGAACACAAGCAAGCAAGATATATGAAGCAAATAAGCTTGCACAAGTAAAGGCACGAGATAACCAAGAGTGGAGACGGTGGAGACGAGGATGTGTTGCCGAAGTTCCTTCCCTTTGAGAGGAAGTACGTCTCCGTTGGAGCGGTGTGGAGGCACGATGCTCCCCAAGAAGCCAGTAAGGCCACCGTAATCTCCTCACGCCCTCACACAATGCGAGATGACGTGATTCCACTATTGGTGCCCTTGGAGGCGGCGACCGAACCTTTACAAACTAGGTTGGGGCAATCTCCACAACTCAATTGGAGGCTCCCAACGACACCACGAAGCTTCACCACAATGGACTATGGCTTCGCGGTGACCTCAACCGTCTAGCATGCTCAAACACCCAAGAGTAACAAGATCCGCAAGGGATTAGTGGGGGGAATCAAATATCTCTTGGTGGAAGTGTAGATCGGGGCCTTCTCAACCACTCCCGAGCAAATCAACAAGTTTGGTCGGCTAGGGAGTGAGATCGGGCGAAAATGGAGCTTGGAGGAATAATGGAGCTTAGGGGTGGAAGAGGTAAGTCAACGGGGAAGAAGGGGACCCCTTATATAGTGTGGGAAAAGGATCCAACCTTTACCCACCAACCAGCCCGTGGCCAGCGGTACTACCGCGCCTGGCCAGCGGTACTACCGCAAGGCCACGCGGTACTACTGCTTGCAACCAAGCGGTACTACCGCACGGCTATGCGGTACTACCGTACCGACCCACGGTACTGCCGCAACCCCAGCAACAGAAAAGATAAACAGACGCGCAGGAGCTAGGGGCGGTACTTCCGCACGCGCGGTACTACCGCGCCCCCCATGCGGTACTACCGCGAGGCAAAAATCCCAGCCAGGGGGGAAGGGAAACTTCCGTGCCTACTTCCGCAAAGAAACGGAAGTAGAAAAAACCCGACACAGTAGTACTGCCGAGGGGCGGTACTACTGCCTGACTGCATAGCGCGGTACTACCGCTCGGCGAAAGCGGTACTACCGTGGGCACCCGCGGTACTACCGCGCCACCGCGCGGTACTACCGCGGATGCTTACGGTACTACCGTTGTCCTGGGAGTAGTACTACCGCAACCAATAACGGAAGCCAGACAAGGGAGGCAAGAAGACGGAGGAAGCTCCAAGGAAAAAGGAGGGGACAAGAAGGAGACGTGTACGTGATGATTCCACCCAAACCTTTCCAACACGGACCCCCTCTTAATAGTACGGCTTTCCTACGACTCAAATCCACCAAAAAGAAACATAGAAAAGACGCCGTCTTCATCAGTCTTCGAGGGGCACCCAATCGTCTTGTGCCTAGCAATAAAGTGTCTGGAATACTCATGGCACACGATTAGTCCGCAAATGCGTTGTCATCAATCACCAAAACACTTAGGGATAAATATGCAATCTCCCCCTTTTTGGTGGATTGATGACAATATGGGATTTGCACAAAGAAAATAATATTAAGTAAATGCAAACCCCTCCTCTCTATAATATAGACGGGCTCCCCCTAGATGTGTGCCACCTAGATGAGTGCTTTGGACTGCACGACACACGAATACTAGGATCAAAGCTCCCCCTATATTATAGAGACAAGGCAAATCTATCACTAGACAAGATAGCACACACATAAGTTAATTACGATAGATAAAGTGCATATGTCTTACACCATATGTAGGAAAGGTCTTGAAAGCACAAACCAAACAAGAGCAACCAAGCACAAACGAGGTCCAAAAGACAAAGCAAATAAACGCACCAAGCACGACACAACGCAAATCCCTACACTCTCTCCCCCTTTGGCATCGAGACGCCAAAAAGGCAGAGAGGACACCTACACACACGGGGTGGCTCAGGCAGAGAAGTCGTCCAACTGCTCCTCGTGCTCCTCGTCAGACTCAGTGGTGGGGATAGTCTCCTCGAGGTCATCCTCTGAACTGGTCCACTTGTATCCCTGCTTTGACATCCAGGCAGCCTCAGGTGTGATGACGTCCTCAGACCCGCCAGACACATCCTCTCCAAAGAGCCTCATAACCTTCTTGTCACGGCGCGACTCTCCTTGTCTGCCACGTGAGCCCTGTACTGTCCCTTCACCTGCATGCAGAAGAGAGTCTTCATCTTGTCCTTTAGCTTCTTGGCCCATGACGGCTCAGAGGAAGGAGTGGTGGACCAAGCAGCACGGTCCTCAGCAACATTCTCAGCAGCAGCAGCCGCCTCCTCACCAGCAGCCCTCCTAGCAGAAGAGGCCTCAGCACGGGTAGTGGTGTTGGCCCAGTTGGGCTTGACGCGGAGGCTGATGGACTCATGGCGAATCCAGTCTGGAGCAAGGAACTGATCACCCGGGTACATCTTCTCCCAAGTGGTGGAGAGCAGCAGAAATAGGTACGGTCCATAGATAGGTACCTTGCGAGTGAACACCGCAAACCGAAGCTCACACCACATGATGTGTGAGACATCAAGTGGATGAGTCTGAGAAGAACGTGCCTCTGCACACAGGAGCAACATGTCCACTAGATATGCATGGACCTTGTCCTTGTCGCCAATGTGTGGGAACAGAGTGTTGCGGAAGATGCGGTGCATGATATCCAGAAAGGAGTTTAACACCCAAGTTGACTTGCCATTGGGGAGCACCTTCTCAACAAGGAAAGGCTGAAGCAGGTTCTTGTTGGCAGACTCAGAGTTGGCATGGGGGCGAACACCAACGGGGTTGTGAAGCCCATCATCAGGAATGTGCAGCAGATCCATGAACTCTTTCCATGTAGCAGACAACTGACGGCCATTGGTCATCCAGGTCATCCTCCGCTCCACCCCGGGATGAAAGTACACTGAGGCAAAGAACTGACAGATGAGCTCAGGGTCATAGTCATGGTGAAAGGAGATCACCGGCTCAATAGCAAACTGCTCCACCAAGTCCAGAGCCTCTCCAAAATAGTCACGAAACTTGTCCTTCCGCATGTGATGCATGTCTATCCACTTGACCTCCATGAAGGTATTCTGCTTGCTCTTGATCAAATCCAGATAGATGAGAACCTGTTGCTTGTTCCAGAACATCTCAGTGCCTCTGAGCACAGCCCGAGGAGTCACATAGGGATTGACCCTCCGGCGTTCGACATACTCAGAGACAGAAATCTCGTCCATGCCCTTAGCACGTTCCTTTTGCTTGCTGGCAGTGGTCTTGACATTGCGCTTGGGGGCATTGGAGCCCTCTGGGGCTTCATCTTGGGGGTTGCACAGACGCTTGGAGCCAGTGTCACGACTGGGATTGGAACGGCGAGAGCCACCACCTAAGACACAAAACGCAAAACACCCACAACAGCCAAGAGGGATTAATGCAAAGACCACAACAAAGCAAGTGAAACAAGCATAAAGCACACATGATAAATGCCTAGAGAGAGATTTGATCCCTACGGTAGTATTGCCAAGTGCTGCGAAGCTAAGATAGTAGTACGGCTCTTAGGCGCGGTAGTACCGTGCAAGGTCGTGGTAGTACCGGGTCTAGGAGCGGTAGTACGACCTTAGCGCCTCGGCTAGCGTGGTAGTACTGCGTCTGTAGAGCGGTAGTACCGCACATCAGACACGGTAGTACCGCACCGCGTCAGATCTGAACAGGTTCAAATCTGAAAAAGCCCGCGAAACCACGGCGGTACTACGGTTGGACAAAGCTACCACAAGACAGCATATCAAGTATGATTCCTACGCATCACGACTCTCCTACATCCTACTCTTGCATAGATTTGGCCTAAAATCTCAAGAACAACAAGTTTCTCCCCAAAAACCTAGAAGCAAGAGAACAGCCAAGAAAAAGAGGGATTTGGGGAAAAACCTTGGTCCATGGCAAGAGGAAGTGGTGGGGAACGATCCCACCGGCCGGAATCCGAGGAGAGTGGCCGGAGACGGAGATCCGGCGAGGGCCTCCGGCGCCGTTCTTGAGCGAGAGAGACGTGGGGAGAGAGACAAAAGAATGGGTATGGGGAGTTGGAACTCCCCTGCCCGAGTCATAACCCCCACGCTCCCTCGACGGCGCGGTAGTACCGTGCCCCGACGCGGTAGTACCGCCCGGCGCGGTACTTCCGAAGTACCGCACCTGAGCGGTAGTACTGTGCTGTGGCGCGGTAGTACCGGGCCTCCCAAAGTGGTAGTACCGCGGCCAGACGCGGTAGTACCGTGACCTCAAGAAGATGCACGTTTCGAGCACACGAAAAACTAGATCTTTGCACAAACACTTCGAGCCAACACGACACCACAAGACCACGCAACACACAAAGCCAGAAAGGCACACGACAAACGAAACAACCACGATACACCACCTCTCCAAAGAGAGGGCGGTGGCCGTAGCCACCTATGTTTGAGTCAATTGGTATGGCACCGCGAAGAATTATCCTTGGGTCCATGACCAAAACTCATCTTTGAAGCACAAGTACCATCAAACATGGCTAATGTGAAAGACTTGATCGATTTATGCATAATGGGGGGAGGGAGAGTTCATTGAGAGAACATCACTCCCCCTATGTCCATGCCTACATCTAAATAGGACAACACGTTGAATATGGTGGGGTGTGCAATGGTTCAAGCAACATTGCTCGAATCAATGATATTTAGCTCATGCCTTAACTCGCGAAATCTTGCTTCATCTAAGGGTTTCGTGAAGATATCTGCAAGGTTATCATGAGTGTTGACATAGTTGAGCTCGATCTCTCCTCGCCTAATGTGATCCCGGATGAAGTGATACCGAATCTCAATATGCTTCGTCTTGAAGTGTTGCACCGGGTTGAGAGAAATCTTGATGGCACTTTCATTGTCACACCAAAGAGGCACTTTGTCACAAATGACACCGTAATCCTTTAAAGTTTGCCTCATCCATAAGAGTTGTGCACAACAACTACCGGCCACCACATACTCCGCTTCGGTGGACGAGAGAGACACACAACTTTGCTTTTTGGAAGACCAACTTACCAAAGAGCAACCAAGAAATTGGCACCCTCCAAAAGTGGACTTCCTATCCACTTTGTCTCCCGCCCAATCAGAATCCGAATACCCTACAAGCTTGAAGTTTGCTCGTCTTGGGTACCATAGGCCAAAGTTTGGGGTATGAGCCAAATATCGAAAGATTCGTTTGACCGCCACATAGTGACTTTCCTTAGGTGCGGCTTGAAAACGTGCACAAATTCCCACACTCAACATGATATCCGGTCTAGATGCACAAAGGTAAAGCAAGGAACCTATCATGGAGCGATATACCTTTTGATACACCGCTTTACCATTGGGATCTATGTCAAGTTGGCACTTGGTGGGCATGGGAGTGGAAGCCGGCTTGACATCACTTAGCTTGAATCTTTTGAGCATGTCTTGAGTATATTTGGCTTGATTAATGAAGGTTCCTTCTCTTCTTTGCTTCACTTCGAACCCTAGAAAGAACTTCAACTCTCCCATGGAGGACATCTCGAACTTTGAGGTCATGAGAGCGGCAAATTCCTCATTGAAAGCTTTGTTAGGGGAACCAAAGATAATATCATCAATATATAATTGTCACACAAACAAATCCCCTTTGACCTTCTTAGTAAAAAGAGTGGGGTCGATTAGCCCAACTTCGAAACCACGGTCTTGTAGCAACTCGGTAAGGTGGTCATACCACGCACGTGGGGCTTGTTTAAGGCCATAGAGTGCCTTATCGAGTTGATACACATGATCGGGAAAGTAGGGATCCTCGAACCCGGGGGGTTGCTTGACATACACCAATTCATTAATGGGACCATTAAGGAAAGCACTCTTCACATCCATTTGTTGTAACTTAAAGTTTTGATGAGAAGCATAGGCAATCAACATGCGAATAGATTCAAGACGAGCAACGGGAGCAAAGGTTTCACTGTAGTCGATACCCTCGACTTGGGAGTAGCCTTGTGCTACCAAACGAGCCTTGTTGCGAATGATAATCCCATGGGCATCTTGCTTGTTTTTAAATATCCACTTGGCTCCGATGACATTGTGGTTCCCCGTCGGTCTTGGCACCAATCTCCACACTTTGTTGCGCTCGAAGTTGTTGAGTTCTTCATGCATGGCATCGAGCCAATCCGGATCTTCTAGTGCCTGATAAACCTTGTGGGGTTCCACACAAGAGACAAATGCGTGATGCTCAAAATAATTTGCTAATTGTCTATGAGTGCTTACCCCCTTTCGTAAGCTTCCAAGCACATTTGTCATGAGATGATCCTTGGTGGAGAGCTTGGAAGCAACCTTGGTGGCACGACGCTCTAATTCCTCCTCGGGGGTGAGACAAGGAGTGGTCACTTGATCATCTTGAGCGTCATCTTGAGCTTGTTCTTGTTCTTGAACTTGCTCGGAGGAGAGAACTTGACCTTGGGCATCACTAGATGTGTCAACACCGTCTTGAGCATGATCTTGCCCTTGGTCATGTTCTTGAGGATGAGGGCCTTCATGTTGTTCTTCGGAAGCGTGTGGGCCTTGGGTTGGTGATGGCTCCGCTTGAGTGGAGCTTTGTCCTTCTCCTTCGGCCACAAGGGGTTCCTCAATGGGTAGGATAAAGCCAACACCCATTCTTCTTATGGCTTGGGGAGGAATTTCATCACCTACATCACAAGTGCCACTTTGCTCCATTTGGGAGCCGTTATTCTCATCAAACTCCATGTTACACGTCTCCTCAATAAGTCCCGTGAATTTATTGAGGACACGGTAAGCATGAGAGTTTGTAGCATAACCAACAAATATGCCCTCATAAGCTCTAGCCTCAAATTTAGACAACCGAACACCTTTCTTGAGAATGAAACACTTACACCGGAACACCCGGAAGTACTTGAGGTTGGGCTTGTTACCGGTGAGTATCTTATATGGAGTCTTGTTCAAGCCCTTGTGAAGGTAGAGCCGATTGGATGCATGACACGCGGTGTTGATGGCTTTGGCCCAAAAGTTGTACGGAAACTTGAAGTCCGCCATCATGGTCCTTGCCGCATCCATCAACATCCAGTTCTTCCTCTCTGCAACACCGTTTTGTTGAGGGGTGTAAGGTGCAGAATATTGATGCTTGATCCCCTCATCACTAAGAAACTCATCCAAGGTGTAGTTCTTGAACTTGGTGCCGTTGTCACTTCTTATTGTCAAGATCTTTGCATTGTATTGACGTTGTGCTTCATTTGCAAAGTCAATGATGGTTTGTTGGGTCTCGCTCTTCCTCTTGAAGAAATACACCCACGTGTACCTTGAGTAATCATCCACAATCACCAAGCAATACTTCCTACCTCCAAGACTATCGAAGGATGGAGGCCCAAAGAGATCCATGTGAAGGAGCTCCAAAGGCCTCTTTGAATAAATGATAGTCGTGGGAGGGTGATCCTTCTCATGTAGCTTTCCTTCGATACAAGCACTGCAAGCACGATCTTTAGCAAAACTAACATTCGTTAGTCCACGGACATGGTCCCCCTTGAGGAGACTTTGCAAAGATCTCATATTAACGTGGGCTAAACGGCGATGCCAAAGCCATCCCACATCAACTTTAGCCATTAGGCACGTCGGGGTCTTAGTGGGTGGCTCCAAAAAGTTAATCACATATAGACCGTTCTCGACATGCCCAACAAAGGCTACTTTAAGAGTCTTGCTCCACAAGAGGGCCACAGTATCAATATCAAAGAAAGTGGCAAAGCCCATGATTGCAAGTTGACGAACGGAAAGTAAATTGTATGCAAGGGACTCAACAAGCATGACCTTCTCGATCGTGATATCATGAGAGATGACCACCTTGCCAAGTCCCAATACCTTAGAAGATGAGGCGTCACCCCACTCGACATTGGTGGGCATAGATGGGACCTTGTGCACGTCCACCACCAAGTCCTTGCTTCCGGTCATATGATTTGTAGCTCTGCTATCGAGCAACCATGATCCCCCACCGGAAGCAAACACCTACAAGAGATCAATGCTTGGTTTTAGGTACCCATTTTGTAATGGGTCCTTTGATGTTAGTAACAAGGGTCTTTGGAACCCAAATAGATCATTCAATGTACTCATAAAGAGAACCAACAAATTTGGCATAAACATGCCCATCACTAGCACGGCATAACACATAAGAAGGATTAAAATCGCTGGCTTTGTTGGGAGGGGTGGCATTGCCCTTCTTGACATTGCCGCCCTTTGCAATGTTCTTCTTCTCCTCGGAGGCACTCTCTCCCTCCTTCACAAAGGTTTGCATTAGAGGAGGAGGTCTTTTGGTCTTGTCATTCTTCTTCTTGTTCTTGGAGTCGGGCACGTCCCAACCCCTTCCTTGGCCACAACTCCCTTTTGGTTGATCAAGAGATCGTTGAGGTTCTTCTTGCCTTGTATGCAAGTCGCAAGACCTCTCTCAAGTTGCCCCTTCAGCTTAGCGTTCTCCTCAACGAGATGCACATGCTCACAGCACAGGTTAGTAGCATTTGCATTATCAATTAACATCATACGAGGGAAAGTGGCCTTTTCCTTGGTTAGCTTTACTTGAAGTTGATCATGCGACTCTTTGAGGCTAGCATGAGCACCCTTCAATACCTTGTGAGCCTTGTCAAGTAGATCAAACTCCTCTTTGAGTCTAGCAAAATCAACCTCAAGTTCGGCCTTCTCGGAGTTTAGCACATGAGAAGCAATGAGGACATGATCATAATCTTTCTTTAACTTAGCATGATCAACATTGTGTGACTCCTCAAGAGCCAAACAAAGACCACGCTCTTCCTCAAGAGCATTGGAAAGATCCGAAATCTCATCGGCATAGTCACGACTATGCCCTTCCATCTTAGTGATGGTGTTTTCGTGAGCCTCGATCATGTCACTGGCTTCACCAAGTTGTTCCAAGAGAGCAACAAAGTGCTTCTTGGATTTTCCCTTGAGTTTGCCCATAAAGGCCTCAAACTCATTAGCCTCCACATTATCTTCCTCAAGTTCATTAATGCTATCCGTCGGAGAAGGATGATTAATGATGGTAGTTTTGATGTTGGGGGTTACCTTGTTGGTGGCTTTAGCCATGAGGCACTTGGCGGTGATGCTCTCATTGGGTGAGTCGAAGAGAGACACCCATGGAGTCGTCGCAATGGCAACGGAGGCCATGACAACCGACTCATCACTTTCATCATCGTCATCATCCTCATTGTACTCTTCTTATACCACCAATGCCTTGGGAGGAGTCTTCTTGGTGAAGTTGCTCTTGGTGGGGAACGACTTGGCCTTGTCCTTTCGGATGAGCTTGCCACCATTGTCTTCCCTCTTCTCATACGGGCATTCCACAACAAAATGACTCACGTTGCCACAATTGTAGCAAGTCCTAACACGTTGCTTGCTCTTCGTGCCACTTGAGTTTTTTTTGCTAAAGTTTGGCCTCGAGTTTTTCTTGGTCCAAAATTGCCTTGAAGCAAGTGCCATGTGTTCATGATACGCATACTTTGTATCTTCGGGGTTGCTCTCCTCTTCTTCCTCTTCTTCTTCTTCAACAGTGAGCTTGGCCTTCAATGCAAGGTTAGGCGTCTTTGCCCTTTGAGAATGAAGCACCGCATTGTCGGCGGTCTTGTCCAAAATGTTCATGGCCACAAACTCATCCAACACTTTGCTTGAGGACAAAGTGTGGAAGTCTGGTCTTTGACGAATGACGGAGGACATGGCCTTGTGATAGGGCATCATTGCCTTGAGGAAGTTGCGCTTGATCCAATTGTCATTCGTGTCCTTCCTCCCGTGATCTCGTAGTGAGACCGCGAGTTTGGTTACTCTCCGATAAAGCTCACGAGGTTCTTCATCTTCTTTCATTGCAAACTCCTCGGCCTCATCTTGCACCACTTCATAGTTGGAGCGTTGAATGCTTGCGCTTCCCCGGTAGAGAGAGACAACACAATGCCATGCATCTTTGGCCAAGGCGAAGGGACGAAGATGAGGTAGCTCTTCGGGTGGAATTGCATCTTGAATGATGAAGAGAGCATTCTCATTGAGTTGATTGTCCGTGGCTTCTCGAGGAGTGAAGTTGCTTGGATCATGTGGATAGAAACCTTCTTCAATGATTCTCCAAAGGTTAGTGTTCACATGATTTAAATGACGTTTAAAGCAGTAAACCCAAGAATCAAAGTCCTCATTTTTCACAATCTTAGGGGGAGGACCAGCATGATTCAAATGAGTGGAAGGAACCGGTCCACCATAAACAAGTGGTGGTTCCACATGGGCAAAGATGCCGGTGCCATTCTTACCACTAGAAGAAGGAGCCTTTTCACTACTAGCTTCCCCCTTGTCGGGAATAACATCCGTCACCTTGTTGGCGGGGTCACCCACTTTCAATGGTGCGGTGGATAGTTTAAGCCCCTCAAGAAATTTAGTAAACATGCTTTCAACTTCGGTCGTCATGGAGGTTTTCAATGTCTCCAAGGCCACATTGAACTCCTCACGAGAGACCGAGGTTCCCCCATCGCCCGTAGACGAGATCGGATTCACACCGGAGTGCTCCTCCACACCGTCTACGGTATCAACCATACTCTTTGGACGGTAAAGTCCTTAATAAAGAGACGAGGCTCTGATACCAATTGAAAGGATCGATATGGTTGACTAGAGGGGGGGCTGAATAGGCAACTAACAATTTTTAGTTTTTCTTTAGCAATTTAAACTTTGCATCAAAGTAGGTTGTCTAGATATGCAACTAGGTGAGCAACCTATATGATGCAACAAGGATAGGAACACAAGCAAGCAAGATATATGAAACAAATAAGCTTGCACAAGTAAAGGCACGAGATAACCAAGAGTGGAGACGGTGGAGACGAGGATGTGTTGCCGAAGTTCCTTCCCTTTGAGAGGAAGTACGTCTCCGTTGGAGCGGTGTGGAGGCACGATGCTCCCCAAGAAGCCAGTAAGGCCACCGTAATCTCCTCACGCCCTCACACAATGCGAGATGACGTGATTCCACTATTGGTGCCCTTGGAGGCGGCGACCGAACCTTTACAAACTAGGTTGGGGCAATCTCCACAACTCAATTGGAGGCTCCCAACGACACCACGAAGCTTCACCACAATGGACTATGGCTTCGCGGTGACCTCAACCGTCTAGCATGCTCAAACACCCAAGAGTAACAAGATCCGCAAGGGATTAGTGGGGGGAATCAAATATCTCTTGGTGGAAGTGTAGATCGGGGCCTTCTCAACCACTCCCGAGCAAATCAACAAGTTTGGTCGGCTAGGGAGTGAGATCGGGCGAAAATGGATCTTGGAGCAATAATGGAGCTTAGGGGTGGAAGAGGTAAGTCAACGGGGAAGAAGGGGACCCCTTATATAGTGTGGGAAAAGGATCCAACCTTTACCCACCAACCAGCCCGCGGCCAGCGGTACTACCACACCTGGTCAGCGGTACTACCGCAAGGCCGCACGGTACTACTGCTTGCAACCAAGCGGCACTACCGCACGGCTATGCGGTACTACCATACCGACCCACGGTACTGTCGCAACCCTAGCAACAGAAAAGATAAACAGACGCGCAGGAGCTGGGGGCGGTACTTCCGCACGCGCGGTACTACCGCGCCCCCCATGTGTTACTACCACGAGGCAAAATCCCAGCCAGGGGGGAAGGGAAACTTCCGTGCCTACTTCCGCAAAGAAACGGAAGTAGCAAAAACCCGACACAGTAGTACTGCCGAGGGGCGGTACTACTGCCTGACTGCATAGCGCGGTACTACCGCTCAGCGAAAGCGGTACTATCGTGGGCACCCGCGGTACTACAGCGCCACCGCGCGGTACTACCGCGGATGCCTACGGTACTACCGTTGTCCTGGGAGCAGTACTACCGCAACCAACAACAGCAACCAGACAAGGGAGGCAAGAAGACGAAGGAAGCTCTAAGGAAAAAGGAGGGGGCAAGAAGGAGACGTGTACGTGATGATTCCACCCAAACCTTTCCAATGCAGACCCCCTCTTAATAGTACGGCTTTCCTACGACTCAAATCCACCAAAAAGAAATGTAGAAAAGACGTCGTCTTCATCAGTCTTCGAGGGGCACCCAATCATCTTGTGCCTAGCAATGAAGTGTCTGGAATACTCATGGCACATGATTAGTCCACAAATGCGTTGTCATCAATCACCAAAACACTTAGGGATAAATATGCCCTTACATCAACCAATCTCATTAATAAGGAGCTCAAAAAAGAGGGTTAAACCCACACATGATGTGAAGAAGAAAAAGAAAAGACGGAGGAGCAAAGGTAGAAAGGTCTCCCTCCCAAATGATGTTGCTCCTATTGCTCATTGTGATGATTATAATTGCTATACTATTGGTGCTATCCATACTATTAATGATGAGAGTGATTATGCTTATGATATGGAAAGGCCCAAGCTTGGGGATGCTATGTTTGATGAGAATGACAAATTTGAGAATATATTTGCTGCAATTAATGTTTATCCCAAGCTTGGGGATACTATGTTTAATGAAGATGATATTTTTAGCCTCCCAAGTTTTGATATGCAAATTTGTTATGATGATAGCATGCCTCCTACCTATGATGATTATATTGATGAAAGTGGGTTTGGAAGAGTGTCAATTTTAGGAAGTAATGATCCCACTATTTTGGAGGATGTTGAATCTTATTGTGATAATTATGAAAGTGGATTTGGAGAGGTCATGACTTTATTTAGTAATGATTCCACTATCTTGGAAGAGGTTTCAATCGATTATGATGAGAATAAAGCTGCTACCTATGATGATTATTGTGATGATACTTATGCTATAAAGAGTAGTGATGATTATATTTATAAAACTTGTCATGATTATGATTACCCTTTTTTGAACATTACTCTTTTAATGTGGAAACAATTTATAGTATTCGAGTTTCTTATGATACTCCCACTATTCCGAATGAGAAGAATTCTTCTTATGTGGAGAGTAGTAAATTTTCTATGCTTGTAGATCATGAAAAGAATGCTTTATGTGTTAGTTATATTGTTGAATTCATTCATGATTCTACTGAAAATTATTATGAGGGAGGAATATATGCTTGTAGGAGTTGCAATAATATCAAGTTTCCTCTCTATGTGTTGAAAATTTTGAAGTTATCCTTGTTTTACCTTCCTATGCAAGTTAATTCTTGTTCCCACAAGTTGTTTGCTCACAAAATCCCTATGCATAGGAATTGGGTTAGACTTAAATGTGCTAGTCATATTCTTCATCATGATCTCTTTATGTTTCAATTCTTATCTTTTATGTGAGCATCATTGAAATCATCATGCCTAGCTAGGGGCGTTAAACGTTAGCGCTTGTTGGGAGGCAACCCAATTTTATTTTTGTTCCTTGCTTTTTGTTCCTGTTTAGTAATAAATAATTCAGCTAGCCTCTGTTTAGATGTGGTTTTATGCTTTTAATTAGTGTTTGTGCCAATTAGAACCGTTGGGAAGACTTGGGGAAAGTCTTTTTGATCTTGCTGTAAAAAAGAAACTTTAGCGCTCACGAGAATTGCTGTCATCTTTTACTGGAGAGTGCTATTTAGTTAATTATTTTTCATATGATTAATATATAAATTCCTCACATCCAGGAAGTTATTTTAGAATTTTTGGGGTTCCATAAGTGGTCTAAACCTACAGATTACTATAGACTGTTCTGTTTTTGACAGATTCTGTTTTTGTGTGTTGTTTGCTTATTTTGATGAATCTATGGCTAGTAATAGAGTTTATGAACCATAGAAAAGTTGGAATATAGTAGGTTTGACACCAATACAAATCAATAATGGGTTCATTACAGTACCTTGAAGTGGTGGTTTGTTTTGTTTTACTAACGGAGCTCACGAAGATTTTCTTTTAGGTTTTGTGTTGTGAAGTTTTCAAGTTTTGGGTAAGGATTTGATGGATTATGGAACAAGGAGTGGCAAGAGCCTAAGCTTGGGGATGCCCAAGGCACCCCAAGGTAAAATCCAAGGACACCAAAAATCCTAAGCTTGGGGATGCCCCGGAAGGCATCCCCTCTTTCGTCTTCGTCTATCTGTAACTTTACTTGGAGCTATATTTTTATTGGCCACATGATATGTGTTTTGCTTGGAGCGCCTTGTATGATTTCAGCCTTTGCCTTTTAGTTTAACATGATCATCCTTGCTGTACACACCTTTTGGGAGAGACACACATGAATTGGAATTTATCAGAATACTCTATGTGCTTCACTTATATCTTTTGAGCTATATAGTTTTTGCTCTACTGCTTCGCTTATATATTTTAGAGCACGGCGGTGGTTTTATTTTATAGAAATAATTTATCTCTCATGCTTCACTTATATCATTTTGAGAGTCCTTCAGAACAGCATGGTAATCCACTTTGGTTATAAATTTTAAATGCTAAGAGAAGTTGGATGCTTGATAGATGGTTTTGAGATATAAAGGTGGTAATATTAGAGGTGTGCTAGTTGAGTAATTGTGAAATTGATGAATACTTGTGTTGAAGTTGAAAAGTCTCGTAGCATGCACGTATGGTAAACGTTATGCAACAAATTTGAAACATGGGGTGTTCTTTGGTTGCTTTCCTTATGAGTGGCGGTCGGGGACGAGCGATGGTCTTTTCCTACCAATCTATCCCCCTAGGAGCATGCGTGTAGTGCTTGGTTTTGATGACTTGTAGATTTTGCCAATAAGTATGTGAGTTCTTTATGAATAATGTTGAGTCCATGGATTATACGCACTCTCACCCTTCCACCATTGCTAGCCTCTTCGGTACCGTGCATTGCCCTTTCTCACCTTGACAGTTGGTGTAAAATTCGCCGGTGCATCCAAACCCTGTGATATGATACGCTCTATCGCACATAAGCCTCCTTATATCTTCCTCAAAACAGCCACCATACCTACCTATTATGACATTTCCATAGCCATTCCGAGATATATTGCTATGCAATTTTCCACCGTTCCATTTATTATGACACGCATCATCATTGTAATATTGCTTTGCATGATCATGTAGTTGACATCGTATTTGTGGCAAAGCCACTGTTCATAATTTTTTCATACATGTCACTCTTGATTCATCGCAATCCCGGTACACCGTCGGAGGCATTCACATAGAGTCATATTTTGTTCTAAGTATCGAGTTGTAATTTGAGTTGTAAGAAAATAAAAGTGTGATGATTATCATTAGAGCATTGTCGCATGTGAGGAAAGGATGATGTAGACTATGATTCCACCACAAGTCGGGATGAGAATCTGGACGAAAAATAAAAAAATAAAAAGGAAGAAAAGAGGCAAAAAAAAGAAAGAATGCCCAAATAAAAAAAGAGAAAAAAAGAAAAGGAAAAATGAGAGAAAAAGAGAGAAGGGACAATGTTACTATCCTTTTTCCACACTTGTGCTTCAAAGTAGCACCATGGTCTTCATGATAGAGAGTCTCTTATTTTGTCACTAGTGGGAATTTTTCATTATAGAACTTGGCTTGTATATTCCAATGATGGGCTTCCTCAAATGCCCTAGGTCTTCATGAGCAAGCGAGTTGGATGCACACCCACTTAGTTTCATTGATGAGCTTTCATATATTTATAGCTCTAGT
This sequence comes from Triticum monococcum, assembly GCA_034509565.1. Lineage (NCBI taxonomy): Eukaryota > Viridiplantae > Streptophyta > Magnoliopsida > Poales > Poaceae > Triticum > Triticum monococcum. The sequence continues at coordinate 303,223,444 of CM067845.1, read as the reverse complement.
GCATCCGTTGCATGGCAATCCCTACTCCTTGCATTAACATCAATCGGTGGGCATCTCCATAGCCCATTGATTAGCCGCGTCAATGTGAGACTTTCTCCCTTTTTGTCTTCTCACACAACCTCAATCATCATATTCTATTCCACCCATAGTGTTATGTCCATGGCTCGCGCTCATATATTGCGTAAAAGTTGAAAGAGTTTGAAAACGCTAAGTATGAAACAATTGCTTGGCTTGTCATCGTGGTTGTGCATGATGAGAGGATTTTGTGTGACGAAAATGAAGCATGGCCAAACTATATGACTTTGTAGGGACAAGTTTTCTTTGGCTATGGTATTTTGATAAGACATAATTGCTTGATTAGCATACTTGGAGTATTTCTATTTTTATGTCAACAATAAAATTTTATCTTGAATCTTTCGGATCTGAACATTCATGCCACAATAGAGAAAGATACATTGAAGAATATTATGGAAAGCATTCCACATCACAAATTCTGTTTTTATCATTTACCTACTCGAGGATGAGCAGGAATTAAGCTTGGGGATGCTGATACGTCTCCAACGTATCTATAATTTTTGATTGTTCCATGCTATTATATTATCTGTTTTGGATGTTTATGGGCTTTATTATACACTTTTATATTACTTTTGGGACTAATCTATTAACCAGAGGCCCAACCCAAATTATTGTTTTCTTGCCTATTTTAGTGTTTCGAAGAAAAGGAATATCAAACGGAGTCCAAACGGAATGAAACCTTCGGGAGAGTTATTTTTGGAACTGAAGCAATCCAGGAGACTTGGAGTAGACGTCAGGGAAGCTTCAAGGTGGCCACGAGGTAGGGAGGCGCGCCTGCCCTTCTGGGCGTGCCCCCACCCTCGTGGGCCCCTCGTGGCTCCCCTGACCGACTTCTTTTGCCTATATATTTTCATATACCCTAAAAACATCGAGGAGCTGAATAGATCGGGAGTTCCGCCGCCAGAAGCCTCCGTAGCCACCGAAAACCAATCTAGACCCGTTCCGGTACCCTGCCAGAGGAGGAATCTCTCTCCGGTGGCTATCTTCATCATCCCGGCGCTCTCCAGGACGAGGAGGGAGTAGTTCACCCTCGAGGCTGAGGGTATGTACCAATAGCTATGTGTTTGATCTCTCTCTCTCTCTCTCGTGTTCTTGAGATGGTACAATCTTGATGTATCGTGAGCTTTGCTATTATAGTTGGATCTTATGATGTTTCTCCCCCTCTACTCTCTTGTGATGAATTGAGTTTTCCCTTTGAAGTTATGTTATCGGATTGAGTCTTTAAGGATTTGAGAACACTTGATGGATGTCTTGCATGTGCTTATCTGTGGTGACAATGGGATATCACGTGATCCACTTGATGTATGTTTTGGTGATCAACTTACGAGTTTCGTGACCTCGTGAACTTATGCATAGGGGTTGGCACACGTTTTCGTCTTGACTCTCCGGTAGAAACTTTGGGGCATTCTTTGAGGTTTATGTTTTGGTTGAATAGATGAATCTGAGATTGTGTGATGCATATCGTATAATCATACCCATAGATACTTGAGGTGACATTGGAGTATCTAGGTGACATTAGGGTTTTTGTTGATTTGTGTCTTAAGGTGTTATTCTAGTACGAATTCTTGAATAGATCGATCAGAAAGAATAACTTTAAGGTGGTTTCGTACCCTACCATAATCTCTTCGTTTGTTCTCCGCTATTAGTGACTTTGGAGTGACTCTTTGTTGCATGTTGAGGGATAGTTATATGATCCAATTATGTTATTATTGTTGAGAGAACTTGCACTAGTGAAAGTATGAACCCTAGGCCTGGGTTCCTAGCATTGCAATACCATTTACGCTCACTTTTACCACTTGTTACCTTGCTGTTTTTATATTTTTCAGATTACAAAAACCTTTATCTACCATCTATATTGCACTTGTATCACCATCTCTTCGCCGAACTAGTGCACATATACAATTTACCATTGTATTGGGTGTGTTGGGGACACAAGAGACTCTTTGTTATTTGGTTGCAGGGTTGTTTGAGAGAGACCATCTTCATCCTACGCCTCCCACGGATTGATAAATCTTAGGTCATCCACTTAAGGGAAATTTGCTACTATCTTACAAACATCTGCACTTGGAGGCCCAACAACGTCTACAAGGAGAAGGTTGTGTAGTAGACATCAGGGGGGGGGGGGCGCACCAGCCCACCAGGGGGTTGGTTCCCTCCCATATTCAGCCCATTAAGTCCCCCGAGGCAGGTGGCCCCACCCGGTGGACCCCTGAACACCTTTTGGTGGTCTCGGTACAATACCGACAACCCCCGAAACTATTCCGGCGACTGAAACTGGACTTCCCATATATAAATCTTCACCTCTGGACCATTCCAGAACTCCTCATGATGTCCGGGATCTCTTCCGGGACTCCGAACAACCTTCGGTAACCACATACAATTTCCCATAACAACTCTAGCGTCACCGAACCTTAAGTGTGTAGACCCTACGGGTTCGGGAACCATGTAGACATGACCGAGACATCTCTCCGACCAATAACCAACAGCGGGATCTGGATACCCATGTTGGTTCCCACATATTCCACGATGATCTCATCAGATGAACCATAATGTCGGGGATTCAATCAATCCCGTATACAATTCCCTTTGTCCATCGTATGTTACTTGCCCGAGATTCGATAGTCGGTATCCCCATACCTCATTCAATCTCGTTACCAGTAAGTCTCTTTACTCATTCCGTAACGCATGATCCCGTGACCAACTCCTTAGTCACATTGAGCTCGTTATGATGATGCACTACCGAGTGGGACCAGAGACACCTCTCCATCATACGGAGTGACAAATCCCAGTCTCGATTCGTGCCAACCCAACAAACACTTTCGAAGATACATGTAGTGCACCTTTATAGTCACCCAGTTACGTTGTGATGTTTGATACACCCAAAGCACTCCTACGGTATACGGGAGTTGCACAATCTCACGGTCTAAGGAAACGATACTTGACATTAGAAAAGCTCTACCAAACGAACTACACGATCTTATGCTATGCTTAGGATTGAGTCTTGTCCATCATATCATTCTCCTAATGATGTGATCCCGTTATCAACGACATCCAATGTCCATGGTTAGGAAACCACAACCATCTATTGATCAATGAGCTAGTCAACTAGAGGCTCACTAGGGACATGTTGTGATCTATGTATTCACACGTGTATTACAGTTTCCGGTTAATACAATTATAGCATGAACAATAGACAATTATCATGAACAAGAAAATATAATAATAACCATTTTATTATTGCCTCTAGGGCATATTTTCAATAGTCTCCCACTTGCACTAGAGTCAATAATCTAGTTACATTGTGATGAATCAAACACCCATAGAGTTCTGGTGTTGATCATGTTTTTCTCGTGGAAGAGGTTTAGTCAACGGATCTGCGGCATTCAGATCCATATGCACTTTACAAATATCTATGTCTCCATCTTAAATATATTCATGAATGGAGTTGAAGCGACGCTTGATATGCTTGGTCTTCTTGTTAAACCTGGACTCCTTGGCAAGGGAAATAGCTCCAGTGTTGTCACAAAAGAGAGTCATCGGGCCCCATGCATTAGGAATGACTCCTAGGTCGGTGATGAACTCCTTCATCCAGACTGCTTCCTGTGCTACCTTCGAGGCAGCTATGTACTCCGCTTCACATGTAGATCCCGCCACAACGCTTTGCTTGCAACTGCACCAGCTGACTGCCCCACCATTCAAAATGTACACGTATCCGGCTTGTGACTTGGAGTCATCCAGATCCGTGTCGAAACTAGCATCGATGTAACCCTTTACGACGAGCTCTTCGTCACCTCCATAAACGAGAGACATATCCTTAGTCCTTTTCAGGTACTTTAGGATATTCTTGACCGCTGTCCAGTGTTCCATACCGAGATCAGTTTGGTACCTCCGTACCAAACTTACGGCAAGGTTCACATCAGGTCTGATACACAGCATGACATACATAATAGAGCCTATGGCTGAGGCATAGGGGATTGGGAGGCGACCGAGCCGTGTGTCCCATGTGGGCTGGTCCGTCTGCCATGTTCTACTGTTCTTCGTCGGAGACCGCCCCTTCACTTCATCGGTCTTATCACCAGTGCTCATGGAGATAGCGGATTGGGGACGCGGTCGCAGGAAGGAAACGACAAGGGTTCGGTCGCCGACGTAGGATAGTTCTTTGGTAGGATAGGGTTTTTTGTTCTATATGTTCGAAATGTAATGAAAATCCACCGTGTTTGCATGAATATCGTCCGGTTTATATGAAATCCGCCGTGTTTGCACGAATTTCGTTTGGTTTATATGAAATCCGTCGTGTTTGCACGAATTTCATCCGATTAGTCCCAATAGTTGTTGAAACATATGCGGGCAGCGTTAGATGGCGGCCTTCAGCATCAGTGTGCGCAGACTCCCCCCACCCCATGTCCGCGAACAGATGCCGGAGCAAATTTACGGGTCGGTGTTGAAGATACCTTTATAATTTTTTTAAGTAGTATAGTATAGATAATAAAGTTGGTTGCATGCATCGTCCAAATACAGAGGCCGGAGGTACATTCTTCTTTTCTAAAAAAATAGATAATAAAGATTTTTGTTCCAAGAGACGGAACAAATGCATATGTCTATTTTTTTATCTAAAGAAATTACAACCATCAATTGTGTTTTAAAACACATGAATGCTATTCCCTTTTATTCATATTACTTGTCGTTCAAACGGCATACGTTTTTGTTTAAGTAGAATGAACTTTCACACATTTTCTATAAAATAATAATAATAATAATAATAATAATAATAATAATAATAAAAAACCTCTAATAAGTATACATACAGGCCCAGACAAATACTGGTAGGATCGGACGGCTCGTGTCCTCCCGTTCCCGATCGGACGGCGGGATCCGCGGGCGGGCAGACTTAAAGCGGAAGGTTCCTCCTCCTCCGGCTCGTCGCCACCTCCGCTCCGGCAGTTACCGGTTCGCTGCTGCGCGTGCCACCCTCGCCGCCGGGTTGCCATTATGAGTTGAGTTGGAGCCCGATCTCCCCGTCCCCGTTGCGTTAGCCCCACCCCCACCACCTTCTCACTCATAACTCCCTCCCCCTCCCCCTCCCCGCCTCCTCCTACTCTTCCCTCGCTTCCTGGCGCGGCACCCTCACGACGCAGCGCAGATCTCCTTCCCCGAGGAGGAGGAGGAGATGGTGAGCGCGTCCAGCCTGCTGCTGCCGTCCTCCATGCGCGACTTCGCCTCCTGCATCGGCGACGGCGCCGTCCGCGTCGCCTGCGCCAGCCCCTCCTCCACCCTCACCTCCGGCGGCTCCGGCTCCGGCGCCGCCTCCACCCTCGCCGTCACGGCGTCCTACCGCGCCACGCCCCTCAACTCTGGCGCCTCCTCTGCGCCGCTGCTGTTTCGCCTCACCTGGGCCCACTCCCCGGTGGGCCCCACACTGTCGTTTGCTCCATCCGCCGCTGCGCCTTCCGTTCTCCTTCGCAGGCGCAGGGGCACCCGCTCCTTCACTCTGGCGGACGGCGGCGGCGGCGATGCGGATGATGCGGAGGCCCCCATGCTCGCCCTCTTCTGGGACCTCACGGCGGCGCGGTACGACCCCGGGGCGTCGCCGGAGCCGCTCTACGGCTACTTCGTCGTCGCCGTGGCCGGCGCAGAGGTCGTGCTCGCGGTGGGCGACCTGGCCGCGGAGTTCGTCAAGACCAAGTTCGAGGGCCAGATCTCCAAGGCGCGGTGCCTGCCGGTGTCGCGCAGGGAGCGCGTCGTGGTCGCCGACCCGGCGGCAATGCACACCGCGAGGGTGCGGTTCGCGGAGGGCGGGCCGGAGCACGAGGTGAGCGTGGGGTGCGCCACGAGCTCCGGGGGAGGGGAGGAGCTGTGGGTCAGCGTCGACGGGAAGCGGGCGGTGCAGGCGCAGCGGCTGCGGTGGAACTTCAGGGGCAACCAGACGGTGTTCGTGGACGGCGCGCCGGTGGACGTCATGTGGGACCTCCACGGGTGGTGGTTCCGGGACCCGCCGGGCTGCGCGGTGGTGATGCTCCGGGCGAGGAGCGCGCTGGAGAGCCGGCTGTGGCTGGAGGAGGAGGGGGCGGCGCCGGGGTTCTCGCTCGTCGTGCAGGCCTTCAAGGCCCCGCCATGATCTCCATGACGAGGTTCCGCTTCCGCTTGCTCCTCACTCTGGCTATGGCTGCGCTACCTCTACCTGCCCATTTGGGAAAAGGTAGCTGATCGAATTTAGCAAAACCAAGACGAATGCTGTGTTTGGTTGGTGTTAATTTACAGCTCTAGACATATATAGCATGTTTTTAGAGGGACAATAAGCAAGCTTGGGATGAAAGTGAAACATAATTCATGGATCATTTTAGGTGGTGGTATACTCAGAGAGAGAGAGAGAGAGAGAGAGAGAGATTTACTGCGAGTGTGCAGTGCAGGATTCATCCCCTTTGTTTGTTTTCCCTCTTTTTATCCCAACCATTTTTAGTGGTGTGTGCTCGTACAGTTGACAAATAATTATACAACATTTCAGAATCTTAATTCTGCTCTTCTCTTCTGCGTGATCAAGGTGGGTGCTCGTAGCTCAATACTTATCATTGGTTGCCTTGCAATATATTCCATCCGTCCTAAAATTCTTGTCTTATATTTGTGGTCTTACATTTGTCTAGATAAGAATGAAAGTACTAGCAGCAACAGCAGTCGTGATTCTGGCGCTGTTTTATACGGGTGATTTGTGTCTGTCTGCATAAATTCTGCAATTCAGCTCTCGGGTTCCCACAATCTTTTTTTTTCCGGGGGGCGTGTTCCCACAATCTGAGATCCATCAGAGCATCTACAACAAATTTGACTACCTGCACTGCACTGTATGTCCGCGGACGTGTCGGGTCGCCTCTCATTTGTCCGCCACTACAACCACACCCCCGGTTTGCAAACCCCTATTCTCATTTGTCCGCCACTACAACCACACCCCTCGTTTGCAAACCCTTATTTCCATACTCATCCATGCAATGCAACGTTGAATTCATCACGCATATAAATAAAACGAGCTACATTTGGAAGAAAAGTTCCCTACTTCTACTTGTCGTCGTCGGAGTTGTAGATGACGCCCTTGCCGAAGCCACTGGCCTCGTGATCATTGGCTGCAGGGCGGAGCTCTGGCGCCTCCTCCCCATCGTCCTCGTTTGTGAATAGCCGCTCATGCCTCATGTCGGCGAGGTGGATACAGCAGCGGTTCGTCACCAACACCCGCTCGGACAGGAGCGACTCCAACATGGCTTGGTTTTCGGCCACGAGGATGGGATCGGCGATGAGCGCCCTGAATGCGGCAGCTTGCGCCGCCTCCAACTACTGCGAGGTTGGAGTTGGAGTGGAAGCGGACGAGGGTTCGATTGTAGATTTCTTTTCTGAATTTATTCAGAAGTAATTAGTCTCTTTTCTTATTTGGTGCTCTCGCAGGGTCTATCAACATGTCTTGCATCATGGTGTTCTCACTCTTGTCATGTAGAGTAATTTGTACGGCACATTGGACCCATATATAGTTGTCCACATTAGTAATTTGTCATGGGAATTTCCTTTTGGTCTGTGACTCTACTGTATAGCTGGTGCTGGACAATTGCACATGGTCTTGGACATAGTACAGTAGTAGTATAATCTCTTTTTTTTGAACAAAGCAAGGCACCCAGAGGGTGCCCAATTCCATTTCCAGCATTGATCATAGTACAGGAGATATTACATTGGCCTAAATATCAGAAGAGCGAAGTTGCGAGCACAAGGCACACAGCACCCCGCGTGTGAGGTGCTCGTCGCCATCATCGGCTCTACACCACACTTCACTCTGCTCGCCAAGCAATCACGCTGACACGCATACGCTGCCACGCCTTACGTGCCGTCCTCGTACGCTTGCCACAACTGCAGCATTCTGTTGCGATGTTGCACGAGTCCCTCAAGAGATTTTCCTTTCGTTGTTGCTGCGGAGTAGATTTCGTTGCTTTGCTTTTGGGTAACATTGGACACCTTGCATAGCTGCGTGATAGTAGTATGCTCTTCTCAACCATTTGTGACCTGGACGTATGCGTTAAAGTGGCGGGGCTATCGCTCCATTTCTCCATTGCTGTACGTCTAAGAAAGTAGATAGATGGGGAGAGCCACCGCAAGGTTTACGCTTGCAAGTCTTGTCAAGCCTCCGCTCTGCCTCTACGTGGATGATATCTGCAGGTATGATATGATGGCTGACGGGTGACTTGCGGGAAGCTGAAAGTAACGACCTCGTTTGCCCGGGTTTCTCCTCGTCACCTCTAAGTCTTGAGTCTCGATTTGTTGGAGGATCATTATCTCTATCTTACCACCGGTTGCGTATATTTCCAAGGGTTCCTCCTTGTATGACATATCACCCGTTTACTCGTGGCCGGCATCCATATCTAACACAGACGGATACACTGACCGTCAAAATTCAGCACTCCTTATGTTTCTAAATGCTGTTGCTGGTGCGACTTTTTAGGCATTATTAACACCGTCAGGAAGTTTCAGTGCGCCCTTGATAAGCTCTGCAGTTGCCTCCTCTGAAGGCTAAGTAGAAAGATAGCTCCCCAGCATCCCCCCAAAAGGAAAACCGAGAAAGATTCGGTTTTCGGTTAGAGCTTGCTGGATCAAGGCTGTGGGCGCGGGAGACCAACACAGGAAGGCCCTTGCTTCCGTTATGATGTTGGTTTCATGGAAAATTTGGAAGGAACGAAATGCAAGAATTTTTCGCAACATGGCCGCTCCAACAACGATCGTCGTCAACAGAATCAAGGAGGAAGCCCGCCTCTGGGCGCTTGCTGGAGCCAAGCATTTGAGCATACTTATGCCATGAGAGTAGACCTTTTCTTTTTTCCGCTTTGCGGCTTATGTCTAAACCTTCTTCTTAATTAATGAAAATGGCAAATCTTTTGTCTTGTTTCAAAAAAAAAACCCGAGAAAGATAGCACCGCTTCTCAAGGACAGCAAGTTAACTGCCAATGTAAATGGCTTCACATGAATGTACTCACGCGCATCCCACTGCCCAGTGTTCACCACTGTGCTACCAGTATAGTAGAGATCCATCAATCGTCATGAAGACCGAAATGCCAAGAAAAACAAACGAAAATCGCACAAGTTTATTCAAGGGTGGATCACCAAATAACTTTTCAGGGGAACACGCGGCGTTACAGTCTTACAGGCAGCTGCACCAGCTAAACACTGAAGCAGCAGGACAAGCAGAGAAAGGAGGCTCAGGTACTCCCATGCTTGGTGATAGTTGTTGGTAGAGATAGTGGAGGCGGATCAGGCAAGCGGCGGCGCCGGCTTAACGAAGACTAAGGGGAAGTCCATGACGACGACCTTGTCGAGCGCCGCCATGAAGGTGGCGGCGAAGGCAGAGTGCTTCTCGTGGCCCATGCACGCCGCCAGGTCCTCGGCGCTGGCGAAGGTCATGACGAAGACGTGGGTGAAGCCCTGCGTGAGCGCCTCCTGGTTCAGCACGTCCTTGCCCCTGCAATATGCATGGTGTCAAGTGCTACTAAAACCAAGTTGAAGAAATCACTATATCCATGAATCAAGTATGATGCACGCAATCTTGATCTTTTACTGTATGCTGGCCTCCAGAAAGAACTTTTGGTCACTGGTTTATAGCACAAAGTTCTTCAGAAGAAATGTAGCATTAGATTCTAGATACATACTACATTAAAGTATTTACGCGTACCACCCAAAGTATTTGACGGTGTCGAGCTCCGCGGCGAGCTTGGTGAGCTCCTGGATGATGTCCTCCACCACGACGCCTTCCTTGAACTTGGCCATGCAAAGGTGCTTGAACTCCGCCATGGCCCAAAGACAAAGGCAGCTAGCTTTCTCTTTTCTCCCTTCCCTCCGGCCGGTGGGCGGTGGCTTTGCTTGCAGTGGCAGAGGCTGCTATGATCACGCCGTTTTAAAGCCGGGAGCTCTGCCCAGATTTGCTCACGGTGACGGTGAGGGCCACCACCGCCCACAGGAATCACTCACTCAGTCTAAAGCTTGTGAGGCATTTTTCTTCCTTTCTCTTGCCACCAGACTCGACTTAATCATTTCGGCACAGGAGGTGAAGGCCGACCATGCTACTGCTGCATTGAGCACAGCACAGCACACTGTTAGATCTAGCTAGCATGGCTGCATGAGCCTCTCAAGCCTGAACCATCATTGCACCCGATCCGAGCGACATCGGCATCCGCGCGCAGGCCCCACCAGGATCTGCATGCCTGCTTTCATAGCAGAGCAGAGGAGAGGAGAATGAGAAGTCAACATTCCGGAGTTTGATCTTTGTGATCTTGAATCTTGGATCAGAGCTGCTTAGCGTTATGCGTGTTTCCCACCAATCTAGATGATGCTTGACCAGTTCATCTCATCAGACCAGTTAGGTCGCTCACTCACCAAGACCAAGGTAACTTGACCAAGAATAGACACTGAATCCAGGTACATGGAAACAAGATGGCACCTAATGTTGATGGAGATTGCTAACCACGTGTGCCATGCGGTGATGTTGATGCTAATCAATTCTCGTCGTGCTGATGCATCAGTGAGACACCTTCAATCTTTCAGTCCGAGCAACATCTCTCTCCTAGTCTCTACAGGTCACCAATTTTACTAGAGTTGGCGTAAGCGATAAGCACATACAAACCTGTGGACTGTGGGGTGCAGTTTTCATCGTTTCAGTTATCTGCTACACATGTTTTCATTTTTTGAAAGTAAACCCCGTTTCATCGTCAATCTTTTCCCCAAGGGAAAACTAGCATTTCATCGACCCTTGATCACTTTCAGCCTTCCTTCGATTCGACGGCATTACCATTTGACAAAGTCTGCAGTAACTCCTGACGTTTTTGACTATTAACAAGAATACAAGATGAGATGGTTGTGTGCATCGGGCCGACCCTCATTCCTGGTAAATAATGAAGGAGAAGGCAAGAAAGATAGCACAGCTCAACCACCCCAGGGGCATCAATTGAACGCCCAATGTAAATGCCTTCACATGAAAATTCTGACATCTTACTGTTTATCAATGCCTTGTGTTTCATTAATGAAACTTACAAAGTCACATTTTACGACAGGCTACCTCACCGAGACCATCCGGCATGAGGCGCAACTCTGGGCTCGTGCCGGAGCCAACAGGCTACACAACAGTGCCCCATTTTTCTCGCCGCTCAGGTGTTGCACTTGACACAGTGTTGTCGTGTCCATCCCTAAGTGCAATACCCGATCTTGTATTTCTTTCTACCTATCAATGAATGATACCGAAGCTTTGCGCATTCGCGAAAAAACATTGCCAGAGTTTTAAGTGTTTACGCAATAGTGGTCAGCACGAGTGAGCCATTACAGATCAGATATCCATCAATTCATCATGAAGACCGAAAAGTAAAGCAAAACCAGCGATGTTTATTCAAGGGCGATAACCAAGCAACTTTTGAGCGACGGAATGCACGGAATAGAGTTACACCTTACAGTGGCTTTACAGGCTAGAAGGCCGGTGAACGCCGTAGCAGCAGGACAAGCAAGCAAAAATAGGAGGCTTTAGGTACATCACAGCTGAAATGGTAGGCACCTTACAGTGGCTGGCGATGGTAGATGCTTATACTTGCTCAGTAGTAACAGACAGATACTGCTACAGGGGGTGGTGGGGGTGTATCATTCAGGCGGCCTCAGGCGATGGCGCCGGCTTGGCGACGACGAAGGGGAAGTCCAGGACAACCACCTTGTCGAGCACGGCCATGAAGGTGGCGGCGAATGCAGAGTGCTTCTCGTGGCCCATGTACGCCGCCAGGTCCTCGGCGCTGGCGAAGCTCATGGAGAAGACGTGGGTGAAGCCCTGCGTCAGCGCCTCCTGGTTCAGCACGTCCTTTCCCCTGCAACCCAACACAAGCAACACTCAATCAATGATATACTCCTATCTCTTGTCTTGTCAGATAAACTCTAGATGGATAGAAGCACTTATGAGTGGCGATGCCTAATCTTGATCTGGTGTCGCCGAATTAGACTTGGAGATGGTTTTGGTCATCGGTGCAAGATTTTAGGGTTCTTGAAAAAAAGAAAAGATGTAGCGGACAGGTTGAAGTGCAATGTGCAGTGAGGTTGGAATCCCTTTTCGGAACAAATGAGATGCAAATGCATACCACCCGAAGAATTTGACGGTGTCGAGCTCCGCGGCGAGCTTGGTGAGCTCCTCAATGATGTCCTCCACCACCACGCCCTCCTTGAACCTTACCAGGCACAGGTGCTTGAACTCCATGGCTCAACAAGTCACAAGTGCAAAGCTAAGCTAAAGCTTTCTCCTCTGGCGGCTTTGCACTTTGCAGCGGATGCGTATCATCACGCCACGGCGCTGGCCGTTTTATGGACGGGATGGGAGCTCTACTCCGGTGAGGGCCACCACCACCGACAGGAATCACCCTCTGTAAATAGGCTTATTTATTTTTTTCTTCTTCTTGGCAGTACACTTGTAGTTGTAGACAATGTCATGTCCCTGCTATGCTGTTGGTCTGGAGCACACTGTTAGATCTACCACGAGCCCATGAGTGGCCCCCACCGGACCGACACCGGTGTGTGGGGCCCACAGGGGTCTGCTTTCAGAACAAGCATCATCATCATCATTCTGGTGTTAGATGTTGTGATCCCGAATTCTGGATCAGAATTATGCAGCACTGTACTGGTTCCAGTTCCCTGCAGTGTAGGTCAGTTAACCTCAAACCAGCCAATGGCAATTGGGTTAAGTCACTTAACCATGGTGAGTTGGAGAAACCATACACTGAAGCAGCAGCACGCTGCTACTCCCTCCGTAAACTAATATAAGAGCGTTTAGATTATTAAAATAGTAATCTAAACGCTCTTATATTAGTTTACGGAGGGAGTACTTCCAAGCGGATGCAAACAGGACACCAGCTAATAATGATGCTGTTCATGAAGAATTCTCTTATGTTCAAAATGTTTGTTAGCTCATCAGTTCATGATCTGCATTAAAACAGTCGTCTCAACCAACAAATCAAGATGCCCTACTCATCCTGTTTGTTCAGCTCATCTGCATTAAAACAGTCATCTCAATCAATATGTTTGTAGCTGTTCAAATTGGTACATGCACTGATGATGATGCTCCTACAACAACAATTCTCAGTGGGCTACCATAGATGGATACAATGGACTGTTTTCAGTCTAATTATCGAGCAAATGTGGCTTTTCGACAAGAAACCCAAAAGATTTCTCATATTTACATCGGACCCGCGAGAATCTAACCTATAACAGACATCCGTCCGTCCACATGGGCAGATGTTTCCAAGTTTACAGGTTGTTCACAAAAGAAACTCCAAGCAGCTACTTGCCGGAGCTTAGCTGGGGAGATCACGACCTGCTGAGTACACGAGGACTCTCCATGTGCTGTTTTACTGTTTGGTTGTTATTTCGCCGGGAAAGGTAACCTCAGACAGCGTCAAGTTGTCTGGCCCATCCAAGGATGGGCCGAGTACTGTCCGATTCGCCTGGTCGCGTTCGTTTTGAAGAACCTCTGATGCCCTTGGCGAATGCCCCGTGCCGACAAACAGGTAATGGCACGGATCCGATATTGATGCTTCAGGGGAATAAGGAGGTATAGGTATAGGTATAGGTATCACCACTGCACTTGGTAAGGGAGGCGCGATTTGCTTGCTATCGGGATAGTCAGACAGTGAAATTCTACAGACTGGGCACGTTGAATGCTGCTTTAGCCAAGCATCTATGCACACCATATGGAAATTGTGGCCACAGTAAGGAAGAGTGCGGAGCACATCTTTGTCCTCGTATTCTGCAAGACAGACAACACACCTGCGAGCAAAGACACAAACAGTTCAGAGTCTAGATTTTGGTGTAATCAGGAAGAATTGCTAAAAAAAACCTAGCACAAGAGAATGGAAATACAGAATAGAACAGACTAACAGATGCACACACTGTCAATTAGTGAGCCTTTATATAAATAAAAAGATACTAGCCCAGCAAAGCAATGAAGTTCGAAGGACAGATCTGAAAATGGTCAATTAGTGATGCGTATATAAAAATAGGCAAGCAATTTCGGTTGCTATATTTATTTTTTGGAGTTTTAGGGGAATAATGTGTTTTCTTAGAAACCTTGGTTCTAAATACGTCAATGTGTTTGGTATCAACAAATACAACAGACTTGTAAACCGTAGTATCTCCACTACCATGTTTTTCTTTTGGTAGTGCTAGAAAAAGAGGTCTCTTCCTCTTTTTTTCTAAACAAAACCGAGAAAAACTGCGGTTTTTAGAAACTGAAGTGTTCATTGCCCATGCATTGGAATACTGAGCTTAGATTACTACGGTTTTAAACTGTGCTGCCAAAGGCTAGCTGGCAAACTGGATGGAATGTAGTGTTTGTTACAAGATACTAAACACAAAAGTGAATCACACTATTGGTGCAAGTAAAAATTACTTCTTCATCCCATAATATAAGATGTTATTACAACCATTGTACTCATATATTGGTTGTAGTAACATCTTATATTGTGGGACGGACGGAGTAGTAAATGATGTGCATCCAGTGAAAGACCTGTTCAACTAACAGTGAATGATTAGATCGGACATCAGACCACCAAGCCAGTCCTAGCCTCCCTCTAATTAAGCACATGTGAGTACTCAATATACTTAATAGCGATGGCCCATTATTCCTCAGTATGATTTTATTCAGGGGCAGCTCAAAGATATTTGTATTCCAACTATATGTCAGTCTTATCTGTCCAATGAAAATGAAATCTCAGGGACCTCATGGTTCAATAGTCAATCCCCATTAAACACCGTAATCAGGACTCTTGTACTAAAAAGGTCACATAATTTATCTTAGGCACCAACATGCTCAAGGACATTACCTATGGTACTAAAAGAATGTAAAAACACTCTCAAGGACAGCTTCATTACTACTCCCTCCGTTCCGAATTACTTGTCGCAGGTATGGATGTATCTAAATGTATTTTAGTTCTAGATACATCCATTTCTGCAACGAGTAATTTGGAACGGAGGGAGTACAAGAGAGGATCCATCTCCCCATGTGGCATTGCTGCTTGAAGATTTTTCAGTAGTAAGTATTTCTCTATGGCTATAGACTGGCATGATCAAATACTCATGCTGAGAAGTGGTCAGAAGAATGCAAATACTTGCCAAAGATTACTGAGGACAATGGTGGGTAGTTTATACCTAGGATAATTACCCCTTTAGGCAGTATGCTTGTACCAACTAACGCCGAGCAAAGCTCAACAATTCTTTATCCATATAGTATAGTCTATGGTAAAGTCGTTAACAAACACCGAAAGCATGAATTTTCGTATGAATAAAACTAGAATTCATATTAGCTAATAATGTGTTACCAGCTTACATTATTCAGGAAGCTGGAACTGAACCATGGCATATCCCAGTCCCACCTCCGTACTAATATTAGAACTCTAACCAAAAAGCATTTCACATGTATGTGGGGGATTCGGTGCTCACAGCACTAGTATCCAAAAGAATCACTAATCTTCACCTTACAATAATGATAGTGAGATCCCTCTTTTGCCACTCACTGAGTGCGCACTCACAGCTAGAAGCTCCTAATTGCAGCGTTGGTTGCCCCAAATCAGTGGCCTAACTAAGAGGATCAACTAAAACCAGCGCGACCGAACTGCAATTCCGATGAATACGAGGGAGGTACTGACTAAATGGCGCTGCACAGTGGAGTAGATTCCAAGTTTAGGCGGCAGGCAACACAAGGAAGCGCACGGCACGGCACGGGGGCGGATTGGAATCGGCGATGGTTGGAGCAAAGGCAGATCGAGGAGGAGCACTTACTGCGGGGCCGCGTCTGAGGAGTCGGAGTCGGAGGATGCGGCAGCTGCGAAGGCGCGGGTGGGGAAGGAGGCGACGGCGGCCAGGTCGAGCCCCCCGGCGCCGGGCCCAGCCGCGGCCTGGGCTCCCAGGCGGTCGACCTGGACGGCGAAGAAGTAGTTGGCGGCGAGGGGCGGGAAGCCCGGCGGGAGCGGCGAGGCGCGGGAGCGGCGGCGGCGGCGGCGCACGAGCGCGCAGACGAGCCTGGAGCAGACGAAGACTATGAAGAGGACGCTGACGCAGAAGCCGAGCAGCGTGAGCACCATGCTCGTGGACACCCCCGACGCCATGGCGCGGCCGGCGCCGGGCGGCGGGTGGGAGTGCGGGTGCGAGTGTGGGCGCTGCCGCTGCTCTGCTCTCCCCTGTCTGCCTGTCTCTCGCTCTCTGTCTGGGTGGTGTGAGTTGTGTTAATAAATGGGATCTGCGTATGCTGCGCACTCACGCCGTTGGGTTGGGCATTCAGGAAGTCGTTGCGTGTCGCGTGGGTTTTTATTCATTCACCCGGGAACGGGAACGGGAATGGGAGGGCGATGCGATGCGGTGGTGGGGGCGGAGGCGGATCCCGATCGGTGGCCTGTGTGTGTGGATGCAGCGGGCGGGGCCGTGACACTACGGCGCGAGCGGCACCTTCGTCCATGAATAAATGTATATTTAGCTTTTGTCTTTAATTAAATTTTTAAAACTTTGACTAATTTTATAGGAAAATGTAGCAGCATTTATGGCACTAAATTAATGTCGATATATTTATTTTAAAATATACTTTCATAATATATCAATTTAATGTTATATAAGCTATTATTTTTTTCATAAAATTAGTCAAAATTTTAAAATTTTGACTTAGGACAAAAGCTAGATGTACACTTATTCGCGGACCGAGGGAGTAGACACGAATAGGACAGATTTGCAAGCGACGGATGGGCGGAGCGGCGCAAAAGGGAAAGATACCGTGTCGACTTGATCAGGCGAGGCGACATAGGTGATGAGGCGTGAGGTTTCAAGCCACACAGCCAGTCAGCCACGAAACCAAAGCCTGGCCAAGCAGCGAGTCAGCGGCCGAAAGTTGACAAGGATTTTTCACACAAAAGCAAAACCTTTTTTTTTGAGATGCGGGGTATCGATCCCCGTGCCTCTCGCATGCTAAGGGCATCTCCAGCCGTTGGCCCTCAGGAGGGGCAAAAAATCGCTCCCTGGGGCGCGCCGGTGCTTAACCGCGCACTGAGGGCGTGATGCCCTCCAGTCGCGGCGCCCACGTTTTTTTTAAAATTCAAATACGGCGCAAACACGACTGAAATTTGACGCAAACATCGGCGAGTTCGTTCAAACTTAAATGTATTTTACAAAAGAAGAAAAAAAAACTTCCGCGGGCTACCCCCGCCGTCTCCCTCGCCGCCCGCCTCGCCGCCTACATGCCGAGGAGGCGGTAGAACCGCGTGTAGTCGCCGCCGTCGTCCGCGTCGTCGTCGTCGTCGCCGGCCCCGCCTGTGCCTCCGCCGTCCCTGCTGCATCCCTCCCCCGGTTGGCGCGGCGGGTTGGACGGTCCGGGGGCGTCGTCGTCGTCGTCGCTGTCGAGGACCACGACGCCGTGCTCGTCCTCGCGCCCACGTTTGCGGGCGGCGATCTCCTCCAGGGCCCGGCGCTGCCGGACCATCTCGTCGCGGAGGTAGTCGTCCCGCGCCCACCGCAGGGCGTCCTCGTCGGAGATGCCGCGCCGGGCTATCTCCTCGTACTCCGCGGGGAGGCCGCCCTCCGGCTTGGGCTTGACGAGGACGAAGCAGCCGGTTGGCGGGGAGGCGTTGGCGCCGATGCGGACGCCGGAGCTGCGCGTGCGGGAACTGACCGGTGTGCCCTGGGGCTCCGGCTTGGCGGGGTGGAGGCAGGGCGAGCCGCCGGACGACGAGGAGGACCCCTCGGTCTCCATGCGCCTCGGGGTCCAGGAGCTTCCCCGGCGGCGTGAGAAGGATGGGGGATCGGGGTACTCGAGGCGCGGCGTGTTGCCGCCCTTGATGTACTCGAGGACGGCCTCCAACATGCGCCCGGGCACGCCCCACCACCGGCGCCGGCCATTGGAGTTGAGCCTGCCGAAGGGCACGACGCCGTTGGTGGCCTCGAGCTGCTCGGCGTGACGGCGGCGGAAGTACGGCTCCCAGAGAGGGCTGTCGGGGACGTACCGTGGCCCCTCCCTCGCCGCCCGCGGCAGGGACGCGCGGATGCGTGTGATCTCCGCGTGCCGCGCCGCCCCGGTGGGCGGTGGTGGCACCGGCACGCCGCTGGCGCTGATCCTCCACGCGCCGGGCACCCGCATCTCCGGCGGGACCGGGTACCCGGCCTCGTAAAGGAGGTGAGCCTCGTCTTCGTGGAGATGGCGGCGGCCGAAGCCGTTCGCCGCCGCGCCGTCACCAGGGAAGCGCTCGGCCATGGATGGAGACGGCGAGAGAGAGGAGAGGGAGGAACGACGACGGTGAGAGAGAGGAGAGGGAGGGACGGCGGCGAGAGAGTGTGATCGCCGAGCACGCTGGTGCGCGTCTTATATAGGCCGAGACGCCGCCCGTACGCGTGGCCGTCGTGTGTACGCGTGGCGGGCGAGGGAGGGCGAGGGACGCGCGTCGTCCGGCCTTCACTGCGCCGCCCGTGAGGCACCAATGGCGCAGGCTGACCGGCGCGGCAGCGCGGGCAACTTTGGCATTGATTCGCCGCGGGAAACGAGGCGATGAGGACGACGAAGGGGCGAGAAGAGAGCCGTGTCGCTGACGCGGCGGGCCCGCGGCTTTTTCGCGCCAAAAAAGTTCGCCCGGCGCCCCCGGGCGCCCCCAGCGCGCCGGGTTCGGCCTGGGTCCGCCGGCGCTGTTTTCGGCCCAGGCCGGCGAAAATCGGGCTCCTGGAGGCGCGACTGGGCCGATTTTTCGGCGCTGGCGCAAGAAAAACGCCTGGGAAGGCCTTCCTGGGGGCGCGGCTGGAGATGCCCTAAGCGAGCGCTCTATCATCTGTGCTACATCCCCGATTGAGGGCATTCTTCATTTTGACCCTAATTATATTCTTTTTCTATGTTGACATTTGCCTCGAAAACGTCCCGCTCAATGATTGGAATGATGCTGTCGCGGCGCAGGTGCTCGGGCGAACACCTTTGTGCACTTCTTCGACATCGCCTCCGTGCAATGCGAAGATGCCGCCACGCTCAATATGTGGGCTTGGTCGGCGGACCCTAGCAAAATTCTCAAGGTGCAGACCGTCACCTTCACCTGCAACCAGCCGTCGGCGGGCACCGCCCTGTCCTCGCCGTCGATCGCCAAGGGCTGTGTCGGCACGTCCTGGTCCACCTGGACATGATCGAGGATTACCTCCCAAACTCGAATAGCCGCATCCCTCAACGCCCTCGCTCGCACCCCCCCTTTTTCAGCTAGCGCTACAGCGTCGTGGATGGTGAGGCCCGCACTCATGACTGCCAGGTGGTGCGTGAGCGACGTCGAGACCACGACAACCGCGACAGAGATGGCGACCACGATGGGCGTGGTAGGCGTGAAGACCGTGTTGGTGAATGTAGTAATTTAAAAAAAATTCTTACGCACACGCAAGATCATGGTGATGCATAGCAACGAGAGGGGAGTGTGTCGTCCACGTACCCTCGTAGACCGTTAAGCGGAAGCGTTATGACAACGCGGTTGATGTAGTCGTACGTCTTCACGATCGACCGATCCCCAGTACCGAACGTACGACACCTTCGCGTTCAACACACATTCAGCTCGGTGACGTCCCGCGAACTCACGATCCAGTAGAGCTCGGGAAAGAGTTTCGTCAGCACGACGGCGTGGTGACGATGTTGATGAAGCTACCGTCGCAGGGCTTCACCTAAGCACCGCTACGATATAACCGAGGTGGATTATGGTGGAGGGGGGCACCGCACACGGCTAAGAGATCAACAGATCAATTTTTGTGTCTCTGAGGTGCCCCTTGCCCCTGTATATATGTAACACCCTCGATGCGACTATATCTCCCACGTGTCGAGGCACGACTTAGAGGCATAATCGCATTGAAGGCATATGTCGCAAGTCGGGTAATCATCACAAACATCCCATGTAATAAAGATAATGAAAAGGGATAACATAGTTGGCTTACACTCGCCACGTCAATCAAGTACATAAATAACATACATAATCCAAACACTCATGGCCCGACTACGGCGCCAAAATAAAAGACAACCCAACAAGCGACATGGTCCCGATCACCCCAACTGGGCACCACTACTGATCATCAGGAAAAGAAACATAGTAACGCTGAGAGTCCTCGTCGTACTCCCACTTGAGCTCAAGCGCGCCATCTGGAGCTGTATCATCTGGTCCTGCATCTGGTGTAATAGTAACCTGTGAGCCACAGGGACTCAGCAATCTCGCACCCTCGCGATCAAGACTATTTAAGCTTAATAGGTAGGATGGGGTAAATATATGTGGAGCTGCAGCAAGCGACTAGCATATGTGGCGGCTAACTTATTCGCAAAAGAGAGCGAGAAGAGGAGGCAAAGCGCGAGCGAGAAACTAGAGAGCAACCTGCGCAAACATTACTCCAACACCGTGTCCACTTCCCGGACTCCGCCGAGAAGAGGCCATCACGGTAACACACACGGTTGATTCATTTTAATTAAATTAAGGTTCAAGTTATCTACAACCGGACATTAACAAATTCCCATCTTCCCATAACCGCGGGCACGGCTTTCGAAAGTTTAATCCCTGTAGGGGAGTCCCAACTTAGCCCATAACAAGCTCTCACGGTCAACGAAGGAATAGACCTCCACCCGAGACATTCCGATCAGACTCGGTATCCCGGTACAACAAGACATTTCGACAGGTTAAAACAAGACCAGCAACACCGCCCGAATGTGCCGACAAATCCCGATAGGAGCTGCACATATCTCGTTCTCAGGGCACACTCAGATGAGACATCCTACGAGTAAAACCAACCCTCAAGTTGCCCGAGGTGGCCCCGCAGTCTACTCGGTCGGACCAACACTCAGAGGAGCACTGGCCGGGGGGGGGGGGTTAAAAATAAGATGACCCTCGGGCTCCGGAAACCCAAGGGAAAAAGAGGCTAGGAGGCAAATGGTAAAACCAAGGTTGGGCATTGCTGGTAAAGCTTTAATCAAGGCGAACTATCAAGGGGTTCCCATTATAACCCAACTGCGTAGGGAACGCAAAATCCGGGAACATAACACCGATATGACGAAAACTAGGGCGACAAGAGTGGAACAAAACACTAGGCGAGAGGCCGAGCCTTCCACCCTTTACCAAGTATATAGATGCATTAAGATAACATGGCAATGTAATGATATCCCAACAAGTAAATAAATGATCCAACAAGGAACGGCTCCAATCTTCACCTGCAACTAGCAACGCTATAAGAGGGGCTGAGCAAAGCGGTAACATAGACAATCAACGGTTTGCTAGGACAATGGTGGGTTAGAGGCTGAACATGGCAATTTGGGAGGCTGACAAGCAAGTGGTAGGCATCGTAGCATTGGCATAGCAAAAGAGCGAGCAAACTAGCATAGCAAAGATAGTAGTGATTTCGAGGGTATGATCATCTTGCCTGCAAAGTTGTCAGAGTTGACTGGATCCTCGAAAGCAAACTCAACGGGCTCCTCGTTAGCGAACTCGTCTCCCGGCTCTACCCAAACAAGACAAACAAGCAACAAGAACACAATCAACTACGCGCAAGCTCAAACAATAAGATGCAATGATGGTATGCTATGCGGGATGCATATGCAAGATATGACAGGAAATGCATGAACCTGGCCTCAACTTGGAAAACCAAGTGTGCCACTAGAAAGATGGTATGAAATCGCTTGAAAACGATATAAAGAACGCCGGAATCGGAGTTACGGTTTGGAAATGGCAAGCGATTCCAATATGACCCCGGTCTGTGATTTACAGCAAGTAGGCATCTAAATGCAATGAGATGAACATGCTACAGCACTCAAACATGGCATCAAAATACATGGCAGGGAAGCATTCAAGATGCTTAACAAAAGACTAGCACTGAACTACGGCCAATTCATCCATTAAGAGGTTCAAACAAGCATGGCAAAAACGCAAATGGTAAAACAGATCTCAGACTTAGTGAAATTAACACTTGTCTGGAATTTCAGATCATGAAGCCCTCTTCGGAGCAACAAAACAACATGCTACAAGACCTGATTAGGACAAAGAAGAACATGACATGGAGCTACTCAACAAGCTTAACAAAAGACCCTAAGTGACCTGGGCCAAAAGGGATCACAAAATATACTAACAAGCACACGAACATAGCTAAAACATAATCAGTTTTCAGACTTGGTGAAAACTGGGACATGCTGAAACATAACTCACGAAGGCATGTAAACGAGCTCGATGCACTCACTACGGTGCAAGTCATGGCAAGGCAAGCATACATCCATTTATAAGGCACAAAATGCTAGCTAGACATGGCAAGAACAATGGCATAGCATGCATGGATCAACTACAATAACATCGGCAAAATCGCAAACAAGTTGACGATCTACCCAGATTCACAACGAAGCAAAAGTAGAGCTCGATTGACTCAAGCTACGGTGCTCCATAATTGCAAGTAAAGATATGGATGGATAGAGCATAACAAGATTAACAAAACTCCTTTACTGATCATCCTCAAAAGAGGCACGGATCACTAGGAAACAACCTGAACATATGGCATCATGAACTAAACAATCCCAGACTTAGTGAAAACTACTAAGTCCCTGAAAACAGATTTACCGGGTGACTCACTTTGCAAGCTTGCACAAGTCACCACACACATCACAAAAATGCATGGGTTGCACCTCTGGAAAGATAACAAGATGCTTAACAAAACATATGAAGGACTCACAGGCATATCATGCACACAATAATCATGGAAAAAATGACAAAAGTCTAAGATGAACTAGCAGATCTGACAATTAACTCATGAAGCCTCCTTCTAACAGCATTTCGGGCATCAAGATGAACTCAAATGAAAATGACGCAATGGAATGAAATGATGTACTCTCTGAGACGAACAATTTGATATACTATATGTCCAAAACGGAGCTACGGATGTGGAGATATAGCAGGTCAAAGTGTGCACAAAAATTAGGGTTTGGAGGGAAAGTTAACCCTCGAATCTCAGATCCAGATCCACACGCTTTACGAGGTTCGTCGGAGGAGCACTGTTCACGCCGGAGTTTCGCCGGAGGCGGTGGAAGCCGGCCGGAGAGGAAGAAGACCGGGGCGTGGGGCGGCGGCGGCGGCGTCCGCGGCGAGGGGTGGCGGCGAGGTCGGCGCCGGACCAAGGAGGCGGCGCCGGGCGGCGAGGTCGGGGCGGCTGAGAGGTGAGCTCCCGCGGCGGAGCTCGGCCGGCTCGGGAGAAGACGACGCGGGCGCGGGCGGCGCTGCCCGGGGGAGGCGCGGGGTGCGCGTGGGCCGGGAGGGCCCGTCTCAGGCCCCGCGGGCTGGTGGCGGCGGCGAATCCGGAAGCGCCACGTGGCGGCGGAGAGGCGGGCCGGACACGTCTGATCGGCAGGTTTTCGTCCGGTGCGCGAGGTGAGGGAAAGATCTAGGGTTTGATCCGGAATTTCGGGGAGGAGGCTATATTTATAGGTAGAGGGAGCTAGGAGAGTCCAAATGAGGTGCGGTTTCGGCCACGCGATCGTGATCGAACGCCCTAGATGATGGAGCAGAGTTTGGTGGGTTTTGGGCCAAATTGGAGAGGTGTTGGGCTGCAAAACACACGAGGCCTTTTCGGTCCCTCGGTTAACCGTTGGAGCATCAAACGAAGTCTAAATGGTACGAAACTTGACAGGCGGTCTACCGGTAGTGAACCAAGGCCGCATGGCAAGTCTCGGTCCAATCCGGAAATGTTTAATCCCCACACACGAAAGAAAGGTAGAAATGACCACCGGAGGAGAACGAAGCGCCGGAATGCAAAACGGACAACGGGGAAAATGCTCGAATGCATGAGATGAACACGTATGCAAATGCAATGCACATGATGACATGATATGAGATGCATGACAATGAAAACAACACACGGAGACAAAGACCCGAACCCGAGAAATAAATATAACTTAACGTCGGAAACGGCAAGAGTCGGAGTACAAATTGGGAATGTTATATCCGGGGTGTTACAATATAAAGGAGCTAGGGGGAGGCGGGCGGCCAAAGAGGAGGGCGCGTGCCCTATTTTCCTAGTTGGAGTAGGAGATGAGAATGAAGGGAGAGAAGAGAGAAGGAAAGGGGGGCGCCGCCCCCCTCCCCCTCCTTGTCCAATTCAGACTAGAGGGGGAGGGGGCGCGCGGTTGCCCTTGGCCGCCCCTCCTCTTCTCCCACTAAGGCCCATTAGGCCCAATATACTCCCGAGGGTACCGGTAACCCCCCGGTACTCCGGTAAATGGCTGAAACCTTCCGGAACCTTTCCGGTATCCGAACATAGTCATCCAATATATTGATCTTTATGTCTCGACCATTTCGAGACTCCTCGCCATGTCTGTGATCATATCTGGGACTTCGAACTACCTTCGGTACATCAAAACACAAAAACTCATAATACCGATCGTCACAGAACTTTAAGGGTGTGGACCCTACGGGTTCGAGAACTATGTAGACATGACCGAGACATGTCTCCGGTCAATAACCAATAGCGAAACATGGATGCTCATATTGGTTCCTACATATTCTACGAAAATCTTTGTCGGTCAAACCGCATAACAATATACGTTGTTCCCTTTGTCATCGGTATGTTACTTGCCTGAAATTCGATCGTCGATATCCCAATACCTAGCTCAATCTCGTTACCGGAAAGTCTCTTTACTCGTTCTGTAATGCATCATCCCGCAACTAACTCATTAGTCACATTGCTTGCAAGGCTTATAGTGGTGTGCATTATCGAGAGGGCCCAGAGATACCTCTCCGACAATCGGAGTGACAAATCCTAATCTCGATCTATGCCAACTCAACAAGTACCATCGGAGACATCTGTAGAGCACCTTTATAATCAGCCAGTTACGTTGTGACATTTGGTAGCACACAAAGTGTTCCTCCGGTAATTGGGAGTTGCATAATCTCATAGTCATAGGAACATGTATAAGTCATGAAGAAAGCAATGGCAGTAAACTAAAATGATCAAGTGCTAAGCTAACGGAATGGGTCAAGTCAATCACATCATTCTCTAATGATGTGATCTCGTTAATCAAATGACAACTCATGTCTATGGCTAGGAAACTTGACCATCTTTGATTCAACGAGCTAGTCAAGTAGAGGCATACTAGTGACAATTTGTCTGGCTATGTATTCACACATGTACTAAGTTTCCGGTTAATACAATTCTAGCATGAATAATAAACATTTATCCTGAAATAAGGAAATAAATAATAACTTTATTATTGCCTCTAGGGCATTGATACGTCCATTTTGCATCATGCTTTTATATCGATATTTATTGCATTATGGGCTGTTATTTCACATTATGTCACAATACTTATGGCTATTCTCTCTTATTTTACAAGGTTTACATAAGGAGGGAGAATGCCGGCAGCTGGAATTCTGGGCTGGAAAAGGAGCAAATATTAGAGACCTATTCTGCACAACTCCAAAAGTCTTGAAACTCCACGGAATACCTTATAATAAATAATGAAAAATCCTCGCCAAAGATGAAGACCAGGGGGCCCACACCCTTCCCACGAGGGTGGGGGGTGCCCCCCCTAGGGCGCACCCCCTATGT
Organism: Triticum monococcum; assembly: GCA_034509565.1. NCBI lineage: Eukaryota > Viridiplantae > Streptophyta > Magnoliopsida > Poales > Poaceae > Triticum > Triticum monococcum. Next base: position 303,197,788 of record CM067845.1, on the reverse strand, counting down.
CGTGGGCCCCCTGGTGGCTCTCCGATGACCATCTTCTCCTATATGAAGTCTTTCGTCGAGAAAAAAAAAAGAAGCAACCTTTCGGGACGAAACTCCGCCGCCACGAGGCAGAGCCTTGGCGGATCCAATCTAGAGCTCCGGCAGAGCTGTTCTGCCGGGGAAACTTCCCTCCCGGAGGGGAAAATCATCGCCATCGTCATCACCAACGCTCCTCTCATCGGGAGAGGGCAATCTCCATCAACATCTTCATCAACACCATCTCATCTTAAAACCCTAGTTCATCTCTTGTATCCAATTCTTGTCTCCAAGTCCGGGATTGGTGCTAGTAGGTCGCTAGTAGTGTTAATTACTCCTTGTAGTTGATGCTAGTTGGTTTAATTGGTGGAAGATCATATGTTCAGATCCTATATGCACATTAATACCCCTCTGATTATGAACATGTTTATGCTTTGTGAGTAGTTACGTTTGTTCCTGAGGACAAGGGAGAAGTCTTGCTATTAGTAGTCATGTGAATTTGGTATTCGTTCGATATTTTGATGAGATGTATGTTGTCTAGCCTCTAGTGGTGTTATGTGAACATCGACTACATAACACTTCACCATTATTTGGGCCTAGAGGAAGGCATTGGGAAGTAATAAGTAGAGGGTTGCTAGAGTGACAGAAGCTTAAACCCTAGTTTATGCGTTGCTTCGTAAGGGGCTGATTTGGATCCATATGTTTCATACTATGGTTAGGTTTACCTTAATACTTTTGTTGTAGTTGTGGATGCTTGCAACAAAGGTTAATCATAAGTGGGATGCTTGTTCAAGTAAGAACAACACCCAAGCACTCCACCCACATGTCAAATTATTAAAGTACCGAACGTGAATTATATGAACGTGATGAAAACTAGCTTGACGATATTCCCATGTGTCCTCGGGAGCGCTTTTTCTTATATAAGAGTTTGTCCAGGCTTGTCCTTTGCTACAAAAAGGATTGGGCCACCTTGCTGCACTTTATTTACTTTTGTTACTTGTTGCTCGTTACAAATTATCTTATCACAAAACTATCTGTTACCCCTTATTTCAGTATTTGCAGAGAATACCTTGCTGAAAACCGTTTATCATTTCCTTCTGCTCCTCGTTGGGTTCGACACTCTTACTTATCAAAAGGACTACGATAGATCCCCTATACTTGTGGGTCATCAAGACTCTTTTCTGGCGCCGTTGCCGGGGAGTGAAGCACCTTTGGTAGGTGGAATTTGGTAAGGAAAAATTTATATAGTGTGCTGAAATTTACTGTCACTTGTTAGTATGGAAAGTAATCCTTTGAGGGGCTTATTCGGGGTATCTTCACCCCGACCAGTAGAGCAAAGAGTTGCTCCTCAACCTACTGAACCTATTGAAAATGAAATTCCTTATGAGTATCCTTCGGGTATGATAGAAAAACTGCTAGCTAATCCTTTTACAGGAGATGGAACAAAGCATCCTGATGAACACCTAATATATGTGGATGAAGTTTGTGGATTGTTCAAGCTTGCAGGGATACCCGATGATGTTGCTAAGAAGAAGGTCTTCCCTTTATCTTTGAAGGGAGACGCATTGTTATGGTATAGGCTATGTGATGATATGAGATCATGGAATTATAGAAGATTGAAATTGGAATTTCATCAAAAGTATTATCCTATGCATCTTGTTCATCGTGATCGCAATTATATATATAATTTTTGGCCTCGCGAAGGAGAAAGCATTGCTCAAGCTTGGGGGAGTCTTAAATCAATGTTATATTCATGCCCCAATCATGAGCTCTCAAGAGAAATGATTATTCAAAAATTTTATGCTCGGCTTTCTGATAACAATCGCACCATGCTTGATACTTCTTGTGCTGGCTCTTTTATGATGAAGACTATTGAATTCAAATGGGATTTATTGGATAGAATTAAACGCAACTCTGAAGATTGGGACCTCGACAATGGTAAGGAGTCAGGTATGACACCTAAGTTTGATTGTGTTAAATCTTTTATGGATACCGATATTTTCCGTAAGTTTAGCACTAAATATGGACTTGATTCTGAGATAGTAGCTTCTTTCTGTGAATCTTTTGCAAATTATGTTGATCTCCCTAAGGAGAAGTGCTTTAAATATCATCCTCCCATAGAAGTAAAAGTAGCTACACCTATTAAAGTTGAAGAAAAGACTATCACTTATAATGATCCTATTGTTCCTACTTCTTATGTTGAGAAACCACCTTTCCCTGTTAGAATAAAGGATCATGCTAAAGCTTCAACTGTGGTTCGTAAAAAGCAATATTAAAACATATACACCTCCTGAGCAAGTTAAGGCTGAACCTAATATTGCTATTGTTAAAGAGCTCTTGTCTGATAATATTGATGGGCATGTTATTCAGTTCTGCGATGAAACTGCTAGAATTGCTAAACCTTGTGCTAAAGATAAACATAGACCTGTGGTAGGCGTGCCTGTTATTTCTGTTAAAATAGGAGATCATTGTTATCATGGCTTATGTGATATGGGTGCTAGTGCTAGTGTTATACCTTATGACTTGTATAAACAAATCAAGCATGAAATTGCACCTGTTGAGTTAGAAGATATTGACGTCACAATTAAACTTGCTAATAGAGATACTATTTCAGCAGTGGGAATTGTTAGAGATGTTGAAGTCTTGTGCGGGGAAACTAAATATCGTGCTGATTTTCTTGTTCTTAGTTCCCCACAAGATAGTTTTTGTCCCATTATATTTGATAGACCCTTCTTGAATACAGTTAATGCTAGGATAGACTGCGAAAAGAATGTTGTTACTATTGGCTTGGATGATATGACTCATGAGTTTAATTTCTCTAAATTTAGTAAACAACACCATGAAGAATAATAGCCTAGTAAGAATGAAATTATTGGTCTTGCTTCTATTGCCGTATCTCCTAGTGATCCTTTAGAACAATATTTGCTAGACCATGAGAATGATATGTTTATGAATGAAAGAAGGAAAATAGATGAAGTATTCTTTAAACAAGAACCTATGTTGAAACACAATTTGCCTGTTGAAATCCTGGGGGATCCCCCTCCACCTAAGGGTGATCCCGTGTTTGAGCTTAAACCGTTGCCTGATAATCTTAAATATGCTTATCTTGATGAAAAGAAGATATATCCTGTTATTATTAGTGCTAACCTTTCAGAGCATGAAGAAGAAAGATTATTGAAAACTCTGAAGAAGCACCGTGCTGCTATTGGATATACTCTTGATGATCTTAAGGGCATTAGTCCCACTCTATGTCAACATAAAATAAATTTGGAAGCAGATGCCAAACCAGTTCGTGATCCTCAACGACGTATGAATCCTAAAATGAAAGAAGTGGTAAGAAAAAAAATACTAAAGCTTATGGGGGCAGGTATAATTTATCCCGTTGCTGATAGTCAGTGGGTAAGTCATGTTCATTGTGTCCCTAAGAAGGGAGGTATTACCATTGTTCCTAATGATAAAGATGAATTGATTCCACAAAGAATTATTACAGGTTATAGGATGGCAATTGATTTCTGCAAATTAAATAAGGCTACTAAGAAAGATCATTACCCCTTACCTTTTATCAATCAAATGCTAGAAAGATTATGAAAACATACACATTACTGCTTTCTAGATGGTTATTCTGGTTTCTCTCAAATACCTGTGTCGGCTAAAGATCAATCAAAGACTACTTTTACATGCCCTTTTGGTACTTTTGCTTATAGACGTATGCCTTTTGGTTTATGTAATGCACCTGCTATCTTTCAAAGATGCATGATGGCTATATTCTCCGACTCTTGTGAAAAGATTTGTGAGGTTTTCATGGACGACTTTTCCGTCTATGGATCTTCTTTTGATGATTGCTTGAGCAATCTTGATCGAGTTTTGCAGAGATGTGAAGAAACTAATCTTGTCTTGAATTGGGAAAAGTGCCACTTTATGGTTAATGAGGGTATTGTCTTGGGGCATAAAGTTTATGAAAGAGGTATTGAAGTTGATAAAGCCAAGGTTGATGCTATTGAAAAGATGCCATGTCTCAAGGACATCAAAGTTATAAGAAGTTTCCTTGGTCACGCCGGATTTTATAGGAGGTTCATTAAGGACTTCTCAAAAATTTCTCGGCCTCTGACTAATTTATTACAAAAAGATATACCATTTGTCTTTGATGATAATTGTGTAGAGGCATTTGAAATACTTAAGAAAGCATTAGTCTCTGCACCTATTGTTCAGCCACCTGATTGGAATTTACCCTTTGAAATTATGTGTGATGCTAGCGATTATGCTGTAGGTGCTGTTCTAGGGCAAAGAGTTTATAAGAAATTAAATGTTATACATTATGCTAGTAAGACTCTAGACAATGCTCAAAGAAATTATGCTACTACTGAAAAAGAACTTTTAGCAGTTGTATTTGCTTGTGATAAGTTCAGACCTTATATTGTTGATTCTAAAGTAACTATCCACACTGATCATGCTGCTATTAAATATCTTATGGAGAAGAAAGATGCTAAACCTAGACTTATTAGATGGGTTCTCTTGCTACAAGAATTTGATTTGCATATTGTTGATAGAAAAGGAGCTGAGAACCCCGTTGCAGACAACTTATCTAGGTTAGAGAATGTTCTTGATGACCCACTACCTATTGATGATAGCTTTCCTGATGAACAATTAAATGTCATAAGTACTTCTCGTAGTACCCCTTGGTATGCTGATTATGCTAATTACATAGTTGCTAAATTTATACCACCTAGCTTCACATACCAACAAAAGAAAAAGTTCTTCTATGATTTGAGACATTACTTTTGGGATGACCCACATCTTTATAAAGAAGGAGTAGATGGTGTCATTAGACGTTGTGTACCTGAGCATGAACAGGAACAGATCCTACGCAAGTGCCACTCCGAAACTTATGGAGGACACCACGCGGGAGATAGAACTGCACATAAGGTATTGCAATCCGGTTTTTATTGGCCTACTCTCTTCAAGGATGCCTGTAAGTTTGTCCTATCTTGTGATGAATGTCAAAGAATTGGTAATATTAGTAGACGTCAAGAAATGCCTACGAACTATTCACTTGTTATTGAACCATTTTGATATAGACCAAACCTCGTTGCGGAGATCTGATCTGTTATTGCGGCCTGACCTTTCACGGTACTCCACCTTCAGTAACAGTAACCTCTCGCCCACGCACGCGATGCACACGAAGTAGAGGGTTTGAACCTTGCGGCTCAGCACGAGAGAAACAATCTGGACGACGGCACCTCACGCGCAAAACAATTTCCTCACAGAAATCGCAACAAAGAGGTTTTCTAAAGCTACCTCAAAAACTTGATACGGGTGTCTACCCCTGAAAACACATCTGTCTATTTCATATCAAAATATAACCTAACTTTTACATGGTCGCACCTTTGGCCTTTATAGGCTGCACACACGCACAAAAAAAGATAAAAGGAAACTCTAAACCGAACTTGAAACTTCTCCCGAGACCCACAAGGTTACATGCCTTATTTTTAGCATGCAATCTGTTACAAGGAATAACTAATTCTAAATATGCTTGGACTATAATTTGGTGCGCTATTATTTCCTTTAATTGTTCTGGTGGACCCAATCCGACTTCCTTCAAACATAGCAGACTCCACACGCTCCACGTCACGTTTGCACTTGCGTGATATTTGTGCGGCTGAAATAAGAACATAAATCCTAGTACCTTGATTCTTCCTTTAACTCCTTCCATATCTCCAATTAAATAGCCATAATTCTTGGTTGCATGCACCGAATGGATTTTGCCTCCTATAATTAAAACAGAATAGCATTCTATGCTGGCTTTCATCTCATGTTTTTCTCTCTTTATTTCTTGCACCATTGTACGCATGTCAAATTCTGAAATAAATCTTATCTGGTCTTGAGCTTGGACTTGTTTCTTCTTTCGGCCTATATTAATTATGTGCGATGCATCAACGTGCATGCAAGTATTAGCTAGTGTATGCTCATCTTCATTACTTGGCCGTAGATACTCCAGTGTAGATGCATCGTACTTTCGGACAACACCGGCTTCAGATGAATCATCGATGACCTTACTGTTTTTATTACGAAGGGTCGTATCACATTTGATGTTTGAGGCTTTGATTATATGGGACCTTTTCCTGTCTCTAATGGATATACACATATTTTAGTTGCTGTTGATTACATTACTAAGTGGGTAGAAGCTATTCCAACTAGTAGTGTTGATCATAAAACTTCTATTAAAATGCTTAAAGAAGTTATTTTTTCGAGGTTTGGAGTCCCTAGATATTTAATGACTGATGGTGGTTCACATTTTATTCATGGTGCTTTCCGTAAAATGCTTGCTAAATATGATGTCAATCATAGAATTGCATCTCCGTATCACCCACAGTCTAGTGGTCAAGTAGAATTGAGTAATAGAGAACTTAAATTAATTTTGCAAAAGACTGTCAATAGGTCTAGAAAGAATTGGTCCAAGAAACTTGATGATGCATTATGGGCCTATAGAACTGCATATAAAAATCCTATGGGTATGTCTCCGTATAAAATGGTTTATGGAAAAGCATGTCACTTACCTCTCGAACTAGAACACAAGGCATATTGGGCTATTAAAGAGCTCAACTATGATTTTAAACTTGCCGGTGAAAAGAGGTTATTTGATATTAGCTCACTTGATGAATGGAGAACCCAAGCTTATGAAAATTCCAAGTTGTTTAAAGAAAAGATTAAAAGATGGCATGACAAAAGAATACAAAAGTGTGAGTTTAATGTAGGTGATTATGTATTGCTATACAACTCTCGTTTAAGATTTTTTGCAGGTAAACCTCTCTCTAAATGGGAAGGCCCCTATGTTATCGAGGAGGTCTATCGTTCCGGTGCCATAAAAATCAACAACTTTGAAGGCACGAATCCGAAGGTGGTATACGGTCAAAGAATCAAACATTATATCTCAGGTAATCCCATAAATATTGAAACCAATATTATTGAAACCGTAACCCCGGAGGAATACATAAGGGACACTTTCCAGAACGTTTCAGACTCCGAAAAGGAATAGGTATGTTGTACGGTAAGCAAACCGACTCCAAAACAATTTTTAAGGCAATATTTCTCTGTTTTGGAATATTTAGAAAAATAGAAAATTAAGTAGCAGTCCGGGAAGGACACGAGAGCCCCACGAGGGTGGAGGGTGCGCCCTACCCCCTGGGCGCGCCCCCTACCTCGTGGGCACCTCGTGTGCTTTCCGGACTCCGTTTTCTTACAGAACACATATTTTGGTCGGTAAAAATTCATTATATAATCTCCCGGGGGTTTTGACTCCCGTATCACGCAAAAATCTCCTATTTTTGTTTCGAGCTGTTTTTCTGACAGATCTAGATTATCATGACGTCCGCAAGTGCTTCCAAGGATAAGTTCTTCGAGAAGGTCATCAACCCTTACCTCGCGGAGGTGCTACGACACCCTCAAACCATTGAGGTGCATGATGGGTTGCTGCACATCCGCGATGCTGAGGAACCAAAGGGAACCGGAAGCGTGGAGACGAGGCTCGAAGCAATGGAGCAACAAGTTTTCAAGTGCCAGGGGATGGTGGAGCATGGAATCAACGCTAGCCACATGATGCTCACGGAGTTCACTAACAACTACAAGCCGGATGTCAAGAACACCGAGGAGGCCATCTTCAAGCTACATGAGAGGATCAAGCACCTCCAAGCCCAAATCTATGACCTGCAAAACCAAAATTGTGAGTATGAATATAGATTCAAAAGAATGAGTTTGGCTGTAGATTCGAGGATTCCGGAGACTCGATCATCCTTCTATGATGGTGAACCTATGCCTTGGAAGATGGATGACAAGCCCGCATCATCAACAACACCTCCACCTTCTTCACCAACCAAGGAGATATAATCACATGGGTATGGGCACTCCCCTTGGCAACTGCCAAGCTTGGGGGAGGTGCCCCGGTATCGTATCACCATCACTCCTAGCTTTACCATTTTCCTTAGTTCGATCCCATTAGTAGTATTTTGATCTAGTAGAATAAAGTTTATGGCATGATCAAGTTTTAAGTTTTGCTTTATGATCTCTCTATGTAATCGAGTCCGTGAGATATATAATAAAGGTTAGTGTTGAGTCAAGGGCTTGATTTTCTTGCTATGACCTTGGGTGAATAAAAGAAAAGAGAAAAAGAATAAGAAGAAACAAAAGTTCATATTGATCTTATTGATAGTAATGACTTCACATAGAAAGAGTGTGATGATTAAAAGTTGTTGGGAGTTGGCAGACATAGCTTTGGTCATCGTTGCAATTAATAGGAAGTAATAAGGAAAGAGAGGTTTCACATATAAATATACTATTATTGACATCTTTTATGATTGGGAGCACTCATCAAAATATGACATGCTAAAGAGTTGATGTTGGACAAGGAAGACAACGTAATGGGTTATGTTTTCTTATATCTGAGATAAAGTATGTTGTCATGGATGATCCAACATGTTGAGCTTGCCTTTCCCCCTCATGCTAGCCAAATTCTCAGCACCAAGTACTTGTGCTTCCAAATACCCTTAAACCAGTTTTGCCATGAGAGTCCACCATATCTACCTATGGATTGAGTAAGATCCTTCAAGTAAGTTGTCATCGGTGCAAAGCAATAAAAATTGCTCTAAATATGTATGATTAGTGTGGGAGAAATAAGCTTTATACGATCTTGTGATGTGGAAGTAATAAAAGCGACGGACTGCATAATAAAGGTTCATATCACAAGGGGCAATATAAAGTGACGTTCTTCGCATTAAGATTTTGTGCATCCAACCATAAAAGCACATGGCAACCTCTGCTTCCCTCTGCAAAAGGCCTATCTTTTATTATTATCTTCTACCTTATGCAAGTGTCATGGTGATCTTCACCTTTCCTTTTTTACATTTTATCCTTTGGCAAGCACAGTGTGTTGGAAAGAACCTGATATATATATATCTAATTGGATGTAAGGGGGCATGAGTTATTATTGTTGACATTACCCTTGAGGTAAAAGGTTGTGGGGTGAAACTATAAGCCCCTATCTTTCTCTGTGTCCGATTAAAACTCCGTAACCACAAGTATTGCACGAGTGTTAGCAATTATAAAGGACTAGATGATAGTTGAGTATGTGGACTTGCTTTTTAGCTCTGACATAGACTCTTTCTGATGTTATGATAAATTGCAATTGCTTCAATGACGGAGGTTATAGTTTGTTGGTTCTCAATAAGGTTTTTGATTCATACTTTTGCATTGTGAATAGATCATCACTTGAACATAAGTAATCATATGACAATATCTATATATGTTGTTGTTATGAGAATAATCATGATGCCTTCATGTCCGTATTTTATTTTTATCGACGCCTCTACCTCTAAACATGGGGACATATTTATTGTTATTGGCTTTCGCTTGAGGACAAGCGAGGTCTAAGCTTGGGGGAGTTGATACGTCCATTTTGCATCATGCTTTTATATCGATATTTATTGCATTATGGGCTGTTATTTCACATTATGTCACAATACTTATGGCTATTCTCTCTTATTTTACAAGGTTTACATAAGGAGGGAGAATGCCGACAGCTGGAATTCTGGGCTAGAAAAGGAGCAAATATTAGAGACCTATTCTGCCCAACTCCAAAAGTCTTGAAACTCCACAGAATACCTTATAATAAATAATGAAAAATCCTCGCCAAAGATGAAGACCAGGGGGCCCACACCCTTCCCACGAGGGTGGGGGGCGCACCCCCCTAGGGCGCGCCCCCTTACCTCATGGGCCCCCTGGTGGCTCTCCGATGACCATCTTCTCCTATATGAAGTCTTCCGTCGAGAAAAAAATAAGAAGCAACATTTCGGGACGAAACTCCGCCGCCACGAGGCGGAACCTTGGCGGATCCAATCTAGAGCTCCGGCAGAGCTGTTCTGCCGGGGAAACTTCCCTCCCGGAGGGGGAAATGATTGCCATTGTCATCACCAATGCTCCTCTCATCGGGAGAGGGCAATCTCCATCAACATCTTCATCAGCACCATCCCATCTCAAAACCCTAGTTCATCTCTTGTATCCAATTCTTGTCTCCAAGTCTGGGATTGGTGCTAGTAGGTTGCTAGTAGTGTTAATTACTCCTTGTAGTTGATGCTAGTTGGTTTAATTGGTGGAAGATCATATGTTTAGATCCCATATGCACATTAATACCCCTTTGATTATGAACATGTTTATGCTTTGTGAGTAGTTACATTTGTTCCTAAGGACAAGGGAGAAGTCTTGCTATTAGTTGTCATGTGAATTTGGTATTCATTCGATATTTTGATGAGATGTATGTTGTCTAGCCTCTAGTGGTGTTATGTGAACGTCGACTACATAACACTTCACCATTATTTGGGCCTAGAGGAAGGCATTGGGAAGTAATAAGTAGATGATGGGTTGCTAGAGTGACAGAAGCTTAAACCCTAGTTTATGCGTTGCTTCGTAAGGGGCTGATTTGGATCCATATGTTTCATGCTATGGTTAGGTTTACCTTAATACTTTTGTTGTAGTTGCGGATGCTTGCAATAGAGGTTAATCATAAGTGGGATGCTTGTTCAAGTAAGAACAGCACCCAAGCACCGGTTCACCCACATGTCAAATTATCAAAGTACCGAACGCGAATCATATGAACATGATGAAAACTAGCTTGACGATATTCCCATGTGTCCTCGGGAGCGCTTTTCCTTATATACGAGTTTGTCCAGGCTTGTCCTTTGCTACAAAAGGATTGGGCCACCTTGCTGCACTTTATTTACTTTTGTTACTTGTTGCTCGTTACAAATTATCTTATCACAAAACTATCTGCTACCCGTTATTTCAGTACTTGTAGAGAATACCTTGCTAAAAACCGTTTATCATTTCCTTCTGCTCCTCATTGGGTTCGACACTCTTACTTATCGAAAGGACTACGATAGATCCCCTATACTTGTGGGTCATCAGGCATATTTCCTTCAGTCTCCCACTTGCACTAGAGTCAATAATCTAGATTACATGGTAATGATTCTAACACCCATGGAGTCTTGGTGCTGATCATGTTTTGCTCATGGAAGAGGCTTAGTCGGCGGGTCTGCAACATTTAGATCGGTATGTATCTTGCATATTTCTATGTCTCCCACCTGGACTTGATCCCAGATGGAATTGAAGCGTCTCTTGATGTGCTTGGTTCTCTTGTGAAATCCGGATTCCTTTGCCAAGGCAATTGCACCAGTATTGTCACAAAAGATTTTCATTGGACCCGATGCACTAGGTATGACACCTAGATTGGATATGAACTCCTTCATCCAGACTCCTTCATTTGCTGCTTCCGAAGCAGCTATGTATTCTGCTTCACACGTAGATCCTGCCACGATGCTTTATTTAGAACTGCTCCAACTGACAGCTCCACCGTTCAATATAAACACGTACCGGTTTGCGATTTAGAATCGTCCGGATCAGTGTCAAAGCTTGCATCGACGTAACCATTTACGACGAGCTCTTTGTCACCTCCATAAACGAGAAACATATCCTTAGTCCTTTTCAGGATGTTCTTGACCGATGTCCAGTGATCCACTCCTGGATTACTTTGGTACCTCCCTACTAAACTAATAGCAAGGCACACATCAGGTCTGGTACACAGCATTGCATACATGATAGAGCCTATGGCTGAAGCATAGGGAACACTTTTCATTTTCTCTCTATCTTCTGCAGTGGTCGGGCATTGAGTCTTACTCAATTTCACACCTTGTAACATAGGCAAGAAGCCTTTCTTAGCTTGATCCATTTTGAACTTCTTCAAAACTTTATCAAGGTATGTGCTTTGTGAAAGTCCAATTAAGAGTCTTGATCTATATCTATAGATCTTGATGCCTAATATATAAGTAGCTTCACCGAGGTCTTTCATTGAAAAACTATTATTCAAGTATCCTTTTATGCTATCCAGAAATTTTATATCATTTCCAATCAATAATATGTCATCCACATATAATATTAGAAATTCTACAGAGCTCCCACTCACTTTCTTGTAAATACAGGCTTCTCCAAAAGTCTGTATAAAACCATATGCTTTGATCACACTATCAAAACGTTTATTCCAACTCCGAGAGGCTTGCACCAGTCCATAAATGGATCGCTGGAGCTTGCACACTTTGTTAGTACCCTTTGGATCGATAAAACCTTCAGGTTGCATCATATACAACTCTTATTCCAGAAAACCATTCAGGAATGCAGTCTTTACATCCATTTGCCAAATTTCATAATCATAAAATGCGGCAATGGCTAACATGATTCGGACGGACTTAAGCATTGCTACGAGTGAGAAGGTCTCATCGTAGTCAACTCCTTGAACTTGTCGAAAACCTTTCACAACAAGTCGAGCTTTGTAGACAGTAACGTTACCGTCAGCGTTAGTCTTCTTCTTGAAGATCCATTTATTCTCGATGGCTTGCCGATCATCGGGCAAGTCAACCAAAGTCCACACTTTGTTCTCATACACGGATCCCATCTCAGATTTCATGGCCTCAAGCCATTTTGCAGAATCTGGGCTCATCATCGCTTCCTCATAGTTTGTAGGTTCGTCATGGTTAAGCAACATGACCTCCAGAACAGGATTACCGTACCACTCTGGTGCAGATCTTGCTCTGGTTGACCTACGAGGTTCGCTAGTAACTTGATCTGAAGTTTCATGATCATCATCATTAGCTTCCTCACTAATTGGTGTAGGTGTCACAGTAATCGGTTTCTGTGATGAACTACTTTCCAATAAGGGAGCAGGTGCAGTTACCTCATCAAGTTCTACTTTCCTCCCACTCACTTCATTCGAGAGAAACTCCTTCTCTAGAAAGGATTCATTCTTAGCAACGAATGTCTTGCCTTTGGATCTGTGATAGAAGGTGTACCCAACAGTTTCCTTTGGGTATCCTATGAAGACACATTTCTCCGATTTGGGTTCGAGCTTATCAGGTTGAAGCTTTTTCACATAAGCATCGCAGCCCCAAATTTTAAGAAATGACAACTTTGGTTTCTCGCGAAACCACAGTTCATAAGGCGTTGTCTCAACGGATTTCGATGGTGCCCTATTTAACGTGAATGCAACTATCCCTAAAGCATAACCCCGAAACAATAGTGGTAAATCAGTAAGAGACATCATAGATCACATCATATCTATTAAAGTACGATTACGACGTTCGGACACGCCATTACGCTGTGGTGTTCCCGGTGGCGTGAGTTGCAAAACTATTCCACATTGTTTCAAATGTAAACCAAAGTCGTAACTCAAATATTCTCCTCGACGATCAGATCGTAGAAACTTTATTTTCTTGTTACGATGATTTTCCATTTCACTCTGAAATTCTTTGAACTTTTCAAATGTTTCAGACTTATGTTTCATTAAGTAGATATACCCATATCTGCTCAAATCATCTGTGAAGGTGAGAAAATAACGATACCCGCCGCGAGCCTCAACATTCATCGGAGCACATACATCAGTATGTATGATTTCCAACAAATTTGTTGCTCGCTCCATTGTTCCGGAGAACGGCGTTTTAGTCATCTTGCCCATGAGGCATGGTTCACAAGTGCCAAGTGATTCATAATCAAGTGATTCCAGAAGTCCATCAGTATGGAGTTTCTTCATGCGCTTTACACCAATATGACCCAAACGACAGTGCCACAAATAAGTTGCACTATCATCAGTATGGAGTTTCTTCATGGTTTGCAGTAGAAGCACTCAAGCTCAGGCTTAGGTCCAGACTTGGGTTTCTTCTCTTGAGCAGCAACTTGTTTGCCGTTCTTCTTGAAGTTCCCTTTCTTCTTCCCTTTACCCTTTTTCTTGAAACTGGTGGTCTTGTTGACCATCAACACTTGATGTTCCTTCTTGATTTCTACCTCCGCAGCTTTTAGCATTGCGAAGAGCTCGGGAATCGTCTTATCCATCCCTTGCATATTATAGTTCATCACGAAGCTCTTGTAGCTTGGTGGTAGTGATTGAAGAACTCTGCCAATGACACTATCAACCGGAAGATTAACTCCCAGCTGAGTCAAGTGATTATGGTACCCAGACATTCTAATTATATGTTCACTGACAGAACTATTCTCCTTCATCTTGCAGCTGTAAAACTTATTGGAGACTTCATATCTCTCAGTCCAGGCATTTGCTTGAAATATTAATTTCAACTCCTAGAACATCTCATATGCTCCATGACGTTCAAAACGACGTTGAAGTCCCGGTTCTAAGCCGTAAAGCATGGCACACTGAACTATTGAGTAGTCATCAGCTTTGCTCTGCCAGATGTTCATAACATCTGGCGTTGCTCCTGCAGCGGGTTTGGCACCCAGCGGTGCTTCCAGGACGTAATTCTTCTGTGCAGCAACGAGGATAATCCTCAAGTTACGGACCCAGTCCGTGTAATTGCTACCATCATCTTTCAACTTTGCTTTCTCAAGGAACGCATTAAAATTCAACGGAACAACAGCACGGGCCATCTATCTACAATAACATAAACAAGCAAAATACTATCAGGTACTAAGTTCATGATAAATTTAAGTTCAATTAATCATATTACTTAAGAACTCCAACTTAGATAGACATCCCTCTAATCATCTAAGTGATCACGTGATCCATATCAACTAAACCATAACCGATCATCACGTGAAATGGAGTAGTTTTCAATGGTGAACATCACTATGTTGATCATATCTACTATATGATTCACGCTCGACCTTTCGGTCTCAGTGTTCCAAGGCCATATCTGCATATGCTAGGCTTGTCAAGTTTAACCCGAGTATTCTGCGTGTGTAAAACTGTCTTACACCCGTTGTAGATGAACGTTGAGCTTATCACACCCGATCATCACGTGGTGTCTCGGCACGATGAACTTTGGCAACGGTGCATACTCAGGGAGAACACTTTTACCTTAAAATTTAGTGAGATATCATCTTATAATGCTACCGTCAAACAAAGCAGAATAAGATGCATAAAGAATAAACATCACATGCAATCAATATAAGTGATATGATATGGCCATCATCATCTTGTGCCTTTGATCTCCATCTCCAAAGCACCGTCATGATCACCATCATCACCGGTGCGACACCTTGATCTCCATCGTAGCATCATTGTCGTCTCGCCAACTATTGCTTCTAAGACTATCGCTACCGCTTAGTGATAAATTAAAGCAATTACAGGGCGATTGCTTTGCATACAATAAAGTGTTGGGGAACGTAGTAATTTCAAAAAAATTCCTACGCACACGCAAGATCATGGTGATGCATAGCAACGAGGGGGAGAGTCTGATCTACGTACCCTTGTAGATTGCAACGGAAGCGTTGACACAACGTAGAGGAAGTAGTCGTACGTCTTCTTCCCGATCCGACCGATCCAAGCACCGTTACTCCGGCACATCCGAGTTCTTAGCACACGTACAGCTCGATGACGATCCCCGGGCTACGATCCAGCAAAGCTTCGGGGAGGAGTTCCGTCAGCACGACGGCGTGGTGACGATCTTGATGTTCTACCGACGCAGGGCTTCGCCTAAGCACTACAATGATATGATCGAGGTGGAATATGGTGGTAGGGGGCACCGCACACGGCTAAGGAACGATCTCAATGATCAACTTGTGTGTCTAGAGGTGCCCCTGCCCCCGTATATAAAGGATCCAAGGGGGAGGGCTGGCCGGCCAAGAGGAGGGCGCAGGAGGAGTCCTACTCCTACCGGGAGTAGGACTCCCCCCCAATCCTATTCCAAATAGGACTCCCAAGGGGGAAAGAGAGAGAGGTGGCCGGCCATGTCTCCTAGTCCTAATAGGACTAGGGGAGGGGGGGAGGTGCGCAGCCCACCATGGCAGCCCCTTTCACCTTTCCACTAAAGCCCAATAAGGCCCATATGGCTCCCGGGGGGTTCCGGTAACCTCCTGGTAATCCGGTAAAATCCCGATTTTACCCGGAACACTTCCGATATCCAAATATAGGCTTCCAATATATCAATCTTTATGTCTCGACCATTTCGAGACTCCTCGTCATGTCCGTGATCACATCCGGGACTCCGAACTACCTTCGGTACATCAAAATGCATAAACTCATAATAACTGTCATCGTAATGTTAAGCGTGCGGACCCTACGGTTCGAGAACAATGTAGACATGACCGAGACACGTCTTCGGTCAATAACCAATAGAGGGACCTGGATGCCCATATTGGCTCCTACATATTCTACGAAGATCTTTATCGGTCAGACCGCATAACAACATACGTTGTTCCCTTTGTCATCGGTATGTTACTTGCCCGAGATTCGATCGTCGGTATCCAATACCTAGTTCAATCTCGTTACCGGCAAGTCTCTTTACTCGTTCCGTAATACATCATCTCACAACTAACATATTAGTTGCAGTGCTTGCAAGGCTTATGTGATGTGCATTACCGAGAGGGCCCAGAGATACCTCTCCGACAATCGGAGTGACAAATCCTAATCTCGAAATACGCCAACCCAACATCTACCTTTGGAGACACCTGTAGTACTCCTTTATAATCACCCAGTTATGTTGTGATGTTTGGTAGTACCCAAAGTGTTCCTCCGACAAACGGGAGTTGCATAATCTCATAGTCATAGGAACATGTATAAGTTATGAAGAAAGCAATAGCAACATACTAAACGATCAGGTGCTAAGCTAATGAAATGGGTCATGTCAATCAGATCATTCAACTAATGATGTGACCTTGTTAATCAAATAACAACATCTTGTTCATGGTTAGGAAACATAACCATCTTTGATTAACGAGCTAGTCAAGTAGAGGCATACTAGTGACACTAAGTTTGTCTATATATTCACACATGTATTATGTTTCCGGTTAATACAATTCTAGCATGAATAATAAACATTTATCATGATATAAGGAAATAAATAATAACTTTATTATTGCCTCTAGGGCATATTTCCTTCAGTCTCCCACTTGCACTAGAGTCAATAATCTAGTTCACATCGCCATGTGATTTAACAGCAATAGTTCACATCACCATGTGATTAACACCCATAGTTCACATCGTCATGTGACCAACACTCAAAGGGTTTACTAGAGTCAGTAATCTAGTTCACATATCTATGTGATTAACACCCAAAAAGTACTAAGGTGTGATCATGTTTTGCTTGTGAGATAATTTTAGTCAACGGGCCTGTCAAATTCAGATCCGTAAGTATTTTGCAAGTTCTATGTCTACAATGCTCTACATGGAGCTACTCTAGCTAATTGCTCCCACTTTCAATATGTATCCAGATTGAGACTTAGAATCATCTGGATCACTGTCAAAAACTTGCATCGACGTAACCCTTTACGACGAACCTTTTTGTCACGTCCATAATCGAGAAACATATCCTTATTTCACTAAGGATAATTCTGACCGATGTCCAGTGATCTACTTTTAGATCACTATTGTACTCCCTTGCCAAATCAATGTAGGGTATACAATAGATCTGGTACACAACATGACATACTTTATAGAACCTATGGCCAAGGCATAGGGAATGACTTTCA
Source organism: Triticum monococcum (assembly GCA_034509565.1). Classification (NCBI taxonomy): domain Eukaryota; kingdom Viridiplantae; phylum Streptophyta; class Magnoliopsida; order Poales; family Poaceae; genus Triticum; species Triticum monococcum. The sequence continues at coordinate 303,180,262 of CM067845.1, read as the reverse complement.
TTCTCTTTCTATCTTCTGCCGTGGTCGGGCTTTGAGTCTTACTCAAGTTCACACCTTGTAATACAGGCAAGAACTCTTTCTTTGACTGCTCCATTTTTGAACTACTTCAAAATCTTGTCAAGGTATGTACTCATTGAAAAAACTTATCAAGTGTCTTGATCTATCTCTATAGATCTTGGAGCTCAATATGTAAGCAACTTCACCGAAGTCTTTCTTTGAAAAACTCCTTTCAAACACTCCTTTATGCTTTACAGAATAATTCTACATTATTTCCGATCAACAATATGTCATTCACATATACTTTATCAGAAATGCTGTAGTGCTCCCACCCACTTTCTTGTAAATACAGGCTTCACCGCAAGTCTGTATAAAACTATATGCTTTGATCAACTTATCAAAGCGTGTATTCCAACTCTGAGATGCTTGCACCAGTCCATAGATGAATCGCTGGAGCTTGCATATTTTGTTAGCACCTTTAGGATTGACAAAACCTACTGGTTGCATCATATACAACTCTTCTTTAAGAAATCCATTAAGGAATGCAGTTTTGTTTATCCATTTGCCAGATTTCATAAAATGCGGCAATTGCTAACATGATTCGGACAGACTTAAGCATAGATACGGGTGAGAAACTCTCATCGTAGTCAACACTTTGAACTTGTCGAAAACCTTTTGCGACAATTCTAGCTTTGTAGATAGTAACACTACTATCAACGTCCGTCTTCCTCTTGAAGATCCATTTATTTTCTATGGCTTGCCGATCATTGGGCAAATCCATCAAAGTCCATACTTTGTTCTCATACATGGATCATATCTCAGATTTCATGGCCTCAAACCATTTCGCGGAATTTGGGCTCATCATCGCTTCCTCATAGTTTGTAGGTTCGTCATGGTCAAGTAACATGACCTTCAGAACAGGATTACCGTACCACTCTGGTGCGCATTTCACTCTGGTTTACCTACGAGATTCGGTAGTAACTTGATCCGAAGTTTCATGATCATTATCATTAGCTTCCTCACTAATTGGTGTAGGAGTCACAAGAACAGATTTCTGTGATGAACTACTTTCCAATAAAGGAGAAGGTACAATTACCTTATCAAGTTCTACTTTCCTCCCACTCACTTCTTTCGAGAGAAACTCCTTCTCTAGAAAGTATCCATTATAAGCAACGAATGTCTTGCCTTAGGATCTGTGATAGAAGGTGTACCCAACAGTCTCCTTTTGGGTATCCTATGAAGACATATTTCTATGATTCGGTTTTGAGCTTATCAGGATGAAACTTTTTCACATAAGCATCACAACCCCAAACTTTAAGAAACGACTACTTTGGTTTCTTGCTAAACCACAGTTCAGATTGTGTCGTCTCAACGGACTTAGATGGTGCCCCTTTTTAACGTGAATGCAGCTGTCTCTAATGCATAACTCCAAAACGATAGTGGTAGATCGGTAAGAGACATCATAGATCGCACTATATCTAATAAAGTACGGTTATGACGTTCGGACACACCATTACACTATGGTGTTCCATGTGGCGTGAGTAGTGAAACTATTTCACATTGTTTTTAACTGAAGGCCAAACTCGTAACTCAAATACTCTTCTCTACGATCAGATCATAGAAACTTTATTTTCTTGTTACGATGATTTTTCACTTCACTCTGAAATTCTTTGAACTTTTCAAATGTTTCAGACTTATGTTTCATCAAGTAGATATACTCATATATGCACAAATCATCTGTGAAGATCAGAAAATAATGATACCTGTCGCGAGCCTCAATATTCATCGGACCACATACATCAGTATGTATGATTTCCAACAAATCTGTTGCTCGCTCCATTGTTCCGAAGAACAGAGTCTTAGTCATCTTGCCCATGAGGCATGGTTCGCAAGCATCAACTGATTCATAATCAAGTGATTCCAAAAACCCATCAGCATGGAGTTTCTTCATGCGCTTTACACCAATATGACCTAAATGGCAGTGCTACAAATAAGTTGCACTATCATTATTAACTTTGCATCTTTTGGTTTCAATATTATGATTATGTGTATCACTATGATCGAGATCCAACGAACTATTTTCATTGGGTGTGTAACCATATAAGGTTTTATTCATGTAAACAGAACAACAATTTATTCTCTTACTTAAATGAATAGCCGTATTACAATAAACATGATCAAATCATATTCATGCTCAACGCAAACACCAAATAACACTTATTTAGGTTCAACACTAATCCCGAAATTATAGGGAGTGTGTGATGATGATCATATCAATCTTGGAATCACTTCCAACACACATCGTCACTTCACCCTTAACTAGTCTCTGTTTATTCTGCAACTCCCGTTTTGAGTTACTAATCTTAGCAACTGAACTAGTATCAAATACTGAGGGTTTGCTATAAACACTAGTAAAGTACACATCAATAACATGTATATCAAATATACTTATGTTCACTTTGCCATCCTTCTTATCCGCCAATCACTTGGGGTAGTTCCGCTTCCAGTGACCAGTCCCTTTGCAGTAGAAGCACTCAGTCTCAGGCTTAGGTCCAGACTTGGGCTTCTTCACTTGAGCAGCAACTTGCTTACTGTTCTTTTTGAAGTTCCCCTTCTTCCCTCTGCCCTTTTCTTGAAACTAGTGGTCTTGTCTACCATCAACACTTGATGTTTTTCTTGATTTCTACCTTCATCGATTTCATCATCATGAAAAGCTCGGGAGTCGTTTCCGTCATCCCTTGCATACTATAGTTCATCACGAAGTTCTACCAACTTGGTCATGGTGACTAGAGAATTCTGTCAATCACTATCTTATCTGGAAGATTAACTACCACTTGATTCAAGCGATTGTAGGACCCAGACAATCTGAGCACATGCTCACTAGTTGAGCGATTCTCCTCCATCTTTTAGCTATAGAACTTGTTGGAGACTTCATATCTCTCAACTCGGGTATTTGCTTGAAATATTATCTTCAACTCCTGGAACATCTCATATGGTCCATGACGTTCAAAACGTCTTTGAAGTCCCGATTCTAAGCCATTAAGCATGGTGCACTAAACTATCAAGTAGTCATCATATTGAGCTAGCCAAACGTTCATAACGTCTGCATCTGCTCCTGCAATAGGTCTGTCACCTAGCGGTGCATCAAGGACATAATTCTTTTGTGTAGCAATGAGGATAAACCTCAGATCACGGATCCAATCCACATCATTGCTACTAACATCTTTCAATACAATTTTCTCTAGGAACATATCAAAGTAAACACAGGGAAGCAACCGTGAGCTATTGATCTACAACATAATTTGCAAAATACTACCAGGACTAAGTTCATGAGAAATTTAAGTTCAATTTAATCATATTACTTAAGAACTCCCACTTAGATAGACATCCCTCTAATCCTCTAAGTGATCACGTGATCCAAATCAACTAAACCATGTCCGATCATCATGTGAGATGGAGTAGTTTCATTGGTGAACATCACTATGTTGATCATATCTACTATATGATTCACGCTCGACCTTTCGGTCTCCGTGTTCTGAGGCCATATCTGTATATGCTTGGCTCGTCAAGTATAACCTGAGTATTCCGCGTGTGCAACTGTTTTGCACCCGTTGTATTTGAACGTAGAGCCTATCACACCCGATCATCACGTGGTGTCTCAGCATGAAGAACTTTCGCAACGGTGCATACTCAGGGAGAACACTTCTTGATAATTTAGTGAGAGATCATCTTATAATGCTACCGTCAATCAAAGCAAAATAAGATGCATAAAAGATAAACATCATATGCAATCAAAATAGGTGACATGATATGGCCATCATCATCTTGCTTCTTTGATCTCCATCTCCAAAGTACTGTCATGATCTATATCGTCACCGGCATGACACCATGATCTCCATCATCTTGATCTATATCAATGTGTTGTCACGTGGTCGTCTCGCCAACAATTGCTCTTGCAACTATTGCTATCGCATAGCGATAAAGTAAAGCAATTATTGGACGCTTGCATCTTATGCAATAAAGATACAACTATAAGGCTTTTGCCAGTTGCCGATAACTTCAACAAAACATGATCATCTCATACAACAACTTATATCTCATCACGTCTTGACCATATCACATCACAACATGCCCCGCAAAAACAAGTTAGACGTCCTCTACTTTGTTGTTGCAAGTTTTACGTGGCTGCTACGGGCTTAAGCAAGAACCAATCTCACCTACGCATCATAACCACAACGATAGTTTGTCAAATAGACTCCGTTTTAACCTTCTCAAGGACCGGGCGTAGCCACACTCGGTTCAACTAAAGTTGGAGAAACAGTCACCCGCAAGCCACTTTTGTGCAAAGCACGCCGGGAGAACCGGTCTCGCGTAAGCGTACGCGTAATGTCGGTCCGGGCCGCTTCATCCAACAATACCGCCAAACCAAGGTATGACATGCTGGTAGGCAGTATGACTTATATCGCCCACAACTCACTTGTGTTCTACTCGTGCATATAACATCAAACCATAAAACCTAGGCTCGGATGCCACTGTTGGGGAACGTAGTAATTTCAAAAAAATTCCTACGCACACGCAAGATCATGGTGATGCATAGCAACGAGGGGGAGAGTCTGATCTACGTACCCTTGTAGATCGCAATGGAAGCGTTGACACAACGTAGAGGAAGTAGTCGTACGTCTTCTTCCCGATCCGACCGATCCAAGCACCGTTACTCCGGCACATCCGAGTTCTTAGCACACGTACAGCTCGATGACGATCCCCGGGCTCCGATCCAGCAAAGCTTCGGGGAGGAGTTCCGTCAGCACGATGGCGTGGTGACGATCTTGATGTTCTACCGACGCAGGGCTTCGCCTAAGCACTACAATGATATGATCGAGGTGGAATATGGTGGCAGGGGGCACCGCACACGGCTAAGGAACGATCTCAATGATCAACTTGTGTGTCTAGAGGTGCCCCCTGCCCCCGTATAAAAGGATCCAAGGGGGAGGGGCTGGCCGGCCAAGAGGAGGGCGCAGGAGGAGTCCTACTCCTACCGGGAGTAGGACTCCCCCCCAATCCTATTCCAAATAGGACTCCCAAGGGGGAAAGAGAGAGAGAGGTGGCCGGCCACCTCTCCTAGTCCTAATAGGACTAGGGGAGGGGGGGAGGCGCGCAGCCCACCATGGCAGCCCCTTTCACCTTTCCACTAAAGCCCAATAAGGCCCATATGGCTCCCGGGGGGTTCCGGTAACCTCCTGGTAATCCGGTAAAATCCCGATTTTACCCGGAACACTTCCGATATCCAAATATAGGCTTCCAATATATCAATCTTTATGTCTCGACCATTTCGAGACTCCTCGTCATGTCCGTGATCACATCCGGGACTCCGAACTACCTTTGGTACATCAAAATGCATAAACTCATAATAACTGTCATCGTAACGTTAAGCGTGCGGACCCTACGGTTCGAGAACAATGTAGACATGACCGAGACACGTCTCCGGTCAATAACCAATAGCGGGACCTGGATGCCCATATTGGCTCCTACATATTCTACGAAGATCTTTATCGGTCAGACCGCATAACAACATACGTTGTTCCCTTTGTCATCGGTATGTTACTTGCCCGAGATTCTATCGTCGGTATCCAATACCTAGTTCAATCTCGTTACTGGCAAGTCTCTTTACTCGTTCCGTAATACATCATCTCACAACTAACATATTAGTTGCAGTGCTTGCAAGGCTTATGTGATGTGCATTACCGAGAGGGCCCAGAGATACCTCTCCGACAATCGGAGTGACAAATCCTAATCTCGAAATACGCCAACCCAACTTCTACCTTTGGAGACACCTGTAGTACTCCTTTATAATCACCCAGTTACGTTGTGACGTTTGGTAGTACCCAAAGTGTTCCTCCGGCAAACGGGAGTTGCATAATCTCATAGTCATAGGAACATGTATAAGTTATGAAGAAAGCAATAGCAACATACTAAACGATCGGGTGCTAAGCTAATGAAATGGGTCATGTCAATCAGATCATTCAACTAATGATGTGACCTTGTTAATCAAATAACAACATCTTGTTCATGGTTAGGAAACATAACCATCTTTGATTAACGAGCTAGTCAAGTAGAGGCATACTAGTGACACTAAGTTTGTCTATATATTCACACATGTATTATGTTTCCGGTTAATACAATTCTAGCATGAATAATAAACATTTATCATGATATAAGGAAATAAATAATAACTTTATTATTGCCTCTAGGGCATATTTCCTTCAGTCTCCCACTTGCACTAGAGTCAATAATCTAGTTCACATCGCCATGTGATTTAACAGCAATAGTTCACATCACCATGTGATTAACACCCATAGTTCACATCGTCATGTGACCAACACTCAAAGGGTTTACTAGAGTCAGTAATCTAGTTCACATATCTATGTGATTAACACCCAAAAAGTACTAAGGTGTGATCATGTTTTGCTTGTGAGATAATTTTAGTCAACGGGCCTGTCACATTCAGATCCGTAAGTATTTTGCAAGTTCTATGTCTACAATGCTCTACATGGAGCTACTCTAGCTAATTGCTCCCACTTTCAATATGTATCCAGATTGAGACTTAGAATCATCTGGATCAGTGTCAAAAACTTGCATCGACGTAACCCATTACGATGAACCTTTTTGTCACGTCCATAATCGAGAAACATATCCTTATTTCACTAAGGATAATTCTGACCGCTGTCAAGTGATCTACTTTTAGATCACTATTGTACTCCCTTGCCAAATCAATGTAGGGTATACAATAGATCTGGTACACAACATGACATACTTTATAGAACCTATGGCCAAGGCATAGGGAATGACTTTCATTCTCTTTCTATCTTCTGCCGTGGTCGGGCTTTGAGTCTTACTCAACTTCACACCTTGTAATACAGGCAAGAACTCTTTCTTCGACTGCTCCATTTTTGAACTACTTCAAAATCTTGTCAAGGTATGTACTCATTGAAAAAACTTATCAAGCGTCTCGATCTATCTCTATAGATCTTGGAGCTCAATATGTAAGCAGCTTCACCGAAGTCTTTCTTTGAAAAACTCCTTTCAAACACTCCTTTATGCTTTACAGAATAATTCTACATTATTTCCGATCAACAATATGTCATTCACATATACTTTATCAAAAATGCTGTAGTGCTCCCACTCACTTTCTTGTAAATACAGGCTTCACCGCAAGTCTGTATAAAACTATATGCTTTAATCAACTTATCAAAGCGTGTATTCCAACTCTGAGATGCTTGCACCAGTCCATAGATGAATCGCTGGAGCTTGCATATTTTGTTAGCACCTTTAGGATTGACAAAACCTACTGGTTGCATCATATACAACTCTTCTTTAAGAAATCCATTAAGGAATGCAGTTTTGTTTATCCATTTGCCAGATTTCATAAAATGCGGCAATTGCTAACATGATTCGGATAGACTTAAGCATAGATACGGGTGAGAAACTCTCATCGTAGTCAACACTTTGAACTTGTCGAAAACCTTTTGCGACAATTCTAGCTTTGTAGATAGTAACACTACTATCAACGTCCGTCTTCCTCTTGAAGATCCATTTATTTTCTATGGCTTGCCGATCATTGGGTAAATCCATCAAAGTCCATACTTTGTTCTCATACATGGATCATATCTCAGATTTCATGGCCTCAAACCATTTCGCGGAATTTGGGCTCATCATCGCTTCCTCATAGTTCGTAGGTTCGTCATGGTCAAGTAACATGACCTCCAGAACAGGATTACCGTACCACTCTGGTGCGCATTTCACTCTGGTTTACCTACGAGATTCAGTAGTAACTTGATCCGAAGTTTCATGATCATTATCATTAGCTTCCTCACTAATTGGTGTAGGAGTCACAAGAACAGATTTCTGTGATGAACTACTTTCCAATAAAGGAGAAGGTACAATTACCTTATCAAGTTCTACTTTCCTCCCACTCACTTCTTTCGAGAGAAACTCCTTCTCTAGAAAGTATCCATTATAAGCAACGAATGTCTTGCCTTAGGGTCTGTGATAGAAGGTGTACCCAACAGTCTCCTTTTGGGTATCCTATGAAGACATATTTCTCTGATTTGGTTTTGAGCTTATCAGGATGAAACTTTTTCACATAAGCATCACAACCCCAAACTTTAAGAAACGACTACTTTGGTTTCTTGCTAAACCACAGTTCAGATTGTGTCGCCTCAACGGACTTAGATGGTGCCCCTTTTTAACGTGAATGCAGCTGTCTCTAATGCATAACCCCAAAACAATAGTGGTAGATCGGTAAGAGACATCATAGATCGCACTATATCTAATAAAGTACGGTTATGACGTTCGGACACACCATTACACTATGGTGTTCCATGTGGCGTGAGTAGTGAAACTATTTCACATTGTTTTTAACTGAAGGCCAAACTCGTAACTCAAATACTCTTCTCTACGATCAGATCATAGAAACTTTATTTTCTTGTTACGATGATTTTTCACTTCACTCTGAAATTCTTTGAACTTTTCAAATGTTTCAGACTTATGTTTCATCAAGTAGATATACTCATATCTGCTCAAATCATCTGTGAAGATCAGAAAATAATGATACCTGTCGCGAGCCTCAATATTCATCGGACCACATACATCAGTATGTATGATTTCCAACAAATCTGTTGCTCGCTCCATTGTTCCGAAGAACAGAGCCTTAGTCATCTTGCCCATGAGGCATGGTTCGCAAGCATCAACTGATTCATAATCAAGTGATTCCAAAAACCCATCAGCATGGAGTTTCTTCATGCGCTTTACACCAATATGACCTAAATGGCAGTGCTACAAATAAGTTGCACTATCATTATTAACTTTGCATCTTTTGGTTTCAATATTATGATTATGTGTATCACTACGATCGAGATCCAACGAACTATTTTCATTGGGTGTGTAACCATATAAGGTTTTATTCATGTAAACAGAACAACAATTTATTCTCTTACTTAAATGAATAGCCGTATTACAATAAACATGATCAAATCATATTCATGCTCAACGCAAACACCAAATAACACTTATTTATGTTCAACACTAATCCCGAAATTATAGGGAGTGTGCGATGATGATCAAATCAATCTTGGAATCACTTCCAACACACATCGTCACTTCACCCTTAACTAGTCTCTGTTTATTCTGCAACTCCCGTTTCGAGTTACTAATCTTAGCAACTGAACTAGTATCAAATACTGAGGGTTTGCTATAAACACTAGTAAAGTACACATCAATAACATGTATATCAAATATACTTATGTTCACTTTGCCATCCTTCTTATCCGCCAATCACTTGGGGTAGTTCCGCTTCCAGTGACCAGTCCCTTTGCAGTAGAAGCACTCAGTCTCAGGCTTAGGTCCAGACTTGGGCTTCTTCACTTGAGCAGCAACTTGGTTGCTGTTCTTTTTGAAGTTCCCCTTCTTCCCTCTGCCCTTTTCTTGAAACTAGTGGTCTTGTCTACCATCAACACTTGATGTTTTTCTTGATTTCTACCTTCATCGATTTCATCATCATGAAAAGCTCGGGAGTCGCTTTCGTCATCCCTTGCATACTATAGTTCATCACGAAGTTCTACCAACTTGGTCATGGTGACTAGAGAATTCTGTCAATCACTATCTTATCTGGAAGATTAACTCCCACTTGATTCAAGCGATTGTAGTACCCAGACAATCTGAGCACATGCTCACTAGTTGAGCGATTCTCCTCCATCTTTTAGCTATAGAACTTGTTGGAGACTTCATATCTCTCAACTCGGGTATTTGCTTGAAATATTATCTTCAACTCCTGGAACATCTCATATGGTCCATGACGTTCAAAACGTCTTTGAAGTCCCGATTCTAAGCCATTAAGCATGGTGCACTAAACTATCAAGTAGTCATCATATTGAGCTAGCCAAACGTTCATAATGTCTGCATCTGCTCCTGCAATAGGTCTGTCACCTAGCGGTGCATCAAGGACATAATTCTTCTGTGCAGCAATGAGGATAAACCTCAGATCACGGATCCAATCCGCATCATTGCTACTAACATCTTTCAATACAATTTTCTCTAGGAACATATCAAAGTAAACACAGGGAAGCAACCGCGAGCTATTGATCTACAACATAATTTGCAAAATACTACCAGGACTAAGTTCATGAGAAATTTAAGTTCAATTTAATCATATTACTTAAGAACTCCCACTTAGATAGACATCCCTCTAATCCTCTAAGTGATCACGTGATCCAAATCAACTAAACCATGTCCGATCATCATGTGAGATGGAGTAGTTTCATTGGTGAACATCACTATGTTGATCATATCTACTATATGATTCACGCTCGACCTTTCGGTCTCCGTGTTTCGAGGCCATATCTATATATGCTTGGCTCGTCAAGTATAACCTGAGTATTCCGCGTGTGCAACTGTTTTGCACCCGTTGTATTTGAACGTAGAGCCTATCACACCCGATCATCACGTGGTGTCTCAGCACGAAGAACTTTCGCAACGGTGCATACTCAGGGAGAGCACTTCTTGATAATTTAGTGAGAGATCATCTTATAATGCTACCGTTAATCAAAGCAAGATAAGATGCATAAAAGATAAACATCATATGCAATCAAAATATGTGACATGATATGGCCATCATCATCTTGCTTCTTTGATCTCCATCTCCAAAGTACTGTCATGATCTATATCGTCACCGGCATGACACCATGATCTCCATCATCTTGATCTATATCAATGTGTCGTCACGTGGTCGTCTCGCCAACAATTGCTCTTGCAACTATTGCTATCGCATAGCGATAAAGTAAAGCAATTATTGGACGCTTGCATCTTATGCAATAAAGATACAACCATAAGGCTTTTGCCAGTTGCCGATAACTTCAACAAAACATGATCATCTCATACAACAACTTATATCTCATCACGTCTTGACCATATCACATCACAACATGCCCTGCAAAAACAAGTTAGACGTCCTCTACTTTGTTGTTGCAAGTTTTACGTGGCTGCTACGGGCTTAAGCAAGAACCAATCTCACCTACGCATCATAACCACAACGATAGTTTGTCAAATAGACTCCATTTTAACCTTCTCAAGGACCGGGCGTAGCCACACTCGGTTCAACTAAACTTGGAGAAACAGTCACCCGCAAGCCACCTTTGTGCAAAGCACGTCGGGAGAACCGGTCTCGCGTAAGCGTACGCGTAATGTCGGTCCAGGCCGCTTCATCCAACAATACCGCCGAACCAAAGTATGACATGCTGGTAGGCAGTATGACTTATATCGCCCACAACTCACTTGTGTTCTACTCGTGCATATAACATCAAACCATAAAACCTAGGCTCGGATGCCACTGTTGGGGAACGTAGTAATTTCAAAAAATTTCCTACGCACACGCAAGATCATGGTGATGCATAGCAACGAGGGGGAGAGTCTGATCTACGTACCCTTGTAGATCGCAACGGAAGCGTTGACACAACGTAGAGGAAGTAGTCGTACGTCTTCTTCCCGATCCGACCGATCCAAGCACCGTTACTCTGGCACATCCGAGTTCTTAGCACACGTACAGCTCGATGACGATCCCCGGGCTCCGATCCAGCAAAGCTTCAGGGAGGAGTTCTGTCAGCACGACGGCGTGGTGACAATCTTGATGTTCTACCGACGCAGGGCTTCGCCTAAGCACTACAATGATATGATCGAGGTGGAATATGGTGGCAGGGGGCACCGCACACGGCTAAGGAACGATCTCAATGATCAACTTGTGTGTCTAGAGGTGCCCCCTGCCCCCGTATATAAAGGATCCAAGGGGGAGGGGCTGGCCGGCCAAGAGGAGGGCGCAGGAGGAGTCCTACTCCTACCGGGAGTAGGACTCCCCCCCAATCCTATTCCAAATAGGACTCCCAAGGGGGAAAGAGAGAGAGAGGTGGCCGGCCACCTCTCCTAGTCCTAATAGGACTAGGGGAGGGGGGAGGCGCGCAGCCCACCATGGCAGGCCCTTTCACCTTTCCACTAAAGCCCAATAAGGCCCATATGGCTCCCGGGGGGTTCCGGTAACCTCCTGGTAATCCGGTAAAATCCCGATTTTACCCGGAACACTTCCGATATCCAAATATAGGCTTCCAATATATCAATCTTTATGTCTCAACCATTTCGAGACTCCTCGTCATGTCTGTGATCACATCCGGGACTCCGAACTACCTTCGGTACATCAAAATGCATAAACTCATAATAACTGTCATCATAACGTTAAGCGTGCGGACCCTACGGTTCGAGAACAATGTAGACATGACCGAGACACGTCTCCGGTCAATAACCAATAGAGGGACCTGGATGCCCATATTGGCTCCTACATATTCTACGAAGATCTTTATCGGTCAGACTGCATAATAACATACGTTGTTCCCTTTGTCATCGGTATGTTACTTGCCCGAGATTCGATCGTCGGTATCCAATACCTAGTTCAATCTCGTTACCGGCAAGTCTCTTTACTCGTTCCGTAATACATCATCTCACAACTAACATATTAGTTGCAGTGCTTGCAAGGCTTATGTGATGTGCATTACCGAGAGGGCCTAGAGATACCTCTCCGACAATCAGAGTGACAAATCCTAATCTCGAAATACGCCAACCCAACATCTACCTTTGGAGACACCTGTAGTACTCCTTTATAATCACCCAGTTACGTTGTGACGTTTGGTAGTACCCAAAGTGTTCCTCCGACAAACGGGAGTTGCATAATCTCATAGTCATAGGAACATGTATAAGTTATGAAGAAAGCAATAGCAACATACTAAACGATCGGGTGCTAAGCTAATGAAATGGTCATGTCAATCAGATCATTCAACTAATGATGTGACCTTGTTAATCAAATAACAACATCTTGTTCATGGTTAGGAAACATAACCATCTTTGATTAACGAGCTAGTCAAGTAGAGGCATACTAGTGAGACTAAGTTTGTCTATATATTCACACATGTATTATGTTTCCGGTTAATACAATTCTAGCATGAATAATAAACATTTATCATGATATAAGGAAATAAATAATAACTTTATTATTGCCTCTAGGGCATATTTCCTTCATAAAGCGACAACCATATGGCTCCTGCAGTTGCCGGTAACTCTATTACAAAACATGATCATCCCATACAATAAATATAGCATCATGTCTTGACCATATCACATCACAACATGCCCTGCAAAAACAAGTTAGACGTCCTCTACTTTGTTGTTGCAAGTTTTACTTGGCTGCTACGGGCTGAGCAAGAACCGTTCTTACCTACTCATCAAAACCACAACGATAGTTCATCAAGTTAGTGCTGTTTTAACCTTCTCAAGGACCGGCCATAGCCACACTCGGTTCAACTAAAGTTGGAGAAACCGACACCCGCCAGCCACATGTGTGCAAAGCACGTTAGTAGAACCAGTCTCGCGTAAGCGTACACGTAATGTCGGTCCGGGCCGCTTCATCCAACAATACCGCCGAACCGAAGTATGACATGCTGGTAAGTAGTATGACTTGTATCACCCACAACTCACTTGTGTTCTACTCGTGCATATAACATCTACGCAATAACCCAGCTCGGATGCCACTGTTGAGGAACATAGTAATTTCAAAAAAAATCCTACGCACATGCAAGATCATGGTGATGCATAGCAACGAGAGGGGAGAGTGTCGTCCACGTACCCTCGTAGACCCTTAAGCAGAAGCGTTATGACAATGCGGTTGATGTAGTCATACGTCTTCACGATCGACTGATCCTCAGTACCAAATGTACGGCACCTCCTCGTTCAGCACACGTTCAGCTCGGTGACGTCCCGCGAACTCATGATCCAGTAGAGCTCGAGGAAGAGTTCCGTCAGCACGACGGCGTGGTGACGATGTTGATGAAGCTACCGTCACAGGGCTTCGCCTAAGCACCGCTACAATATAACCAAGGTGGATTATGGTGGAGGGGCACCGCACACGGCTAAGAGATCAATAGATCAATTGTTGTGTCTCTGGTGTGCCCCCTGCCCATGTATAAAAAGGATCTAGGGGGAGGCGGCCGACCAAGGAGGAGGGCGTGCCAAGGGGGGAGTCCTACTCCCACCGGGAGTAGGACTCCCTCTTTTCGTAGTTGGAGTAGGAGAGGAGAAGGAAGGGAGAGAAGAGAGAAGGAAAGGGGGGCGCCGCCACCCCTCCTTGTCCAATTCGGACTAGAGGGGGAGGGGGCGTGCGGCTACCCTTGGCCGCCCCTCCTCTTCTCCCACCAAGGCCCATTAGGCCCAATATACTCCCCGGGGGGTTCCGGTAACCCCCCGGTACTTCGGTAAATGTACGAAACCTTTCGGAACCTTTCCGGTATCCGAACATAGTCATCCAATATATCGATCTTTACGTCTCGACCATTTCGATACTCCTCGTCATGTCCATGATCATATCCGGGACTCTGAACAACCTTCAATACATCAAAACACAAAAACTCATAATACCGATCATCACAGAACTTTAAGCGTGCGGACCCTACGGGTTCGAGAACTATGTAGACATGACCAAGACATGTCTCCGTCAATAACCAATAGCGGAACCTAGATGCTCATATTGGTTCCTACATATTCTACGAAGATGTTTATCGGTCAAACCGCATAACAATATACGTTGTTCCCTTTGTCATCGGTATGTTACTTGCCTGAGATTCGATCGTCGATATCCCAATACCTAGCTCAATCTCGTTACCGGCAAGTCTCTTTACTTGTTCCGTAATGCATCATCCCACAACTAACTCATTAGTCACATTGCTTGCAAGGCTTATAGTGATGTGCATTACCGAGAGGGCCCAGAGATACCTCTCTGACAATCGGAGTGACAAATCCTAATCTCGATCTATGCCAACTCAACAAGTACCATCAAAGACACCTGTAGAGCACCTTTATAATCACCCAGTTACGTTGTGATGCTTGGTAGCACACAAAGTGTTCCTCCGGTAATCGGAGTTGCATAATCTCATAGTTATAGGAACATGTATAAGTCATGAAGAAAGCAATAGCAGTAAACTAAAACGATCGGGTGCTAAGCTAACGGAATGGGTCATGTCAATCACATCATTCTCTAATGATGTCATCTCGTTAATAAAATGAAAACTCATGTCTATGGCTAGGAAACTTAACAATCTTTGATTCAACGAGCTAGTCAAATAGAGGCATACTAGCGACACTTTGTTTGTCTATGTATTCACACATGTACTAAGTTTCCGGTTAATACAATTCTAGCATGAATAATAAACATTTATCATGAAATAAGGAAATAAATAGTTGTCACAACCCTAGCTTAGCCTTTGTTTGTCCTTGCATGATCATCATATCATCATGTTCAATTTTCTCAAAAACTTGGGGATGATAGAATCCCCCAACACCACTCAAACCAACTAGGGTTACTAAAATACTTTTTCAATGAACCTGAAATGCCCTTCTAAAATGTTCATCATCTTTGTCTTGGTCTAGAACCTCAGTCAAAAATGGTTCACATTTTTCTAGGACAACATTGGGTCACTGAATTAAATCATATTCTATTTGCATTTGTGCATTTAAATGCTATATAATGTTTTTAATGTCCAAATAATCATGAACTAAAATGTTAACTGTTGGAAATATTCCAAACAGTGGGCTTGAGAAGTTTCATGATTTTTGAGTTAGTTTTAGTATTTTAATTAAAGCCCTAAAATTACAGAAGAATTAGAAAACAGAAATAAAAAGAAAGGACATAAAACCTACCTAACTTACCTGCAGCCCATCTGGCGCCCCAGCTGGCCTAGCACTGTGCGGCCCACTCGCCCACAGTGCCAGTCATCACCAACCTCCCGCCAGAGCAGGCAGGCTGCTGCCTGTCGCCCGCGCGCCACCCCTGGCTACCTCCTGCTTGCCACCGAGGCGCCCCCGGCGCGTCTGGAGACGCCCCGCAGCCCCTCTACCTCTCCCTCCGCTCTCTCCTCTCTCCCTGGCCTCCAGCCCCTCTCCCGAGGAGACCCGAACCCGCTCGTCGCCACCGACGCCATTCACCGTAGCCACCGTGCCCCTCTGGGCCTCTCATCTTGCCCCAGAGCTCCACCTCGCCGCCTGCTACGTCCTCAATGAGCCAGGCGACCCGGGAAGCTCTGCATCAACGCCATCTCCATCTTCTTCATCGTCGGCCACTAAAGCTCGCTGGCGTGGATTCGCGAGCTCCAGACCCTCCCCGGCCTCGCCGTTGACTCTGCTGGATTTGCCGTGAGCCCCTGTCTCTTTCCCCTCTCTCCCCGTGCTCGTCCGCTCCTTCTAGCCACTGTGGCCATCGGAGCCGATTGCTCCTCGCCGCCGGCCATTTCGCCACCGCGGCTACAGCCGTGCAAGCACGCGTCCAAGCTTACCACTGAGCTCACCGCACCCCCACAAGTCTAACGCGCCTAACCGCGGCTCCTGCCATGCCCTACACCGTCGACTCGTTCGACGCCCGAACGCCGGCCGCCGCACTTGCCATCACCGCCGTCGTTCTGGGCCATCTCCGGCGAAGCTGAGAGCACCACTGGATGCACGCAAGCGCCAGCAACCCATAGCCACAAACCGCTCGTCGAATGGTGGGCCATAGAGCAAACCCGACGCGGGCACCGCCGCCGCCTGTCGTCGCCGGCGGTTAAACGCCGGTGGCTGACGTGGCACCATTAGTTTAGGTGCTAATCGTGTTTAGTTATTTCCTGTGTCAATGACATGTGGGTCCCCGAGCATAATTAGGTTAGTCTAATTTTCTGTTAAGATTAGTACTAATATGTTTGGACCCCACATGTCAGCTTTGACTTTGGTCAAGTCAACGTGGACCGGTCCCACCTGTCATCCACCAAACCAGTCTGAGACAGTGACGTATGGGTTCCACAGGTCAGGTTTGACCTGGCCGACCCAGTTGACCTGCTGACATCACATCTATGTCATGCTGATGCAGTAAATCATTTTCTGGATTTTAAATAATTAGAAAATTCCAGAAAATGTCTAAAACTTCTAAAAATCATAGAAATTCAACCGTAGCTCAGAATGAAATAATTTATATATGAAAAATTATCAGAAAAATTCAAGGAATCCATCTGTACCATTTTCATGCATGTTTGAACAATGTTTGTCCTCTGTTTTGGACAAAACAAATAAAGGGTATTTAAATAATTATATATGGAGTTGGAATTTGAATCATGTATTCAAACCAACTTCTTTTAAATCATAGCTAGATGCATTAGCTCAAATCAACAGCATATTGCCATGTCATGATCATGCATCATATTGTGCATTGCATCGATAGTGTTCTTTCTGTGTTTGCCGGTGGTTGTTCCCCCTCGGTAGACGATGTTTCGACAATGTGATCGATGACACCGATGAAGAGCTATACTATCTTCAGAAGTGCCAGGCAAGCAAAACCCCCTTGTTCATTTCGATACAATCCCACTCTCTCGCTCCTGCTCTCTTTTACTGCATTAGGACAACAACGATTCAATTGTTACATGCTGCGGTAGCTGAACCCCTTTCCTCTGCATGACCTGTCATTGCCACAGTAAATAGATGAAACCTACTAGCATGAGTAGGAGTTGTTTGAGCCCTGATGTGCCTACTCATTCATGCTTGTTTGTCATGCCTGCTACTGCTTAGAGTTGAGTCAGGTCTGATTCATCGGGGATGAATTAGAATGGTGATGAACATGTCCACCTGTATGAGCTAAGTGTGTAAACACGATTTGGTAAAGGTAGCGGTGAGAGGCCATGTAGGAGTACATGGTGGGTTGTCTCATTGTAGCCGTCCTCAGGAACTGAGTTCTGTGTTTGTGATCCATGAACAATTACTACCACACATTGGGTTCCGGTAACTCGACCCCTCTCGACTTATTGATCAACTCGATCTCTGTCCAGGAGTTGCAACTAGTTTCTGGTGTTTGTAGGTAGTTTTAGTAGTCTACCAAGTGGCACCCGGTACAGGTGGGCTTGGGACAGACTAGGCATAGTGGCCTGGTGTACCAAGTGGCACCCGGATGGTGGGCTTGGGAACCCTGCTCACATCGTTTGGGGCCGTGAGCGACACCCCGGCCGGATCTCCTTGCGGATGGAACCCGAATAGGCGATAAACCTGGACGAGAGACTTGTGTGATTAGTCAGGTCGTGGCCGACTCCCTCACTAGGCTTCCGCTTGAAGGTTGCCGAGATACATGACGTGTACATGGTGGTAAGTGGCGAGAGCGTGTGTGAAGAAGTACACCCCTGCAGGGTTATCATTATCTATTCGAATAGCCGGATTCCTCGAATATGGAAACTTGGACCCCTTGCATAGTTCATAGACAAGTGAATGTGGATACTCTAAAATGCGCAAGATAAGTGTGAGGGCTATGGATGGCCTTCTCGTAGGGAGACGGGAGCGGATCCATAATGGTGTATTGATATGGTGAATATGTGGACTCGTGTGCGCCACCTCAAAATAGTTACTTGCAGTCGTAGTTCAGGATAGCCACCGGGTCAAAGCTGGTTTGCTGCAGTTAAACTCCAACACCCCTTTCTTGATACTGATGCATATGTAGCTAGTTTTGATGTAAGTCTTGCCGGGTACATTTGTACTCACGTTTGCTTAATTTATGTTTTTGCAGAGAGACTTCAGTCTCGCTAGTAGTTCCACGTGGACTTCGAAGTTTAGCTTGTTACCTCAGCTACAGTCTTGTACCCTTGGGAGGGTCTTGTAGATAGTGAGGCTTCTCAGCCTTCTTCATTTGTAGTTGTCTGTACCCAGACAAGTTAAGCTTTCGCATGTGCTTGTTGTTTGTATGCTCTATATGTTGGGGTCATGAGACCCATGTTTGTAATAATTGGCTCCTCAGAGCCTAATGAATAAATACTTGAGTCGTAGAGTTATGTTGTGATGCCATGTTATATTTACACATATCGAGCATATTGTGTGTATGATTGAAATGCTTGGTATGTGTGGGATCCGACAACCTAGTTGTTTATCTTTGGTAGCCTCTCTTATGGGGAAATGTAGTCTTGTGCTTCCATGAGCCATAGTAGTCCGCTACAGCCCGGTTCACCGGAGTCCTGCTAGCCCAGCACTACTGCTCCGGAACACTTGACTGGCCGGCATGTGATTCACTTCGTTCCTGTGTCTGTCCCTTCGGGGAAATGTCACACAGTGACATCCGGAGTCCTGCCTAGCCTGCTACAGCCCGGTTCACCGGAGTCCTGTTAGCCAGTGCTATAGCCCGGATTCGCACGCTGCTGACCGACATGCTCGATGTTGATTCATGTATGCCTGTCCCTGTAAGTTAGTGCCACTTTGGGTTCACGACTAGTCATGTCGGCCCGGGTTCTCTGTCATATGGATGCTAGCGACACTATCATATATGTGAGCCAAAAGGCGCAAACGGTCCCGGGCCATGGTAAGGCGACACCCGTGGGAATACCGTGTGTGAGGCCACAAAGTGATATGAGGTGTTACAGGCTAGATCGGTGTGACTTAGAATCGGGGTCCTGACAGCGTTGGTATCAGAGCCTGACTGCCTGTAGGATTACCAAGCCAAACTGGTCGAAGTCGTGTCTAGAAATGCTTTAGTTATATAAGGGAATTGATTGTGGATGGGAACGTAAGGCTCTTTTTACTCCTTATCCTCATGACCTTCTAATCTGAGTCATCTTATCTTTTCTACGGGGTTAAGAACTAGGCTTCTCTTCTATCTCTCAGGATGACATGTTACTAAACCGTAGTTGCCTAGGATTGTTGAGTTTAAGCCTCAGTTCAGTTCCTACTACTTCCATATGGTCATAGCTGGCCTCAGAACCTTGATATTGTGATGTTGAGTGGTTATGCCACCATTTTGCAGGATGTCTCAAATTATTTTGAGCATTTACAGTCGTTATGCTGTCCGAGTCATCCCAGGTTTCTAAACAGTCTGATGCATCTGCAAATCCCTTCCTCCCATTCCTGATGTTCCTTTAGGCCAGGTTAATCACACTAATTGCTGAGTTGAGGTACTGTATTGCCTCGACATATATGTTGGAATTATTATTATGACCCTAGGTGTCTTAGGGGATCATCTAGTAACCTAGCCATGTTTTGTGTCCCAGTGTGATGATTCTGGCCATCATTCTTGAAAGCATGCCGTGATGCCATTTAGTTAGTAGGCCTTCTATTTCTGGGTTCTTGAGCCCAAAATTCACCCTACTTACTTCATGTTGATAGTGTTTGCTAGTTCCTTTAGGATATTAGTAACCTTTGTGATAGTCCTCGAGGTTCGTGGTATTTCCTTCTTCCAAATACCATGAACTACTTATGGCAGAAGTTCCTCGTTGAACCGAACGATCACAACCAGAGTGCTCTTAATGAGTTCTCGATTCTATATTGTGACTCTGCTAGTTCTACCTTTCTGCATGGGTCATCCGGAAGAAATATGTTGAACTCGTTCGACATGCCAATCCATGCATTTCCAACTCAGAAAGTTATATGTTCCTTCGAGTTGTTCATCCCTAATTGTTTTCTGACCTTCATCTATCAATTGATAGTCAAGAGTATGCATGCATTCGTTCATCGATGCCTATTATTCTTGTGGTCCGTCAAGCCATTCTATTCCGGAATGACTAGGGGAAACAAACTCCAGTACCTCGTCCATTTCTAGGATTGGGTCAAAGCAGTTGTATCGCAGATTAAAATGCCAATCCAGCTTTTGCTCTGTTCTACCTTGGAGTGTTACCATCTTTATGTTAGGAATGTCATGAGAATTGCACCACCTCTTATGAATTCTTGATGCAGTGATACTTCTCACCATCATCATTCATTCCTCGGTCCTCGTGTTGTTGTAACCGGAATGCCGACAAGTGAATTGTGATGTGTGAAATCAATACTCCAAGCAACTCGTTGCTTGGTAGTAATGGACAATATTCTCATTCTTAGCGTGTTGGTTATTGAACTACCATTCTAAGATTGATCTTGCTACCTAGTCCGTATTTCTTGGTGCACTCTTCGATCAATGAGGTAGGATTGTGTCAATCCCTCGCTCCCTTGATCATATCGTCTTGCCCTGAAAAGCAAGATTGATCTTGAGCTTAGTAACATATCGGTGGTTCGTGATTTTCCGAATATCTTCTCGAAAGTATTACCTGGTTATCACCTGACCGCTATGTTGAGTTCGTGATCAAGTTGATTTTTTTCTATAAACCACTATTTCTCCAAGAATCTGTGTTGGATACCTTGAAATAGTTGTTTAATCTAAATAACAACTTGGAGAGTTGGAATATGATAGCTTGTCCGACTTAGTTCATCCCAAAGGGATATCCTTGTGTTTTGATAGTTGTTGAAGCAAGATGATATCTTCATCAATTGGTCCTCATGATTAGTTGATGGGTCTACCATCTTGTCAAAACTTTGACTTGAGTATGGGCTATCGTCAAGTCAAATCAGAACCAACGATGTTTGTAATGTTGCCTTACTCGTGGTTGATCCCTTGAGCATACACCATTACATCTTTTGGTCTGACCAATGCTATCACCGTGTTCACATGATGGTGGAAGTCCAGTGATATGGAAATTCCAATGAGTTGATGTTGAGCCCATCAGTAGCATTTTGTCTCCCCCATGATTCATGTTGAACATCAACTTAGTATTGGAAACTTTGTAAGCAATGCCTTCATGTTCCGTTCATGAAGCCTATGCTTGGATGGAAGAAGTGACTTCCTCAAATTCATGTGCATTTGGAGCAAGTTGCCGCCATGAGTTCGAGAAAGATTGTTTTGCTTCCTCTGGAATCATCCCAAGTCAGTCATGCATATGTGCGAAGTATATTGTGGTTTGGAGACTTGCAACCTTCATTCTATATGTATCCCTAGCACACCAAGCCACTAACTGATTTGTTCAAGGAGAAGAAGTTCCTTCATAAGAGCTCATCATATGACTAATGCAAGGACTTTGTTATCCGCGATGATGGTTCCCAACTAGAACTTGGTAGTGTTTATTATAAGACTACTACGTGGTCATGCTTGTCTGGGACAGCGTGTTCATATGTTGTAGCAGAACCAGCTCATGTTCTGGAGCTTGTTATCATAGTTCATCTCCCGAGAATCTCGCAACATCATCTCGTCGATTTGTGTTGCAACTCTTCTTTTCAGACATGTTGAGTCTGAAGTATCATGTTTCTAACTAGATCTGAATCTCGGGCAGATATGATGGTTGGAACATTCCCACCATTTGCATTTTGTTCCCAGCTTGCACCCCATTGTGCCAATCCTACCATGGGTTGCCCTCTCGGTAATTACTACTCGGGATTATCTTCAAAGTGGGCTTACCATGGGTCCATCCATTTCTGGTGATAAGCAAAAATCATCCATTGCATTGTCTTCAACAAGGTAGTCCACATCATCCATTGCGTTGTCTTCAACAAGGTAGTCCACATCATCCATTCTAGTGTGAGTATGCCATCCTTTTCTGACTCCTTCAATAGATTGATTGTGATTGCCTTAGGCTGGTATAAAGAGTTTCAATGGTCTTTGTATCAAAAGTAATTCTTCTTGCCACTTAAGGGGATAATTCTACGAGTCACCTTCCTTAAGGTATCACGTTACAAAATCATGGCAATTATCTCCTTGCTACTTTGAAAATTCATGCTCCATCTTATTCAAGTGTGGAATTGTAGCCTGCCAAATTGAAACCTCGTCGTTCGTTTCTTTCCTCCCCTCTCGATATGTGTTTTGTGTCTCAGCTCGAGAGATGTTCCTACATCTCACCCCATAAGTTGATCGTGAGTTGCTCGATCTTCGAGAAGATCGATTTCGGTAGAGTTTCTTTCCGTCATCATCATGTTGGATGAAGATCTCGAAAGCAAAGACGTCAAGATCAATTGGACCAATGAATCAACATCTCCTAGAAGGGCAACTGGATCATGAAGATCGTGTCGGCCTTGTGCCCCCTCTGTCTTCTTACCTCACGTCTTGAATCTCGGGACAAGATTCTTGTTTAGTGGGGGTGGGTTGTCACAACCCTAGGTTAGCCTTTGTTTGTCCTTGCATGATCATCATATCATCATGTTTAATTTTCTCAAAAACTTGAAATGGGGATGACAGAAACCCCGAGCACCACTCAAACCAACTAGGGTTACTAAAATACTTTTTCAATGAACCTGAAATGCCCTTCTAAAATGTTCATCATCTTTGTCATGGTCTAGAACCTCAGTCAAAAATGGCTCACATTTTTCTAGGACAACATTGGGTCAGTGAATTAAATCATATTCTATTTGCATTTGGGCATTTAAATGCTATATAATTGTAACACCCTCGATGCGACTATATCTCCCACGTGTCGAGGCACGACTTAGAGGCATAATCGCATTGAAGGCAATGTCGCAAGTGAGGTAATCTTCACACAACCCATGTAATACAATAGGGGAAAAGGATACATAGTTGGCTTACAATCGCCACTTCACACAATTACATGAATAAACATTACATCAACCAAATACACTCATGGTCCGACTACGGAACCAAAATAAAAGAAGAACCCCAAATGTGACAAAGGTCCCCGATCAACCCCAACTGGGCTCCACTACTGATCAGCTAGAAAACGGAACAACACAAAAGACAAGATCTTCATCGAGCTCCTCCTGAGCTTGGTTGCATCATCTGCAAGGACTCATCGGCACCTGCAAGCTGGTTTTGGAAGTATCTGTGAGCCACAGGGACTTAGCAATCTCGCACCCTCGCGATCAAGACTATTTAAGCTTATGGGTAAGGTAAAGGTATGAGGTGGAGCTGCAGCAAGCGACTAGCATATATGGTGGCTAACATACGCAAATGAGAGCGAGAAGAGAAGGCAAAGCACGGTCGATAAAAGTATGATCAAGAAGTGATCCTATAGCAACCTACGTCAAGCATAACTCCAACAACCGTGTTCACTTCCCGGACTCCGCCGGAAAAAGACCATCACGGTTACACACGCGGTTGATTCATTTTAATTAAGGTCAACTTCAGGTTTTCTACAACTGGACGTTAACAAAATCCCATCTGCCCATAACCGCGGGCACGGCTTTCGAAAGTTCAAATCCCTGCAGGGGTGTCCCAACTTAGCCCATCACAAGCTCTCACGGTCAACGAAGGAATAGACCTCCACCCGAGACATTCCGATCAGGCTCGGTATCCCAGTACAACAAGACATTTCGACAGGGTAAAACTAAACCAGCAACACCGCCCGATGCGCCGACATCCTGATGGGAGCTGCACATATATCATTCTCAGGGCAACACCGGATGAGACATCCTACGAGTAAAACCAGCCCTCAAGTTTCCCCGAGGTGGCCCCGCAGTCTACTCAGTTCGGACCAACACTTAGACAAGCACTGGCCCGGGGGGGGGGGGGTTAAAATAAAGATGACCCTTGGGCTGGCCTAACCCAAGGGAAAAACGCTAGGTGGCGAATGGTAAAACCAAGGTTGGGCATTGCTGGAAAAGCTTTACTTAAGGCGAACTGTCAAGGGGTTCCCATTATAGCCCAACCGCGTAAGGGACGCAAAATCCGGGAACATAACACCGATATGACGGAAACTAGGGCGGCAAGAGTGGAACAAAACACCAGGCATAAGGCCGAGCCTTCCACCCTTTACCAAGTATATAGATGCATTAATTAAATAAGATATAGTATGATATCCCAACAAAATATCCGTGTTCCAACAAGGAACAAGCTCCAATGTTCACCTGCAACTAACAACGCTATAAGAGGGGCTGAGCAAAGCGGTAACATAGCCAATCAACGGTTTGCTAGGACAAAGGTGGGTTAGGGGCTGAACATGGCAATTTGGGAGGCTGACAAGCAAGTAGTAGGCATCGTAGCAATGGCATAGCAGAAGAGCAAGCAAACTAGCATAGCAAAGATAGTAGTGATTTCGAGGGTATGATCATCTTGCCTGAAATCCCGCAAGGAAGAAGAACGAGTCCATGAAGAAGGCAAACGGGCGTAATCGAACGGATCCTCACACACTCGACGTTATCGGAACCAACCCGAAGAAACAAACACCGGAAAAGAGCAAACAACATAGTAAACAACCATGACATGAACATGGCATGATGCACAACCAAATATGATGCATGTCCAGTTTAATGAAGCATGGCATGGCAAAGAGCACAAACAATCCTACACATTAAGTGGAGCACAATATGCATCGGGATGCATATTGACAAAACACCACATCAATTATTTAGTTCTCTCTCGTTTATGTACCCAACAATATTAACTTTTATTAAACATGGCAAGAGGGTGAAGCAAAGCAAAACTACCTATCTAGTCAAGGTTAAATGAGGCTGGAAGCAACGAACAACAATTCCGGTAAATCCCCATAGCATATTTTAGATTTGGTACTGATCTGTCCTAAACACAATTTTAGAGTTGTTTAACATGCAAAGTAAGGTCACCATGATAAACTAGGCAAAATTCTACCCCATTTACATATAAAGTTTATTAAAATCGGAGTTACGGTTATTTAGTTATGAATTAAATCATTTTAACATGGCATAGGAGCAAATTTAAGCAAACAACATTTTAAACATTTTTAATTGTTGTTATCATGATGCGGATGACATATGCAAGCTTAAAGCAATTTTACGAAAAAATGTTGATATGAGAATGTGAAGCATTTGTCACCGTGCTGGAAGGAAAAAGGGGGTGCCACGGCAACGAATCCGAATGATGCCACGGCAACATATCGGTTCTGGTAACTCGCGGAGATACCGGCGCAAAAGGAAAAGTGACGGGAGCATAACACGCGATAGGAGGTGGGGTGATCCCGGATACCGGGTTCCCAAAAGATGGTGGCAAGGCAAAAAGAGGAGCATTGCAATGAACAATCGCAAACGGTGCAAACACGCTGTTCATCTCATACACCACACAACATTCGTTCTCGGAAGGTCATCTCGGGGTTATACCTTCGAAGCGTGCATTTCGAAGTGAATCGGTTCGGAGGGGAAGTAGTCGTTCTCAGGACGTTAGAGGAAGTAGTGGTACATGCGTCCGATGGTAATGGTACTCGATCGTTTCGAAGAGGTACTTGGGGTCATCCAAACTTGCCGAACTCGTCATCTCGAAGGGGTACTTGACATTCTTAGCGATTCCGAAGACGAGGTAGAGGTACACTTGTTGTAGGGGTACTTGTCAGATCCACGGCGACGGTAGAGGTACAAATGTTCTCGTGGTACTTGTCGGTCCAGTCTTGGTGTAGATGTACATCGCAAACGTAGTGGTACTTGCGGACTTCGGCGCCGGTAGTCGTACACGGTTCGTAGACGAACTTGGCGGGTCCTCGTAGACCTAGTACTTGGCGTTTCCCGGTTCGGTGACCGTTCAAGCATCCGTTTGGTCTTGTCAGTGGTGTACTTGGTGAAATTCCACGGAGGCGGTCTTGCATCCCTGGATTTAGTGGCCTTGGCAACGACAACAAAAGGTAGCAGGGCAGCAGCACGCAGACAATGGTGGATCTGGGCAACAGGCGCGGCAGCGCTGGGAACCGGGCGGACGCAAGCAGCAGAGTTGGTCGGAGAGAGCAGCTCGGGCAGGAGGACGTTGAAGGATGAAGGGACCGACATCGGCCTTGGCGCGAAGCAGGGGAGGCCATGGCGTCGGGCAGGGGTTCTCGAGGTGGTGCAGGAAGCAGACGAGACGGATCCGACTGGCCGGCGCCGGATCCGGGCAACGGTGGCGCGGTGGAGCTCAGGGGCGGTGTTGGGGACGAGAACGAGGTCGGCCATGGCGTCGGGCGCCGCGCTCCTCGTTCCTGCAGGCAGATGACGACGGGAGAGAGAGGGGAACACGCTGTGAGAGAGGAGCAATGGAGGAAGAAGAGCGAGGGAAGGGGGCAAGGCAGGGCGCTCATCTGCCGGTTCGGCCAGCCGGCGGCGGGGCTCCTGCAGCTGTTTGGGTGGCCGGCGACGACGAGCTTCAACAAGAGCCGGACGCGAGGGGAGGCGCTGGTCGGGAGAGAGGTCGAGATCGAGCTCCTCTCGATCTGGAGTGGGGGTGGTGGCGTTGGGAGGACGAAGGGGAGAGATGGGGATTGGGAGATGTGGATCGAGGCGCGTGCATCCTCTCCTGGCGGCGCGAGGTTAGCGAGAGGAGGGAGAGATGGGATCGGGATGCGGGCATCGGGCTGCGGGGATCGGGTGAGTGAGCGCTAGGGTTCGGTGGCTGGACTGTGGGAGGCCTTGGTGGGCCGGCGCGTGAGGAAGGGAGAGGCCCAGGTGGCCGGCGGGGATGGAGAGGCCCAGGTGGGCTGGACTCTCTTTCCCTCTTTCTCTAATTCTCTCTTAACCAAAAAGAGAAAAATAGAAAAATAGATAGAAGGGAAAAAATAGAAAGAGAGGGTAGGGGACGAAGTTGGAAGCGCGAATAGTTTTCCCGGACTCACAAAAAAAATGTTAGGACCAAGAAAATTAGGAAAGACCAAGATTGAAAGAATAAATTCAAACTCATTTGATTTTAATTCAAATGGGTTTGAACTAGGACTAGGTTCTAGGAGTGCCCAAAAATGTTGAGATTTTTGGTAAAGCTCCGGAAAGTGACGAAAGGATATATGGCAAAGTTAGGGGCCAAGAATTGAAATAATAAAAGGCATTGGGATTTTTGCAAGTGTGTTAGCGATGATTCCAAAGAATGGATTATTTTATAATAGCTCCACTAATATCGGGAGGGTATATTATAAAGAGAACTCACCCTGTGAATTCCCTCAATTTAAATGGACCGAACATCCATACGATTTATTTAGTTGAGTTGCAACAATTAATGATATGATGGCATGATGACATGATGCAATGCACATGATGACGTGACATGATGCAACACGCAAGCACATGACAACGCAACAACATCGAATAACTGCACGACACCTGGCACATCGGTCTCGGGGCGTTACAACACTCCACCACTACGAGAGGATCTTGTCCCGAGATCTAGAATGGCACCGGAGGGACAACGGAAGAGATAAGAGAAGAGGTAAAACTAAGTTGCTCCTTGACAAACGAGTGAAACCACGAACCTTGAAGAGGTTGAACAAATTCGAGAACATAATATAACGAAGGAGAACAAAGTCGAAAGCACTCCGTTAGAAAAGAGGAACAAGGAAGAACAAATTCAGACAGCACTCCTGTTGAAAAGAGATGCACGACTTGATAAGGCGAAAAGAACATGAGCAAAAGGGCACGATACTCCGATTAAGCAAGATAGGGAAGGAATAAGAGTGATATAATTTGGACAGCACTCTGTTTGTAAATGGAAGGAATTGAACAAGACAAGATGAGAGGATACTTGAAAAGAGGACACAACACTCCAATTAAAAGGATAGGCACGACAAGAACACGATCCTGATAAAACAAGAAGATGTGTTGAAGAGAGCAACATCACCGGCCTCCGGAACGAAGGGAAACAAGATCTTGAGAGAGCACGGTTACAACAAATGCTAGAACGGAGTTGTTGGAAAAACCAACAACGAAAGAATAAGCTTGTAGTGGGCTTATAGAAAAACATCTCGAAACTAGAGGTGATAACCTGCCACTAACGGGAAAAGAATTGTATTGATATGAACAAGTAGACGAGAAACTATATCACCGGGAGGATAAAAGAAGAACTTGGGTCATTTATAAACACCATAGATAGCAACAATCTTTAGGGAAGGCTTAAGGTGAAATATAACCCAAGATAACTCCAATGAAGAGATCGATGGATTTAAAATACATCATCCTTAACAACATGTGAATCATGAAACATGAACTCAACTTATGAAGAATGGCATAATACCACCTCCAATAATATGGTAGAAAGAATTGCACTCCGGATTACAAGATCAAAAATGCTTGAGCTCCTTTGAAAAGAATCTCAATGAACACTTCGAGAAAGGAATTAAATCCTTGATGAACCATCATGTAGAACCTTCATGAAGGACTCCGGTAAACAAAAGATAACGAAAAGAGAAAGAAGTTGAAAACACAAGGTGAAGCCTTGCAATGATTTAGATGGATCTCCGTGATGATATAATTGAAATAACTTGGAACTCCGGGAAAGAAAAGATGAAAACAAGTGAAACCAAGAATTTGAAGGGCCTCCGGAATAAGAATTAATCATTTGGATGAAACAAGAATAAGAATTGCATTATGCTTATCCTTCACCAATTCAAATTGATGACAACCAATGGAATTGGCATACTACTTATTCTTGTTGAAAGGATTAAGATAGATAATGCGCAAACTTAATGGACCACCGGTAGGATTGAAACAACGAATGAATATATACGATAACAAATGACGAGAACTCTTGGACGAACTACCGTAAGAATTGAAAAATGAATGAAGTAAAGGGATTAATCACCGGGTAAGAATTAGCAAATTAACAAACATACTTGAGACAATCTAGACACATGAGAACAAACGGCTCACGAACTGATTAGAGATTACTTGAATGAAGCACCGGTAAAATTTGAGAATGATAACTGTAAGCTGAGAATGAACAATTCTGAGATGATGGGCTCCGGAGAATCAAACTGAAAAGACTCCTGAATTACTCCGGATGGTTGAAAAGAACTCTCACAACCGAAAATAATTATGAGAGGATGACAACAAACTAGAGCCACGAATCTTGAAGAGAATGGATCAAAAATGAGAGAAACTCTTCTTCGGTCTTCAAAATATGAGAATGACGATGATAAACACCATCAAGAATTATTGAGGCACACCGGAATGAAGAATGGAAAAGTTGAGCCCACGATGAAAAGAATTTGACAGATCTTGGAGAAAGGCATTAGACTGATGATAAATCATTCTTATGTCAACTTTAGAAAAGAATTTTGAGGATAGCTCCGGGAAAATAAGAAGAGCCAGGTAAGATCCTGGGAAAAGACCTATGGGTTAGGGCCCACTCAAAAGAAACACCGTTGAAATGATTTAAAAAAGAGAAAGCACCGGTTGAAATTAAATGGCTTGAATGATATAACATCCTTGAAATAGCTTCAATTAATGCAGAGTGGATACACGAGTCTTCGAGATATCTTGAGCACTCCAGAAAAAAATAAATAGCGAGAAGTGGAATGATTAAGAATTGCACCGGCATGAGAAAACATTGAAATACGGAAAGGAGTATGATCAACACCGAAAGCTTGAATTGGTTCCACCGGAGAAGAAAAGAACAAAGAATGATAAACTTGAAGCTCCGTTAGAATATTCATGAGAATCACCGGATAAGAATATTGATAGAAAAGAATGGGGAGACTTCACATGAATAAAATGATACTTGATTAAGACATCCGAATCCTTGAAGAAAAAGGGTGGGTGGGCGGGAAAAACAAAGGCAACTTGGAGATGGATGAAACAAACACCGTTGAGAAGAAATGATAATTGATCTTGCGGAAGTTGAGATGATCGGATCCACTTGAAGAGAAGCACACCGGTTGAAAAGAATTAACATGACAATCTCGATTATCATGAAGGATTAGTAATCACATAGAGGTAAGAGAACACCATTTAGGAAAGGTATGGAATCAACACTTGACTTCAAAGCAACTCGAATACCACAACTCAAAACAAAACAAAGGATTGGCTTGCAGAATAAGCCGGAACAAACATATGATAGAGATTTCGTCCGAAGTTTTCGTGGTGGGGCGTACACGGGCTCGACCGTACAGCACCATCATGTACAAGGCAGTGCACATGACATACGAAGCGTCCCCGAGTCAGCATAGCCAAGGACTCTTTAAGACACAACGAGACCACTGTAAAATCGATCGTGAATAGGCGAACCACTAGACGTCGAACCCCAATTTCATATCATACATCTGTCGGAAAAGATATCCTAAGAGCTACTTGAATTCCCACCTTGAAACTCCCGAAACTTTCCGGTTATGCAATCAGGTGTTGGGGATACAAGGGAAGCATAATATCTCACCCAAACTAGCAATTCCTACATCCAGCTGTATCCATCCTTCAACACATAAACAAGAAACCTTCGGAAATCATCTACCTCAACCTTCGAAAAGCATCCGTTATACAAGTTATGGCGATACTCCCGAACTCCCGCCCCAGTACTGGGTGGCGTCAAGGTTATCTCACCAACGAACTGCATAAAAGAGATTTTCGATGTCGCGAACATATCTCAAGTATACCAGAATTGCAACGATAATATTATGATGACAACACCTCAGAGCTCAACTCCCCGGGACACTTCCACTAAACCCCTGACAGGAGGCACCAAGACAATGTTCTCATCATAAAACCATCGGAACAAATCCAAGATACTCGCGTGATCCTAAAAAAAATTTAGTGAAATTTGGGAAGAGAAGAGTCAAAACTCTACGTCAGGATGCCTCACCAGAGCGACGAAGGGACTAGGGAGTAAAAAGAATTCCTAAACTCTCCGATATATAATTCCTAATGACTCAAAACATTTTTTCTAGACACAACTCGGCCGCTAAAACGATCAATCAGTGGGGGCTCCTAAGGTCGGGGAAGGCTCTGATTACCAACTTGTAACACCCTCGATGCGACTATATCTCCCACGTGTCGAGGCATGACTTAGAGGCATAATCGCATTGAAGGCAATGCCGCAAGTGAGGAAATCTTCACACAACCCATGTAATACAATAGGGGAAAAGGATACATAGTTGGCTTACAATCGCCACTTCACACAATTACATGAATAAACATTACATCAACCAAATACACTCATGGTCCGACTACGGAACCAAAATAAAAGAAGAACCCCAAATGTGACAAAGGTCCCCGATCAACCCCAATTGGGCTCCACTACTGATCAGCTAGAAAACGGAACAACACAAAAGACAAGATCTTCATCGAGCTCCTCCTGAGCTTGGTTGCATCATCTGCAAGGACTCATCGGCACCTGCAAGCTGGTTTTGGAAGTATCTGTGAGCCACAGGGACTCAGCAATCTCGCACCCTCGCGATCAAGACTATTTAAGCTTATGGGTAAGGTAAAGGTATGAGGTGGAGTTGCAGCAAGCGACTAGCATATATGGTGGCTAACATACGCAAATGAGAGCGAGAAGAGAAGGCAAAGCACGGTCGATAAAAGTATGATCAAGAAGTGATCCTATAGCAACCTACGTCAAGCATAACTCCAACAACCGTGTTCACTTCCCGGACTCCGCCGGAAAAAGACCATCACGGTTACACACGCGGTTGATTCATTTTAATTAAGGTCAACTTCAGGTTTTCTACAACCGGACGTTAACAAAATCCCATCTGCCCATAACCGCGGGCACGGCTTTCGAAAGTTCAAATCCCTGCAGGGGTGTCCCAACTTAGCCCATCACAAGCTCTCACGGTCAACGAAGGAATAGACCTCCACCCGAGACATTCCGATTAGGCTCGGTATCCCAGTACAACAAGACATTTCGACAGGGTAAAACTAAACCAGCAACACCGCCCGATGCACCGACATCCTGATGGGAGCTGCACATATCTCATTCTCAGGGCAACACCGGATGAGACATCCTACGAGTAAAACCAGCCCTCAAGTTTTCCCGAGGTGGCCCCGCAGTCTACTCAGTTCGGACCAACACTTAGACAAGCACTGGCCCGGGGGGGGGGGTTAAAATAAAGATGACCCTTGGGCTGGCCTAACCCAAGGGAAAAAGGCTAGGTGGCGAATGGTAAAACCAAGGTTGGGCATTGCTGGAAAAGCTTTACTTAAGGCGAACTGTCAAGGGGTTCCCATTATAGCCCAACCGCGTAAGGGACGCAAAATCCGGGAACATAACACCGATATGACGGAAACTAGGGCGGCAAGAGTGGAACAAAACACCAGGCATAAGGCCGAGCCTTCCACCCTTTACCAAGTATATAGATGCATTAATTAAATAAGATATAGTATGATATCCCAACAAAATATCCATGTTCCAACAAGGAACAAGCTCCAATCTTCACCTGCAACTAACAACGCTATAAGAGGGGCTGAGCAAAGCGGTAACATAGCCAATCAACGGTTTGCTAGGACAAAGGTGGGTTAGGGGCTGAACATGGCAATTTGGGAGGCTGACAAGCAAGTGGTAGGCATCGTAGCAATGGCATAGAAGAAGAGCGAGCAAACTAGCATAGCAAAGATAGTAGTGATTTCAAGGATATGATCATCTTGCCTGAAATCCCGCAAGGAAGAAGAACGAGTCCATGAAGAAGGCAAACGGGCGTAGTCGAACGGATCCTCACAAATTCGACGTTATCGGAACCAACCCGAAGAAACAAACACCGGAAAAGAGCAAACAACATAGTAAACAACCACGACATGAACATGGCATGATGCACAACCAAATGTGATGCATGTCCGGTTTAATGAAGCATGGCATGGCAAAGAGCACAAACAATCCTACACATTAAGTGGAGCACAATATGCATCGGGATGCATATTGACAAAACACCACATCAATTATTTAGTTCTCTCTCGTTTATGTACCCAACAATATTAACTGTTATTAAACATGGCAAGAGGGTGAAGCAAAGCAAAACTACCTATCTAGTCAAGGTTAAATGAGGCCGGAAGCAACGAACAACAATTCCGGTAAATCCCCATAGCATATTTTAGATTTGGTACTGATCTGTCCTAAACACAATTTTAGAGTTGTTTAACATGCAAAGTAAGGTCACCATGATAAACTAGGCAAAATTCTACCCCATTTACATATAAAGTTTATTAAAATCGGAGTTACGGTTATTTAGTTATGAATTAAATCATTTTAACATGGCATAGGAGCAAATTTAAGCAAACAACATTTTAAACATTTTTAATTGTTGTTATCATGATGCGGATGACATATGCAAGCTTAAAGCAATTTTATGAAAAAAATGTTGATATGAGAATGTGAAGCATTTGTCACCGTGGTGGAAGGAAAAAGGGGGTGCCACGGCAACGAATCCGAAAATGATGCCACGACAACATATCGGTTCCGGTAACTCGCGGAGATACCGGCGCAAAAGGAAAAGTGACGGGAGCGTAACACGTGATAGGAGGTGGGGTGATCCCGGATACCGGGTTCCCACAAGATGGTGGCAAGGTAAAAAGAGGAGCATCGCAATGAACAATCGCAAACGGTGCAAACACGCTGTTCATCTCATACACCACACAACATTCATTCTCGGAAGGTCGTCTCGGGGTTATACCTTCGAAGCGTGCATTTCGAAGTGAATCGGTTCGGAGGGGAAGTAGTCGTTCTCGGGACGGTAGAGGAAGTAGTGGTACACGCGTCCGATGGTAATGGTACTCGTTTCGAATAGGTACTTGGGGTCATCCGAACTTACCGAACTCGTCATCTCGAAGGGGTACTTGACATTCTTAGCGATTCTGAAGACGAGGTAGAGGTACACTTGTTGTAGGGGTACTTGTCAGATCCACGGCGACGGTAGAGGTACAAATGTTCTCGTGGTACTTGTCGGTCCAGTCTTGGTGTAGATGTACATCGCAAACGTAGTGGTACTCGCGGACTTCGGCGCTAGTAGTCGTACACGGTTCGTAGACGAACTTGGCGGGTCCTCGTAGACCTAGTACTAGGCGTTTCCCGGTTCGGTGACCGTTCAAGCATCCGTTTGGTCTTGTCAGTGGTGTACTTGGCGAAATTCCACGGAGGCGGTCTTGCATCCCTGGATTCAGTGGCCTTGGCAACGACAACAAAAGGTAGCAGTGCAGCAGCACGCGGACAATGGTGGATCTGGGCAACAGGCGCGGCAGCGCTGGGAACCGGGCGGACGCAAGCAACAGAGTTGGTCGGAGAGAGCAGCTCGGGCAGGAGGACGTTGAAGGATGAAGGGACCGACATCGGCCTTGGCGCGAAGCAGGGGAGGCCATGGCATCGGGCAGGGGTTCCCGAGGTGGTGCAGGAAGCAGACGAGACGGGTCCGACTGGCCGGCGCCGGATCCGGGCAACGGCGGCGCGGTGGAGCTCAGGGGCGGCGTTGGGGACGAGAATGAGGTTGGCCATGGCGTCGGGCGCCGCGCTCCTCGTTCCTGCAGGCAGATGACGACGGGAGAGAGAGGGGAACACGCTGTGAGAGAGGAGCAATGGAGGAAGAAGAGCGAGGGAAGGGGGCAAGGCAGGGCGCTCATCTGCCGGTTCGGCCAGCCGGCGGCGGGGCTCCTGCAGCTGTTTGGGTGGCCGGTAACAACGAGCTTCAACAAGAGCCGGACGCGAGGGGAGGCGCTGGTCGGGAGAGAGGTCGAGATCGAGCTCCTCTCGATCTGGAGTGGGGGTGGTGGCGTTGGGAGGACGAAGGGGAGAGATGGGGATTGGGAGATGTGGATCGAGGCGCGTGCATCCTCTCCTGGCGGCGCGAGGTTAGCGAGAGGAGGGAGAGATGGGATCGGGATGCGGGCATCGGGCTGCGGGGATCGGGTGAGTGAGCGCTAGGGTTCGGTGGCTGGACTGTGGGAGGCCTTGGTGGGCCGGCGCGTGAGGAAGGGAGAGGCCCAGGTGGCCGACGGGGATGGAGAGGCCCAGGTGGGCTGGACTCTCTTTCCCTCTTTCTCTAATTCTCTCTTAACCAAAAAGAGAAAAATAGAAAAATAGATAGAAGGGAAAAAATAGAAAGAGAGGGTAGGGGACGAAGCTGGAAGCGCGGATAGTTTTCCCGGACTCACAAAAAAAATGTTAGGACCAAGAAAATTAGGAAAGACCAAGATTGAAAGAATAAATTCAAACTCATTTGATTTTAATTCAAATGGGTTTGAACTAGGACTAGGTTCTAGGAGTGCCCAAAAATGTTGAGATTTTTGGTAAAGCTCCGGAAAGTGACGAAAGGATATATGGCCAAGTTAGGGGCCAAGAATTGAAATAATAAAAGGCATTGGGATTTTTGCAAGTGTGTTAGCGGTGATTCCAAAGAATGGATTATTTTATAATAGCTCCACTAATATCGGGAGGGTATATTATAAAGAGAACTCACCCTGTGAATTCCCTCAATTTAAATGGACCGAACATCCATACGATTTATTTAGTTGAGTTGCAACAATTAATGATATGATGGCATGATGACATGATGCAATGCACATGATGACGTGACATGATGCAACACGCAAGCACATGACAACGCAACAACATCGAATAACTGCACGACACCTGGCACATCGGTCTCGGGGCGTTACAATAATGGTTTTAATGTCCAAATAATCATGAACTAAAATGTTAACTGTTGGAAATATTCCAAACAGTGGGCTTGAGAAGTTTCATGATTTTTGAGTTAGTTTTAGTATTTTAATTAAAGCCCTAAAATTACAGAAGAATTAGAAAACAGAAATAAAAAGAAAGGACATAAAACCTACCTAACTTACCTGCAGCCCATCTAGCGCCCCAGCTGGCCTAGCAGTGTGCGGCCCACTGGTCCACGGTGCCAGTCATCACCAACCTCCCGCCAGAGCAGGCAGGCTGCTGACTGTCGCCCGTGCGCCGCCCCTGGCCACCTCCTGCTTGCCACCGAGGCGCCCCCGGCGCGTCTGGAGACGCCCCGCAGCCCCTCTGCCTCTCCCTTCGCTCTCTGCTCTCTCCCTGGCCTCTAGCCCCTCTCCCGAGCAGACCCGAACCCGCTCGTCGCCACCGACGCCGTTCACCATAGCCACCGTGCCCCTCTGGGCCTCTCATCTTGCCCAGAGCTCCGCCTCGCCGCCTGCTACGTCCTCAACGAGCCAGGCGACCCGGGAAGCTCTGCATCAACGCCATCTCCATCTTCTTCATCGTCGGCCACTGCAGCTCGCCGGCGTGGATTCGCGAGCTCCAGACCCTCCCCGGTCTCGCCGTTGACTCTGCTGGATTCGCCGTGAGCCCCTATCTCTTTCCCCTCTCTCCCCGTGCTCGTCCGCGCCTTCTAGCCATCGTGGCCATCGGAGCCGATTGCTCCTCGCCGCCGGCCATGTCGCCACCGCGGCTATAGCCGTGCAAGCACGCGTCCAAGCTTACCACTGAGCTCACCGCACCCCCACGAGTCCAATGCGCCTAACCGCGACTCCTGCCATGCCCTGCACTGTCGACTCGTTCGACGCCCGAACGCCGGTCGCCGCACTTGCCATCACCGCCGTAGTTCTGGGCCATCTCCAGCGAAGCTGAGAGCACCACTAGATGCGCGCAAGTGCCAGCAACTCGTAGCCACAAACCGCTCGTCGAACGGTGGCCTGTAGAGCAAACCCGACGCGGGCACCGCCGCGGCCTGTCGTCGCCGGCGGTTAAACGCTGGTGGCTGACGTGGCACCATTAGTTTAGGTGCTAATCATGTTTAGTTATTGCCTGTGTCAATCACATGTGGGTCCCCGAGCATAATTAGGTTAGTCTAATTTTCTGTTAAGATTAGTACTAATACGTGTGGACCCCACGTGTCAGCTTGGACTTTGGTCAAGTCAATGTGGACCGGTCCCACCTGTCATCCACCAAACCAGTCTGAGACACTGACGTATGGGTCCCACAGGTCAGGTTTGACCCGGCCGACCTAGTTGACCTGCTGACGTCACAACTATGTCATGCTGACGCAGTAAATCATTTTCTGGATTTTAAATAATTAGAAAATTCCAGAAAATGTCTAAAACTTATAAAAAATCATAGAAATTCAACCGTAGCTCAGAATGAAATAATTCATATATGAAAAATCATCAGAAAAATTCAAGGAATCCATCTGTACCATTTTCATGCATGTTTGAACAATGTTTGTCCTCTGTTTTGGACAAAACAAATAAAGGGCATTTAAATATTATATATGGAGTTGGAATTTGAATCATGTATTCAAACCAACTTCATTTAAATCATAGCTAGATGCATTAGCTCAAATCAACAGCATATTGCCATGTCATGATCATGCATCATATCGTGCATTGCATTGATAGTGTTCTTTCTGTGTTTGTCGGTGGTTGTTCCCCCTCGGTTGACGATGTTTCGACGATGTGATCGATGACACCGATGAAGAGCTATACTATCTTTAGAAGTGCCAGGCAAGCAAAACCCCCTTGTTCATTTCGATACAATCCCACTCTCTCACTCCTGCTCTCTTTTACTGCATTAGGACAACAACGATTCAACTGTTACTTGTTGCGGTAGTTGAACCCCTTTTCTCTGCATGACCTGTCATTGCCACAGTAAATAGATGAAACCCACTAGCATGAGTAGGAGTTGTTTGAACCCTAATGTGCCTACTCATTCATGCTTGTTTGTCATGCCTGCTACTGCTTTGAGTTGAGTCAGGTCTGATTCATCGGGGATGAATTAGAATTGTGATGAACATGTCCTACTGTGTGTGAGCTAAGTGTGTAAACACGATTTGGTAAAGGTAGCGGTGAGAGGCCATGTTGGAGTACATGGTGGGTTGTCTCATTGCAGCCGTCCTCGGGAACTGAGTTCTGTGTTTGTGATCCATGAACAATTACTACCACACATTGGGTTCCAGTAACTCGACCCCTCTCGACTTATTGATCAACTCGATCTCTGTCCAGGAGTTGCAACTAGTTTTTGGTGTTTGTAGGTAGTGTTAGTAGTCTACCAGGTGGCACCCGGTACAGGTGGGCTTGGGACAGACTAGGCACAGTGGCCCGGTGTACCAAGTGGCACCCGGATGGTGGGCTTGGGAGCCCTGCTCACATC
This sequence comes from Triticum monococcum, assembly GCA_034509565.1. Lineage (NCBI taxonomy): Eukaryota > Viridiplantae > Streptophyta > Magnoliopsida > Poales > Poaceae > Triticum > Triticum monococcum. The sequence goes on along the minus strand of CM067845.1, from coordinate 303,141,645 downwards.
GTTTGGGGCCGTGAGCGACACCTCGGCCGGATCTCCTTGCGGATGGAACCTGAATAGGCGATAAACCTGGACGAGAGACTTGTGTGATTAGTCAGGTCATGGGCGACTCCCTCACTAGGCTTCTGCTTGAAGGTTGCCGAGATACACGACGTGTACATGGTGGTAAGTGGCGAGAGCGTGTGTGAAGAAGTACACCCTGCATTATCATTCTCTATTTGAATAGCCGGATTCCTCGGATATGGAAACTTGGACCCCTTGCATAGTTCATAGACAAGTGAAAGTGGATACCCTAAAATGTGCAAGATAAGCGTGAGTGCTATGGATGGCCTTCTCGTAGGGAGACGGGAGTGGATCCATAGTGGTGTATTGATATGGTGACTATGTGGACTCGTGTGCGCCACCTCAAAAGAGTTACTTGCAGTCGTAGTTCAGGATAGCCACTGGGTCAAAGCAGGCTTGCTGCAGTTAAACTCCACCACCCCTTTCTTGATACTGATGCATATGTAGCTAGTTTTGATGTAAGTCTTGCTGGGTACATTTGTACTCACGTTTGCTTAATTTATGTTTTTGCAGAGAGACTTCAGTCTCGCTAGTAGTTCCACGTGAACTTCGAAGTTTAGCTTGTTACCTCAGCTAATCTTGTACCCTTGGGAGGGTCTTGTAGATAGTCAGGCTTCTCAGCCTTGTTCATTTGTAGTTGTCTGTACCCAGACAAGTTAAGCCGTCGCATGTGCTTGTTGTTTGTATGCTCTATATGTTGGGGTCATGAGACCCATGTTTGTAATACTTGGCTCCTCAGAGCCTAATGAATAAATACTTGAGTCATAGAGTTATGTTGTGATGCCATGTTGTATTTACACATATCGAGCATATTGTGTGTATGATTGAAATACTTGGTATGTGTGGGATCCGACAACCCAGTTGTTTATCTTTGGTAGCCTCTCTTATGGGGAAATGTAGTCTTGTGCTTCCATGAGCCATAGTAGTCCGCTACAGCCCGGTTCACCGGAGTCCTGCTAGCCCAGCACTACTGCTCCGGAACACTTGACTGGCCGGCATGTGATTCACTTTGTTCCTGTGTCTGTCCCTTCGGAGAAATGCCACACGGTGACATCTAGAGTCCTGCCTAGCCTGCTACAGCCCGATTCACCGGAGTCCTGTTAGCCAGTGCTACAGCCCGGATTCGCACGCTGCTGACCGACATGCTCGATGTTGATTCATGCATGCCTGTCCCTGTAAGTTAGTGCCACTTTGGGTTCACGACTAGTCATGTCGACCCGGGTTCTTTGTCATATGGATGCTAGTGACACTATCATATACGTGAGCCAAAAGGCGCAAACGGTCCTGGGCCATGGTAAGGCGACACCCGTGGGAATACCGTGCGTGAGACCGCAAAGTGATATGAGGTGTTACAGGCTAGATCAGTGTGACTTAGAATCGGGGTCCTGACAATAATAACTTTATTATTGTCTCTAGGGCATATTTCCTTCAGAACACAATGCTTCCTCTTGGTGTGGCCTCTTTCAGAGACGCCCTAGGGCTCCTCGCCGTGATGACAAGCAGGCAGGCGGCTCGCGTGATGATCGGCGACGAGACGACTGCGACTCCCGCGGCCGCTATGATGATGGTCGTCGACGGGACCTGTCGGACGCCCAGAAGATCGACAATGCCAAGGTTCAACGCCTCCCTGACGGAGCAGTGATCCCAGCTTCTGGTAGAAGGGCTCGTCACTGCACGACATGTCCAGAGCGGCGTTTCCACTCTTGCAAGGCCGTCTACATCCGGCGCACTGAAGACACCAGGGGCAGATCACCACCGCCGCCGCCCCGCATGACCTCATGCGATGTGATCGAGCTACGACATTCCTCGAAGCTCCCTGCCTGGGTGTGTGGCATAGCCCTGTGCTTGGGCTCGCCTGTGATGCCTGATGCGCCACCGGGATGGTCCTCCACTGCTCGTTTGAGGCAATGATCGGGTTCAGTGCCCCCAAGTCCAGCCGCACCTATCCATGTACCTACTGCTGCTATTACAGATGATGAAGACCGAGCGGTGGAGAGCCCTATGGCTGTGGCACCGACCCAAAGTGGCTCTGTAGGCACTCCCTTGTTCGTGCCTTGTCCAAGTGGCATCCTCCTGACGCCCAACTCCACCCCGCCAAGGTCGCCGACTGCCCGAAGGAAGACCCTGGCCGGTGCCACATGATTGAACCTGATCCAAAGCAGCCCAAGGCTACAAGCGAAGAACAGAGACATGTCGATTGCTTTGATGGCGGAAAGGCTTCTCTGCCAGCGCATGGGTGTGGTGGATGAGGGGGGATGGTAACAGAGGCTGCCATTGCCAAATATGTGGCCCTCTTTCGTGGGCAGCTTCTTGAATTGGCTGTTGCTACACTTCGGGCGCTCTTCAGGCTTGATTGTGACCTCGCCACTGCGGTGGCACACGCTTTGCTTGATCACGGAGGAGGAGTTGGGCTGTAACTTCAAGGCCAAGGCAGAGAGGACGCGACGACGGCCTGATGCTGCTGCTATGTTTAGCTACTGATGTACCCTAGTTTCTACGATTAGTTCGCCACTTGTTGATGCTCTAGATAGGCCTATTTGTAGCTTTGTACTTCAGCTACTCCCTGTTGTAGCCCTGGCAAGGCTCTTTTTTCTACTCTATGTTACCTCTGATGTATCCCGGTGTTCCAATGAATGAAAGCCTTTCCATCCTAAATTGGAATGTTGTGGTCTTAACTGTCCGAATTGTCGCACTATCTTTCATGAGACAATCGCTACTACCTCTTGCAACCTTGTTTGCCTCCAGGAAACAAAATTGGCAACGGTTGATCCTTTCTTGGCTACTTTTTTGGGTGGCCAACGACTGAAAAGCTATGCTGAGCGGCCAACGAATGGAACCAGAGGAGGCATCCTCCTTCTCTGGAACGAAGACTTCATTAAGGTGGATGATATTTCCTTGGGCACCTTTAGCATCTCTGCTACCATCACTATTGTCAGCACTCTTGTTTCCTTCAAACTCATTTCGGTTTATGGTCCTACTAGAAGCAACCTTAAAGATGTTTTTTCCAAGAGCTTGCCAGCCTTAAACCGCAACAGGGTACGCGATGGCTGGTTGCGGGCGATTTCAATCAAATCTACCGCGCGCGAGACAAAAACCACGCAAACCTATTTGCTCTCATCTTGTGCGCTTCCAAAATGCCCTCAACTCCTGTGAGCTGAAAGAGATCCACCTCCAGAACAGGAAGATTACTTGGAGCAATGAGCAAGCTAACCCGACCATGAGCAATTTAGATTCTTTCTTCTGCAATGATGACTATGACGTTGAGTTTGGCTCTCACATCCTTCATGCTCTCTCATCCTCGCTCTCGGATCACTGCCTAGTGCTTTTGGCTAGCGACAATGGACCAAGACAACCCAAAACTTTTTGATTTGAAAATTTCTGGACGAAGTAGCCCAATTTCGAGAGAATTGTCCAAGATGCTTGGAGCAAGGGAACAAGCCACTCCGAGCCCTATCAAGTGCTCTTTCACAAGCTGAAAAGAACAAGCCAGTGCCTCAGGCGATGGAGCAAATCCATCTTCTCAAATCACAAAGTGCAGCTCCACATCACCCTCGAGATCATCCTCCGCCTCGACGTGGTTCAAGAGACTAGGTGAGGGAGTCCTAGATTAGGGGGTGTCCAGATGGCCGGACTATACCTTCCGCCGGACTCCTGAACTATGAAGATACAAGGTTGAAGACTGCGTCCCGTGTTCGGAAGGGACTTTCCTTGGTGTGGAAGGCAAGCTTGGTGATACGGATATGTAGATCTCCTACCATTGTAACTGACTCTGTGTAACCCTAGCCCTCTCCGGTGTCTATATAAACCGGAGAGTTTTAGTCCATAGGACGAACAACAATCATACCATAGGCTAGCTTCTAGGGTTTAGCCTCTCTGATCTCGTGGTAGATCTACTCTTGTACTACCCATATCATCAATATTAATCAAGCAGGACGTAGGGTTTTACCTCCATCAAGAGGGCCCGAACCTGGGTAAAACATCGTGTCCCCTGCCTCCTATTACCATCCGACCTAGACGAACAGTTCAGGACCCCCTACCCGAGATCCGCCGGTTTTGACACCGACATTGGTGCTTTCATTGAGAGTTCCTCTGTGTCGTCACTTTTAGGCCCGATGGCTTATCCAATCATCAAAAGCGATGCGATCCAGGGTGAGACTTTTCTCCCCGAACAGATCTTCGTATTCGGCGGCTTTGCACTGCGGGCCAATTCGCTTGGCCATCTGGAGCAGATCGAAAGCTACGCCCCTGGCCATTAGGTCAGATTTGGAAGTTTGAACTACACGGCCGACATCCGCGGAGACTCGATCTTCGACGGATTCGAGCCACAGCCGAGCGCACCGCACTGTCACGATGGGCATGATTTAGCTCTGCCGCCGAACAGTGCCCTGGAGGCCGCACATGTGTCCGCTCCGACCCCTAGCTCGGAGCCGATCACACCAATCGAGGATAGGTGGTTAGACACTGCCTCAGGGGCTGCAATCTCTACGGCGATCGAGCCGAACACCAGCCCTATTCTCTGCAAAGCCCGTGACTCCAAGGAGCCGAACTCCTCTCCAGACTCCAAGCCCTCCGCACCCCGACCGATCGAACCCGATTGGGCGCCGATCATGGAGTTCACCGCCACAGACATCTTTCAGCACTCGCCGTTCAGCGATATTCTGAATTTACTAAAGTCTCTCTCTTTATCAGGAGAGCCCTGGCTGGACTATGGTCAACAAGGTCGGGATGCGGATGATGAAGAAATTCAAAGCCCACCCACCACCCACTTCGTAGCCACTGTCGATAATTTAAACAACGTACTCGACTTCGACTCCGAAGACATCGATGGTATGGACGACGATGTAGGAGATGAACACGAACCAACGCCTATAAGGCACTGGACAGCCACCTCATCTCATGATGTATACATGGTGGACAGACCCAAAGGAAGCGACGACGAGGAACACAGGGATGCAACGAGGGATCGTTCACTCGAAAAGCAATCAAAGCGGCGACGTAAGCACCACTCCAAGCCCCGCCTCAACAGAGACAGCAGTCATACAGACCCAGCCATAGAGCAGGACGAGCCGGCGGACGACGAACATGCCTTCGAGCAAGCATCCGAACAAGGAAACTTGGATAAACAAACCGAACACCCCGTCCCCGGCGAAAACAACAGTCCGGACAACCTTACGCCGGATAAACTCATGGAGCAAAAGAACCTCCACAAAAGGCTCGTCGCCACTGCGCATAGCCTGAAAAAGCAGAAGCGGAAGTTCAAAACTGCGGAAGATGCACTCAGAATTAGATGGAGCAAAGTACGCAACACCACAGACAAATATGCTGGAAGTCGCCGCACAAAAAGCTATCCAAAGCGAAAGCTACTACCTGAATTTGACGAGGAGGCCTTAGAGCCCCCGCAGTCAAAAAATAGGAAAGCCATCCGGTCGGATGGACGACCGCATGGCCAGCATGGAGCAGCAAGCGGCGCCGCACACAAGCCGGCACGCGATCCACCAAAGGATCCGCATCAAAAAGACGGCCCAGCCAGATCTATATACGGGCCAAGAAAGCAAGCTCTAGTAAGCAATGCAACACAACAAATATCCGAACATCACGGCACACCCAAATACAGGGGTGCTGCACACACCCTATGTTTCACCGATGAGGTGTTGGACCATGAATTTCCTGCGGGATTCAAGCCCGTAAACATAGAGGCGTACGACGGAACAACAGACCCTGGGGTCTGGGTCGAGGATTATATCCTCCACATACACATGGCCAGAGGAGATGACCTCCACGCCATAAAATACTTACCCCTCAAGCTTAAAGGGCCAGCCCGGCATTGGCTCAAAAGCCGTCCCGAAAACACCATTGGAAGTTGGGAAGAGCTTGAGGATGCTTTCCGGGAAAATTTTCAAGGGACCTATGTCCGCCCTCCGGATGCAGACGATCTCAGTCACATAACTCAACAGCTCGGAGAGTCAGCCCGGAAATTCTGGAACATATTTCTTACTAAAAAGAATCAGATAGTCGACTGTCCGGACGCCGAAGCCCTAGCAGCTTTTAAGCACAACGTTCGAGACGAATGGCTCGCCAGACACCTTGGCCAAGAAAAGCCAAGAACAATGGCCGCATTGACAAGCCTCATGACCCGCTTTTGCGCAGGAGAGGATAGCTGGTTGGCAAGATGCAGCACCAGCGACCCAAGTACATCCGAAGTTAGGGATGGAAACGGAAAACCCCGACGCAGCAAGGACCAACGCCGGAATAAGGGAAACAGCCCAAAGAGCACGGCGGTCAACGCCGGATTCAAAAGCTCGTGGCAGAATCAGAGAAAGCCGCCCCTCAAGGATAACAGGGACGAGCTATCCAACTTAAACAAAATCTTGGACAAGATATGTCAAATACACAGTACTCCCGGGAAGCCTGCGAACCATACCCACAGAGATTGTTGGGTTTTCAAGCAAACCGGCAAGCTCAACACCGAACACAAGGGGCTCGACACACCAAGTGAGGACGACAACGAACCCCACAAGCAGAGCACCAGGAAACAAAAGGATTTCCCACAAGAAGTCAAAACAGTAAACTTACTTCACGTGACGAACAGAACGGCGCCACAAGAGATACGCGCCATACAGCCTATCCCAAAGGAGTCTAGCCAATGGTTGTTAAAACCAATCACCTTCGACCATCAAGATTACTCTAGAAGTATCCGGAACGCAGGCTGGACTGCCTTGGTATTAGATCCAATAATCGGCGGACTCCATTTTACAAATGTCCTAATGGACGGCGGCAGTGGTCTAAACCTGTTATACCAGGACACAATCCGCAACATGGGGATAGACCCAACAAAAATTCGCCATAGCAAAACCTCCTTTCAAGGGGTAACGCCAGTCCCGGATGCCCGTTGCATGGGTTCTCTCCGGCTAGAAGTTATGTTCGGCTCCCCCAATAACTTCTGTTGCGAACAGCTAACTTTCCACATCGCCCCATTCTCAAGTAGCTATCAAGCACTGCTGGGACGCGAAGCTTTCGCCCGCTTTAACGCAATACCGCATTATGCATCTCTTATGCTTAAGATGCCCGGTCCACGAGGCATCATCTCATTAAAGGGAAAACATTGAGTGTTCCTCCCGCGTGGAAAATAGTGCGGCTGCCTTGACAGCCCCACAATAAAGCGGCTTCACTAGCCAAAGCATCTAAACAGGTCGTCAAGACCACGAACACGGCTAGACGAGTCCGGCACAAACATACAATTGATAAAGGCTTAATAGCCGTATACCCCTGTACCAGGGGCTCCGCGCATATAAAACAAGAGACAATAAAGCTCAATTTTACCCATTTCGATTCATACTTTGTTTATTTAGTATAACTCATGTTCGGCACGATCTTTCTCTAACTAAGTTCCTCTCTTTTACAGATGAACACCGTGCTACGCCCGTCCAGGATACGGCACAACGGAGACACAGGCACAGACGTGCAGCAGGGACCCGTTCCAAGGATTCTTTTCAGATTAAGACCCTGCGTAAACCTTTTTTACTGTCTCTTGTTGATACACATCCCCTGGTTTCTTGGTATAACCAAGGAGGAGGCTGGCGTTTTGGCTGAAGGAAATATGCCCTAGAGGCAATAATAAAGTTATTATTTATTTCCTTATATCATGATAAATGTTTATTATTCATGCTAGAATTGTATTAACCGGAAACATAATACATGTGTGAATACATAGACAAACAGAGTGTCACTAGTATGCCTCTACTTGACTAGCTCGTTAATCAAAGATGGTTAAGTTTCCTAACCATGAACAAAGAGTTGTTATTTGATTAACGAGGTCACATCATTAGTTGAATGATCTGATTGACATGACCCATTCCATTAGCTTAGCACCCGATCGTTTAGTATGTTGCTATTGCTTTCATCATGACTTATACATGTTCCTATGACTATGAGATTATGCAACTCCCGTTTGCCGGAGGAACACTTTGTGTGCTACCAAACGTCACAACATAACTGGGTGATTATAAAGGAGCTCTACAGGTGTCTCCAATGGTAGATGTTGGGTTGGCGTATTTCGAGAATAGGATTTGTCACTCCGATTGTCGGAGAGGTATCTCTGGGCCCTCTCGGTAATACACATCACTTAAGCCTTGCAAGCATTGCAACCAATGAGTTAGTTGCGGGATGATGTATTACGGAACGAGTAAAGAGACTTGGCAGTAACGAGATTGAACTAGGTATTGGATACCGACGATCGAATCTCGGGCAAGTAACATACTGATGACAAAGGGAACAACGTATGTTGTTATGCGGTCTGACCGATAAAGATCTTCGTAGAATATGTAGGAGCCAATATGGGCATCCAAGTCCCGTTATTGGTTATTGACCGGAGATGCGTCTCAGTCATGTCTACATTGTTCTCGAACCGTAGGGTCCGCACGCTTAACGTTACGATGACAGTTATTATGAGTTTATGCATTTTGATGTACCGAAGGTTGTTCAGAGTCCCGGATGTGATCACGGACATGACGAGGAGTCTCTAAATGGTCGAGACATAAAGATTGATATATTGGAAGCCTATGTTTGGACATCGGAAGTGTTCCGGGTGAAATCGGGATTTTACCGGAGAACCGGGAGGTTACCGGAACCCCTCGGGAGTCATATGGGCCATAGTGGGCCTTGGTGGAAAGGAGAAAGGGGCAGCCCAAGGTGGCCGCGCGCCTCCCCCCTCCCCTAGTCCTATTAGGACTAGGAGAGGTGGCCGGCCCCCCGCTCTCTCTCTTCCCCCCCTTGATGAATCCTATTCCAACTAGGAGTGGGGGGGGGGGGGAATCCTACTCCCAGAGGGAGTAGGACTCTCCTGGCGCGCCTCCCTTGGCCGGCCAGCCCCTCCCCCTTGGATCCTTTATATACGGGGGCAGAGGGCACCTCTAGACACACAATTTGATCATTGAGATCGTTCCTTAGCCGTGTGTGGTGCCCCCTGCCACTATATTCCACCTCGATCATATCGTTGTAGTGCTTAGGCGAAGCCCTGCGTCGGTAGTACATCAAGATCGTCATCACGCCATCGTGCTGATGGAACTCCTCCCCGAAGCTTTGCTGGATCGAAGCCCGGGGATCGTCATCGAGCTGTACGTGTGCTAAGAACTCGGAGGTGCCGGAGTAACGGTGCTTGGATCGGTCGGATTGGGAAGAAGACGTACGACTACTTCCTCTACGTTGTGTCAACGCTTCCGTTGCGATCTACAAGGGTACGTAGATCAGACTCTCCCCCTCGTTGCTATGCATCACCATGATCTTGCGTGTGCGTAGGAAATTTTTTGAAATTACTACATTCCCCAATAGTGGTATCAGAGCCTAGGTTTTATGGTTTGATGTTATTTGCATGAGTAGAACACAAGTGAGTTGTGGACGATATAAGTCATACTGCCTACCAGCATGTCATACTTTGGTTCGGCGGTATTGTTGGACGAGACGACTCGGACCAACCTTACGCGTACGCTTACGCGAGACCGGTTCCCCCGACGTGCTTTGCACACAGGTGGCTTGCGGGCGACTGTCTCTCCAACTTTAGTTGAACCGAGTGTGGCTACGCCCGGTCCTTGCAAAGGTTAAAACGTAGTCTATTTGACAAACTATCGTTGTGGTTTTGATGCGTAGGTGAGATTGGTTCTTGCTTAAGCCCGTAGCAGCCACGTAAAACTTGCAACAACAAAGTAGAGGACGTCTAACTTGTTTTTGCAGGGCATGTTGTGATGTGATATGGTCAAGACATGATGCTAAATTTTATTGTATGAGATGATCATGTTTTGTAACTGAGTTATCGGCAACTGGTAGGAGCCATATGGTTGTTGCTTTATTGTATGCAATGCAATCGCGATGTAATGCTTTACTTTGTCACTAAACGTTAGCGATAGTCGTGGAAGCATAAGATTGGCGAGACAACAACGATGCTACGATGGAGATCAAGGTGTCGCGCCGGTGACGATGGTGATCATGACGGTGCTTCGGAGATGGAGATCACAAGCACAAGATGATGATGGCCATATCATATCACTTATATTGATTGCATGTGATGTTTATCTTTTATACATCTTATCTTGCTTTGATTGATGGTAGAATTATAAGATGATCTCTCACTAAATTATCAAGAAGTGTTCTCCCTGAGTATGCACCGTTGCAAAAGTTCTTCGTGCTGAGACACCACGTGATGATCGGGTGTGATAGGCTCTACGTTCAAATACAACGGGTGCAAAACAGTTGCACACACGGAATACTCAGGTTATACTTGACGAGCCAAGCATATACAGATATGGCCTCGGAACACGGAGACCGAAAGGTCGAGCGTGAATCATATAGTAGATATGATCAACATAACGATGTTCACTGATGAAACTACTCCATCTCACGTGATGATCGAACATGGTTTAGTTGATTTGGATCACGTAATCACTTAGAAGATTAGAGGGATGTCTATCTAAGTGGGAGTTCTTAAGTAATATGATTAATTGAACTTAAATTTATCATGAACTTAGTACCTGATAGTATCTTGCTTGTTTATGTTGATTGTAGATAGATGGCTCGTGCTGTTGTTCCGTTGAATTTTAATGCGTTCCTTGAGAAAGCAAAGTTGAAAGATGATGGTAGCAATTACACGGACTGGGTCCGTAACTTGAGGATTATCCTCATTGCTGCACAGAAGAATTACGTCCTGGAAGCACCGCTGGGTGCCAGGCCTGCTGCTGGAGCAACACCAGATGTTATGAACGTCTGGCAGAGCAAAGCTGATGACTACTCGATAGTTCAGTCTGCCATGCTTTAAGGCTTAGAATCGGGACTTCAACGACGTTTTGAACGTCATGGAGCATATGAGATGTTTCAGGAGTTGAAGTTAATATTTCAAGCAAATTCCCGGATTGAGAGATATGAAGTCTCCAATAAGTTCTATAGCTGCAAGATGGAGGAGAACAGTTCTGTCAGTGAGCATATACTCAAAATGTCTGGGTATAATAATCACTTGATTCAGATGGGAGTTAATCTTCCAGATGATTGTGTCATTGACAGAATTCTCCAATCACTGCCACCAAGCTACAAGAGCTTCGTGATGAACTATAATATGCAAGGCATGAACAAGACTATTCCCGAGCTCTTCGCAATGCTGAAAGCTGCGGAGGTAGAAATCAAGAAGGAGCATCAAGTGTTGATGGTTAATAAAACCACTAGTTTCAAGAAAAAGGGCAAAGGGAAGAAGAAAGAGAACTTCAAGAAGAATGGCAAGCAAGTTGCTGCTCAACAGAAGAAACCCAAGTCTGGACCTAAGCCTGAAACTGAGTGCTTCTACTGCAAGCAGACTGGTCACTGGAAGCGGAACTGCCCCAAGTATTTGGCGGATAAGAAGGATGGCAAGGTGAACAAAGGTATATGTGATATACATGTTATTGATGTGTACCTTACTAATGCTCGCAGTAGCACCTGGGTATTTGATACTGGTTCTGTTGCTAATATTTGCAACTCGAAACAGGGACTACGGATTAAGCTAAGATTGGCTAAGGACGAGGTGACGATGCGCGTGGGAAACGGTTCCAAAAGTCGATGTGATCGTGGTCGGCACGCTACCTCTACATCTACCTTCGGGATTAATATTAGACCTAAATAATTGTTATTTGGTGCCAGCGTTGAGCATGAACATTATATCTGGATCTTGTTTAATGCGAGACGGTTATTCATTTAAATCAGAGAATAATAGTTGTTCTATTTATATGAGTAATATCTTTTATGGTCATGCACCCTTGAAGAGTGCTCTATTCTTGTTAAATCTCGATAGTAGCGATACACATATTCATAATGTAGAAGCCAAAAGATGCAGAGTTGATAATGATAGTGCAACTTATTTGTGGCACTGCCGTTTAGGTCATATCGGTGTAAAGCGCATGAAGAAACTCCATACTGATGGACTTTTGGAACCACTTGATTATGAATCACTTGGTACTTGCGAACCGTGCCTCATGGGCAAGATGACTAAAACACCGTTCTCCGGTACTATGGAGAGAGCAACAGATTTTTTGGAAATCATACATACAGATGTATGCGGTCCGATGAATATTGAGTCTCGTGGCGGATATCGTTATTTTCTCACCTTCACAGATGATTTAAGCAGATATGGGTATATCTACTTAATGAAACATAAGTCTGAAACATTTGAAAAGTTCAAAGAATTTCAGAGTGAAGTGGAAGATCATCGTAACAAGAAAATAAAGTTTCTACGATCTGATCGTGGAGGAGAATATTTGAGTTACGAGTTTGGTGTACATTTGAAAAATTGTGGAATAGTTTCGCAACTCACGCCACCCGGAACACCACAGCGTAATGGTGTGTCCGAACGTCGTAATCGTACTTTACTAGATATGGTGCGATCTATGATGTCTCTTACTGATTTACCGCTATCGTTTTGGGGATATGCTCTAGAGACGGCCGCATTCACGTTAAATAGGGCACCATCAAAATCCGTTGAGACGACGCCTTATGAACTATGGTTTGGCAAGAAACCAAAGTTGTCGTTTCTGAAAGTTTGGGGCTGCGATGCTTATGTGAAAAACCTTCAACCTGATAAGCTCGAACCCAAATCGGAGAAATGTGTCTTCATAGGATATCCAAAGGAAACTATTGGATACACCTTCTATCACAGATCCGAAGGCAAGACTTTTGTTGCTAAATTCGGAAACTTTCTTGAGAAGGAGTTTCTCTCGAAAGAAGTGAGTGGGAGGAAAGTAGAACTTGACGAGGTAACTGTACCCGCTCCCTTGTTAGAAAGTAGTACATCACAGAAAACTATTTCTGCGACACCTACACCAATAAGTGAGGAAGTTAATGATAATGATCATGAAACTTCAGAACAAGATACTACTGAACCTCGTAGATCAACCAGAGCAAGATCCGCGCCAGAGTGATACAGTAATCCAGTTCTGGAAGTCATGCTGCTAGATCATGATGAACCTATGAACTATGAAGAAGCGATGGTGAGCCCAGATTCCGCAAAGTGGCTTGAAGCCATGAAATCTGAGATGGGATCCATGTATGAGAACAAAGTATGGACTTTGGTTGACTTGCCCGATAATCGGCAAGCAATTGAGAATAAATGGATCTTCAAGAAAAAGACTGACGCTGACGGTAATGTTACTGTCTATAAAGCTCGACTTGTCGCAAAAGGTTTTCGACAAGTTCAAGGGGTTGACTTTGATGAGACATTCTCACCCGTAGCAATGCTTAAGTCTGTCCGAATCATGTTAGCAATTGCCGCGTTTTATGATTATGAAATATGGCAGATGGATGTCAAAACTGCATTCCTGAATGGATTTCTGGAAGAAGAATTGTATACAATGCAACCGGAAGGTTTTGTCGATCCAAAGGGAGCTAACAAAGTGTGCAAGCTCCAGCGATCCATTTATGGACTGGTGCAAGCATCTCGGAGTTGGAATAAATGCTTTGATAGTGTGATCAAAGCATTTGGTTTTATACAGACTTTTGGAGAAGCCTGTATTTACAAGAAAGTGAGTGGGAGCACTGTAGCATTTCTGATATTATATGTGGATGACATATTACTAATTGGAAATGATATAGAATTTCTGGATAGCATAAAGGGATACTTGAATAAGAGTTCTTCAATGAAAGACCTCGGTGAAGCTGCTTACATATTGGGCATTAAGATCTATAGAGATAGATCGAGACGCTTAATTGGACTTTCACAAAGCACATACCTTGACAAAATTTTGAAGAAGTTCAAAATGGATCAAGCAAAGAAAGGGTTCTTGCCTGTGTTACAAGGTGTGAAGTTGAGTCAGACTCAATGCCCGACCACTGCAGAAGATAGAGAGAAAATGAAAGATGTTCCCTATGCTTCAGCCATAGGCTCTATCATGTATGCAATGCTGTGTACCAGACCTGATGTGTGCCTTGCTATAAGTTTAGCAAGAAGGTACCAAAGTAATCCAGGAATGGATCACTGGACAGCGGTCAAGAACATCCTGAAATACCTGAAAAGGACTAAGGATATGTTTCTCATATATGGAGGTGACAAAGAGCTCACCGTAAGAGGTTACATTGATGCAAGCTTTGACACTGATCCGGACGATTCTAAATCGCAAACCGGATACGTGTTTACTTTAAACGGTGGAGCTGTCAGTTGGTGCAGTTCTAAACAAAGCGTCGTAGCGGGATCTACATGTGAAGCGGAGTACATAGCTGCTTCGGAAGCAGCGAACGAAGGAGTCTGGATGAAGGAGTTCATATCCGATCTAGGTGTCATACCTAGTGCATCGGGTCCAATAAAAATCTTTTGTGACAATACTGGTGCAATTGCCTTGGCAAAGGAATCCAGATTTCACAGGAGGACCAAGCATATCAAGAGACGCTTCAATTCCATCAGGGATCTATTCCAGGTGGGACACATAGAGATTTGCAAGATACATACGGATCTGAATGTTGCAGACCCATTGACTAAGCCTCTTCCACGAGCAAAACATGATCAGCACCAAGGCTCCATGGGTGTTAGAATCATTACTGTGTAATCTAGATTATTGACTCTAGTGCAAGTGGGAGACTGAAGGAAATATGCCCTAGAGGCAATAATAAAGTTATTATTTATTTCCTTATATCATTATAAATGTTTATTATTCATGCTAGAATTGTATTAACCGGAAACATAATACATGTGTGAATACATAGACAAACAGAGTGTCACTAGTATGCCTCTACTTGACTAGCTCGTTAATCAAAGATGGTTAAGTTTCCTAAGCATGAACAAAGAGTTGTTATTTGATTAACGAGGTCACATCATTAGTTGAATGATCTGATTGACATGACCCATTCCATTAGCTTAGCACCCGATCGTTTAGTATGTTGCTATTGCTTTCTTCATGACTTATACATGTTCCTATGACTATGAGATTATGCAACTCCCGTTTGCTGGAGGAACACTTTGTGTGCTACCAAACGTCACAACGTAACTGGGTGATTATAAAGGAGCTCTACAGGTGTCTCCAATGGTAGATGTTGGGTTGGCGTATTTCGAGAATAGGATTTGTCACTCCGATTGTCGGAGAGGTATCTCTGGGCCCTCTCGGTAATACACATCACTTAAGCCTTGCAAGCATTGCAACCAATGAGTTAGTTGCAGGATGATGTATTATGGAACAAGTAAAGAGACTTGCCAGTAACGAGATTGAACTAGGTATTGGATACCGACGATCGAATCTCGGGCAAGTAACATATTGATGACAAAGGGAACAACGTATGTTGTTATGCGGTCTGACCGATAAAGATCTTCGTAGAATATGTAGGAGCCAATATGGGCATCCAGGTCCCGCTATTGGTTATTGACCGGAGAAGCGTCTCAGTCATGTCTACATTGTTCTCGAACCGTAGGGTCCGCACGCTTAACGTTACGATGACAGTTACTATGAGTTTATGCATTTTGATGTACCGAAGGTTGTTTGGAGTCCCGGATGTGATCACGGACACGACGAGGAGTCTCGAAATGGTCGAGACATAAAGATTGATATATTGGAAGCCTATGTTTGGACATCGGAAGTGTTCCGGGTGAAATCGGGATTTTACCAGAGAACCGGAAGGTTACCGGAACCCCCCGGGAGTCATATGGGCCATAGTGGGCCTTGGTGGAAAGGAGAAAGGGGCAGCCCAAGGTGGCCGCGCGCCTCCCCCCTCCCCTAGTCCTATTAGGACTAGGAGAGGTGGCCGGCCCCCCTCTCTCTCTTTCCCCCCCTTGATGAATCCTATTCCAACTAGGAGTGGGGGGGGGATCCTACTCCCAGAGGGAGTAGGACTCTCCTGGCGTGCCTCCCTTGGCCGGCCAGCCCCTCCCCCTTGCATCCTTTATATACGGGGGCAGAGGGCACCTCTAGACACACAAGTTGATCATTGAGATCGTTCCTTAGCCGTGTGCGGTGCCCCCTGCCACTATATTCCACCTCGATCATATCGTTGTAGTGCTTAGGCGAAGCCCTGCATCGGTAGTACATCAAGATCGTCATCACGCCATCGTGCTGACGGAACTCCTCCCCGAAGCTTTGCTGGATCGGAGCCCGGGGATCGTCATCGAGCTGTACGTGTGCTAAGAACTCGGAGGTGCCGGAGTAACGGTGCTTGGATCGGTCGGATCGGGAAGAAGACGTATGACTACTTCCACTACGTTGTGTCAACGCTTCCGTTGCGATCTACAAGGGTACATAGATCAGACTCTCCCCCTCGTTGCTATGCATCACCATGATCTTGCGTGTGCGTAGGAATTTTTTTGAAATTACTACATTCCCCAACAGTGGTATCAGAGCCTAGGTTTTATGGTTTGATGATATTTGCACGAGTAGAACACAAGTGAGTTGTGGACGATATAAGTCATACTGCCTACCAGCATGTCATACTTTGGTTCGGCGGTATTGTTGGACGAGACGACCCGGACCAACCTTACGCGTATGCTTACGCGAGACCGGTTCCCCCGACGTGCTTTGCACACAGGTGGCTTGCGGGCGACTGTCTCTCCAACTTTATTTGAACCGAGTGTGGCTATGCCCGGTCCTTGCAAAGGTTAAAACAGAGTCTATTTGACAAACTATCATTGTGGTTTTGATGCGTAGGTGAGATTGGTTCTTGCTTAAGCCCGTAGCAGCCACGTAAAACTTGCAACAACAAAGTAGAGGACGTCTAACATGTTTTTGCAGGGCATGTTGTGATGTGATATGGTCAAGACATGATGCTAAATTTTATTGTATGAGATGATCATGTTTTGTAACCGAGTTATCGGCAACTGGC
Organism: Triticum monococcum; assembly: GCA_034509565.1. Classification (NCBI taxonomy): domain Eukaryota; kingdom Viridiplantae; phylum Streptophyta; class Magnoliopsida; order Poales; family Poaceae; genus Triticum; species Triticum monococcum. The sequence goes on along the minus strand of CM067845.1, from coordinate 303,124,782 downwards.
AGGAGCCATATGGTTGTCGCTTTATTGTATGCAATGCAATCGCGATGTAATGCTTTACTTTATCACTAAACGGTAGCGATAGTCGTGGAAGCATAAGATTGGCGAGACGACAACGATGCTACGATGGAGATCAAGGTGTCGCGCCGGTGATGATGGTGATCATGACGGTGCTTCGGAGATGGAGATCACAAGCACAAGATGATGATGGCCATATCATATCACTTATATTGATTGCATGTGATGTTTATCTTTTATACATCTTATCTTGCTTTGATTGACGGTAGAATTATAAGATGATCTCTCACTAAATTATCAAGAAGTGTTCTCACTGAGTATGCACCGTTGCGAAAGTTCTTCGTGCTGAGACACCACGTGATGATCGGGTGTGATAGGCTCTACGTTCAAATACAACGGGTGCAAAACAGTTGCACACACGGAATACTCAGGTTATACTTGACGAGCCAAGCATATACAGATATGACCTCGGAACACGGAGACCGAAAGGTCGAGCGTGAATCATATAGTAGATATGATCAACATAACGATGTTCACTGATGAAACTACTCCATCTCACGTGATGATCGGACATGGTTTAGTTGATTTGGATCACGTAATCACTTAGAAGATTAGAGGGATGTCTATCTAAGTGGGAGTTCTTAAGTAATATGATTAATTGAACTTAAATTTATCATGAACTTAGTACCTGATAGTATCTTGCTTGTTTATGTTGATTGTAGATAGATGGCTCGTGCTGTTGTTCCGTTGAATTTTAATGCGTTCCTTGAGAAAGCAAAGTTGAAAGATGATGGTAGCAATTACACGGACTGGGTCCGTAACTTGAGGATTATCCTCATTGCTGCACAGAAGAATTACGTCCTGGAAGCACCGCTGGGTGCCAGGCCTGCTGCTGGAGCAACACCAGATGTTATGAATGTCTGGCAGAGCAAAGCTGATGACTACTCGATAGTTCAGTGTGCCATGCTTTACGGCTTAGAATCGAGACTTCAACGACGTTTTGAACGTCATGGAGCATATGAGATGTTTCAGGAGTTGAAGTTAATATTTCAAGCAAATGCCCGGATTGAGAGATATGAAGTCTCCAATAAGTTCTATAGCTGCAAGATGGAGGAGAACAGTTCTGTCAGTGAGCATATACTCAAAATGTCTGGGTATAATAATCACTTGATTCAGATGGGAGTTAATCTTCCAGATGATTGTGTCATTGATAGAATTCTCCAATCACTGCCCCCAAGCTACAAGAGCTTCGTGATGAACTATAATATGCAAGGGATGAACAAGACTATTCCCGAGCTCTTCGCAATGCTGAAAGCTGCGGAGGTAGAAATCAAGAAGGAGCATCAAGTGTTGATGGTTAATAAAACCACTAGTTTCAAGAAAAAGGGCAAAGGGAAGAAGAAAGGGAACTTCAAGAAGAACGGCAAGCAAGTTGCTGCTCAAGAGAAGAAACCCAAGTCTGGACCTAAGCCTGAAACTGAGTGCTTCTACTGCATGCAGACTGGTCACTGGAAGCGGAACTGCCCCAAGTATTTGGCGGATAAGAAGGATGGTAAGGTGAACAAAGGTATATGTGATATACATGTTATTGATGTGTACCTTACTAATGCTCGCAGTAGCACCTGGGTATTTGATACTGGTTCTGTTGCTAATAGTTGCAACTCGAAACAGGGACTACGGATTAAGCTAAGATTGGCTAAGGACGAGGTGACGATGCGCGTGGGAAACGGTTCCAAAAGTCGATGTGATCGCGGTCGGCACGCTACCTCTACATCTACCTTTGGGATTAATATTAGACCTAAATAATTGTTATTTGGTGCCAGCGTTGAGCATGAACATTATATCTGGATCTTGTTTAATGCGAGACGGTTATTCATTTAAATCAGAGAATAATGGTTGTTCTATTTATATGAGTAATATCTTTTATGGTCATGCACCCTTGAAGAGTGGTCTATTCTTGTTAAATCTCGAGAGTAGTGATACACATATTCATAATGTAGAAGCCAAAAGATGCAGAGTTGATAATGATAGTGCAACTTATTTGTGGCACTGCCGTTTAGGTCATATCGGTGTAAAGCGCATGAAGAAACTCCATACTGATGGACTTTTGGAACCACTTGATTATGAATCACTTGGTACTTGCGAACCGTGCCTCATGGGCAAGATGACTAAAACACTATTCTCCGGTACTATGGAGAGAGCAACAGATTTGTTGGAAATCATACATACAGATGTATGCGGTCCGATGAATATTGAGGCTCGTGGCGGATATCGTTATTTTCTCACCTTCACAGATGATTTAAGAAGATATGGGTATATCTACTTAATGAAACATAAGTCTGAAACATTTGAAAAGTTCAAAGAATTTCAGAGTGAAGTGGAAAATCATCGTAACAAGAAAATAAAGTTTCTACGATCTGATCGTGGAGGAGAATATTTGAGTTACGAGTTTGGTGTACATTTGAAAAATTGTGGAATAGTTTCGCAACTCACGCCACCCGGAACACCACAGCGTAATGGTGTGTCCGAACGTCGTAATCGTACTTTACTAGGTATGGTGCGATATATGATGTCTCTTACTGATTTACCGCTATCGTTTTGGGGATACGCTCTAGAGACGGCTGCATTCACGTTAAATAGGGCACCATGAAAATCCATTGAGACGACGCCTTATGAACTATGGTTTGGCAAGAAACCAAAGTTGTCGTTTCTGAAAGTTTGGGGCTGCGATGCTTATGTGAAAAAGCTTCAACCTGATAAGCTCGAACCCAAATCGGAGAAATGTGTCTTCATAGGATATCCAAAGGAAACTATTGGATACACCTTCTATCACAGATCCGAAGGCAAGAATTTTGTTGCTAAATTCAGAAACTCTCTTGAGAAGGAGTTTCTCTCGAAAGAAGTGAGTAGGAGGAAAGTAGAACTTGACGAGGTAACTGTACCCGCTCCCTTGTTAGAAAGTAGTACATCACAGAAAACTATTTCTGCGACACCTACACCAATAAGTGAGGAAGTTAATGATAATGATCATGAAACTTCAGAACAAGATACTACTGAACCTCGTAGATCAACCAGAGCAAGATCCGCGCCAGAGTGGTACGGTAATCCAGTTCTGGAAGTCATGCTGCTAGATCATGATGAACCTACGAACTATGAAGAAGCGATGGTGAGCCCAGATTCCGCAAAGTGGCTTGAAGCCATAAAATCTGAGATGGGATCCATGTATGAGAACAAAGTATGGACTTTGGTTGACTTGCCCGATGATCGGCAAGCAATTGAGAATAAGTGCATCTTCAAGAAAAAGACTGACGCTGACGGTAATGTTACTGTCTATAAAGCTCGACTTGTCGCAAAAGGTTTTCGACAAGTTCAAGGGGTTGACTACGATGAGACATTCTCACCCGTAGCAATGCTTAAGTCTGTCTGAATCATGTTAGCAATTGCCGCGTTTTATGATTATGAAATATGGAAGATGGATGTCAAAACTGCATTCTTGAATGGATTTCTGGAAGAAGAGTTGTATACGATGCAACCGGAAGGTTTTGTCGATCCAAAGGGAGCTAACAAAGTGTGCAAGCTCCAGTGATCCATTTATGGACTGGTGCAAGCATCTCGGAGTTGGAATAAACGCTTTGATAGTGTGATCAAAGCATTTGGTTTTATACAGACTTTTGGAGAAGCCTGTATTTACAAGAAAGTGAGTGGGAGCTCTGTAGCATTTCTGATATTATATGTGGATGACATATTGCTGATTGGAAATGATATAGAATTTCTGGATAGCATAAAGGGATACTTGAATAAGAGTTTTTCAATGAAAGACCTCGGTGAAGCTGCTTACATATTGGGCATTAAGATCTATAGAGATAGATCGAGACGCTTAATTGGACTTTCACAAAGCACATACCTTGACAAAATTTTGAAGAAGTTCAAAATGGATCAAGCAAAGAAAGGGTTCTTGCCTGTGTTACAAGGTGTGAAGTTGAGTCAGACTCAATGCCCGACCATTGCAGAAGATAGAGAGAAAATGAAAGATGTTTCCTATGCTTCAGCCATAGGCTCTATCATGTATGCAATGCTGTGTACCAGACCTGATGTGTGCCTTGCTATAAGTTTAGCAAGGAGGTACCAAAGTAATCCAGGAATGGATCACTGGATAGCGGTCAAGAACATCCTGAAATACCTGAAAAGGACTAAGGATATGTTTCTCATATATGGAGGTGACAAAGAGCTCACCGTAAGAGGTTACGTTGATGCAAGCTTTGACACTGATTCGGACGATTCTAAATCGCAAACCGGATACGTGTTTACTTTAAACGGTGGAGCTGTCAGTTGGTGCAGTTCTAAACAAAGCGTCGTAGCGGGATCTACATGTGAAGCGGAGTACATAGCTGCTTCGGAAGCAGCGAACGAAGGAGTCTGGATGAAGGAGTTCATATCCGATCTAGGTGTCATACCTAGTGCATCGGGTCCAATAAAAATCTTTTGTGACAATACTGGTGCAATTGCCTTGGCAAAGGAATCCAGATTTCACAAGAGGACCAAGCACATCAAGAGACGCTTCAATTCCATCAGGGATCTATTCCAGGTGGGAGACATAGAGATTTGCAAGATACATACGGCTCTGAATGTTGAAGACCCGTTGACTAAGCCTCTTCCACGAGCAAAACATGATCAGCACCAAGGCTCCATGGGTGTTAGAATCATTACTGTGTAATCTAGATTATTGACTCTAGTGCAAGTGGGAGACTGAAGGAAATATGCCCTAGAGGCAATAATAAAGTTATTGTTTATTTCCTTATATCATGATAAATGTTTATTATTCATGCTAGAATTGTATTAACCGGAAACATAATACATGTGTGAATACATAGACAAACAGAGTGTCACTAGTATGCCTCTACTTGACTAGCTCGTTAATCAAAGATGGTTAAGTTTCCTAACCATGAACGAAGAGTTGTTATTTGATTAACGAGGTCACATCATTAGTTGAATGATCTGATTGACATGACCCATTCCATTAGCTTAGCACCCAATCGTTTAGTATGTTGCTATTGCTTTCTTCATGACTTATACATGTTCCTATGACTATGAGATTATGCAACTCCCGTTTGCCGGAGGAACACTTTGTGTGCTACCAAACGTCACAACGTAACTGGGTGATTATAAAGGAGCTCTACAGGTGTCTCCAATGGTAGATGTTGGGTTGGCGTATTTCGAGAATAGGATTTGTCACTCCGATTGTCGGAGAGGTATCTCTGGGCCCTCTCAGTAATACACATCACTTAAGCCTTGCAAGCATTGCAACCAATGAGTTAGTTGCGGGATGATGTATTACGGAACGAGTAAAGAGACTTGCCAGTAACGAGATTGAACTAGGTATTGGATACCGACGATCGAATCTCGGGCAAGTAACATACTGATGACAAAGGGAACAATGTATGTTGTTATGCGGTCTGACCGATAAAGATCTTCGTAGAATATGTAGGAGCCAATATGGGCATCCAGGTCCCGCTATTGGTTATTGACCGGAGATGTGTCTCAGTCATGTCTACATTGTTCTCGAACCGTAGGGTCCGCACGCTTAACATTACGATGACAGTTATTATGAGTTTATGCATTTTGATGTACCGAAGGTTGTTTGGAGTCCCGGATGTGATCACGGACATGACGAGGAGTCTCAAAATGGTCGAGACATAAAGATTGATATATTGGAAGCCTATGTTTGGACATCGGAAGTGTTCCGGGTGAAATCGGGATTTTACCGAAGAACCGGGAGGTTATCGGAACCCCCCGGGAGTCATATGGGCCATAGTGGACCTTGGTGGAAAGATGAAAGGGGCAGCCCAAGGTGGCTGCGCGCCTCCCCCCTCCCCTAGTCCTATTAGGACTAGGAGAGGTGGCCGGGCCCCCTCTCTCTCTTCCCCCCCCCCCTTGATGAATCCTATTCCAACTAGGAGTGGGGGGGATCCTACTCCCAGAGGGAGTAGGACTCTCCTGGCTCGCCTCCCTTGGGCGGCCAGCCCCTCCACCTTGGATCCTTTATATACGGGGGCAGAGGGCACCTCTAGACACACAAGTTGATCATTGAGATCGTTCCTTAGTCGTGTGCGGTGCCCCCTACCACTATATTCCACCTCGATCATATCGTTGTAGTGCTTAGGCGAAGCCCTGCGTCGGTAGTACATCAAGATCGTCATCACGCCGTCGTGCTGACGGAACTCCTCCCTGAAGCTTTGCTGGATCGGAGCCCGGGGATTGTCATCGAGCTGTACGTGTGCTAAGAACTCGGAGGTGCCGGAGTAACGGTGCTTGGATCGGTCGGATCGGGAAGAAGACGTACGACTACTTCCTCTACATTGTGTCAACGCTTCCGTTGCGATCTACAAGGGTACGTAGATCAGACTCTCCCCCTTGTTGCTATGCATCACCATGATCTTGCGTGTGCGTAGGAATGTTTTTGAAATTATTACATTCCCCAACATTGGCATGTGGCCACGTCAGAGTTTTGCGCGTACCTAGACACTAGGGGCTTATTACTAAGGGCGTTATCTCGCCCGCCCTCTTAAAGACCGAATACCTTAGGGAGTGTTCGGCGTCGCGAGTTTGGCCTTATATGCATCAGCTCCGAATCATGTATTTGGTCAAATGTTGGGTTTGCCCGGCTCCTGTGTTTTGCTGCCTTACATTCCGCTCTATCGGCTAAGGTGGCACCAGGAGAACTACTGCAAATGTGCCCCGGTTCGGCCAGGCGAGCACCTCAGTAGAGAAAGCCGAAAACTGACTGTCATGATATAGCGTGAGACTGGTCAACCACTCGATGACATACCGGAATCTTTAGGATTCCTTCGCATTAACGAAGGGCCATTTTCTGGCCAGGCACATACGCGCCCCGAGTTCGGGCGAGCGCAGGCGCCACCAGGGGCTATATAAGTAGCCTCAATGTCAAACTCCTATGGCTAAGTGAAAGTGATAAAGCATCATAGTCTGATTGCCTAGTTCGCTGCGCTATCACCTCCTTTGTAGGAGCAAGACGTTGGATCAAGTGTGAAAATGCGCCTTCTGCGAACACCCCCGCATTATGTGCGTGGGAGCTGAAGCCGACGACTGTCATCTTTCAGATTATATATACATATATGTTAAATGGCCGCAGAGGAGGTATCATAATACTTGCAGGCACAAGTATAAAAAGCTTCTACAATTTATCAAAATAATTGTTTTACAATAATACATGCTATTCGAATATAGTATCCTTCGAGCACCGCGTCTCTATTAAACGAGCGCCTTGCAGAACTTCCTGAAAAATAGCGCTCGGCCGGTACTCGGCTTCCATCCGAGTCCGGGGATGCAACAGTGGTGGCTTCCATTTCCGCCCAGTATGTCTTGACACGGGCAAGAGCCATCCGTGCACCCTCTATGCACGCTGACCTCTTCATCGCATTGATATGCGGCGCCGCACCAAGGAACTGCTGCACAAAGTTGAAATAACTTTTCGGCTCTGGTCTCTCTGGCCACAGATGACTCACGACATACTTCATGGCGAGTCCGGACAACCTATTTAGCTCGGCCCATTTGGCCAAACGATCGGCTAATGACAATGGACACTCTGGATTGTGGAACTGCGACCATAAGAGCTTTTCCACTTCGCGATCTACTTGATCTCGGAAGTGCTCGGCCGCATCTGCGGCACTCGCTGCTAAATCCAAATAGGTGTCCTCCGTACTCCACATCTGGTCTAACGGAGCATGTTTAGGATCACAGAACTTCCTCCGCAGCATAAAGGGCTTTCCAGCCACGATTTCTCCGGCCTGACGTAGCTCCTCCTTCATAGCTCTCATCGCAGAGCGAGCATCCTTGGCATCGGCAACAGCCTTCTTCAGGTCCGTCTGTTCTGCCCGATCTTCTTTTTCAAGAAGCTTGCAACGGTCAGCAGCGTTCTTCAGCTTCACGGCCATCTCGTCCATCTCCTTCTTGCTTCGGCAGTGAGTAGCCTGTTCGGCTTTCAGCTCTATAATTGCCTTTCCGGCAACCGCATCACTTTTCCTGGCTTGCTCCTTGGCTCGGGCAAGTTCCGCCCGAAGATTCTCCATGGCAGTAGCAGCATCTGCATCAAGCGCACACATTGTAAGATACTGGCATAAAGCTCCTCTTACCAGGCGCCACCGAAGGAATTACATACCTTGTGCCTTGTCAAGCCGCTTGTTGACAAGCGCGATGTCGGCATCTGCCACGTCAAGTTGCCGCTTTAGCTCGGCAAAGCCATCAGTCCGGCTGGCCACTGGACACTTCGCCACCTACATATAAAGGCGGCATATTAGACCTGGGATTATGATCCTCTGTGCGCTGTCATTTTTGACAACACACAGAGTCTCAGGGGCTACTATCTACATAGGGTGCATCTTATTTATGCGCAACTGTCCAAAAAGGGTACATTATTTCGCGTACCTCAAAACCTGTCAGTAAACTCCTGACGACCTCGTGCAATCCGCTCTCCACAGATGAAATCCTCTCAATCACCATACCCATCAATGCACGGTGCTCCTCTGAGATAGATGCTCGCCCTAGCAGATCCTTCAGCTCCTCCGACCGTGCACCAGACGGCGCCGGACTCGTCCGATGGCCCTTTTCGAAGGATGGACGCGGAGGGCTTTGGGGGGCCATATGACTACCTTCCGGCCCCACTAGATTCGGAGAAACCCTCCGCGACGATACCTCAGGGTCGCCCGCCTCGCAAGGCGGTACGGCAGGGGGAGGCGTTCCGCTCTCCATCATCTCCGGAAGAAGATCCCCCGAAGACGAGCTCTGCTGAGAAGGGCTAAGGTCCGAGCTACAAGGTAAATTTTCGATTACTTTTATCAGATATAAAGCAGGGATTTCTCTCGTTTCTTAAAAAGAAAACTCCTCTCTACTTACGGCTCAGTGGAGGGATGATCCCCTTGAGGGCATAATTCGGCCGAAGTATCCCCCAGCACAGGACCCTCTGGCGAAGATTTCTTCCCCGCTTTAAGGCCATGGTCTCCGGGTCTTCAGAGGCGGTCCTCTTCTTCCCCTGAGGAGAGGAATTTTCGATTCCTCCCTTCCGGACAACCTCCTTTGAGGAGGCTGTAGCTCCCTTGTCCCCTCCATCGCTTCCCTTTGAAGGCACAACCTCCAACATCCTGACTAGCATGGGACCCGGCGTGGTTTTGGGGAGGGGGGCCGGACACATGATTAGCTTTGCTTTCGTTATCCACTCCTGTTTAAAGGACAACTCTTTTAGGGGCAATTTTATGATAAATATACAGATAGCGAGTCTGGGCACAAGGCTACTTACTTGAGTATCTGGACGATTGCAGCTTAGACCCGCGTCCTCCGTAGAATCCAGACACACTACTTGTGGTCCAAAGAACAATTTGTAGATCTCCACGGGCGTCATGCCAAGAAAATGTTGGAGAACTCGTGGTCCCTCCGGGTTGAACTCCCACACGCGGAGGGGGCGACGTTTGCAGGGCAGAACTCGGCGAATTAACATAACCTGCGTCACCATGACCAGACTAATGTCTCTTTCTAGGAGATCTCGGATGTGGCCCTGCGATAGGGGCACGTCCTTTGCCAGCCCCCAGTCCAGCCCCGTATTGACCCATGGCGCCAGTCGTGGTGGGGGACCCGAGCGAAAGGCAGGTGGCGCCACCCACTTAGGGGCCCTGGGAGCGGTAATATAAAACCACTCTCACTGCCATAAGCTAGACTCCTCTTGAAAAGAGCCCTCGGGCCATGGAGTACCAGCATTCTTGCTTATAAAAGCACCTCCGCACTCCGCATGCCGTCCCTCGATCATCTTCGGCTCTACTTTGAAGGTCTTGAGCCATAGTCCGAAGTGAGGAGTGATATGGAGGAAGGCTTCACACACGACGATGAATGAGGAAATATGGAGGATGGACTCTGGGGCTAAGTCGTGAAATTCCAGCCCATAATAATACATGAGCCCCCTCACGAAGGGATCCGTCGGGAAGCCTAGCCCCCGAAGGAAGTGAGACATGAACACCACACTCTCACCGGGCTTGGGAGTGGGAATGACCTGCCCTTGAGCGGGCAGCCTATGCGAGATTTCACCAGTCAAGAACCTGGCCTCTCTCAACTTCAGCACGTCCTCCTCCGTGACGGAGGAAGGCATCCATCGGCCTCAAAGGTCGGAACCGGACATTGTCGAAGGTCCGAAGCGCCTGAAATCTAGAGCCTTGGGTGTTGGAACTCAAGGCGAAGGGCGAACTCGTTTGAGATTGAAAGAAAGGAGTAAGGCCTTGGTCTCTTTATAAGAGGTTGAATACCAAGGGCCTTCCCCGTGACCGTTTGGGACTCGCCTTTGATCGAGAAAATATACCAACGGGTACGGTTGGGTTACCCACGCGCGTGTTGATGAGAATCCCAGAATAAGGGGACACGATCTCTACTTTAACAAGACGTGCCAAGGAAACCGCCTCACTAAATGCACTAAGAGCCGGACACTACCTTTGTGTTCAAAATCTTCTATGAAGTACTTGGAGGAGGAACCCGCCTTGCAATGCCGAAGACAATCTGCGCACCGGACTCGTCGTCATTGAAGCCTGGTTCAGGGGCTACTGAGGGAGTCCTAGATTAGGGGGTGTCCGGATGGCCGGACTATACCTCCGGCCGGACTCCTGGACTATGAAGATACAAGATTGAAGACTTCGTCCCGTGTCCGGAAGGGACTTTCCTTGGCGTGGAAGGCAAGCTTGGCAATACGGATATGTAGATCTCCTACCATTGTAACCAACTCTGTGTAACCCTAGCCCTCTCCGGTGTCTATATAAACCGGAGAGTTTTAGTCCGTAGGACGAACAACAATCATACCATAGGCTAGCTTCTAGGGTTCAGCCTCTCTGATCTCATGGTAGATCTACTCTTGTACTACCCATATCATCAATATTAATCAAGCAGGACGTAGGGTTTTACCTCCATCAAGAGGGCCCGAACCTGGGTAAAACATCATGTCCCCTGCCTCCTGTTACCATCCGACCTAGACGCACAGTTCGGGACCCCCTACCCAAGATCCGCCGGTTTTGACACCGACACCAAGACACTCAGCTTGGCTGAATGGAATCTAAGGAAGGACCTCAAAAAGAAGGTGGTGGCCTTGGCGGTTCTTGAACGAACCAGGAAAAGACAAAGTTCGAGAGTTAAGCTACTCAAAGAGGGGGATGCGAATACCCGTTTATTTCACCTCCGTATCAACCACCGCCGAAGGAAAAACTTCATTCACCGCCTTAAGCACAACAACGGTTGGGTCACTAGTCATGATCACAAGAAGGACATTATCCAGAGCCACTTTTCAAAAGCCATTGGGAAGGCTTCCTACGCTCCAAGGACTTCAATTGGGGTTGCATCCTGTCGTCGACTTGTGACCTCTCCGACTTGGGTGCCCTTTTCACTTAGGAGGAGGTCCGGGCTGCGATCAACGAAGTTCCTGGGGACAAAGCTCCAGGCCCTGACGGTTTCACATGAGTCTTCTTCAAGGAATGTTGGGACATCATTAAACCTGAGATAATGGTTGTTGTCAATAGTTTCTCCAATCTCCATGTCAACAATCTTCACTAGCTCAACTCAGCCAACATTGCTCTCAACCCTAAAAAGGATGGAGCGGAGGACATCTCTGACTTCCGGCCAATAAGTTTGATTCACGTGGTTGCTAAGATTATCGCGGAAATGATGGCCACTCGACTGGCCCCTCACATGCCCGAGCTGGTTTCCAACACACAGAGTGCTTTTACTAAGAAAAGAAGTATTCATGATAACTTCATGTATGTCCACAACTTGGCCCATCGATTTCACCGTGCCAAATCTCCAACCTTGTTATTCAAGCTTGACATCAAAAAGGCCTTTGACTCGGTTCGATGGGACTACCTCATGGACTTATTGCGTCACCATCATTTCCCAAGTCGTTTCTATGACTGGATTTCGATGCTTCTTTCCACGGCCTCTTCCAGGGTGCTCCTTAATGGTATTGTGGGCTACCCTATCAAGCATGGTCGTGGGCTTCAGCAGGGGGATCCTTTATCCCCCTTGCTCTTTGTCCTCGCCATCGACCCTCTCCACCACATTCTCGCAAAGGCCACCGAGGAAGGCAACCTTCATCCGCTACGTTGAAATCTGATTCGGGCATCCCTGTATGCTGATGGTGCGGCCATCTTCGTTGCGCCTATCAAAGAGGACATCCAGTTTCTAGCCTCGACGCTGAGCTGCTTTGGTGAGGTCACCGGACTTGTCGCCAACTGCAACAAAAGTTTGGTTGCACCCATTCAGTGTGCCAACCTCGACCGTGATGGCATGCTCCAGGCTTTCCCGGCCGTGCGGACCTCTTTCCCTATGCGGTACCTTGGTCTTCCTCTGTCGGTCATGACGCTAAAACACATCCATTTCTAGTACCTCGAGGACAAGATCGCGTGCAAGCTCCCACCTTGGTCGGCCATGCACGTGGTTGCCCTAGATGCATCATTTTGGTCAAAGCGGTTCTCACGACCATAACAACCTATCATCTAACACCCCTAGATATCCCGGTTGAGGTGCGGAAGAAAATCGATATCCTAAGACGTGTCTATCTTTGGGCAGGCTGCGACAAGGAGTATGGAGGAAAATGTAAGGTTAACTGGAACCTTGTGTGCAAACCCAAGATTTTCGGCGGCCTGGGTGTGCTAAACCTCCAAAAATTTACTACCGCCCTTCGGCTCCGCTGGCTTTGGTTCGAGTGGGATGACCCCCCCCCCCCAATCTTGGGTTGGAATGGAGACACCTTGTAGCAACGCTGACAGAGATCTCTTTGTGGCGTTCACGACTGTGTCCATTAGTGATGGTAAAAAGGCAAAATTCAGGGAATCGTCATGGCTTAATGGCCTCAGACCAAAAGATGTTGCGCCCAAGATCTTCGAGACATCTAAGAGGAAGGCGTGCTTGGTCAGCAAAGCGCTTGATAGCAACTTCTGGGTCAGTCAAATCGACGCTACTCAAGGCCTCTCTTTGGCCCATATCCAAGAGTTCGCCAATCTTTGGGGGATGCTTCAGGATGTTACTCTCAGCCTGGAAAGGGAGGACACTATACAGTGGAAATTCACCTCTAACAATGAATATTCGGCGGCCATAGCTTACATGGCGCATTTGCGTGACAAGTTCTCAGCCCGACCTCTACCACGATATGGAAGACTTGGGCTCTGCCGAAATGCAATTTTTTTTCTTGGTTGATCATCCAAAATCGCGTGTGACGGCCGATCGGTTGCAACGACGGGGATGGCCGAATTGCGGCTTGTGCCCCCTTTGTAAGAAGGTTCAGGAGTCTTCTACTCACATTCTCTTCCAGTGTAGATTTAGTGCCCGAGTTTGGAACGAGATCATCACTTGGCTTGGCATTCATGGCCAACAACCTACGACGGTTTGGCGTCACGAGATCTCCGTCCAGGATTGGTGGCTCAAGACGATCAACTTTGGAGGCCACATCAAGAAGGCGATTGCCTACGTTATGATGGCTGTCTCGTGGGAAATTTGGAAGGAGCGAAATGCGAGAATCTTCCGCAACACGGCCACCCCGACCACTGTCATTGTTTCGAAGATCAAAGAGGAGGCCCGCCTTTCGTCGTTGGCTGGAGTGAGCCACCTGAGTAATCTTATGTCAAGAGAGTAGTCTCTCCTTTGTTTTTGCCGTTTCACGGCTTATGTCTAAACCTTCTTCTTAATCAATGTAATGGCAAAGCCTTTTGCCTTGTTTCAAAAAAAACATTTCACTTCTTCCAGGCCCATGAGACCAAGCATATTAACCATCATTCTTCTTCCAGGGCCATGGGTCCATGTCTTAATTTGTACTGGTAATCAGTATTATGGGCCTTGCCAACCAGTAGACGATGTTGGCGCCTGCGGCAGCTCCTGGTGGGCCAGCCCACGAACGTGCAAAAAGAAAAAAATTGTATTATTGTGCGGAAAACATCTAAAAAAGTGACTCTATGAGGTGAATCGAGCTCGCGACCTCACACTCGTCTTCAAGTTTGGCCAACCGGTACGCCTACTGGCTGCTAGTCATTCACTTTAGCACGATTTTATTTAAGAACCAACATAGCAACGCTACTTATCTCACTTAGATTTTTGAAATATTTGAAAACATTAATGAAAAACGTGAATGTATGAAAAAAAGGTAAACAAATCTGGAAAGTTGACGAAAACATTCATAAAAAAGTTGGACAATGTAAAAAAGGTTCATGAATTCAAATAAGTTCACGAATTCAAAAACAAAAGTTCATGAAATGAAAAAAGTGCACTAATTTAAAAAAAAAAGTTCACAACAATGAAAACCGACCATGAGTTTGAAAAAAGTTCATCAAATTTGGGAAAAAGTTCACTGAATTTGGAAAAAGTTCATCAAATTTAAAAAAGGATCATCAACTTTTCAAAAAAGATCATCAGATTTGAAAAAGGGTTCATCGGATTTGAAAATTCTTCATCAAATTTGAAAAAAAAAGTTCATCGATTTTGAGAAAAGTTCATGAAATTTTAAAAAGAGTTCATCGGATTTGAAAAAAAAGTTCATCAAATTTGAAAAAAGTTTTTCAAATTTGAAAAAAAGTTCATCTATTTTAATAAATTTCATCAAATTTTAAAAAGAGTTCATTGAATTTGGAAAAAGATCATCAAAGTTGAAGAAATTTCATCAAATTTGAAAAGAAGTTCATCAAATTGAGAAAAAGTTCATCGAACTTGAAAAAAATAATCATTTGTTAAAAATAGTTCACTAAAAAATTTCATAGATTTTGAAAACAAAAGTTCATCAAATTTGAAAAGAAAAACATCATCAATTTGAAAAGGTTCATGCATTTAAGAAAAAAATCAATGAGGGAATAAACCAGGTAGAAGAAGAAAGAAAAAACAAAAAACAAAAATGGGAAAAAGGAAAAAGAAAAAGAAGAAGAAGCAAGGAATGAAAGATGTAAATAATTTAAGCATAACAGATCTCGCTTCCTGGCGCAGTGGTTGTTCGAATGAAGCCTCCCGAGTGAGGTCGCTTGTTTCGATTCTCAGTGAGCACGCCCATTTTTTGCGTACCAAAAATGCGCAGTAATGGGCCGGCCCACTGCGGAGCGCTGAAGGCGCCCCTTTGTAAATTTGCCTATAACGGGCGCCTACTACTCCCTTCGTCTCCTAATAAACGTTGTGACGGTTCAATAAAGCTTTGTGAGTTTGCTAAAAAAACTATTTTAAAATATTGACTATATACATACGAAAATGAGTTAAAATATATACCTAAATATTTCTAGATACATACGAATCAAGAAAAAGTTAATACTTACTTCTTGTAAAGGTCACTTCCACCTTCTTAGATGCTGATAATTGACGCACTGCATTTATATCACTTGTCACTACCCAAGAGTTTTCCTGTTTTTCCATAGATTTTTTTATTTAAATTTTTTTATATTTTAAATCATGCATACAAATACCAAACCGTTTTCACCGTTGAGTTCCTACCATCGATATTTTTGAAACAAGATCCCATGTTAACAGATGTTGACGAACTTTTTTCATGAGAAAACCCAGAAAAAAAACTGGAAACAAAAAAAAACAATAAGAAAAAAATAAAAAAATAAAATCAAAAAAACCGGCAACCAAAATATTTACGAAAAAGAAAGGAAAACTTGGAGCCGAAAGCACATTTATTTCCTTTTCGAGATGCACAATTATACTTCTCATGAAAACAAATTTGTGCCTCCACAAAGAACAAATATGTGCACCAGTTTTTTTTTTCATTCCAAGAACCACAGCACTACTTGTTGAAGTAAATATGTGTTTCTTATGGAAGCACAAATTTTTTAGAAGCATAGTTGTGCTTCTCACATAAGCAAATATGTGCTCATAGAAGTATATTTTTCTCTTTCCAAAAAGCATAATTGTGCTTCTCACGAAAGAAAATATGTGCCTACATGTAGAAGCGAATTTGTTCTTCACGTGAAAGCATAATTTTATTTTCCTTTCTAAGAAATATAATTGTCTTTAGAAAGTAAATATGTGCTTCCCATGGAAGCATGTTTTTTTTCTCTTTCTGAGACGAACATCACGAACACAAATCTACACTTCTCGTGAAAGAACAGATTTTTTTTTGTCAAAAATAATACTGCAAACCTAGGGAAATCAGAAAAAACAAAAAAAATCATCTCAAACCCGAAAACGCACACATGACAATAAAAAAAAGGAAATCCAAATATTTTTCTTGGCGTGCCCCAGGGTACCGAAAGTGACCCCTCGATGTCCACCGCTAGGGGTAACCTCCAATTAATTACTCTCATATGTGGACTATTGTTATTTTTCGGGAAGCGGATCCTCTAACATTGACAAGGAAAGTTAGAGAAGCCACAATACTCTAACATTCTATCTGTCTATCCATATAATTATGGTTAAAATGATTTAAATTAATTTGAAAATTGATAATCTACTATGTACATTTATAGTAATTACATACAAACAAACTAATGGTCAAATAAAATTAATTTTGAATTTATTTATATTAACAATAAATATCAATAGTAAACAACCTACTAACTACCTACTAATAATCCCTAACTTTCCTTCTTTATTTTACATTAGGCAAACACTGTAGCACCGTGACTTTCCTTCGCAATGTTAAAGGATCCGGTTCCTATTCTTCGTGGCCCCTATCCCGCGAGAGAGCTATATCCGAAATCACTAATTGTAAAGAACACTCCACTTTTCCAGGTCACGACAAGTGGCGCACATGCAGCGCGCCACTTGTCGCAACCTGGGAGTTTTACCTTTTTTCGTAGATTCGTTTATTCAAAACATTTTATCTTTTAAACCATGCATTCAAATCTTAAATCGTTTTCATCATTGGATTCCTCGCGTTGAGATCTTTAAAACTAGATCCCATATTGATAGGTTTTGACGAACTTTTTTTCACAAAAAAAACCGGACAAAAAAAACCAGGCGAAAAAACCGAACCGGGAGCATGGTTTTTTCCTTTCCGAAAGAGGCACGCCCGTGCCTCTCGTGGAAGCAAAACCGTGACTCTCGTGGAAGGAAAAAAAATAGAAAACACGTTTTTTTTCGTTTCCGAGAGGCACGGCCGTGACTCTCGCGAAAGCACAACCGTGCCTCTCGCGAAAGCAAAACCGTGACTCTCGCGAAAGAAAAAAAAATAGAAAATATGTATTTTTTTCCCTTTCCGAGAGACACGGCCGTGACTTTCGCGTAAGCACAACCGTGCCTCTCGCGGAAGCAAAACCGTGACTCTCGTGAAAGAAAAAAAAACAGAAAACGCGTTTGTTTTTCCCATTCCGAGAGGCACGGCCGTGCCTCTCGCGAAAGCACAACCATGCCTCTCGCGGAAGCAAAACCGTGACTCTCGTGAAAGAAAATAAAACAGAAAACGCGTTTTTTTTCGTTTACGAAATGCACGGCCGTGACTCTCGATAAAGCACAACCGTGCCTCTCGCGGAAGAAAAACCATGACTTTCACCAAAAGGAAAAAAAGAAAACGTTTTTTTTTCGCGCAAATTTTTTTTTTCGAATTTTTTATCAAAAAGCTAAGAAAGACCGGGAGAAAACCAAAACGTCGAAAAAACCCGTTTAAAAAGCCGAAAACGCGTGTGAAAAAATAAAAAAACAATATCCAAAAAGAGCGTCCAAAGCACGACACGTGGCGAATAGCTGAGAGCGCGCCAAGTGAAGCTGATCGTTATGAGGCTCCCGAAGAAGCGCTCGTTAACTAGTTGCTCCCAGCTATATCCCGCTTCACGTGAGACTGAAGTTGCTCCCGCTTAAGATCCAGCGCGAGCGGGCTTGCCCATTAGCCTAGGACTCAATCCCATCAGGTTCGTTTACAGTGGGTTTTTTTCTTTGGTTATTTTTTTCACTGGTTTCCTTCGTTATAATTTTTAGTGTTGCTTTTCACCAGTTTCCTTCACAGTTTTCATACATATTTTAATCCTTTTTTCTTCGTTTCTCTATGGTTTTCTTTATTTCTTTGTTGGTTATTTTTTTCCCACTATTTTTGCTTTGGGTTTCTTGTTTTCCTTTTCTCTTTGGTTTTCTATTGTTTCTTTACTTGGTTTAATTTTGTTTTTCCCTTTTGTTTTCTCAACACATGGCTACAATTTCTGTTACACATCGTACATTGGTTGTACACGTTAAGAATATTTTTAATAGATATTTAATATTTTCAAATGATTTTTTTAAATTAATGTTTTGATGTCTATTTTCTAATACACATTGTACATTTTTGTTACACAACTAAAACATTTTTTAATACAGGTTTAACACTTTTCATATATATTTGACATTTCTGAATATATGTTTTGATATCTAATTTTTCCGTGCACATCATACATTTTTTATACATCTAATACATTTTTTATACATATTTAACATTTCATATATACATGTTTAACACTTTCGAAAATGAATACTTAAAAAAATATTGGATGATCCACTTTTTTCAAACACATTATACGTTTTTTGTTTACATCAGGAACATTTTTGTATACATTTTTTAATTTTCTACATACATGGTGAATTTTTTGAAAAACTTACATAGTTTTATTTCGAAGTTTTCCATACGCATTGCACATTTTTTCTATACATCAAAAACATTTTTATACACATTTAACATTTCTAAATGCATGATTAGTTTATTTTTTTTGGTAAAGTGTTTTTTATAATATATATATATGTATATATATATATAAATATAATATTAAGAAGTATAAACAAAAGGAAAAAATTAAAAAAAGAAAATAAAAAGAAAAAGGAGGCCATGGCCTCGCACGCGCTTGGGTTGTCCATCTAGCTGTTGCCTTCAGGCGAGGCTTCCCTACGTCTCGCATTGAGCGAGACATAGGCGTGCCCCTCCTATTAGGCGTGTCGCTGGATAGCGAGCAAATGCGTACCCCCTGCGTTCGCTACATTTCATATAGGGCTGCCCCAAGTTGGCTTGTACGTCAGACTCCCTGTTTCGGTTTTGAGAAGGTTCTTTGAAATCACTAGTTAAGGGAGTATACATTGCAAAGGTCACTTCCCACCTTCTCTAGTTTGCGAAATGACATGCTACATGTGCACCACATGTCGCAAGCTGTGAGCTTCCATATTTTTTTGTAGATTCATTTGTTCAACATGCTTTATCTCTTGAATCGTGCATCAAAATAATGAATCATTTTCATGGTCGAACTTCTCACGTCGAGATGTTCGAGATTAGATATCTTGTTAATAGGCGTCGATATAAAAAACCGAAACAAAAAATACCCAAAAAAGTTTACGCAAAAAAAAACCAAGTATAAAAAAGAAAACAAGTTAAAGCCTGGAATCATGGTCACGGTTTTCAGTTTTTTTGGAAGCATAAGTTGTGCTTTTCCCTTTTTCCGTAGAAGGGCGATTGTGCTTCTTGCAGTAGCAAATATGTGTTTCTCGTGGAAGAACTTTTTTATTTTTCTTATGAAACCAAACATGTGTTTTCATAAGAATCAAATTTGTGCTTTTTATGAAATCACTTTTTTCGAGAACATATATGTGCTTCTCGTGGAGCTGAATATGTGATTCTCATAGAAGCACAAATTATTTCCCTCGTGAAAGAAAGTATGTGCTTCCACAAGAAGCAAAACTTGTGCTTCTCGCGGGAGCACAATTATGCTTTGAAAAAAAATCTTCAAAACATAAGGAAACCGGGGAAAAAATCAAAAAGCCGGAAAGCCATGTAAAAACAAGAAACACATGTAGAAATAATAATAAAAAATACAGAGAAAGCGCACAACACATGACATGTGGTGACAGATAGATGCAACACCTGACACACTACCAAGCCACCAAAATTGACATTGGAGGTCCCCCCCCCTTCCTAGAAGGGGTAACCGCTTGTTAGTGACTCCCCAGCTCTAGAACTTCCCTAGGTCAGGTTTTTCCATTTTATTTCTTTGTTTTTGTTATAGTTTTATTACCTTCTTTATTTTTCTGGTACTTTTTATTTTTCATCTGGCACATATTTTGCACAAATTTGTCATCATTTTTGGAGATTACTAACTTCTTTTTAAACCCATGCAATTTTTTTTAGTTGCTGGACATTTTTATAATCAACAATTTATTTTGGAAATTGGAGCAATTTTTGAAATTCAGAATAACTTTTTGTTTTACAAATATTTTTTAAAAATGCATGAAACTTTTTCGAATTCATGAACATTTTTTGAATCGATGAAATACCATCAAAATTGAGAACAAAATTTTAAATGCGGGATCATTTTTCGTATTTTGTGAATTTTTGTACAAATTACTGAACATTTTTTAAATTCTTAAAAAATTCTGAATACTCGTGCATGCTTTCAAAATCTGATTTTTCCTTACATTTTCTATTAATTTTTATTTTTCATTTAGATTTTTTTTACAAATTCCTGAACATTTTTGGTGATTGGTAAATTTTATTTGAAACTTGTGAACATTTTTTGAGTCCGTGTACAATTTTTGAATCCACAATGTTTTTGGAAATTGGTAGCAATTTTGAAATTCCTGAATTTTTTTGTTTTGACAAACATTTTTTGAATTCATGAGAATTTTTTGAAGCAATGAACATCCTTGGAAATTTGGGAACACTTTTTTCAATTTGCGAACATTTTCAATTTTTTTGAATTTTTGTACAAATTCCTAAACATTTAATTTGCAAACATTTTTTGGAATACACGTGCATGCTTTAAAAATTATGAATATGTTTCTTCAAAATCGTGAACATTTTTTGAATATGCAAACATCTTGTCAAAATTAAGAACATTTTTAATACGCGAACATTTAAGAGACATAATATTCTTAAAATCATGGAATTTTTATGAATTCACGAATATTTTATGATTTCTCATACATTTGTTTATAAGTTTCGCAATATTTTGGAATTTTATATTTTTTGAAATCCTGAATTACTTTAATGAAGAAGAAAAGAAAAAGGAAACAAAAAACACAGGGCAACCCCCCCCCCCCCCACCCCCCCCCCCCCCCCCGCGGTTCTAAAAATGTGTGCGGGGAGAGCTAGAGGTGCGCGTTTCCTCCATATTCAACGAGCATGTTGCTTAATAGGAGCTCGTGTTTTTCTTTTGCGATTCCCTGTGATGCACCTTGGTTTTAGCTAGCAGGAGCGTACATAGCCGGGCCGAACTTCTGAAAAGCAGCCCACCGCTTCTATAGGGTGTTGCTGCTTTAAAAAGATATCCTAGGCTTTATTAATCAACTGGTAAAGAGACATGTATTACATTGGGATCATAAGGTTATCGCATGCATAGATGACGACCCTGGCCCAATAATAACGCACGTGTAACTTGATTATGAGCCTCAAAGTTCGAGTTCCTAGATTCATGAACAAATTCACAGAAATAAAAGGGGAAGATGCCCGTCGAACGTTCGCCGGGAACCAATCACAGCGAACGCCCCCATAGCGAGAGGTTCTAGATCCTAGAGATGACAGTTTTTGAAGAAATTCGCCCCAAAATAAATGAGCTGCCATGCCCTAACACTAGAATGCCACCCCCACTAACACTAAAAAGGCCATCTTCGTGGTTCACAAATGCCATCTGTGGCAGCAAATGGTCACTCAATATTGCCATCCAAATAAAATTGTTCTCCTTATTGCTCTCGTTTGTTGCGAGTTACTCTAACTCAATTACCTAGCTCTCTTTTGTTTTCTCTTTCTTCACTGTTGATTATACCTTCAAGGTAGCCATAGCCCTGGATTTTGCTGATCGCCGCCCTGCCGCACACACATCCTTCCGGGCCATTGATTTGGGGCTTCACGACGAAATACTTACACAACAACCTAGAGTTTGGCTCATAGTACAAGACCACTTCACAAAAGGTAATGAAGCAGGTGATGTGCAGGATAGAGTTTGGCACGAGCTGGTGAAGTTGGAGGTCGTAGAAGTGGGGAAGTCCGCGAAGGTAGGGGAGAATTGGAAACCCGAGCCCGCGCAAGAGATGGGACATAAAGCATATTGATATCTCCTTTTTATTGATCCGGTACTAGAACAAGAAAGGGTATCCCGCACCTATTTCCTCAAAGGTGACTGATATGTCCCCAACGTATCTATAATTTTTGATTGTTCCATGTTATTATATTATCTATTTTGTATGTTTTATATGCATTAATATGCTATTTTATATTATTTTTGGGACTAACCTATTAACCCAGAGCCCAGTGCCAGTTTCTGTTTTTTCCCTTGTTTTTGAGCTTCGCAGAAAAGGAATACCAAACGGAGTCCAAACGGAATAAAACCTTCGCGGTGATTTTTCTTGGACCAGAAGACACCCAGGAGACTTTGAGTGCAAGTCAGAAGAGCCACGAGGCGGCCACAAGGGTGGAGGGCGCGCCCAAGAGGGTAGGGACGCCCCCTACCTTGTGGGCCCCTCGGTGACCCCCTGACCTAGATCTTCCTCCTATATATTCACATATATTCCCAAACCACTAGAAGCATCCACAAAAACACTTTTCCACCGCCACAACCTTGTGTTCTCATAAGATCCCATCTTGGGGCCTTTTTCGGCATCATGCTAGACGGGGATTTGATCACGGAGGGCTTCTACATCAACTCTATTGCCCTTCCGATGAAGCATGAGTAGTTTACCTCAGACCTACTGGTCCATAGCTAGTAGCTAGATGGCTTCTTCTCTCTCTTTGATTCTCAATACCATGTTCTCCTCGATGTTCTTGGAGATCTATCTGATGTAATCTTCTTTTGTGGTGTGTTTGTCGAGATCCGATGAATTGTGGATTTATGATCAGCTTATCTATGAATATTATTTGAATCTTCTCTGAATTATTTTATGCATGATTTGATATCTTTGTAATTCTCTTCGAACTATCGGTTTGGTTTGGCCAACTAGATTGGTTTTTCTTGCAATGGGAGAAGTGCTTAGTTTTGGGTTCAATCTTGCAGTGTCCTTTCCCAGTGACAGTAGGGGCAGCAAGGCACGTGTTGTATTGTTGCCATCAAGGATAAAAAGATGGGGTTTACATCATATTGCTTGAGTTTATTCCTCTACATTATGTCATCTTACTTAATGCGTTACTCTGTTCTTCATGAACTTAATACTCTAGATGCAGGCAGGAGTCGGTCGATGTGTGGAGTAATAGTAGTAGATACAGAATCGTTTCGGTCTACTTGACACGGACGTCATGCCTATATTTCATAATCATTGTCGTAGATATCTTCATAACTTTGCACTTTTCTATCAATTGCTCAACAGTAATTTGTTCACCCACCATATTATTTTCTATCTTGAGAGAAGCCTCTAGTGAAACCTATGGCCCCTGGGTCTATTTTCCATCATATAAGTTTCCGGTCGACTATTTTGCAATCTTTTACTTTCCGATCTATAAACCAAAAAACCCAAAAATATTTACTTTATATTTTGTTTAATTTCATCTATCTCTATCAGATCTCACTTTTGCAAGTGAGGGTGAAGGGATTGACAATCCTTTTTCGCATTGGGTGCAAGTTGTTTGATTGTTTGTGCAGGTATTGGTGATTTGTGCGTTGTCTCCTACTGGATTGATACCTCGGTTCTCTAACTGAGGGAATCTGTACTTTGTTGCATCACCCTTTCCTCTTCAAGGGAAAAACCAACGCAAACTCAAGAAGTAGCAGTGACCCTTGGTCTCTAGCAAACTTTTGCCAAAGTGTCAAATCCAGCTTTTGACCGGATCATCAAGCAAATAGTGATTCAAACACTTATAATAAAAAGAAGGTATGTGGATGAGGTATTAATGCTTACAACCATTTATTGGTGTTGGGATAAAAAATGATATTTGTTTGAGCTCGGGAAGTCACCCATCAAGAGGTGCTTGCTTCGTATCGGAGTGGGGGATGTGTTCAAATAACATCTTGACTGGCACGAGTCCCACATCAAGAATAAGTTTTCCTATCGAAGGTCCTATCCGTCTCGCGAGGTTGCCCTAATAATTAAGATAACAATATCAGACAAAAGCATTGGGCGTTTAATGACTACATCTCATGAATCCCCAAGGTGATCCATGTTATGCTACTAAACCTTACTGTCATCGGTGTTCGGTATAACACTTCACGGTCCCCTTGCTCTTAGCCTCACCGGTGCTCAATCTCCATGATCCTAGGTACATGCAGGGATGAAGATTGCAGACAAGACAATAGATACTTCATGAAACAATTTTATTTCACACATACGAGACGTTGTGCCAAAGACTTCCATTGATCCCTTCACCAAATAACTGGGGTTGCAAGGCTCATGACTCACCCCATACTTTACCGAACTACTCACACATGGAAGGAAACATTTAAGAACACATCTTGGGATTGATTGCAATATTTCTTACAATGAATACCTTGTGCGATGCATGATTACAAGTATGAACTAGATGAGAGAGCACTATGGTGGTGGAGATGGTTATGGAGGTGAAAATGGCGGCGGCTAGGGTTTATGGATGAAGATGATGGTGAACAGGTTCTGGCTGTGGTCAACACTCCTCCTTCTCCCCATACTATTGACATTTCAATGGGGTCCCCTTTATAAAAGTTGTTCAGGTGGACGACCTGCCTCGATGTCCACGCCAAACGACTCCTCATGCAAGTGTGTGCGGTCACATGGAACACCGTCTTTGGTTCTAGTGGCCTTCTAACACCTCCTGGTGACTTATTTCTTCTCCATTTTCCCTCCTTTCCTTTCTCCCACATGATCTCTTCACGTTTTAGCCCATTTCCCATGGAAAAAATATCAAAGAGGGGATTTGTGGAATCCTTTGCATTTATTAGTCATTAGTGGAAATATTGGAGCGAATATCGATATTTCTCTTTTAATGAAATAATTCGGTTTAAAAAAGGTTGAAATGAGTGTAAAAATATCACTCATCAACTCCCCCAAGCTTAAACTTGATCGTCCTTGAGCAACATAGGGAGAAATCCAAAGCATAAGGAACTCATTTATTTAAACCAAAATAACGAGAAGGTTTTGGTTCACTTACGATCGCTATTCCTAGATAGCCCTTCGCTTCTTGACCAGAAAACTTATTACAGATATAGCGGTGGCATGGTTATAGTGCAAGTGTTAGTGAAGAAAAGATAATCAACACAAAGTTTCTGATCCACCAGATAAAACAACTTTGCAATAGTTCATTTCATTTAATCTAGACAACACTTGCTTGCCGGGAATGCACGAAAGAGTTTCTTAAGATAGAGCCATGAAAACATAAGTTAGGGAGTAGAAAACATGCTCAAGTGCTCCTAAGGACGCACACAATTTTTTCCTCCTCTAGGCTCTTAAACACTTTGTTTCAATCATTGTTTGCTGGAACTTTGATTGTCACGTGAAGGAGATTATGCCAAATAAGTGATCACACATAGGTTTTCGTTGTGGCTTAATGTTTGGGAACTATGGACCTTTAGTAATAATATCTCTTTCGAGCTATTTTGATCAGTCCCCTTTATTTACCACATACACACCCATTCAAGAGAAAGCCAAATAATATTTGTTTGTAGTGTTGCCACTATGTACGGTAACAAACTCATACCGAAATCAAAGCTATCGCTCTTGGTGGATCATTCATTGGCCAACGGAGTCCTCAACATAACATCAAGAAGGGTGAGGAACCCACATTTACACACGTAAACACGTATATAGTAGCAAAGGCCATGGCACCAGCTGGAGGCTGTAACACCATGTTGAGATATACAACACATATTTTTGGCATAATCTCACCCACCTTTCAACTAATTTCCTCTAGACAATTTAATCCACAAGTGATATCAAGTATATTAAAATTAACAACATGGGGTTGAGCATGTTAAACATCACTTCCACTACAATTTCTCAACTCACAAGTCTTGAAAGACTTTCTCTTGTGCAAGGTTATAATTGGTTAATTTCATTTCATTTTAAAAACGGTCCCACGTCGTCTAAACTAAAGAAAACAAAGGCTACAAAATTAATTCAGCTACTAGAGCAAAACCTCTGTATCAACTATCAAGACTCACTCCCATCTACACATATCACACATACAACTACTACATATACTTTAAGTATCCAAGTGGAAAAGATGGGGGTCGTAGGACATACCTTCATGGTTGCGAATTTACACACTTCTCTTCCTTACTCTTGCATTCCTTGTTGTCCTGGCATAGATCAACTCCTCTCAAAACAAAATGCAAATGAACTCCAAGGGGCTAAATAAGAACAAGATCAAAGCAAAGGTTGTTCTATTTTTTGGGGTTTTGGGTTTTGTAAACTAACTTACAACCGAAAAAATCGCAAAGGCAAAAATAAAAACCAAAATCAAATAAAAATCAAAGTGTTGGAACAAACCAACACGAGTGTTTTGAAGCTCCTCAAGCTTAAGTACAACCTCATTACAATTTATTCAAATACTGCCACATCTTGATGTAGAAGCGGTGATAACCTCCCCCAAGCTTAGGCTCTTGCAAACCCAAACTTGCGAGATCATTGTGGCGGTTGGTCAGGAGCCCACTCTTGGCTCCAGTTGGAGAAGTTTATGTTCACCTAGGTGGACGTGCCTCGAAGGGATGCGGCGAGGTTTCTCATATCATCAATAGAGCCTTGGAGGGTGCTGAGGTTCACATAGGTGGTGTAGTCTTGCTAGAGCTGCTCCTCCTCTTTGCCGGTGGTGAGTTCTTCTTCATCTACTTGTTCAGGTTCTGGTCCTTCTTGGTCAAAAGTTACATCTCCTTCCCGTGCAACATAGTGCAATTGTACATTCTCGATGGAGAAACAATTAGGCATAGGTGTGGGTAACAAGCACGCCACTCCAGCAATTTTGATACAATAATGGACATTATGAACTACTACCATACAAGCGCTAGTAAGAACACGGATGTTAACAAGGGTGTTACCGACAATGGGGCGGAAATGACTGTAGTTAAGGCCAAGGGATTTGGACAACATGGTGATCATTCCTCCACACAAGATATTTCCTTGTGCATGATTTGCTTCATGCGCGAGGCGTAGCAAAAGTATTGCCCCTAGGATGGGTGAATAACCGACATCCAGGTTTGCTGCTTTCCTGAGAACTAGCATGTTCTCATCATTCACCTTAGAAACTTCTCCTCGCGCCTGCAACGAGTTAGTGATAACTGAAGGAAATATGCCCTAGAGGCAATAATAAAGTTATTATTTATTTCCTTATTTCATCATAAATGTTTATTATTCATGCTAGAATTGTATTAACCGGAAACATGATACATGTGTGAATACATAGACACACATAGTGTCACTAGTATGCCTCTACTTGACTAGCTCATTGATCAAAGATGGTTTTGTTTCCTAACCATAAACATGAGTTGTCATTTGATTAAACGAGATCACATCATTAGGATAATGATGTGATTGACTTGACCCATTCCGTTAGCTTAGCACTTGATCGTTTAGTTTGTTGCTATTGCTTTCTTCATGAATTATACATGTTCCTATGACTATGAGATTATGCAACTCCCGTTTACCGGATGATACGTCTCTGTCGTATCTACTTTTTCAAACACTTTTACCCTTGTTTTGGACTCTAACTTGCATGATTTGAATGGAACTAACCCGGACGGACACTGTTTTCAGCAGAATTGCCATGGTGTTATTTATGTGCAGAAACAAAAGTTCTCGGAATGACCCGAAACTCCGCGGAGATTATTTTTGGAAATAATAAAAAAATACTGGCAAAGAATCAAGGCCAGGGGCCCACACCCTAGCCACGAGGGTGGGGGCGCGCCTGCCCCCTGGGCGCGCCCCCTGCCTCGTTGGCCCCCTAGAGCTCCACCGACCTCAACTCCAACTCCATATATTCGTGTTCGGGGAGAAAAAAATAGAGGAGAAGGATTCATCACATTTTATGATACGGAGCCGCCGCCAAGCCCTAAACTCTCTCGGGAGGGCTGATTTGGAGTCCGTTCGAGGCTCCGGAGAGGGGAATCCATCGTCTTCATCATCAACCATCCTCCATCACCAATTTCATGATATTCACCGCTGTGCGTGAGTAATTCCATCGTAGGCTTGCTGGACGGTGATGGGTTGGATGAGATTTATCATGTAATCGAGTTAGTTTTGTTAGGGTTTGATCCCTAGTATCCACTATGTTCTGAGGTCGATGTTGCTATGACTTTGCTATGCTTAATGCTTGTCACTAGGGCCCGAGTGCCATGATTTCAGATCTGAACCTATTATGTTTTCATGAATATATGTGAGCTCTTGATCCTATCTTGCAAGTCTATAGTCACCTACTATGTGTTATGATCCGGCAACCCCGAAGTGACAATAATCGGGACCACTCCTGGTGATGACCGTAGTTTGAGGAGTTCATGTATTCACTATGTGTTAATGCTTTGGTCCGGTACTCTATTAAAAGGAGGCCTTAATATCCCTTAGTTTTCGCTAGGACCCCGCTGCCACGGGAGGGTAGGACAAAAGATGTTATGCAAGTTATTTTCCATAAGCACGTATGACTATATTCGGAATACATGCCTACATTACATTGATGAATTGGAGCTAGTTCTGTGTCACCGTATGTTATGACTGTTACATGATGAACCACATCCGGCATAATTCTCCATCACCGATCCATTACCTATGAGATTTCCATATATTGTTCTTCGCTTATTTACTTTTCCGTTGCTATTGTTATCATCACTACAAAATACCAAAAATATTACTTTTGCTACCATTACCTTTTACCACTGTTACCACTAATATCATATTACTTTGCTACTAAATACCTTGCTACAGATATTAAGTTATCCAGGTGTTGTTGAATTGACAACTCAGCTGCTAATACTTGAGAATATTCTTTGGCTCCCCTTGTGTCGAATCAATAAATTTGGGTTGAATACTCTACCCTCGAAAACTGTTGTGATCCCCTATACTTGTGGGTTATCAAGACTATTTTCTGGCGCCGTTGATGGGGAGCATAGCTCTATTCTTTGAGTCACTTGGGATTTATGTCAGCTGGTCACTATGAAGAACTTGAAAGACGCAAAAACAAAAATTTATCCCTCAACTACGAGGGGAGGTAAGTAACTGCCATCTAGCTCTGCACTTGATTCACCTTCTGTTTTGAGTAAGCTTGCGACACCTAAACCTGCTTCTGCTATTAATTCTGATATGTCACATATTATTGATGATGCCACTTCTTCTATGCATGATACTTATGATGAAACTACTTCTATGCTTGATACTACTGTGCCACTTGGTGAATTTCTTGATGAACAACTTGCTAGGGCTAGAGAGAATGAAATTATTGAAACTGATAATATTGATGAAAGTGACGATGAAGGCTCTCCTAATAAATATGAATTGCCTGTTGTGCCTGAGGGCTATGCTATGGATGAAGAAACTAAAAGAGACTTTCTTGCATGCAATGATAGAAGTGATCTTAAGAAATTATTAGCTAAGCTTAAACAAAAAAAATCTGAATGCTAGAATGAAATATGATCCTGCTTATGCTACTTCACCTATCTTTGTTACTGATAATGATTATGAATTCTCTATTGATCCTCATATAATTACTTTGGTGAATCTGATCCTTTTTATGGCTATGCATCTGAAACTGTTGTGGCACATCTTACTAAATTAAATGATATAGCCACCCTGTTCACTAATGATGAGAGAACTCGCTACTTTTATATCCTTAAAATATTTCCGTTCTCATTAAAGGGTGATGCTAAGATATGGTTTAATTCTCTTGATCCTAGTTGTGTGCGTAGTCCCCAGGATATGATTTATTACTTCTCTGCTAAATATTTCCCTGCTCATAAGAAACAAGCTGCCTTAAGGGATATATATAATTTTGTGCAAAGTGAAAAAGAGAGTCTCCCACAAGCTTGGGGGAGGTTCTCCAATTACTTAATGCTTTACCTGATCATCCTCTTAAGAAAATGAAATACTTGATATCTTTTATGATGGACTAACCAATGCTTCCAGAGACCACCTGGATAGTTGTGCTGGTTCTGTTTTTAGGGAAAGAACACTGGATGAAGCTGAAATTCTATTGAATAATATGTTGACAAATGAAAATAATTGGACACTTCCTGATCCAACTCCTGAGCCTATTCCTAAACCAACTCCGAAGAAAAGGGGTGTTCTATTTCTCAGTCCTGAAGATATGCAAGAGGCAAAGAAATCCATGAAAGAAAAGGGTATTAAAGCTGAAGATGTTAAGAATTTACCTCCTATTGAAGAAATACATGGTCTTAATTTACCGCCTGTTGAAAAAATATATGGTTTAATCCATCACCTATTGAAGAAACACATGGTCTTGATAACCCGGCACAGGTAGTAAAGGTAAATTCTCTCTATAGATATGATAAAGCTGAAATCCCTCCTACTAAGTTTGCTAGCCAATGTTTGGATGAGTTTGATAACTTTATGGTTAAGCAAGAAGACTTCAATCCTTATTTTGGTAGATAATTGAAACAAAATGCTTATATGATTGAACACTTGGGTGATTATATGTCTAGAGTTAAAGGTGAACTAAAACTCATTAGTAAACATGCTTCTGTGGTTACCACTCAAGTAGAACAAGTACTTAAAGCTCAAAATGATTTGCTCAATGAATTAAATAGTAAGCAAATGATAATGCTGTTAGAGTTATGACTAGAGGTGGTAAAATGACTCAGGAACCTTTGTATCCTCAGGGCCATCCTAAGAGAATTGAGCAAGATTCTCAGAGAAATAATATTGCTGCACCTAGTCCTTCTAAAAAGAAGAAAAAGAAAAATGATAGGACTTTGCATGCTTCTAGTGAACTTGTTGTTGACACACCTGAGAATCCCAATGATATTTCTATTTCTGATGCTGAAACACAATCTGGTAATGAACATGAAACTAGTGATAATGTTAATGATAATGTTCATGTTGATGCTCAACCTAGCAATGATAATGATGTAGAAGCTGAACTTGCTGTTGATCTTGATAACTCACAATCAAAGTATCAACGTTATGATAAGAGAGACTTTGTTGCTAGGAATCATGGTAAGGAAAGAGAGCCTTGGGTTCAGAAACCCATGCCTTTTCCTCCTAAGCCATCCAAGAAAAAGTATGATGAGGATTTTGAGCGCTTTGCTGAAATGATTAGACCTATCTTTTTGCGTATGCGTTTGACTGATATTCTTAAAATGAATCCTTATGCTAAGTATATGAAAGATATTGTCACTAATAAAAGAAAGATACCGAAAGCTGAAATTTCCACCATGCTTGCTAATTATACTTTTAAGGGAGGAATACCAAAGAAACTTGGAGATCCCGGAGTACCAACTATACCATGCTCCATTAAAAGAAACTATGTTAAAACTGCTTTATGTGATCTTGGAGCCGGTGTTAGTGTTATGCCTCTCTCTTTATATCGTAGACTTGATTTGAATAAGTTGACACCTACTGAAATATCTTTGCAAATGGCTGATAAATCAATTGCTATACCTGTCGGTATTTGTGAGGATGTGCCTGTTGTGGTTGCAAACGTTGCTGTTTTAACAGACTTTGTTATTCTTGATATTCCCGATGACGATAGTATGTCTATTATTCTTGGAAGACCCTTTTTGAATACTGCAGGGGCTGTTATTGATTACACCAAAGGCAATGTCACTTTTCATGTTAATGGTAATGAGCATACGGTACACTTTCCGAGGAAACAACCTCAAGTCCACAGTATCAATTCTATTGGAAAAATTCCATCGATTATTTTTGGAGGTTTTGAATTTCCTCTTCCTACTGTCAAGAAGAAATATGATATTATTATTGTTGGGGATGTGCATATCCCCGTTGAGGTAACATAGTGTCATTCGAAATTTCTCTGGTTTCATGTTACTCAAAATGAGTTTGTTAACAAGACTTGATCAACCTTTTTAGTGGATTCCTTTTGATGAGCATGAAATGGATGAAGTTAGAAAGCATAACCTTCTATACCCTCTTTTTACTTTCTGTTATTTATATTAAATAAAGCAAAAATAGTAATTTCTTTCTGTTTTTTGAATTATCCATGCAATAAAAAATACCCTGAAAATAAAAGTTCTCCAAATGCCCTGAAATTTAAATATGATTTTTTCTGGAATATTTGAGAATATCTGGCACTAAGAACACAACAGGGGGAGCAAGCAGCTGACCACGAGGGTCCAGGGCGCGCCTACCCCCCTAGGCGCGTCCCCTGCCTCGTGGGCCCATGATGACTCCCCTCCACTTATTCCACCTACCACACATTCCTTCTTCATCCCACAAACACCACTAACCAGCTCAAGCACGAGTTCTAGCTCATTTTGCTGCGATTTTCGATCTCCTTGCTCAAAGCACCTCTCACAAAACCGCTTTGGGGGATTGTTCCTTGGTATGTGACTCCTCCATTGGTCCAATTAGTTTTTGTTCTGGTACTTTATTCATTGCAAATTTGTGCTGCCTAGGTGACCATGTTCTTGAGCTTGCATGTCAAATTTATATGGTTCCAAGTAGTTCTAATGCATGATATAGGCTCTAGGCACTTGTAGGAGTAGTAGCTATCAATTTTGTTGAGTTTGGTTTACTTTTATTTAAAGTTACTAAAAATTTCAGAATTTTTTCAGAGGAAAAAAACATGCTTAGGTAAATGTACCAAGGTGGTTCTTCAAGGAAACAAGGACCCAGGCTTGCAATGCGTGATGCTGATGATGAGCCACCAAGGGACGCTCCAGTGCGGCCTTGTGAATGGCCTTTAGAGGACTTCATGGATCAAGCTGGAATTAAGGAAGAATTTAACGCATACTTGCATAACGCTGATCTTGTGAGCTTCGAGGCAGAAAAGTGCTGCCAGTACCACTATCTCACTAGTTCCTTTGTGAGGAGGTTTGGATTTTCATCTTCACGCAATTCTCAAACTGTCCTGTTTGATCTTTATAAAAATTCTTATACTATGGACTTAGAGGATTTTACCACTGCCTGCAAACTTCCACAATGGGGTAGTGCTAGTGAACCTCGCAAATCTGAATTTAGAGATTTTCTTGCTAGTATAACGGTGGGGGAATCTAGAGACATAGCACAAGCTACCATGGGGAGCATTCATTTTCTGGCTATACATTACTTCTCTCTCTTGATAGGTAGGTGTATAAATGGTAAGGATGAAGCATGTCACATGTGTGTCCCTGACCTCAGTATTCTTAGGAATGTTGTGTTAGGAGATAAATCTTATAATTTGGGAGCCATTGTTGCACGTAGGTTGCATCATAATAGATTTAATGGAGATTTCTTTGGTGGAATTTATGCAACCCGTATAGCTAATTTTCTCGATATAACCATACGTGAGGATGATATTGAGTTGCCTCCTGCTTATTTGGATTATGAGGTTGTGGTTCATCACCATTTGATGAGAGGAACGATCAGTTCCTCTAGTACCGACTAATCTTTGACAGACAACGCACCTATCACGTCGCTCTCCCTGCTTCTACCTTCTTTGACTTTCAGGCAAAGGGGAGATACTACATAACCAGAGAGGAGGCAGATGAGTATAAGAGGAGGGCTGAGATAGCTCGCCTCCAAGCTGCATCCCATGATGCAATGACTGCTGCATCTCAATATGACCCCAACTACAACTTTGGATATCCGCCAGGCCATCCGTGGCAATAGACCAACTTAGGCCAAAAGCCTAAGCTTGGGGCAGTACGTATTTCCCACCGATATTACATCTATGTTCACACACTCATTGCTAGATGTCAGCGCTCATACTTTTTCATTGTAATATCCATGCTACTTTATTTTCCTTTTTATGCTTTCTTCTTGTGTGTTTAATAAACCTTAAGAAAAACCAAAAAAATTAGTTGTAGCTATTAGCTAGTTTTAATTTCCATGCTTGTAGTAGTAATTAAAAAGAAAACCCAAAAAGATTTCCTGTTCTTGTTTTGCTTGTTGGGAGCTTTCCCGTGTAAATAGTTTTATTTCTTTTCTTTTCTTTGGGGGTCGATAGGAGAAGACCATAATTAAATTGTTAAAGTGGCTCTTATATGCACTATTGTTGATCTGACAAAAGAGCCCATATTGTCTTGTCTTCTCCTATTTATTGAATGCTTGTAGATTCCAGCTTAGTCCAATGCACGTGCACTGTTATTATTATTCACATAATTCGGTCATGCAAGTGAAAGGCAATTATGACGATATATGATGGACTGATTGATATGGGAGAAGCTGGTATGAACTCGACCTCTCTTGTTTTTGTAAATATGATTAGTTCATCATTCCTGATCCAGCCTATTATGAATAAACATGTTTGCAATGACAATTAGAGATTATAGTTGTTTATGCCATGCTTAATTAGCTAGGAGCTTATAATGGTTTACCTTGCGTGCCAACATGCTATTAAAATGGTTGTGATGTGGTATGATAGGGTGGTATCCTCTTTTGAGCGATTCGAGTGGCTTGACTTGGCACATGTTCACGCATGTAGTTGAAACAAAATCAACATAGCCTCTACGATATTTATGTTCATGGTGCATTATATCCTAATCATGCTTGTATTCGGCGTTGATTAATTTTAATGCATGTTCATGACTGTTGTCGCTCTCTAGCTGGTCGCTCCCCAGTCTTTTTCTAGCCTTCACCTATACTAAGCGGGAATACTGCTTGTGCATCCAATTCCTTAAACCCCAAAGTTATTCCATATGAGTCCACTATACCAACCTATATAAGGTATCTACCTCCATTCCAAGTAAATTTGTATGTGCCACACTCTAAACCTTCAAATAAATATTCTGTTTTGTATGCTCGAATAGCTCATGTATCAACTAGGGCTGTCTGTATCTTCCATGTTAGGTGGGTTATTCTCAAGAGGAGTGGACTCTGCTCCTCACTCACGAGAAAATGGCTGGTCACCGGGATGCCCAGTCCCATGCTTTATGCAAATCAAATCAAAATAATTGCAAACCAAACTCCCCCGGGACTATTGTTAGTTGGAGGCACTCGTTGTTTCGAGCAAACCATGGATTGATGCTTGTTGGTGGAGGGGGAGTATAAACTTTACCATTCTGTTTGGGAACCACCTATAATGTGTGTAGCATGGAAGATATCGCCATCTCTCAGTTGTTATGTTGACAATGAAAGTATGCCGCTCAAAATATTATTCATATCTATTTCAAAATCGAGCTCTGGCACCTCTACAAATTCTTGATTCCCTCTACGAAGGGCCTATCTATTTACTTTTATATTGAGTCATCATCCTCTTATTAAAAAGCACCAGTTGGGGAGCACCGCTGTCATTTGCATTCATTACTGTTAGTTTACATTGAGTATGAATTGACTGGATCTCTTTCACCATGAATTACAATGTCTAGTCAGTCCTTGATCTTTAAAGGTGCTCTGCATTTATGTTTTGCGGTCTCAGAAAGGGCTAGCGAGATACCATCTTGTTATATCACATTACGATTGTTTTGAGAAAGTGTTGTCATTCGAGATTTATTATTATTGCTCGCTAGTTGATTATGCCATTGATATGAGTAAACATGAGACCTAAGAGTTAGTGTGAATATGGTTAGTTCATAATCTTTGCTGAAAACTTGAATGCTCGCTTTACATATTTACAATAACAAGAGCAAACCGAGTTTGTAAAAGTTTTTCTTTATCACTTTCAGTTTATCAACTGAATTGCTTGAGGACAAGCAAAGGTTTAAGCTTGGGGGAGTTGATGCGTATCCATCGTATCTACTTTTCCAAACACTTTTGCCCTTGTTTTGGACTCTGACTTGCATGATTTGAATGGAACTAACCCGGACTGACGCTATTTTCAGCAGAATTGCCATGGTGTTATTCATGTGCAGAAACAAAAGTTCTCGGAATGACCTAAAACTCCGCGGAGATTATTTTTGGAAATAATAAAAAAATACTGGCAAAGAATCAAGGCCAGGGGGCCCACACCCTAGCCATGAGGGTGGGGGGCGCGCCCCCCTGCTTCGTGGGCCCCCTGGAGCTCCACCGACCTCAACTCCAACTCCATATATTCGTGTTCGGGGAGAAAAAATAGAGGAGAAGGATTCACCGCGTTTTACGATACGGAGCCGCCGCCAAGCCCTAAACTCTCTCGGGAGGGCTGTTCTGGAGTCCGTTCGGGGCTCCGGAGAGGGGAATACGTCGCCGTCATCATCATCAACCATCCTCCATCACCAATTTCATGATGCTCACCACCGTGCGTGAGTAATTCCATCATAGGCTTGCTGGACGGTGATGGGTTGGATGAGATTTATCATGTAATCGAATTAGTTTTGTTAGGGTTTGATCCCTAGTATCCACTATCTTCTGAGATTGATGTTGCTATGACTTTGCTATGCTTAATGCTTGTCACTAGGGCCCGAGTGCCATGATTTCAGATCTAAACCTATTATGTTTTCATGAATATATGTGAGTTCTTGATCCTATCTTGCAAGTCTATAGTCACCTACTATGTGTTATGATCCGGCAACCCTGAAGTGACAATAATCAGGACCACTCCCGGTGATGACCGTAGTTTGAGGACATCATTTAGTCACTATGTGTTAATGCTTTGGTCCGGTACTCTATTAAAAGGAGGCCTTAATATCCCTTAGTTTCCGCTAGGACCCCGCTGCCACGGGAGGGTAGGACAAAAGATGTCATGCAAGTTCTTTTCCATAAGCACGTATGACTATATTCGAAATACATGCCTACATTACATTGATGAATTGGAGCTAGTTCTGTGTCACCCTATGTTATGACTATTACATGATGAACCACATCCGACATAATTCTCCATCACCGATCCATTGCCTACGAGCTTTCCATATATTGTTCTTTGCTTATTTACTTTTCCGTTGCTATTGTTATCATCACTACAAAATACCAAAAATATTACTTTTGCTACAATTACTTTTTACCACCGTTACCGCTACTATCATATTACTTTGCTACTAAATACCTTGCTGTAGATATTAAGTTATCCAGGTGTGGTTGAATTGAAAACTCAGCTGCTAATACTTGAGAATATTCTTTGGCTCCCCTTGTGTCGAATCAATAAATTTGGGTTGAATACTCTACCCTCGAAAACTGTTGCGATCCCCTATACTTGTGGGTTATCACCGGAGGAACACTTTGTGTGCTACCAAACATCACAACGTAACTAGGTGATTACAAAGGTGCTCTACAGGTGTCTCCGAAGGTACTTGTTGAGTTGGCGTATTTCGAGATTAGGATTTGTCACTCCGATTGTCGGAGAGGTATCTCTGGGCCCACTCGGTTATGCACATCACTATAAGCCTTGCAAGCATTGTAACTAATGCGTTAGTTGCGGGATGATGTATTGCGGAACGAGTAAAGAGACTTGCCGGTAACGAGATTGAACTAGGTATTGAGATACCGACGATCGAATCTCGGGCAAGTAACATACCGATGACAAAGGGAACAACGTATGTTGTTATGCGGTTCGACCGATAAAGATCTTCGTAGAATATGTAGGATCCAATATGGGCATCCAGGTTCCGCTATTGGTTATTGACCAGAGAAATGTCTCGGTCATGTCTACATAGTTCTCGAACCCGTAGGGTCCGCACGCTTAACGTTCGTTGACGATATAATATTTATGAGTTATGTATGTTGGTAACCGAATGTTGTTCGGAGTTTAGGATAAGATCACGGACATGACGAGGAACTCCGGAATGGTCCGGAGATAAAGTTTGATATATGGGATAATAGTGTTTGGTCTCCGGAAGGGTTCCGGAATTCACCGGAAGGGGTTCCGGATGTTTCCCGAAATGTTTGGGCACGAGAACACTTTATTAGGGCCAAAGGGGAAAGCCCACAAGGTTTTTGGAAAGCGCAAAAGGAAGTTCCGGAACCCTGGCGTCTGGCCCTGGAGTCCGAGAAGGACTCTTGCCTTTCGGGTGAGACCGACTTTGTGGAGGCTTTTACTCCAAGTTTCAACCCCAAGCCACAACATATAAATAGAGGTGTAGGTCTAGCACCCAAGACACATCAAGAAACACCAAGCCGTGTGCCGGCTACCCCGCCCCCTCTAGTTTATCCTCCGTCGTAGTTTTAGTGGTGCTTAGGCGAAGCCCTGCGGAGATTGTTCTTCACCAACACTGTCACCACGCCGTCATGCTGCCGGAACTCATCTACTACTTTGCCCCTCTTGCTGGATCGAGAAGGCGAGGACGTCATCGAGCTGAATGTGTGCTGAACACGGAGGTGCCGTACGTTCGATACTTGATCGGGACGGATCGTGAAGGTGTACAACTACATCAACCGCGTTGATAAACGCTTCCGCTTACGGTCTACGAGGGTACGTACACAACACTCTCCCCTCTCGTTGCTATGCATCACCATGATCCTGCGTGTGCGTAGGATATTTTTTGAAATTACTACGTTCCCCAACAGTGGCATCTGAGCTTTATGATCGGCAAAGTGTGGACTTCGGTTGACTTGCTCGATGATCGGCAAGCCATTGAGAATAAATGGATCTTCAAGAAGAAGACTGACGCTGATGGTAATGTTACTGTCTTTAAAACTCGACTTGTTGCGAAAGGTTTTCGACAAGTTCAAGGAGTTGACTATGATGAGACCTTCTCACCTGTAGCAATGCTTAAGTCCGTCCGAATCATGTTAGATATTGCCGCATTTTATGATTATGAAATTTGGCAAATGGATGTAAAGACTGCATTCCTAAATGGATTTCTGGAAGAAGAGTAGTATATGATGCAACCTGAAGGTTTTATCGATCCAAAGGGTACTAACAAAGTGTGCAAGCTCTAGCGATCCATTTATGGACTGGTGCAACTATCTCGGAGTTGGAATAAACGTTTTGATAGTGTGATCAAAGCATATGG
The DNA here is from genome assembly GCA_034509565.1 of Triticum monococcum. Lineage (NCBI taxonomy): Eukaryota > Viridiplantae > Streptophyta > Magnoliopsida > Poales > Poaceae > Triticum > Triticum monococcum. The sequence continues at coordinate 303,085,960 of CM067845.1, read as the reverse complement.
TTTTATACAGACTATTGGAGAAGCCTGTATTTACAAGAAAGTGAGTGGGAGCTCTGTAGCATTTCTAATATTATATGTGGATGACATATTATTGATTGGAAATGATATAGAATTTCTAGATAGCATAAAAGGATACTTGAATAAGAGTTTTTCAAAGAAAGACCTCGGTGAAGCTGCTTACATATTAGGCATCAAGATCTATAGAGATAGATCAAGACGCTTAATTGGACTTTCACAAAGCACATACCTTCACAAAGTTTTGAAGAAGTTCAAAATGGATCAGGCAAAGAAAGGGTTCTTGCCTGTGTTACAAGGTGTGAAGTTGAGTAAGACCCAATGCCCGACCACTGCAGAAGATAGAGAGAAAATGAAAGATGTTCCCTATGCTTCAGCCATAGGCTCTATCATGTATGCAATGTTATGTACCAGACCTGATGTGTGCCTTGCTATTAGTCTAGCAGGGAGGTACCAAAGTAATCTTGGAGTGGATCACTGGACAATGGTCAAGAACATCCTGAAATACCTGAAAAGGACTAAGCGTATGTTTCTCGTTTATGGAGGTGACAAAGAGCTCATCGTAAATGGTTACTTTGATGCAAGCTTTTACACTGATCCAGACGATTCTAAATCGCAAACCGGATACGCGTTTTTATTGAACGGTGGAGCTGTCAGTTGGAGCAGTTCTAAACAGAGCGTCGTGGCGAGATCTACATGTGAAGCGGTGTACATTGCTGCTTCGGAAGCAGCGGATGAAGGAGTCTAGATGAAGGAGTTCATATCCGATCTAGGTGTCATACGTAGTGCATCGGGTCCAATGAAAAATCTTTTGTGACAATACTGGTGCAATTGCCTTGGCAAAGGAATCCAGATTTCACAAGAGAACCAAGCACATCAAGAGACGCTTCAACTCCATTCGGGATCAAGTCCAGGTGGGAGACATAGAAATATTCAAGATACATACGGATCTGAATGTTGCAGAACCATTGACTAAGCCTCTTCCATGAGCAAAAGATGATCAACACCAAGGCTCCGTGGGTGTTAGAATCATTACTATGTAATCTAGATTATTGACTCTAGTGCAAGTGGGAGACTGAAGGAAATATGCCCTAGAGGCAATAATAAAGTTATTATTTATTTCGTTATTTCATGATAAATGTTTATTATTCATGCTAGAATTGTATTAACCAGAAACATGATACATGTGTGAATATATAGACAAACATAGTGTCACTAGTATGTCTCTACTTGACTAGGTCGTTGATAAAAAATGGTTATGTTTCATAACCATAGACATGAGTTGTCATTTGATTAAGCGGGATCACATCATTAGGAGAATGATGTGATTGGCTTGACCCATTCCGTTAGCTTAGCACTTGATCTTTTAGTTTGTTGCTATTTCTTTCTTCATGACTTATACATGTTCCTATGACTATGAGATTATGCAACTCCCGTTTACCAGAGGAACACTTTGTGTGCTACCAAATGTCACAACATAACTGGGTGATTACAAAGGTGGTCTACAGGTGTCTCCGAAGGTACTTGTTGAGTTGGCGTATTTCGAGATTAGGATTTGTCCCTCCGATTGTCGGAGAGGTATCTCTGAGCCCACTCGGTAATGCACGTCACTATAAGCCTTGAAAGCATTGTAACTAATGAGTTAGTTGTGGAATGATGTATTGCGGAACGAGTAAAGAGACTTGCCGGTAATGAGATTGAACTAGGTATTGAGATACCGACGATCGAATCTCGGGCAAGTAACATACCGATGACAAAGGGAACAACGTATGATGTTATGTGGTTCGACCAATAAAGATCTTCATTGAATATGTAGGAGCCAATATGGGCATCCAGGTTCCGCTATTGGTTATTGACCAGAGAAATGTCTCGGTCATGTCTACATAGTTCTCGAACCCGTAGGGTCCGCATGCCTAACGTTCGTTGATGATATAGTATTTATGAGTTATGTATGTTGGTAACCGAATGTTGTTCGGAGTTTCGGATAAGATCACAGACATGACGAGGAACTCCGGAATGGTCCGGAGATAAAGTTTGATATATGGGATAATAGTGTTTGGTCTCCGGAAGGGTTCCGGAATTCACCGGAAGGGGTTCCAGATGTTTCCCGAAATGTTTGGGTACGAGAACACTTTATTTGGGCCAAAGGGGAAAGCCCACAAGGTTTTTGGAAAGCGCAAAAGGAAGTTTTGCGGAGTCCAGGGGCCAGACGCCAGGGTCCCTGGCATCTGGGTCCAGATGCCGGGAACCCTTGGCGTCTGGCCCTGGAGTCCGAGAAGGACTCTTGCCTTTCGGGTGAAACCGACTTTGTGGAGGCTTTTACTCCAAGTTTCGACCCCAAGCCTCAACATATAAATAGAGGGGTACGGCTAGCACCCCAGCCACATCAAGAGACACCAAGCCGTGTGCCGGCTACCCCGTCCCCTCTAGTTTATCCTCCGTCATAGTTTTCGTAGTGCTTAGGCGAAGCCCTGCAGAGATTGTTCTTCACCAACACCGTCACCACGCCGTCATGCTGCCAGAACTCATCTACTACTTCGTCCCTCTTGCTGGATCGAGAAGGCGAGGACGTCATCGAGCTGAACGTGTGCTGAACGCGGAGGTGCCGTACGTTTGGTACTTGATCGGGACGGATCATGAAGGTGTACGACTACATCAACCGCGTTGATAAACGCTTCCGCTTACGGTCTACGAGGGTACATAGACAACACTCTCCCCTCTCGTTGCTATGCATCACCATGATCCTGCGTGTGCGTAGGATTTTTTTTGAAATTACTACGTTGCCCAACAATAACATAGTGGAAATAACGTATAGCAGGACTTTCAATGCAAGTGGCTCTTTGTTTAGAGCCATGGTGACTCATCCGACAAAAGGATTGCCTAGGGTGCGGGTCGGTGAAATCATAAACATATCTAATATCAGCATCATTGTTGGGGAAGCAAAAGTAGTTACACCACTCAACAAAAGTGATATGTTAAAGTCTTGATCAAGGAGATGGGAAGTGATCCTCTCCTCCTCATATGCATTTGGCACTAACCCAACATTGTGCGAGAGAGTACTAAGAAAGTCAAGCGTCAATCATTCATAAGTCTCACATCCCTGATAAACAAAATGGTGCAACCCGACATTATGACAAAGCAAATTAAAATCATGAGTGATACCTAGCTTGGCGAGAGTATTCGCACAAGCCCATTTTATTGCTTTTATCTTCCATATACCAAGCTTTTGGAACTTCTTCCTTGTTCCGCGGTTGGTGAAGACGACGCCCTGAGTGAAAACTTATTGCGGTTGCACGGTGGATGCACTCGAATCATCGCGTACGCGAGAAGAACTCTGTGTAAACATCTACACAAAAAATTTAGTCCAACATAATGAAACAATAGTGATCCCATGATACTCACAACATCATACTCCTCTAAAAACATCAACAAATCCATGCCAAACTCAAGTTTGAGTCAAAAAATGCATCTCCTAGTCATGGCAATGCTAGGCATGTAGAACATGGGTTCACAAAGCATAAGTTGGGGATCGGAGGAGAAACGTACCATAGATCGATCACATGGAAGGATTCAGACAGAAAATGAACGAGTAGAGAGATAGGGTGAAGTTTTGCTAGGGTTTGGAGAGGTTTGGACAACGAAGAAGAATAATAATAAGAAGAATAAGAAGAAGAAGAAGAAGAAGAAGAAGAAGAAAAGAGAGATATGGGGGCGAAATACCTCCTTCCTTGGGCTTATTGGAGTTGCCGACGCACAAAACAACCACTCATACGGGAATAGGAGCCCGCATGGAACATCATCTTCAACTCGGTTTAACTCACCTTTGCCTACATGCAGATGAAACGATAGCCGAAACGGGTGTCGATGTCCGTTTTGACCATCGTCGTCCGTTCTTTTCTTTTTGTGCTCCTGGTTAAAGATGTCAAACGACTGCTTGATCGGGCACATGCGCCCGTTTGGAACACCGTCGAACGCTCTGGACTCGTCAATGGTTTCTACAGACAATCAAAATGACCGCAAAAATGAGAGTGTGCGCCTGTTTGGTACGTCGTCCTTCACTCTGCCGCCTTTGGTTGTTTTGCGCTGGAACCTCCCACAGGTCAAACGACCAGCTGTACGACTACTACGGTCGCAGGAAGGACCGTCTTTTGGTATGTTTCTTCTGAAACTTGTATTTTTCTTCATTTTCTTGCGGTGTTAGTTCCGTAGCAATACATAGACATATTTCCAGTCATTCAAACACCAATCTAGCATATAAATCATCTTGCACAAGGCTATGCCTTCATTAGAACAACACTTCCAAACTCACTTCTTCACATGGAACTTCAATGACTCTTTTATTAAAAACAAAAAAGACTTACTTGTCTACTTTATTCGCGTGGGTTTCCTCCCACGAAGCGCTTGTTTTCAGTCAGATAGCTTGACTGTAGTGGTGATTAAGGTGGTTCTAGGACACCGAGACCGTAGCTTCTGTCATTCAAAATTATGCCACCTCCTGTGCAGGTCTTCAATTTCTTTTTCCTGGGGAAATGACTTATAAAGGGATCTTTAGTTGGTAAATGAAAATGAACATATCCCTCAAACACATTTATCGCAGCTTTGATAGTCCTTAGAAAAGGTCTACCGAGAATTATAGGAGCAATTGGATCTTCAAGCATATCTACTATAACAAGATTAATCATGACATGGCAATCATTAATTTGAACTACAAATCCATGCTTAATGCCTAATGCGTGAGTAAAAGTAGATTTAGACATATTTAATATAATCTCGATATTAGCATAAGGACCAAGATTGAGACTATCATAAACAGATTTGGGGATAGTGGAGACACATGCCCCTAGATCACATAAAGCACTGAACTTATTAAATCCTATCTCAATCTCTATAGTAGGTTCAAAAGCATCCTCTTGCTTAGATGGTAACTTACTGAATAACCTCTTTCATCATCAAGTTCATGTACCTTGGCTGCAACTTGTTCAACAAAGACATTATATGCCACATCGTTAGTTATCTCCGGTAGTGGATACTTCATGGATATCATCTTGACAAATCTGCAACAGTATAATTGTACTCTAAAACACGACTTGTGCCAAGTACCTCAGCTTTCTCTTCGTTGCTTCTTACGATTTTAACTTCTTCAACCAGGTGAGGCTCTAGTTTACATGCAAACTTGGTCAAAATCAAAGTTTAGATTTATGCTATCTTTGCCACTTGTGCCTCCATATTCTTGGATCTGGCTTCAATTATCTGCACATCCTTTGTTAGTCCAACAAACTTACCGGTCAATTGACCAAGTAAATTATCATGGTTCTTCAAGATATTCTTGAAGTTTTCAATCGCTCAGTCTGGCTAGCAATAAAACTTTTAAGAGTTTCTTCAAGAGTATTTCTATTGCTACCATTAGCTCCATTAAAATTATTTGATACTCCTCCATTATTAGGATAAGTCACTACTGTAGGATGCTGCTAACGTGACAATACGATCAGAGACCCTTCGATGAAACTGTGTGCGATGCAATAATCACAAACGGTGGTGTAAAAACACCGTCAAAAAATGTGCAAAACGTTTGCGATGGAGAATGCATCAAACACAGTTTAGATTTAGTTGTGTGTGCGTTGCAGGGCATACGGTTCAGTTCAATGAACTGTTTGTGATGAGGAGGAACAAAAGAAACGAGCAGCCAGATGAAGGTGTGTGCGATATACAGCATACGGTTCACTCGAATGAACTGTTTGTGATTAGGCAACACAAAAGAAACAGTCAGCCAGATCAATGTGTGTGTGATATACAGCATGCGGTTCACTCGGATGAACTATTTGTGTTGAGACAAGAGAACAGAAACGGTTCAATATAACAAGATGTGTGTGATACGCGACAAATAGGTTTGTAATCAGAAATGTGTGCGAAGACTGATAATAGCACAGACGGTTGCTGCTAATAAGACGTGTGTGTTGTGCGATGGGATTGCATATAGAACAACAACATGCACACACACACACACACACACACACACACACTTATAAGGACATGGTTGTATAACCAAATTAAACATCCACTTACATAGGTGGCTACTACAACCTTCGCATTTGCACACACCAAAGTAAACTATTACATGAAAAATTACATAGGTGAGTACTACACACATGACATTTCCACACACCAATAAAGTAAACTATATATTACATGTATGATTAACTAGCATAAACGATCATCTGATCATCATCTACTTCTTGTGACGCTTTCTCTGCTTGTGGCTCGAACCGGGCTTGTCGATTTGGGTAATCAGGCACTTCCTCATGTCAATGATTCGTCTGTGCATCTCGTAGCATGTGTACACGCTCTTGGCCGCGAACCTGAGGTGAGGTTCATCCAGTTGCCGCATCTAGGCCCTGTGCCAGGATACGGGACTTGTTGTTTGGGCATCCTACTTCATCTTTTCGTAGTAGGGGTCGATGATGGCCGAGGCGAGTTTAACCAGGGACTCCTTCTTCGTGCTGCCCCAGACCCTGTAGTGCTCACAGATTTCGACAAGGTTCTTGCAGGCCAAGCCTGTAACCCTAAGTGCTTTTACATCGTCGGTGGTTTCCACTGTGGTGAACTTGTAGTCCGTGCTGTTGACAAACCTGTTGAAATGGTCCCAAGGCTCTGTGGCCATGCAGTAGTAGTAGATGAGGACATGATGGCGCATGCACAACTGGGCGACGACAACCTTGTGATCTATGTCGGGATGACCGGCGGTGTACTGGAGGTCGATGCCAACCACCTTGTACTTGTCTCGAGCAAGAAACTGCTCAATGCTATTGATATAGTCGTCCACCACGGCCGGGTCGATGGTGTACACCACCGAGAGATCTGTTTCCCTCGCGTGGGTCTCCACTTTATGCTCGCCGAACTCCATTAGAGCGCCGCTAGACATCCCCTCTCTATGTGTCATCGTGAATGTGCTTGTTGTGTTGTGGGGCACGATCGAAAGGTTGAAGAAACTAGGGTTATATTGGCCACAGGAATTAAAGGGGAAGCCAGACGGCCAAGAATATCGGCAAGCCCTGATGGCAGTTCTAATTTGCAGTGCGTAACTCCATAGTGCCGCACGTAACTGCTTCGTGTGGCAACGCGCGTGGTGCAACTGCATGCATATGGGACCCCTAACGTGATCGTGCGCACGCCCAACCGCTGGTAGAGCGTGCACAGAGGGATGCAAGCAGAGCGCTCCGTGGTCACCTCAACGGCGAGCAACCATATATATATATATGCATATAGCAGTTGAACATGCAAGGAAAATTAGCTGTCCATAAGCCGAGCGTGCAGACGGACGCGAGAAGAGCACGGCACGGCGCCTAACGACGAGCACAACACGCTATGGTGCCTAATGGTGAGCAGAGCTTGCCAAGGGATGCGAGCAGAGGCCAGCATAGTGATACGTGGCAAATAAGACGAACTGTACGAGCGATGTCGGAGACATCAAGCATGAATCAGATTAGAGTTGCGTGTGTGATACGTGGCATACAGTTGATCCATTCGAGCTGTTTGTGATGGAATAAGCCATGTGTGTTGCGGGAAAACGCTTGCTGGTATATAACCTTAAATTTAACCAAAAAGTGTCAATGCATGTTACAAAAATTGTATAACTGGAAACTATGTTCAAATACGAATCCAATGATATAATCTTTGGCGACATGCATTCGTATTTTATAAGTTAAATCCTACTTATAAACCAGGACGGGGGTATAGTAGGTAATTAAATCAAAAACATTGTTTTGTATTTACCATATGTGTATGTGTCCTTTCATCCTCCTCTCGCACGTCTTGTCACCCCGCTGCCGTAGACGGCTTACAGCGCAAGCTTGCGCAGTGCGCGGGGGCGTTCTTTTGGCTTAACGGTGGCGCCAATGAATTGTCGGTGAGCCCGTTCCCGCGCAACCTCGCAGGTTCCTGCACAAGCTTCCCGCCCAACTCGGTGAAATCCCCCAAAATCCCAATGCTTACCGGCCTGCTATATAAATCCTCACGGCCGGCGAGTCCTGTGTCGCATTTTCCCCTCCCTCCCTGTAGATTATCTCGTCTACTTCTCCCACAATGGCCAATGGCACCGGTCCGTCGTCGTCGCTCAGCCACTCCACCGTCATTAGAGGACAGCTCCAGCTATGGGGCTACATCACGGCGGCGGCGCAGTCCCCGGTGTAGTGTAGTGCGTGTGGCGTCTCTGTTGGGTGTGCACAAAACACCCACCACACGCTCCGACGGCGCTGCCCGTCGGCAGCTATTGTCGGCCGCCGTTGCTGCCAAACTACCGTCGAAAGCCAGGGCCATCGCCCGCTCCGCCACCGTGGCCCGAAGGCGGGAGGTCTCCGTCGTGGCTGCCACCCCACTGCCGTGTTGGGGAACATAGTAATTTCAAAATTTTGCTACGCACACGCAGGATCATGGTGATGGATAGCAACGAGAGGGGAGAGTGTCGTCCATGTACCTTCGTAGACCGTTAAGCGGAAGCTTTATGACAACGCGATTGATGTACTCGTACGTCTTCACGATCGACCGATCCTCGGTACCGAACGTACGGCACCTCCGCGTTCAGCACACGTTCAGCTCGGTGACGTCCCGCGAACTCATGATCCAGTAGAGCTCGGGGAAGAGTTTCGTCAGCACGACGGCGTGGTGACGATGTTGATGAAGCTACCGCAGCAGGGCTTTGCCTAAACACCGCTACAATATGACCGAGGTGGATTATGGTGGAGGGGGGCACCACACACGGCTGGAGAGATCTCTACGATCAACTTGTGTGTCTAGAGGTGCCCCTTGCCTTCGTATATAAAGTAGCAAGGGGGGAGAGGCGGCCGGCCAGGAGGAGGCGCGCCAGGAGGAGTCCTACTCCCACCGGGAGTAGGACTCCCTCCTTTCCTAGTTGGAGTAGGAGAAGGGGGAAAGAGGAGGGAGAGAGGAAGGAGAGAGGAAGGAAAGGGGGGTGCCGCCCCCCCCCTCCTTGTCCAATTTGTACTAGAGGGAGAGGGGGCGCGCGGCCTGCCCTGGCCGCCCCTCCTCATCTCCACTAAGGCCCCTCTTGGCCCATTAAATGCCCGGGGGGGGGGGGGGCGGTAACCCCTGGTACTCCGGTAAAATCCCGATTTCACCCGGAACACTTCCGATATCCAAATATAGGCTTCCAATATATAAATCTTTAGACCATTTCGAGACTCCTCGTCATGTCCGTGATCACATCCGAGACTCCGAACTACATTCGGTACATCAAAACATATAAACTCATGAAACCGATCGTCACAGAACTTTAAGCGTGCGGACCCTACGGGTTCGAGAACTATGTAGACATGACCGAGACACGTCTCCGGTCAATAACCAATAGCGGAACCTGGATGCTCATATTGGTTCCTACATATTCTACGAAGATCTTTATGGGTCAAACCGCACAACACTATACGTTGTTCTCTTTGTCATCGATATGTTACTTGCCCAAGATTTGATCGTCGGTATCCCAATACCTACTTCAATCTCGTTACCGGTGAGTCTCTTTACTCATTCCGTAATACATCATCCCGTAACTAACTCATTAGTTATCATGCTTGCAAGGCTTATAGTGATGTGTATTACCGAGAGGGCCTAGAGATACCTCTCTGACAATCGGAGTGACAAATCCTAATCTTGATCTATGCCAACTCAACAAGTACCATTGGAGACACCTATAGAGCACCTTTATACTCACCCAGTTACATTATGACGTTTTGTAGCACACAAAGTTTTCCTCCAGTATTCGGGAGTTGCATAATCTCATAGTCAAAAGAACATGTATAAGTCATGAAGAAAGCAATAACAGTAAACAAACGATCAAGTGCTAAGCTAACATAATGGGTCAAGTCAATCACATCATTCTCCTAATGATGTGATCTCATTGATCAAATAACAACTCATGTTTATGGTTAGGAAACTTAACCATCTTTGATCAATGAGCTAGTCAAGTAGAGGCATACTAGTGACACTATGTTTGTCTATGTATTCACACATGTATTATGTTTCCGGTTAATACAATTCTAGCATGAATAATAAACATTTATCATGAAATAAGGAAATAAATAATAACTTTATTATTGCCTCTAGGGCATATTTCCTTCAGTCTCCCACTTGCAGTAGAGTCAATAATCTAGATTACACAGTAATGATTTTAACACCCATGGAGCCTTGGTGTTGATCGTGTTTTGCTCGTGGAAGAGGCTTAGTCAACGGGTCTGCAACATTCAGATCCGTATGTATCTTGCAAATGTCTATGTCTCCCACCTGTACTTGATCCCGGATGGAGTTGAAGCGTCTCTTGATGTGCTTGGTTCTCTTGTGAAATCTGGATTCCTTTGCCAAGGCAATTGCACTAGTATTGTCACAAAAGATTTTCATTGGACCTGATGCACTAGGTATGACACCTAGATCGGATATGTAGATCCCGCCACAGCTCCTTCATTTGTTGCTTCCGAAGCAACAATGTACTCCGCTTCACATGTAGATCCCGCCACGACGCTCTGTTTAGAATTGCTCCAACTGACAGCTCCACCGTTTAATATAAACACGTATCCGGTTTGTGATTTAGAATAGTCCGGATCAGTGTCAAAGCTTGCATCAACGTAACCATGTACGATGAGCTCTTTGTCACCTCCATAAACGAGAAACATATCCTTGGTCCTTTTCAGGTACTTCAGGATGTTCTTGACCGTTGTCCAGTGATCCACTCCTGGATTACCTTGGTACCTCCCTGCTAGGCTAATAGCAAGGCACACATCAGGTCTGGTACACAGCATTGCATACATGATAGAGCCTATGGCTGAAGCATAGGGAACACTTTTCATTTTTTCTCTATCTTCTGCAGTGGTCGGACATTGAGTCTTACTCAACTTCACACCTTGTAACATAGGCAAGAACCCTTTCTTAGCTTGATCCATTTTGAACTTCTTCAAAACTTTATCAAGGTATGTTCTTTGTGAAAGTCCAATTAAGCGTCTTGATCTATCTCTATAGATCTTGATGCCCAATATATAAGCAGCTTCACCGAGGTCTTTCATTGAAAAACTCTTATTCAAGTATACTTTTATGCTATCCAGAAATTCTATATCATTTCCAATCAGCAATATGTCATCCACATATAATATTAAAAATGCTACACAGCTCCCACTCACTTTCTTGTAAATACATGCTTCTCCAAAAGTATGTATAAAACCATATGCTTTGATCACACTATCAAAACATTTATTCCAACTCCGAGAGGCTTGCACCAGTCCATAAATGGATCGCTGGAGCTTGCACACTTTGTTATCTCCCATTGGATCGATAAAACCTTCAGGTTGCATCATATACAACTCTTCTTCCAGAAATCCATTCAGGAATGCAGTCTTTACATCCATTTGCCAAATTTCATAATCATAAAAGGCGGCAATTGCTAACATGATTCGGACGGACTTAAGCATCGCTACGGGTGAGAAGGTCCCATCGTAGTCAACTCCTTGAACTTGTCGAAAACCTTTGCCAACAAGTCGAGCTTTGTAGACAGTAACATTACCGTCAGCGTCTGTCTTCTTCTTGAAGATCCATTTATTTTCGATGGCTTGCCGATCATCGGGCAAGTCAACCAAAGTCCACACTTTGTTCTCATACATGGATCCCATCTCAGATTTCATGGCTTCAAGCCATTTTGCGGAATCTGGGCTCATCATCGCTTCCTCATAGTTCGTAGGTTCGTCATGGTCAAGTAACATGACCTCTAGAACTGGATTATCGTACCACTGGTGCGGATCTTGCTCGGGTTGACCTACGAGGTTCGGTAGTAACTTGATCTGAAGTTTCATGATCATCATCATTAGCTTCCTCACTAATTGGTGTAGATGTCACAGGAACTGGTTTCTGTGGAGAACTACTTTCCAATAAGAGAGTAGGTACAGTTACCTCATCAAGTTCTACTTTCCTCCCACTCACTTCTTTCGAGAGAAACTCCTTCTCTAGAAAGGATCCATTCTTAGCAACGAATAACTTGCCTTCGGATCTCTGATAGAAGGTGTACCCAATAGTTTCCTTTGGGTATCCTATGAAGACACATTTCTCCGATTTGGGTTCGAGCTTATCAGGTTGAAGCTTTTTCACATAAGCATCGCAGCCCCAAACTTTAATAAATGACAACTTTTGTTTCTTGCCAAACCATATTTCATAAGGCGTCGTCTCAACGGATTTTGATGGTGCCCTATTTAACATGAATGCAACCGTCTCTAAAGCATAACCTCGAAACGATAGAGGCAAATCAGTAAGAGACATCATAGATAGCACCATATCTAGTAAAGTACGACTACGACGTTCAGACACACCATTACACTGCAGTGTTCCGGGTGGCGTGAGTTGCGAAACTATTCCGCATTGTTTCAAATGTAGGCCAAACTCGTAACTCAAATATTCTCCTCCATGATCAGATCATAGAAACTTTATTTTCTTGTTAGGATGATTTTCCACTTCACTCTGAAATTCTTTGAACTTTTCAAATGTTTCAGATTTATGTTTCATTAAGTAGATATACCCATATCTGCTCAAATCATCTCAGAAGGTGAGAAAATAACGATACCCGCCGCGAGCTTCAATATTCATCGGACCACATACATCAGTATGTATGATTTCCAATAAATCTATTGCTCGCTCCATAGTTTCGGAGAACGGTGTTTTAGTCATCTTTCCCATAAGGCATGGTTCACAAGTACCAAGTGATTCATAATCAAGTGATTCCAAAAGTCCATCAGTATGGAGTTTCTTCATGTGTTTTATACCAATATGACCCAAACAGCAGTGCCACAAATAAGTTGCACTATCATTATCAACTCTGCATCTTTTGGCTTCAACATTATGAATATGTGTATCACTACTATCGAGATTCAACAAGAATAGACCACTCTTTAAGGTCGCATGACCATAAAAGATATTACTCATATAAATAGAACAACCATTATTCTCTAATCTAAATGAATAACTGTCTCGCATCAAACAAGATCCAGATATAATGTTCATGCTTAACACTGGCACCAAATAACAATTATTTAGGTCTAAAACTAATCCCGAAGGTAGATGTAGAGGAAGCGTGCCGACGGCGATCACATCAATTTTGGAACCATTTACCACGCGCATCGTCACCTCATCCTTAGCCAGTCTTCGCTTAATCCATAGTCCCTATTTCGAGTTGCAAATATTAGCAACAGAACCAGTATCAAATACCCAGGTGCTACTGCGAGCTCTGGTGAGGTACACATCAATAACATGTATATCACATATACCTTTGTTCACCTTGCCATCCTTCTTATCCACCAAATACTTGGGGCAGTTCCGCTTCCAGTGACCAGTCTGTTTGCAGTAGAAGCACTCAGTCTCAGGCTTAGGTCCAGACTTGGGTTTCTTCTCCTGAGCAGCAACTTGTTTGCCGTTCTTCTTGAAGTTCCCCTTCTTCTTCCCTTTGCCCTTTTTCTTGAAACTGGTGGTCTTATTGACCATCAACACTTGATGCTCCTTCTTGATTTCTACCTCCGTAGCCTTTAGCATTGTGAAGAGCTCAGGAATAGTCTTATTCATCCCTTGCATATTATAGTTCATCACAAAGCTTTTGTAGCTTGGTGGCAGTGATTGAAGAACTCTGTCAATGACACTATCAACAGGAAGGTTAACTCCCAGTTGAGTCAAGTGATTATGATACCCAGACATTCTGAGTATATGCTCACTGACAGAACTATTCTCCTCCATCTTGCATCTATAGAACTTATTGGAGACTTCATATCTCTCAATCCGGGCATTTTCTTGAAATATTAACTTCAACTCCTGGAACATCTCATATGATCCATGACGTTCAAAACGTCATTGAAGTCCCAGTTCTAAGCCGTAAATCATGGCACACTGAAATATTGAGTAGTCATCAGCTTTACTTTGCCAAACGTTCTTAACGTTGTCAGCAGCATCTGCAGCAGGCCTGGCACCCAGCGGTGCTTCCAGGACATAATTCTTCTGTGCAGCAATGAGGATACTCCTCAAGTTACGGACCCAGTCCATGTAATTGCTACCATCATCTTTCAACTTTGCTTTCTCAAGGAACACATTGAAATTCAATGGAACAACAACACATGCCATCTATCTACAACAACATAGATAAGCAAAATTACTATCAGGTACTAAGTTCATGATAAATTTAAGTTCAATTAATCATATTACTTAAGAACTCCCACTTAGATAGACATCCCTCTAATCATCTAAGTGATCACGTGATCCATATCAACCAAACCATAACCGATCATCACGTGAAAGGGAGTAGTTTTCAACGGTGAACATCGCTATGTTGATCATATCTACTATATGATTCACGCTCGACCTTTCGGTCTTAGTGTTCTGAGGCCATATCTGCTTATGCTAGGCTCGTCAAGTTTAACCTGAGTATTCTGCATGTGCAAAACTGGCTTGCACCCGTTGTAGATGAATGTAGAGCTTATCACACCCGATCATCACGTGGTGTCTCGGCATGACGAACTTTGGCAACGGTGCATACTCAGGGAGAACACTTTTATCTTGAAATTTAGTGAGAGATCATCTTATAATGCTACCGTCAAACAAAGCAGAATAAGATGCATAAAGGATAAACATCACATGCAATCAATATAAGTGATATGATATGGCCATCATCATCGTGTGCTTGTGATCTCCATCTCTGAAGCACCGTCATGATCACCATCGTCACCAGCGTGACACCTTGATCTCCATCGTAGCATCGTTGTCGTCTCGCCAACTATTACTTCTATGACTATCGCTACCACTTAGTGATAAAGTAAAGCAATTACAGGGTGATTGCATTGCATATAATAAAGCGACAACCATATGGCTCCTGCCAGTTGCCGATAACTCTGTTACAAAACATGATCATCTCATACAATAAATATAGCATCATGTCTTGACCATATCACATCAGAACATGCCTTGCAAAAACAAGTTAGATGTCCTCTACTTTGTTGTTGCAAGTTTTACGTGGCTGCTATGGGCTGAGCAAGAACCGTTCTTACCTACGGATCAAAACCACAACGATAGTTCGTCAAGTTGGTGCTGTTTTAACCTTCTCAAGGACCGGGTGTAGCCACACTCGGTTCAACTAAAGTTGGAGAAACTGACACCCACCATCCACCTGTGTGCAAAGCACATCGGTAGAACCAGTCTCGCGTAAGCGTACGCGTAATGTCGGTCCGGGCCGCTTCATCCAACAATACCGCCGAACCAAAGTATGACATGCTGGTAAGCAGTATGACTTGTATCGCCCACAACTCACTTGGGTTCTACTCGTGCAAATAACATCAATGCATAAAACCAGTCTCGGATGCCACTGTTGGGGAACGTAGTAATTTCAAAATTTTCCTACGCACACGCAGGATAATGGTGATGCATAGCAACAAGAGGGGAAAGTGTCGTCCGCGTACACTCGTAGACTGTTAAGCGGAAGCATTATGACAACGCGGTTGATGTAGTTGTACGTCTTCATGATCGACCGATCCTCAGTACCGAACGTACGACACCTCCGCGTTCAGCACACGTTCAGCTCGGTGACATCCCGCGAACTCACGATCCAGTAGAGCTCGGGGAAGAGTTTCATCAGCACGATGGCATGGTGACGATGTTGATGAAGCTACCGCAGCAGGGCTTCGCCTAAACACCGCTACAGTATGACCGAGGTGGATTATGGTGGAGGGGGGGCACCGCACACGGCTGGAGAGATCTCTACGATCAACTTGTGTGTCTAGAGGTGCCCCTGCCTTCGTATATAAAGGAGCAAGGGGGGAGAGGCGGCCAACCAGGAGGAGGCGCGCCAGGAGGAGTCTTACTCCCACCGGGAGTAGGACTCCCTCCTTTCCTAGTTGGAGTAGGAGAAGGGGGAAAGAGGAGGGAGAGAGGAAGGAAAGGGGGGTGCCGCCCCCTACTTGTCCAATTTGGACTAGAGGGAGAGGGGGCGCGCGGCCTGCCTTGGCCGCCCCTCCTCATCTCCACTAAGGCCCATCTTGTCCCATTAAACCCCCGGGGGGTTCCGGTAACCCCCGGTACTCCGGTAAAATCCGGATTTCACTCGGAACACTTCTTATATCCAAATATAGGCTTACAATATATAAATCTTTATGTCTCGACCACTTCGAGACTCCTCGTCATGTCCGCGATCACATCCAGGACTCCGAACTACCATCGGTACAACAAAACATATAAACTCATAAAACCGATCGTCACAGAACTTTAAGCATGCGGACCCTACGGGTTCGAGAACTATGTAGACATGACCGAGACACGTCTCCGGTCAATAACCAATAGCGGAACCTGGATGCTCATATTGGTTCCTACATATTCTACGAAGATCTTTATTGGTCAAACCGCACAACACTATACGTTGTTCTCTTTGTCATTGGTATGTTACTTGCCCGAGATTTGATCGTCGGTATCCCTATACCTAGTTCAATCTCGTTACCGGCAAGTCTCTTTACTCGTTCCGTAATACATCATCCCGTAACTAACTCATTAGTTATCATGCTTGCAAGGCTTATAGTGATGTGTATTACCGAGAGGGCCCAGAGATACCTCTCCGACAATCGGAGTGACAAATCCTAATCTTGATCTATGCCAACTCAACAAGTACCATTCGAGACACCTATAGAGCACCTTTATAATCACCTAGTTACGTTGTGACGTTTGGTAGCACACAAAGTGTTCCTCCAGTATTCGGGAGTTGCATAATCTCATAGTCATAAGAACATGTATAAGTCATGAAGAAAGCAATAAAAGTAAACAAATGATCAAGTGCTAAGCTAACGAAATGGGTCAAGTCAATCACATCATTCTCCTAATGATGTGATCTCATTGATCAAATAACAACTCATGTTTATGGTTAGGAAACTTAACCATCTTTGATCAATGAGCTAGTCAAGTAGAGGCATACTACTGACACTATGTTTGTCTATGTATTCACACATGTATTACGTTTCCGGTTAATACAATTCTAGCATGAATAATAAACATTTATCATGAAATAAGAAAATAAATAATAACTTTATTATTGCCTCTAGGGCATATTTCCTTCATGCTGACCATCACCCGCTCCGCCACCGCGGCCCGAAGCCGAGAGGTGGTCGTCGTGGCCCCCACCCCACTACCGCCCATCACCCGCTCCGCCACCGCGGCCTGAAGGCGGGAGGTGGCTGTCATGGCCGCCACCCCATCGTTAGCCGTCGTGGCCGCCAGCCCACCGTCGATCGCCGGGATCATCACCCGCTCCGCCACCGCCGCCCGAAGGAGGGAGGCGGAGGTGGAGGCCTGCGTGTGCGTCATCGACCTTGTGTGCTACATCAAGTTCCCGTAGGAGGAGGGGGAACGCCTTGTCGAGCACGCAAAGAGCCTTACTGCAGCCATGGCCGCAGCACATGCCGATGCAGAGGCGAGGAATCAGGAGATCTATGAGTAGTCCGGCCGCTTCAAGAGGGGTCGTTTGGAGCGGCAGTGGGCGTTTGAGTTGGCGAGCATCGCTGAACGTGCAGTAGCGGCAGGCACCGTATTGTAGTTGTCCAGCTCGTCGGTAGGCTCCTCCTCCTCTGCCTCTTATTGAGTGCGCTCGGCAGAGGAGAGGCTGCCGAAAGTAGCACAAAGCCCCTCCGTAGTAGTAGTATTTAGGGGCTATTTTGTTCAGTTCATCTGACTATAGATGTGGTGGAACTGTACAACGTACTTAAAATTAGCTAGTACATATAGTTGAACTAGCTGTTTCAGTATGTGGTTGGCAACAATTGGGGAAAAGTTTGGTCGGGTCAACTGTCGAGTTGAACTGTTTGTATAAATTAATAACGACTGCTTAATCTATGAATGAAATCTATGCTTAATTACTGAATTTTAGTTGCAAAAAATAGATAGTGCTAGTGATTTTTACCTGTATATTTTGACAAATCGCAGTGTTATAAGGATTGACAAATGGCAATGTTACTAGATCAACAAATATCAATCTTTCCAGTTTGACAAATGGCAACATACCCAATATGACAGATACAAATCTTACCAAATTGTTTGTACGTGGTTGCACATGGGTCATCCAAAACAACCGTTTGTGTTGAAGGGATGCACAAATCCCGCGCTACGAATTTTCCCTCGACTTAAGGGGGAAGACCATAGCTCTCACTTTGCATACGGGTGTTCTATCTAAAATGTTTGGGATCAAGAGTTGCAGAAATCCTGCTCGGCATATTTTCTCTTGGCTTCCTGGGGAAGCTATCGGTTTGCATACGAGTGTTCTAACTAAAACGTTTGCGTTCAAGAGCTGCACAAATCCTGCTCGACACATTTTCCCTTGGCTTCCTGGGGAAGTTGTCGCTTTGCATACGGGTGTTCTAACTAAAATGTTTGCGATGAGTGTTTTATATTTAAAAACTATATTAAACTGTGGCTTGGGCGCCATTAATGGAGAGGATGCGAGCAAGGCGGGCGGCCATGGAAGTCAAAAGCCTCGCTACCTAGTGAGCCTGTGTGGCGTACAGCTTGCACGCTTCCCGGTGAGCCTCCGCATTGGAGTACAAATCACACGCCTCCTGTTTAGTCAAGAACTCAAGCACCTATCCGCACGACACCTCCTAGCCATTCAAAGAGTGAGGCATGGCGTCATGTGAATGGTTAAAAAAACACACACAATTTAAATTATACAAAACGTTTGAGATTTTATAGTGGCAGCTATTTGTTTCAAAATGTCTTTGTTGGCTGTTATTCGAGTTCGCCTTCTCTCAAAATGGAGACGAAAAATACCACAACATGTCGGTTGCCATTCCATGATAGCATGCCAAGTTTCATGAATTTCATATGAGTTTTGGATTTACTAGAATTTAAAAACAAAGCATCTCAACGTTTTGCCGGCAATCAACAATGCCCTCGTGTTTGAAATTCATTCCCATTTCTTGCATGTGACCTAAGCATGCACCCAAGGACATAGATTTGATTTTTCAACCGTTTATATGCACTGGAGCATGTGTGTGTAGTTCAAATTTGAATTATGCAACTAAAATGCCTACAAAACCAAGTTAATGTATAAAAACGCCCAAACGAACCCTGAATAATTCCAATTTTTTGACGACACACCTACAATTGCATGTTCACTGCAGATAAAATTTCTTGCAATTCAAACACAATCCTTTGCAGCTGTGACCCCATTATGTAATTCAACTCAAGATGGAAAATCAAGTAGATCGCACACATTTTATTATCACCAACCGTGTGAGATGCAGCACAAAATATCTTGGAGCACCGTCGGAGTATAGTACGCATACAGCTTACGCGAGAAGGTGCGACGGCTACAGTCCACAGCCGGCGTGTCAAGCACACTAGCTCGCTCCCCAAATATCATTTCACTGTTCAATCGTCGCCGGTGAATGATAGGGACGTGGACCCATGTCGTGAGGGAAACTTCGGCGGCTCACTCCGGCAAGAGCGCGTCCGCAGCCGCTAGGCGCGTGCTAACAAGCTTCGTGAGGGTGACCAAAATCTACGTCCGGGCGGCCAAGGCAGCCCAAACAGCCGCTGTTGCTTCTCAGGCGGCGGCAGCAACATCTGCCTCAGGGATAGCAACTGGCAAGAGTGGCACAACAGCTGTCCGTTCCGCATAGGCGGCCTTAGCTCTGATGGAGGCCGCCCACGACCATGTCGAGGCCCGATAACCCACAAGTATAGGGGATCAGTTGTAGCCTCTTTCGGTAAGTAAGAGTGTCGAACCCAACGAGGAGCTAAAGGTAGAACAAATATTCCGTCAAGTTCTATCGGCCATCGATACAATTCTACGCACGCTTAACGTTCGCTTTACCTAGAACAAGTATGAAACTAGAAGTACCTTGTAGGTGTTGTAGGCTAGGTTTGCAAGATAATAAAGAGCATGTAAATAAAAGCTAGGGGTGTTTAGATAAAGACACAACTAAGTTAGTTTTGGTAGAGAGCTTTTTGTCGCCAGAAAGTTATTTGTCCCTAGGTAATCGATAACTAGACCGGTAATCATTATTGCAATTTTATATGAGGGAGAGGCATAAGCTAACATACTTTCTATTCTTGGACCATATGCACTTTTGATTGGAACTCTAGCAAGCATCCGCAACTACTAAATATCATTAAGGTAAAACCCAACCATAGCATTAAAGTATCAAGTCCTCTTTATTCCCATACGCCATGACCCACTTATTCGTGTTTGTGTTTCTATCACTCACGCAGCGTAGACAATAAGCAAACCATGAACATACTACAAACCCTACAACGGGGACCCCTCACGCTTGCACGACATGGAGAGCACCATAGGACAACACCAATAATAAAACATGCAACTCAAACCAATCACGATCATCAATCAACCCATAGGACAAAACGGATCTACTCAAACATCATATGATAGCCATACATCATTGGGAAATAATATATAGAGTTGAGCACCATGTTTAATTAGAGATTACAACAGGGAGAAGGGGTGTCACACCACTTCATAGAGGGGGAGAGAGTTGGTGATGACGGCGGCGAAGTTGTTGGTGTAGATTGCAGTCATGATGATGGCCCCGACGGCGTTCGGGCGCCACCGGGAGAGAGGGAGAGAGAGCCCCCTTCTTCTTCTTCTTCTTCTTCTTCTTCTTCCCCCTAGATGGGAGAAGGGTTTCCCCTCTGGTCCTTGGCTTCCATGGCGGCGGAGGGGATCCCGCCCCTCCGAGATTGGATCTCTCTCTGTTTCCTTCTGTTTCTTCGCTCCTTGATTCTGGCCTTTCACCGTTTCTTAAATTCCTGAAGATCCGTAATTACTGTTGGGCTGACATTTTAACATGATTTTTATCTGGATATTAGCTTTCTTGCGCCAGAAGAAGGGCACCAACCGCCTTACGGAGTGTCCACAAGGACCAAGGGCGCGCCCTACCCCCTGGGGCGTGCCCTCCGTCCTTGTGGGCCCCTCGAGCATTGTCTCGCGTTGATTCTTTTTCCCAAAAATCACATATATTCCAAAAAAAATCTCCGTAAGTGTTTACCCCGTTTGGACTCCGTTTGATATGGATTTTATGCAAAACAAAAAACATGCAACAAACAGGAACTGGCACTTGGCACTGTATCAATATGTTAGTCTCAAAAAATAGTATAAAAACTTGCCAAAAGTACGTAAAAGTTGTAGAATATTGGCATGGAACAATCAAAAATTATAGATACGATGGAGACGTATCAACATCCCCAAGCTTAATTCATGCTCGTCCTCGAGTAGGAAAATCGTAAAAAGATATTTTTTGATGTGGAATGCTACCTAGCATAATCTTGATCATATAATCTAATCATGGCATGAATATTAAGACACGACTGATTCAAAGCAATAGTCTATCATTTGACATTTAGACAATAATACTTCAAGCATACTAATAAAGCAATCATGTCTTCTCAAAATAACACGGCCAAAGAAAGTTATCCCTACAAAATCATATAGTCTGGCTACGCTCCATCTTCATCACACAAAGTATTTCATCATGCACAACCCCGATGACAAGCTAAGCAATTGTTTCATACTTTTAATGTTATCAAGCCTTTTCAACATTCACTCAATACATGAGCGTGAGCCATGGATATAGCACTATAGGTGGAATAGAATATGATGGTGGGGGGTTGTGTGGAGAAGACTAAAAGGAAGAACGTCTCACATCGACGCGGATAATAAACAGGCTATGGAGATGCCCATCAATTGATTTCAATGTGAGGAGTAGGGATTTCCATGCAACAAATGCACTAAGAGCTATAAGTGTATGAAAGCTCAAACTTAAAAAGTAAGTGGGTGTGCATCCAACTTGCTTGCTCCTGAAGACCTCGGACATGTGAGGAAGCCCATCACCGGAATACACAAGCCAAGTTCTATAATGAAAATTCCCACTAGTATATGAAAGTGATAACTCAAGAGACTCTCTATATGAAGAACATGGTGCTACTCTGAAGCACAAGTGTGGTAAAAGGATAGTAGCATTGCCCCTTCTCTCTCTTTCTATCTTTTTTTTGATTTTTTGGCTCTCTTTTTTTGGCCTCTCTTCTTTTTTTGTTTTTTCATTTTTCGTCCGGAGTCTCATCTCAACTTGTGGGGAATCATAGTCTCCATCATCCTTTCCTCACCAGGGCAATGCTCTAATAATGATGATCATCACACTTTTATTTACTTACAACTCGATATTACAACTCGATATCTTAGAACAAAGTATGACTCTATATGAAGGCCTTTGGTAGTGTACCAGGATGTGCAATGATCTAACGTAGAAAAGATATCAAAAGACGGACAAGCCATGGAAATATCATGCTAGCTATCTTACGATCATGCAAAGCAATTTGACAATGAATGCTCAAGTCATGTATATGATGATGATGGAAGTTGCATGACAATATATCTCGGAATGGCTATGAAATGCTATGTTAGGTAGGTATGGTGGCTATTTTGAGGAAGATATAAGGAGGCTTATGTGTGACAGAGCGTATCATATCATGGGGTTTGGATGCACCGGCGAAGTTTGCACCGGCTCTCGAGGTGAGAAAGGGCAATGCACAATACCGAAGAGGCTAGCAATGATGGAAGGGTGAGAGTGCGTATAATCCATGGACTCAACATTAGTCATAAAGAACTCACATACTTATTGCAAAAATCTATTAGCTATCAAAACAAAGTACTACACGCATTCTCCTAGGGGGATAGATTGGTAGGAAAAGACCATCACTCGTCCCCGACCGCCACTCATAAGGAAGACAACCAAAAACAAATCATGCTCCAACTTCGTTACATAATGGTTCATCGTATGTGCATGCTTCGGGAATCAAAAACCTTAACACAAGTATTTCTACCAGCCCACAATTGCTCACAAGCATGACTCTAAAATCACCATCTTTATATCACAGAACTATCGCAAGGAATCAAACATATCATATCCAGTGGTCTACAAGTTATGTAGGATTTTATGACTAACCATGTGAATGACCAATTCCTGTCAATTCTCTAAATAGATATAAGTGAAGCAAGAGAGTTTAATTCTTTCTACAAAAGATATGCCCACACTCTAACAAATATAAGTGAAGCAAAAGAGCATTCTGCAAATGGCGGTTTTCTATGTTTAGGGAAACAAGCAATCCAAACTTCAAACGATATAAGCGAAGCACATGAAGCATTCTATAAAGCCATACTCAAAAGATGTAAGTGAAGTGCAAAGAGCATTCTATAAACCAACCAAGGACTATCTCATACCAGCATGGTGCATTAATAAAATAAAAATAAAAGGGCACATGACGCTCCAAGATTTACGCATATCATGTGATGAATAAAAATATAGCTCCAAGTAAAATTACCGATGATCGTTAGAAGAAAGAGGGGATGCCTTCCGGGGCAACCTGTAGCAACCCGACCTCAGACGGTCAAGTCTCTGTGATTAAGTATCATCCCTGGATCGGTATTGCTGACACGCATAGTACTCGAGGATTTATAAGAGAGTTCAATCACACACTTATTACATCGAATGTCTCAAAAGAGAACTTATTACAATAATATGGCTGAAGGCCATCTAAATAAGATAACAGCGGAAGCTTCGAAGGTAGAAGAGTCCATCCAACTCCATGACAAAACTGAGTGCATGACAACGACCTAACACACCTTACTCTTTGTCTGGAAATTCTGCAACATAATATGTTGCAGCCTGTGTAGGTCAGCACATGGAATATGCTGGCAAGATAACATTATAGAGCAATGAACAGAATAACAGCTATCACTACATGCATATATGGCTGGTGGAGGCTCTATGGTTATCATTTGCATAAAGCTAATTTTTCCCTACAACAAAGGAATATATTTTATTTACTACAAAGTTTGTTGAAAACATTGAGAAGGCAACCCCACCTCAATCCCAATTAAGAGTTAACAACCCAACAAATTAATTAAGTAAAGTGATGAGATCAACATAATAATTCAAGTACCAGATACTCAAGATGTCCATAACTGGGGACACGGCTAATCATGATTAGTTTGTACAATCTGCAGAGGTTTGCTCACTTTTCCCCACAAGACTCGATCTCCTCCGTTGAATTTCTCACACTGCATGATGTTTGAGAAATGGATGAGCAAGACACAGTCTTTCTGAAGAGGTCCCCTTAACCGATAGATAGGCCCCTCCACCTACAATCCCCTACATCTGCTAGCCCATCATGGAAAGGTTACCCACAACGTACTCAACTATGAGAGAGCCCATAATGGCTTGTGGCTGCACACGGAAGTTTCTAGCATGAACAATTTTATGATCCCTTTGAGCCTGGGTGGCGAACCATAGGACGATCACACGGGTACCCCGGGATCTCCTAGAACAACACTGGATTCCCCAGGTGCCTAAACCAATCCACCCAGACGTGTATTAACATAGCCACCTTAAGTTTCCCTTAGTTAATAATAACTCTCACATCTTTCATGAATCTCACAACCAATCCACGTCTACGAGCATAGCATAGCGGTATAAGCATCGCGTAATAACACCGAGGGTTTGAATATAAGACAATAGGTTCCTACCTCATCATCTACTTCCCAGTACCCACATGTTATCAAGTCCTACACATGCAATGTTTGAGGTTTGAGACTAATGCATAAAAATTGGGTAATAAAGGGATATGATCAAAGTGTTACTTGCCTTGCCGACGATCGGAAAACCCTAGTGATTCGTAGTAGCAAGCCTCGCACTCCGGAAACTCTATCGTGAACGAACAATAGCATACATAAGCACTCAAGCATAAGATGCAAAAGTGAATCCAAAAGAAAAGATCCAAATAGAAAGTCCAAGTGAAGAGCTTCGGTTTGCAAAAAGAAATAATCGAATCGGAGCTACGAAACTCAAACTACAATCGAAAGAAGTTCGAATACAAATCTTTTTGAAACTAAATTTTAAATTTTCAAAATCATGTTCAAGTTGATTATCTGGAAAGAGGGGCACAAGAAGAAGATTTTGGCGTTGGTTTCACTGGATTTGGACAAACGAGCAAAATGTAGTGAAGGTTTGAAGATCAGGGACTAGTCTGCAATAAAAAAATATTATGGATAGGTCCCTGGCCGAAAATAAAAATTAAAAAGAAAAACCTAACGAACGAACGTTCATTAACAGAACCTAACGAACGAATACGTTCGCTAACAAAGATAATCGGGTGAACGTTTACTAATTAGACTAGAACAAAAACGAAAAACCGATCTAAAAACTAAACTCACAAAAATAAAAAAACCGAAAGAACCGACCGGTTCTTACTGGTCAACGGCGTCGGCGGCGGGATCCGGCGGTTCCGGCATCGGACGTCGACGGCGAGGCGGCGGTGCGGGGAGGTGGCGGCGAATGGCGGCGGCTGCGAGACGACGCGGGCTGCGGCGGCGGGTGGCGGGTGAGGAGGAGGGGCCGGGGGCGGCTTATAAGGGGCCCCGAGGGGTCCTCGGCTTGCGCAAGGGGGCGGCGAGGCCGACCCGGACTCCTCCTCGTCGGAGTCCGGCGCCCGCACGGGAGGAAGGCGGCACGGCTCGGTTGGGCCGGCTGGGCTTCGGCCTAGAGGTTTTTTTAAATAGTTTTTGCCAAACGGAAAAATCCAACAATAAAATAAATAAAAATCCTAAAATTCCAAAAAATAATTTTCACTGTCCGATACTAATATTTAGGACAACATGAACATTTTTCTAGGCTAAAAATGCAATTTTGAAAAATACAATTTTTCCCTAATTTAATAAAATAAATTCTCAATAAAATAATCAAATAAAATAAATATTTTTATTTAAAATTAAATTTCCATTATTTCCTTTATTTTGAAGAATTCATATTATCTTCTCTCGATATTTTATTTATTTCGAAATAATTGAAAAAAATACTTCAAATAAAAAATCACTTTGATCCAATTTGCCAATTTTGAAAATTCAAAAATGAAATTTTATAAAACCTCCAACTCTCTCAAATGGTCCTTGAGTTGCTTAAGGTCTTTTAGGATCAAAATGTTCAAATAAAATCAAACAAAAATGCAAAGAGCATGGATGCATATGATGACCTAATGATTGACATCCAAATTGAAATTTGGGATGTTACAAACCTACCCCCCTTAAGATGAATCTCGCCCTCAAGATTCGGGTTGGCTAGAAATTGGGTGTAGGTGGTCTTTCCGTAGGTCTTCTTCTCGCTCCCAGGTGGCTTCTTCCTCGGTGTGGTTGCTCCACTGAACTTTGCAAAACCTGATAACCTTGCTGCGTGTAACTCGGCTGGCAAACTGGAGTATCTTGATGGGTTTCTCCTCGTAAGTTAGGTCACTCTCCAACTGATTTGCTTCCAAGGGCACCGTATCTCTCAGAGGAATATTGGCCATCTCGGCATGACACTTCTTCAACTGGGAAGCGTGAAACACATCATGAACTCCTGACAAACCTTCGGGTAATTCCAACTTGTAGGCCACTTCTCCCATACGTTACAAAACTCGGTACGGTCCTAAAAATCTTGGGGCTAACTTTCCCTTGACTCCAAATCGTTTAACTCCTCGTAGTGGCGACACACGAAGATACGCTCTGTCTCCGATTTCGTAGTCTACCTCCTTGCATTTAGTATCGACATAAGTCTTCTGCCTGGACTGAGCTACCTTCAGTCTATCAAGAATCAACTTAACTTTCTCTTTAGACTCTTTGATTAAATCTGGTCCGAACAACTGACGGTCTCCAACTTCATCCCACATCAATGGTGTCCTGCACCTCCTTCCATATAAAGCTTCAAAAGGGGCCATCTTCAAATTAGCCTGGTAACTGTTGTTATATGAGAACTCCGCGTAAGGCAAATTATCATCCCAACTAGACCCATAGTCTAGCGCACAAGCTCTCAACATGTCCTCCAGAATCTGATTGACTCTCTCGGTCTGTCCATCTATCTGCGGGTGAAAGGTTGTACTGAACTCTAGCCTGGTACTCAAAGTCTGGTGCAACTGATTCCAAAACTTCGAGGTAAACTGTGTTCCTCTATCTGATACGATGGTCCTCGAAACTCCATGCAGACATACGATCCTGGTCATATATATCTTGGCCAACTTCGCGCTTGTATATGTGGTTTTCACGGGGATAAAGTGAGCCACTTTGGTCAAGCGATCAACTACTACCCAGATGGAATCATAACCTAATCTTGTCCTGGGTAATCCGGTGATGAAATCCATGCCAAGCTTGTCCCACTTACATTCGGGTATCGACATAGGCTGAAGTAATCCTGCTGTCTTCTGGTGTTCTGCCTTAACTCTCTGACATACATCACATACTGCTACATACTCGGCAATATCCTTCTTCATACCTGTCCACCAGAATCGTTCCTTCAAATCCAAATACATCTTAGTGTTTCGGGGTGAATCGAGTATGGCGAGTCGTGAGCCTCCTGAAGTATTAACTTCCTGATCTCTCGGTCATTGGACATATGAATACGATCCACAAACCATAAAGTTTCGTGCTCGTCCTCACGAAAACCCTTGGCTTTTCCTTTACTCATCCTTTCCTTTATCTCAGTAATCTCCTTATCAGTCTTCTGGGCTTCTCAAATCCCAATAACGTGGACTGAACTTCCAAAGCTGCAACAAAACCTCTCGGAACTATCTCCATCTGTCTGCTACAACATTGGCCTTTCCTGGATGATAATGCAACTTCATATCATAATCCTTTATGAGATCCAACCATCTCCTTTTCCTGAGATTCAACTCCTTCTACGTGAAGATATACTTTAACTCTTGTGATCCGTGTATACATCACAACGATTTCCAATAAGAAAATGTCTCCAGGTCTTGAGTGCATGCACTACGGCTGCTAACTCCAAATCATGCGTGGCATAATTCAACTCATGAGGTCGAAGCTGACGTGAGGCATATGAAACAACTCTTCCGTCTTGCATAAGTACACCTCCAAGTCCTAGGCGGGAAGCGTCGCAATAAACTTGGAAATCCTTGCGTATATCCGGAAGAATTAGCATTGGGGCTATAACTAAGCATTTCTCCAACTCCTGAAGACTGGCCTCACATTCCTTTGTCCTTTTGAACTTGGTGTCCTTCTTTAACAACTCTGTCATGGGCTTCACAATCTTGGAAAAATTATCAATGAACCTCCTATAGTATCCTAAGAGTACTAGAAAACTGCGGATCTCTCCAACTGAGGTGGGTGCCAACCACTCAGTGACAGACTGAACCTTAGTAGGGTCCACTGCTATACCTTTTCCTAATATAACCTGTCCAAGAAATCCAACTTCCTTCAACCAAAATTCGCATTTGCTAAATTTGGCATATAGCTGATGTTCTCTGAGCTTCTCGAGAACTAAAAGCAAGTCTTCCTTGTGTTCCTCTTCATTCTTCAACTACACCAATATATCATCAATGAACACCACAACAAACTTATCCAAGAACTCCATGAACACCTTATTCATCATACTTATAAAATAGGCAGGGGCGTTAGTCAATCCAAATGACATGTCATGTACTCATATAGCCCATACCTTGTGGTAAAAGTTCTCTTCGGTATATCCTATTATCGGATCTTCAGCTGGTGGTATCCTGATGATACGTCTCCAACGTATCTACTTTTCCAAACACTTTTGCCCTTGTTTTGGACTCTGACTTGCATGATTTGAATGGAACTAACCCGGACTAACGCTGTTTTCAGCAGAATTACCATGGTGTTATTTATGTGCAGAAACAAACGTTCTCGGAATGACCTGAAACTTCACGGAGCAACTTTTTGGAAAATATAAAAAATACCTGCAAAAGATGAAGGCCAGGGGACCCACCACCTCTCCATGAGGGTGGGGGCGCGCCTGCCCCCCTAGGGCGCGCCCCTACCTTGTGGGCCCCCTAGTGCCTCTCCGACCCCAACTCCATATATTGTGTTTCAGGGAGAAAAAAAATCAGAGAGAAGAATTCATCGCGCTTTACGATACGGAGCCGCCGCCAAGCCCTAAAACCTCTCGGGAGGGCTGATCTGGAGTCCGTTCGGGGCTCCGGAGAGGGGAATCCGTCGCCATCGTCATCATCAACCATCCTCCATCACCAATTTCATGATGCTCACCGCCATGCATGAGTAATTCCATCGTAGGCTTGCTGGACGGTGATGGGTTGGATGGGATCCATCATGTAATCGAGTTAGTTTTGTTAGGGTTTGATCCCTAGTATCCACTATGTTCTGAGATTGATGTTGACTTTGCTATGCTTAATGCTTGTCACTAGGGCCCGAGTGCCATGATTTCAGATCTGAACCTATTATGTTTTCATCAATATATGAGTGTTCTTGATCCTATCTTGCAAGTCTATAGTCACCTATTATGTGTTATGATCCGTTAACCCCGAAGTGACAATAATCGGGATACTTACCGGTGATGACCGTAGTTTGAGGAGTTCATGTATTCACTATGTGTTAATGCTTTGTTTCGGTACTTTATTAAAAGGAGGCCTTAATATCCCTTGGTTTCCGTAAGGACCCCGCTGCCATGGGAGGGTAGGACAAAAGATGTCATGCAAGTTCTTTTCCATAAGCACGTATGACTATATTCAGAATACATGCCTACATTATATCAATGAACTGGAGCTAGTTCTGTGTCACCCTAGGTTATGACTGTTACATGATGAACCGCATCCGGCATAATTCTCCATCACCGATCCATTGCCTATGAGCTTTCCATATATTGTTCTTTGCTTATTTACTTTCCCGTTGCTGTTGCTATCATCACTACAAAATACCAAAAACATCACTTTTACTACTGTTACCTTTTTCTACCGTTACCACTACTATCATATTACTTTGCTACTAAATACTTTGCTGCAGATATTAAGTTTCCAGGTGTGGTTGAATTGACAACTCAGCTGCTAATACTTGAGAGTATTCTTTGGCTCCCCTTGTGTCGAATCAATAAATTTGGGTTGAATACTTTACCCTCGAAAACTGTTGCGATCCCCTATACTTGCGGGTTATCAAGACTATTTTCTGGCGCCGTTGCCGGGGAGCATAGCTCTATTCTTTGAGTCACTTGGGATTTATATCTTCTTATCATTATGAAGAACTTGAAAGATCCAAGAACTAAGATTTATCCCTCAACTACGAGGGGAGGTAAGGAACTGCCATCTAGCTCTGCACTTGATTCACCTTCTGTTTTGAGTAAGTTTGCGACACCTATACCTGCTTCTGCTATTCGTTCTGATATGTCGCATGTTATTGATGATGCCACTTCTGCTATACATGATACTTATGATGAAACTACTTCTATGCTTGATACTACTGTGCCACTTGGTAAATTTCTTGATGAACAACTTGCTAGGGCTAGAGAGATTGAAAATATTGAATCTGATAATACTGATGAAAGTGATGATGAAGTATCACTTGTTATTCCTGAGGGTTATGTTTTTGATCAAGAAGCTTCTTTAGCTATTTTAGCTTGCAAAGATAGAAATGAACTTAAGAGGTTATTAGCTAAATGGAATAAGCAATCTCTAAATGCTAGATTGAAACCTGACCCTGCTTTTGCTACTTCGCCTATCTGTGTTACCGATAAGGATTATGAATTCTCTGTTGATCCTGATATAATTACTTTGGTTGCATCTTATCCTTTTCATGGTTATGAATCTGAAACTGTTGTGGCACATCTCACTAAATTAAATGATATAACCACCCTGTTCACTAAAGATGAGAGAACTCGCTACTTTTATATCCTTAAAATATTTCTGTTCTCATTAAAGGGTGATCCAAAAACATGGTTTAATTCTCTTGATCCTGGTTGTGTGTGTAGTCCCCAGGATATGATTTATTACTTCTCTGCTAAATATTTCCCTGCTCATAAGAAACAAGCTGCTTTAAGGGATATATATATAATTTTGTGCAAATTGAAGAAGAGAGTCTCCCACAAGCTTGGGGGAGGCTTCTCCAATTACTTAATGCTTTGCCTGATCATCCTCTTAAGAAAAAAGAGATACTTGATATCTTTTATAATGGACTAACCGATGCTTCCAGAGATTACCTGGATAGTTGTGCTGGTTCTATTTTCAGGGAAAGAACACCGGATGAAGCTGAAATTCTATTGAATAATATGTTGACAAATGAAAATAATTGGACACCTCCGGAGCCAATTCCTGAGCCTATTCCTAAACCAACTCCAAAGAAGAGGGGTATTTTATTTCTCAGTCCTGAAGATATGCAAGAGGCAAAGAAATCTATGAAAGAAAAAGGTATTAAAGCTGAAGATGTTAAGAATTTACCTCCTATTGAAGAAATACATGGTCTTAATTTACCGCCTGTTGAAGAAACATATGATCTTAACCCATTACCTATTGAAGAAAATCATGGTCTTGATAACCCGACACAGGTAGTAAAGGTAAATTCTCTCTATACATATGATAAAGCTGAAATCCCATTTACTAAATTTGCTAGCCCATGCTTAGATGAGTTTGATTAATTTATGGCTAAGCAAGAAGATTTTAATGCTTATTTTGGTAGACAATTGAAATACAATTCATATATGCTTGAACACTTGGGTGACTATATGGCTAATGTCAAAGGTGAACTTAAACTTATTAGTAAACATGCTTCTATGGTTACCACTCAAGTAGAACAAGTACTTAAAGCTCAAAATGATTTGCTCAATGAATTGAATAGTAAAGATAATGGTTATGCTATTAGAGTGGCTACTAGAACTGGTAGAATGACTCAGGAACCTTTGTATCCTGAAGGCCACCCTAAGAGAATTGAGCAAGATTCTCAGAGAAATAATATAGATGCACCTAGTGCTTCTAAAAGGAAGAAAAAGAAAAATGATAGGACTTTGCATGCTTCTAGTGAACCTGTTACTGAACCACCTGAGAATCCAAATGATAGTTTTATCTCTGATGCTGAAACACAATCTGGTAATGAACCTGAAACTAGTAATAATGTTACTAATAATGTTCATGATGATGCTCGACCTAGTAATGATAATGATGTAGAAATTGAACCTGCTGTTGATCTTGATAACCCACAATCAAAGAATCAACGTTATGATAAGAAATACTTTGTTGCTAGGAAACATGGTAAAGAAAGAGAACCATGGGTTCAGAAACCCATGCCTTTTCCTCGCAAACCATCCAAGAAAAAGGATGATGAAGACTTTGAGCGCTTTGCTGAAATGATTAGACCTATCTTTTTGCGTATGTGATTAACTGATATGCTCAAAATGAATCCTTATGCTAAGTATATGAAAGATATTGTTACAAATAAAAGAAAGATACCGGAAGCTGAAATTTCCACCATGCTTGGTAATTATACTTTTAAGGGTGGAGTACCAAAGAAACTTGGAGATCCAGGAGTACCAACTATACCATGCTCCATTAAAAGAAACTATGTTAAAACTGCTTTATGTGATCTTGGAGCCGGTGTTAGTGTTATGCCTCTCTCTTTATATCGTAGACTTGATTTGAATAAGTTGACACCTACTGAAATATCGCAAATGGCTGATAAATGAACTGCAATACCTGTCGGTATTTGTGAGGATGTGCCCGTTGTAGTTGCAAACGTTACTATTTTAACGAACTTTGTTATTCTTGATATTCCCGAGGATGATAGTATGTCTATTATTCTTGGAAGACCTTTTTTGAATACTGCAGGGGCTGTTATTGATTGCACTAAAGGCAATGTCACTTTTCATGTTAATGGTAATGAGCATACGGTACACTTTCTGAGGAAACAACCTCAAGTTCATAGTATCAACTCTATTGGAAAAATTCCATCGATTACATTTGGAGGTTTTGAATTTCCTCTTCCTACTGTCAAGAAGAAATATGATATTCTTATTATTGGGGATGTGCATATCCCCGTTGAGGTAACATAGTGTTATTCAAAATTTCTCCGGTTCCATGTTATTCGGAATGAGTTGGTTAACAAGACTTGATCAACCTTGTTAGTGGATTCCTTTTGATGATCATGAGATGGATGAAACTAGAAGGCACAATCTCCTGTACCCCACTTTTACTTTCTGTTATTTATATTAAATAAAATAAAAAAATAAGTATTTTTCTGTCTGTTATCTCATTATCCGTGCAATATAAAAATACCCCGAAAATAAAAGTTCTCCAAATGCCCTGAAATTTGAATATGATTTTTTCTAGAATATTTGAGAATATTTGGCACTGAGAACACAGCAGGGGGGTCAACCACCTGCCCATGAGGGTGGAGGGCATGCCCTACCCCCCGGGGCGCGCCCCCTGCCACGTGGGCCCATGGTGGCCCTCCTCCACTTATCCTTTCACCCACACACTCCTTCTTCCTCCCCCAAACACGAATATCCAGCTCAAACCCGAGTCCAAGCTCGTTTTACTGCCATTTTCGATCTCCTTGCTCAAAGCACCTCTCACAAAACTGCTTGGGGAGATTGTTCCTTGGTATGTGACTCCTCCATTGGTCCAATTAGTTTTTGTTCTAGTGCTTTATTCATTGCAAATTTTAGCTGCTTAGGTGACCCTATTCTTGAGCTTGCATGTCAAATTTATATGGTCAAAAGTTGTTTTGATGCATGATATAGGCCCTAGGCACTTGTAGGAGTAGTTGTTATCAATATTATTGAGTTTGGTTTACTTTTATTTTGAAGTTACTAAAAATTTCAGAATTTTTTAGAAAATGATGAGGAGACTTCTGAGGGGCTCATCCAGCCAAAGGTCGAAGGAAAAGGCACCAAAGCCTAAGTATAATCTGCCTCACACCACGGAGGTTCGGGCGTGTGAATGGCCTTCCGATGATTTCTTGATAGCAGCTGGGATTTATGAAGATTTTCATGAATTGGCTAAGAATGTAGGCCTCACCGCTTTCCTCCATGACCAATGCGATCAGTATCTCTTAATCACAAATATGTTTGTGCAAAACTTTCATTTCCATTCTAGGAGCTCACCACCTACGGTGGAGTTTTATTTATATGATGAGCATAAGGAGATGTCACTTTATGATTTTTGTCAGGCTTATTTAGTCCCTTTTGAGGGAAAGACAGAAGAACCACATCGCGATGATGTGGAGGGGTTTATTGATACTATCACTGTAGGGGAAACAAGGAAGGTTTCCGATGCACGAATCACTAGCATACATTTTCCTATTTTACGTTATTTCACATTATTTGCTAGTCGTTGTTTAATTGGTCACAAAAACTGTGGAAACCTTTGTATCCCTGATATTATTATTTTGCTCCACGGTTTATACGGGGATAACTGTGTTAGTATGGGCGGTATTATTGCCAAACAGTTAAGTCTGAACCGTACCAAGGGCCCCATCTTTGGAGGCATCTATGCTTCACGCCTAGCTGCACATTTTAACATACCTATTAGGCATTATGAGAAGGAAGAAAAGGTGCTGCCTCGTGTTTATCTCGATTATAAAAGTATGGTGGCACATGATTTTATTGTTAAGAATAGGGAAGGAGAGCTTAAATACCAATTGTTCTTTAATAAACATCATCCTGAGACTATTACCCTGCCTGCTCCTTCTTTGTTTAATTTATCTGTAGGCCAGTACCTTGTTCCGTTAAAGGCTATTCACGCCTATCGGAACCCTGCACCAGCCATGGAGCCAGAGCCAGAACCACAAGTTGATCCTCCACGATAGTCTAATTATCAGTGGGATCCGGAGATGATTGTTAGCCAGTGGCAATCGGAGTCTTCCTCTTCTTCATCTCAGTACGACCCCAACTACTATTATGGA
The DNA here is from genome assembly GCA_034509565.1 of Triticum monococcum. Lineage (NCBI taxonomy): Eukaryota > Viridiplantae > Streptophyta > Magnoliopsida > Poales > Poaceae > Triticum > Triticum monococcum. The sequence continues at coordinate 303,051,201 of CM067845.1, read as the reverse complement.
TATCTGCCAAGCCAGCCATGGCCATAGACCAACTTAGGCCAAAAGCCTAAGCTTGGGGGAGTACGTATTTCCCATTGACATTACATTTATGTTCACACACTCATTGCTACATGTCGGTGCTCATACTTCTTCATTGTATCATCCATGCTAGTTTATTTTCCTTTTTATGCTTTCTTCTTGTGTGTTTAATAAACCTTAAGAAAAACCAAAAAAATTAGTTGTAGATTTTAGTTAGTTTAATTTCCATGCTTGTAGTAGTAATTAAAAAGAAAAACCCAAAAATATTTCCTGTTCTTCTTTTGCTTGTTGGGAGCTTTCTCGTGTAAATAGTTTTATTTCTTTTCTTTTCTTTTCTTTTCTTTGGGGGTCGATAGGAGAAGACCATAATTAAATTGTTGAAGTGGCGCTTATATGCATTATTGTTGATCTGGCAAAAGAGCCCGTATTGCCTTGTCTTCTCCTGTTTATTGAATGCTTGCAGATTCCAGCTTAGTCCAATGCACGCATACTATTATTATTATTCACATCGTTCGGTCATGCAAGTGAAAGGCAATTATGACGATATATGATGGACTGACTGAGATGAGAAAAGCTGGTATGAACTCGATCTCTTTTGTTTTTGTAAATATGATTAGTTCATCGTTCCTGATTCAGCCTATTATGAATAAACATGTTTGCAATAACAACTAGAGATCATAGCAACGCTATAAGAGGGGTTGAGCAAAGCGGTAACATAGCCAAACAACGGTTTGCTAGGAAAGGTGGGTTAGAGGCTTGGCTTAGCAATATGGGAGGCATGATATAGCAAGTGGTATGTATCGCAACATAGGCATAGCAATAGAGCGAGCAACTAGCAAGCAAAGATAGAAGTGCTTTCGAGGGTATGGTCATCTTGCCTGAGATCCTGCAAGGAAGAAGAACGAGTCCATGAAGAAGACAAACGGACGTAGTCGAACGGATCCTCACAAACGCGACATTATCGGAACAAACCCAAAGAAGCAACACCGGAAAGAAAGCAAACAACAAACTAAACAACCAAGCATAACATGGCATGATGCGCAAACAAGTATGATGCATGTCCGGTTTAAATATGCATGGCATGGCAAAGGGCACAAACAAAACTACAAGTTAAGTGGAGCTCAATATGCAACTCCGTTGCATATTGACGGAACACCACATCAATTATTTAGTTCACTCTTGGTTAGGTACTCAACAATATTAAATGTTGGTTAACATGGCAAGAGGTGAAGCATAACAAAACTATACCATTTAAACAATTTAAATGGGGCCGAATGTAACAAACAACAAATCCGGTAAATCCCCATATGCATTAGCAATTTGTTGCAACAACAATTTTAAACATTTTAAATATTGTTATCATGATGCGGAATACATGTGAAAGTTATGCATTTTTTATTAAAAGTTGGCAAGAGCATTATGAAGCTTTTGTCACCGTGGTGGAAAGAAAAGGGGTGCCACGGCAATGATAACAAAAATAGTGCCACTGCAACGTTCCGGTTCCGGTAACTCGATTGAGATACCGATGCAAAGGAGAAGTGCGCAGATGCGTGCAAAAGATAGTGGGTGATCCCGGTTACTGGGTTCCCATGGGTCGACGACGGTGACAAGGCAAAAGAGGGGCAACGTGCACCGACAATTCGAGCATGGAGCAAGCACGAGCATCTAATACATCACAAGCATTCATTCTCGGACGGTCGTCTCGGGGTTATACCTTCGAAGCGTGCATTATCGGAACGGATCGAGTTCGGCGGTAGGGGTACACGTGTCGAAGGGGAAGTAGTTGTTCACGGGGTCGTCGTGGGAAGTAGCGGTTCACGCGACGGTAGTTGAACTTGACATTTGCATTACACGGGTCTTCGGCGACGGACGACGTACATGGTTCGGAGTGGTACTTGCATCTTCAGACTTGTCGGTCTCGATTCTTGCGACGGTAGCGGTATACGTCTCGTTTTCGGAGAGGTACTTGGGGTCATTTTAACTTGTCGGTCTCGTCCTCTCGAAGGGGTGCTTGACGTTCTTAGCGATTCCAAAGACGACGGTAGAGGTACACTCGTTGTAGGGGTACTTGCCGGATCCACGACGACAGTAGAGGTACAAACGTTCTCGTGGTACTTGGGTCGTCGTGGAACTTGGCGTTGTTCCCTATTCAGTGGTCGTTGGACTCCTCCGGTTAGTGGCGGCCTTGTGGTCTTGGCGGCCGAAGGATCTAAGGAAGTCCACCGGTGTCACGGCAAGGTACATGGGTCGTCGAAGGATCTCTGCGGCCAAGAACAAGAGGCAACAGGGGCAGCTTGCTCGCGGATGGACCGGAAGGTGGAGACGCCACGCGAGGAGGGTCATGGCGCGACTACTTGCTGCTGGTGGAGAACTCCGGCAACGACGAGCTGCAGGAGGCCGGCCTTGCAATCTGGCCAGAGTAGAACGGAGGCGGCGGGACGAGCTCGACGGAGGTGAAGCCACGGACGCAGGGGTCATCCGTGCAGAGCAGAGGAGGGTAGCAGGAGTGACAGCGAGGGAGTCCTGGCCTGGCAGAGCCGGCCATCCATGGTGGGCCAAGGTCACTGGCGTGACGGAGGCGGTGGGACAACGCGAGGCAGGGGGCGCCGGAGTTGACCTCCAGTCCGGAGCTTGATGGCGGCGGCGCATGGATGCAGTAGCAGGGCGCGGTGGAGGGCGATACAGAGGAAGGGGCCGCGCAAAGGGCGTCGATGGCGATCCGGGTCGAGGGAGAGATAGGGTTCGAGGACGAGGGGTTGTTCGGGAGAGGGTTGTAGCGAGGAGCGCTAGGGGATCGGGCAAGAGAGTGATGGGGATCGAGCAGACATGGCGGCGCTACGGGAACGAGAGGGAGATGAGGGGAGATGGGATCAGGCTAACGCCAGGGGTGCGAGGCGTGGGTCTCCTGGCGGCGGAGGGAGAGGGAATCGGGAGAGGAGATGAGGATCGGGAGGGAGCGCTAGGGTTCGGGAGCCCGGCTGGGCCTAGAGGACTAGGGAGGCCGGTGGCTGGGCCTCCAGGAACAAACGGGCCGGCCTAATCTCTTGGATGGGCTACACTCTTTCACTCTCCCTCCTTTTTTTCCTTTAACAGAAAAACAATTAGAAAGAAGAAAAAGAAAGAGAGGATTAGGGAAAAATTTGAGCAAGCAGATAATTTTCCTGGACTCATAAAAATGAGTTTGTTCCGAGAAAAATAGAAAAGGCCAAGATTGAAGGATGTAAATTCAAACTCATTTGAATTTAATTCAAATGGGTTTGAACTAGAACTTGGATTTAGCAGTGCCCAAAAATGTTCGGATTTTTGGTGGAGCTCCGGAAAATGATGAAAGAAATATATGGCAAGGTTTGAGGAGCAACTCGAAGCAGAAAAGACTTGAGAGTTACATTGCAAGTGTGTCACGGTAATTCCACAAGAATGGAAATATTTATAATAGCTCCCTAATATCGGGAGGATATGTTATAAAGAGAAGTCACCCTTCCCTCGGTTTAAATGGATCGAAGATCCATGCAATTTACTTAAGTGAGTTTTTAGTTGGCTTTGAGAAAATGATGGCATGTTGAAATGATTCAATGCACATGATGCAACGAACCAAAACGAAAAACACATGACAAAACCCGGAAACCCTGGATGGCATCTGAAGCTCCGGTCTTGGGGCGTTACAAAGAGCAAACAGAGTTTGTAAAAGTATTTCTTTATCACTTTCAGTTTGTCAACTGAATTGCTTGAGGACCAGCAAAGGTTTAAGCTTGGGGGAGTTGATACGTCTCCAATGTATCTACTTTTCCAAACACTTTTGCCCTTGTTTTGGACTCTGACTTGCATGATTTGAATGGAACTAACCCGGACTGACGCTGTTTTCAGCAGAATTACCATGGTGTTATTTATGTGCAGAAACAAACATTCTCAGAATGACCTGAAACTTCACGGAGCAACTTTTTGGAAAATATAAAAAATACCTACAAAAGATGAAGGCCAGGGGACCCACCACCTCTCCACGAGGGTGGGGGGCGTGCCTGCCCCTACCTCGTGGGCCCCCTGGTGCCTCTCCGACTCGAACTCCAACTCTACATATTATGTTTCGGGGAGAAAATAACCAGGGAGAAGAATTCATCGTGTTTTACGATACGGAGCCGCCGCCGAGCCCTAAAACCTCTCGGGAGGGTTGATCTGGAGTCTGTTCGGGGCTCCAGAGAGGGGAATCCGTCGCCATCGTCATCATCAACCATCCTCCATCACCAATTTCATGATGCTCACCGCCGTGCGTGAGTAATTCCATCGTAGGCTTTCTCGACGGTGATGGGTTGGATGGGATCCATCATGTAATCGAGTTAGTTTTGTTAGGGTTTGATTCCTAGTATCCACTATGTTCTGAGATTGATGTTGCTATGACTTTGCTATGCTTATTGCTTGTCACTAGGGCCTGAGTGCCATGATTTCAGATCTGAACCTATTATGTTTTCATCAATATATGAGTGTTCTTGATCCTATCTTGCAAGTCTATAGTCACCTATTATGTGTTATGATCCGTTAACCCCGAAGTGACAATAATCGGGATACTTACCGGTGATGACCGTAGTTTGAGGAGTTCATGTATTCACTATGTGTTAATGCTTTGTTCCGGTACTCTATTAAAAGGAGGCCTTAATATCCCTTAGTTTCCGTAAGGACCCCGCTGCCACGGGAGGGTAGGACAAAAGATGTCATGCAAGTTCTTTTCCGTAAGCACGTATGACTATATTCGGAATACATGCCTACATTATATCAATGAACTGGAGCTAGTTCTGTGTCACCCTAGGTTATGGCTATTACATGATGAACCGCATCTGGCATAATTCTCCATCACCAATCCATTGCCTACGAGCTTTCCATATATTGTTCTTCGCTTATTTACTTTCCCGTTGCTATTGCTATCATCACTACAAAATACCAAAAACATCACTTTTACTACTATTACCTTTTGCTGCCGTTACCACTACTATCATATTACTTTGCTACTAAATACTTTGCTGCAGATATTAAGTTTCCAGGTGTGGTTGAATTGACAACTCAACTGCTAATACTTGAGAGTATTCTTTGGCTCCCCTTGTGTCGAATCAATAAATTTGGGTTGAATACTTTACCTTCGAAAACTGTTGCGATCCCCTATACTTGTGGGTTATCACCTGATCAAAGATTGATCTTGGAGAATACTTTAGCTCCCTGCAGCTGGTCGAATAAATCATTAATCATCGGTAGTGGGTACTTGTTCATGATCGTCACTTCATTCAATGCAAGATAATCAACAACCATTCTCAAAGATCCATCCTTCTTCTCAACTAAGAGCACTAGGGCTCCCCACGGTGATGAACTGGGTCGAATATAACCTTTCTCCAATAACTCCTTAATCTGCTTCTTAATTTCCTCCAGATCATTCGCGGGCATCCGATACGGTCTCTTCGATATTGGTCTAGTGCCTAGTAACAACTCAATCAAAAATTCTATATCTCGATCTGGTGGCATGCCTGGTAATTCCTCCGGGAATACATTGGGATAATCCTTCACAACATGCACTTCCTCCTGAACAACTCCCGAGATTGAATTTACTCGAGTCCTCCTTGACGCATGCCTAGACACATACTTGATCCTTTTACCCTCTAGGATGGTGAGGAGAATTGACTTGCTAGCACAATCGATATTTCCTCCATACATCAATAGCCAATCCATGACTAGTATCACATCCAATCCTTGTGACTCCAAAATTATTAGGTCTGAGGGGAAAACATGCCTACCTATGGTCAATGGCATATGAAAACATCCTCTGCTTGCCATATACTCCGCTCCTGGCGAGCTTACTAACACAGGTGTCTTAAGGGCTATGGTGGGCAACTTAAGCTTATCCACAAACCCCCTTGATATGTATGAATGTGATGCACCAGTGTCAAAAAGAACAATAGCAGTAAATGACTTAATAAAAAACTTACCAATCACTACGTCAGGCTGCTCTTCGACTTCCTCCATGTTAACGTGGTTCACATGTCCTCTGGTGAACGGGTTGGGCTTGTTCCCAGAACTTCTATTTCCGTTACCATTCTTCAACTCAGAACAATCATTGGCATAGTGTCTAGTCTTCCCACACCTGTAATAGGTGACACGACTTAGGTCCTTCTTGGCGGGTGTTGCTGGGTTGGAACGGTTCTGATTGTTGGTCCCTCCATTCCCATTTCCATTCTTAGGGCCACTATGGTTATGTGAAGTTCCTCCATTGCGAGTATGGCCTCCATGGTTATAATGGGTATGTCCTCCCAAGTTCGGGTAAAACGAGGCTTTTGCTGAGCTCCAGAGTTGTACTTCCCCTGTCCATACTTCCTTTTGCGGCTCTCTATCTGTTGCTGCTTGCCTTCAATCATAAGAGCCCTGTCTACCAACTCCTGGTAGTTAGTGAATGTTGCCACCATCAACTGCATACTCAACTCATCGTTCAACCCTTCCATAAACTTCTCCTGCTTCACGGCATCTGTGGCCACATCATCTGGGGCATAGCGGGCTAACTTACCAAACTCATCCACATACTGCCCCATAGTACGATTTTCCTAGCGTAAATTGCGAAACTCCCACTTCTTCATACTCATAGCTCCAGCTGAAACATGTGCAATGCGGAATGCTTGCTGAAATTCATCCCAAGTGACATTGGCCACGGGGAAAGTGGCGGTGTAGTTCTCCTACCATGAGGTTGTGGGTCCATCTAGTTGGTGTGCGGCAAAGCGCACCTTCTCAGCATCTGTGCAACCTACGGTGGTCAGATCCCTTCCAATCCTGTGGAGCCAGTCATCAGCAATAATCTGCTCGGTGCTACTGGAGAACACCGAAGGATTCAACCTTAGGAAACGGGCTAAATTGTCAACTGGAGGTGGTGGCGGTGGGTTGTTGTTGTTGTTGTTGTTTTGGTTGGTGTTGCTGTTGCTGTTGCTGGTGCTGGTGTTGTTGTTGCTGGTGCTGGTGTTGTTGTTGTTGTTGTTGTTGTTGTTGTTGTTGTTGTTGTTGTTGTTGTTGTTGTTGTTGTTGTTGTTGCTGTTGCTGTTGTTGTTGTTGGTGTTGGTGGTGGTGGTGGTAGTGGTGTTGTTGTTTTGGTTGGTGTTGTTGTTGCTGGTGCTGTTGGTGTTGTTGTTGCTGTTGCTGTTGTTGTTGTTGTTGTTGTTGTTGTTGTTGTTGTTGTTGTTGTTGTTGTTGTTGTTGTTGTTGTTGTTGTTGTTGTTGTTGTTGTTGTTGTTGTTGTTGTTGTTGTTGTTGTTGTTGTTGTTGTTGTTGTTGTTGTTGTTGTTGTTGTTGTTGTTGTTGTTGTTGTTGTTGTTGTTGTTGTTGTTGTTGTTGTTGTTGTTGTTGTTGCCTTGGTTCTGGACTAGCAACTGCATCAAGGCATTCTGCTGTTGGATCAACTGAGTGAGCTCCAGTGGGAAGACAAATCCGGGGTCACGTCTCAGAGGCATCTGATAGGTTTAGAGGTGTGAGAACAAAATACAGTGAGGTCTAAAGAGAAATCACTACCCATATGCACATGAGACAAACACATTCATTTCACACCACTCAATTCAAACAAGATCATACAATCGATATAAACTACTGTTACAAAAGCTCGGACTATTTCTATATATATGGGATAATACTAATGATAATATGGTGTTCGTTTAGAAATTTTGATCAGTGGAAGACTCCATGATATCCGCTCCAGCTTCGTCTTCATAGTAATCATCACTGCCGAGGTCAGAGTCGGTGTCGTCGATTATGATGTAGTCTTTAGGATGGTTGTCCTCCTCAGGTTCGGGATCTCCCATGAATATCCCTAGCTTCTTCTTCAGGTCTTCATTCTTCTCCAGTAGCACTGCAATTTCTTCTTCATATCCGTCGCGTGTAGACTTGAGTTCCTCTTCTAGCTCCATGTTCTGGGTCATCACCTTCTTCATGTCTATCATGTTGGCGCACATCTGGTTCTCCTGACGACTAATGTGCTGATTTAACTCCTGGATGTAGGCTGCAATGGATCTAACCTTCCTCGTGCAAATCATCTCCCATTGCTCATCCGGCGTCCACATATCTGGTAGATGGTGTCCTTAAGTTCCTTATTGTATAACTCGCCGATGCGTCCGATGACGATGTGGGCGGCCATGTTCTTCCTAGACTCCAGGTTGGTGCATCAAAGGAACACTCCATGGGCTCAGTAATTGGTGCAAACATCCTTCATGGAACATGAACTCGAATCATCCAGCACTCCTCTTCTGGTAAAGTGGCGGTGTAGGTCCTGGTGAAACTTGGTATTCCGATGCTCAGGTACCTAGTGACTTCCTTCAAGTGTCGTTCGAAAGGGGTGTCGTCATCCAGTTGAGTGAACTTGTTCCTTGGGTCCGCCATATATAGAGTAGAAAATGGAGAAGAGTCAGAAATGAGTAGAGTGAGTATCCTCTGGTTTGTGCTAGTGGTCGCGTTCTACAGTCAGCGTGTGCTCTGATACCATCTTGTAGCGGCCCGACCTCAGACGGTCAAGTCTCTGTGCTTGAGTGTCATTCATGGATCGGTATTGCTGACACACACGGTACGCAAGGATTTATAACAAAGTTCAATCGCACACTTATTACATAGAATGTCTCAAAAGGGAACTTCTTACAATAATATGGCTGGGGGCCATCTAAATAAGAAAACAACGGAAGCTTCGAAGGTAGAAGAGTCCATCCAACTCCACGGCGAAACTGAGTGCATGACAACGACCTAGTGCACCTTACTCCTCGTCTGGAAATTCTGCAACATAACATGTTGCAGCCTGTGTAAGTTAGCACATGGAATATCCTGGCAAGATAACACTATAGAGCAATGAATAGAATAGCAACTATCACTACATGCATATATGGCTGGTGGAGGCTCTATGGTTATCATTTGCATCAAGCTAATTTTTCCCTACAACAAAGGAATATATTTTATTTACTACAAAGTTTGTTGAAAACATTGAGAAGGTAACCCCACCTCAATCCCAATTAAAAGTTAACAACCCAACAAATTAATTAAGTAAAGTGATGAGATCAACGTAATAATTCAAGTACCAGATACTCAAGATGTCCATAATCGGGGACACGGCTAATCATGATTAGTTTGTACACTCTGCAGAGGTTTGCGCACTTTTCCTCACAAAACTTGATATCCTCCTTTGAATTTCTCGCACTGCATGATGTTTGAGAAATGGATGACCGAGACACAGTCTTTCTGAAGAGGTCCCCTTGACCGATAGATAGGCCGGTACACCTACAACCCCCTACATCTACTAGCCCATCATGGAAAGGATTCCCACAAGTTACTCAAATATGTCAGAGCCCATAATGTCTTGTGGCTGCACACGGAAGTTTCTAGCATGACCAATTTTATGATCCCTTTGAGTTTGGGTGGCGAACCATAGGATGATCACACGGGTACCCCAGGATCTCCTAGGACAACACTGGATTCCCCAGGTGCCCAAACCAATCCACCCAGATGTGTATTAACGTAGCCACCTTAAGTTTCCCTTAGTTAATAATAACTCTCACATCTTTCATGAATCTCACAACCAATCCATGTCTACGAGCATAGCATAGCAGTATAAGCATAGAGTAATAACACCTAGGGTTTGAATATAAGACAATAGGTTCCTACCTCATCATCTACTTCCCAGTACCCGCATGTTATCGAGTCCTACTCATGCAATATTTCAGGTTTGAGACTAATGCATAAAAACTGGGTAATAAAGGGATATGATCAAAGTGTTACTTGCCTTGCTGATGATCGGAAAACCCTAGTGATTCGTAGTAGCATGCCTGGCACTCCGGAAACTCTATTGTGAACAAACAACAGAATACATAAGAACTCAAGCATAAGATGCAAAAGTAAATCCAAAAGTAGAGATCCAAACTGAAAGTCCAAGTGAAGATCTTCGATTTGCAAAAAGAAATAATCGAATCGGAGCTACGAAACTCAAACTACGATCAAAAGAAGTTTGAATACAAATCTTCTTGAAACTAAATTTTAAAATTTTCAAAATCATGTTCAAGTTGATTATATGGAAAGAGGGGAACAAGACGAAGATTTTGGCATTGGTTTCACTGGATTTGGACAAACGAGCAAAAAGTAGTGAAGGTTTGAAGATCAGGGACTAGTCTGCAATAAAAATTATTATGGATAGGTCCCTGGCCCAAAAATTAAAAATTAAAAAGAAAAACCAAACGAACGAATATTCGTTAACAAAACCTAGCTTTCGAGTCCTTCAAGCGAGTGCCGCAGTGAAAGGAAGAGTACTTCATCATGGCCGTTTATTAGGACTACTTGGATAAGTTAGGATAGTTTCTCTAAGGCCAGCTGTTGAGTTAGTCGGTTCATAGGTTGTCGTAAAATATAGAACAAATACGTTCGCTAACAGAGAGAATCGGGTGAAAGTTTACTAATTAGACTAGAACAAAAACGAAAAACCGATCTAAAACCTAAACCGACAAAAACCAAAAACCCGAAAGAACCTACCTGTTTTTACCGGTCAATGACGTCGGCGGCGGGATCCGGGGTTCCAGCATCGGGCGTCGATGGCGAGGCGTCGGGCGTCAACGGCGAGGCGATGGCGAGGCGGCGGCGGCTACGGCAGCGGCGGCGGTGGGTGGTGGTGCGGCAGGCGGCGGCAGGTGGCGGGTGAGGAGGAGGTGCCGGGGGCGGCTTATAAGGGGGCCCCGAGGGGTCCTCAGCTTGCGCGAGGGGGCGGCGAGGCCGACCCAGACTCCTCCTCGCCGGAGTCTGGCGCCCACATGGGAGAAAGGCAGCGCGGCTTGGTTGGGCCGGCTGGGCTTCGGCCCAGCTCAGTCCGGAGGTTTTTCTTTAAATAGTTTTCGCCGAATGGGAAAATCCAAAAATAAAATAAATAAAAATCCTGAAATCCCAAAAATAATTTTCACGGTCCTCTACTAATATTTAGGACAACATGAACATTTTTCTGGGCTAAAAGTGCAATTTTGAAAAATGCAATTTTTCCCTAATTTAATAAAATAAATTCTCAATAAAATATTCGAATAAAATAAATATTTTTATTTAAAATTAAATTCCATTATTTTCTTTATTTTGAAGAAGTCATATTATCTTATCTCGATATTTTATATATTTCAAAATAATTTGAAAAATAACTTCAAATAAAAAATCACTTTGATCCAATTTGCCAATTTTGAAAATTCAAAAATGGAATTTTATAAAACCTCCAACTCTCTCAAATGGTCCTTGAGTTGCTTAAGGTCTTTTAGGATCAAAATGTTCAAATAAAATCAAACAAAAATGCAATGAGCATGGGTGCATATGATGACCTAATGATTAACATCCAAATTGAAATTTGGGATGTTACATATCGCCAAGCTTAGTTGCTTGGGAGTCCTTGAATATTACCTTGGGGTACCTCGGTCATCCCCAATATTAGTCTCTTGCCACTCTTTATTTCTTCATCCATCGTGATCTCACCCAAAACTTGAAAACTTCAATCACACAAAACTTAACAAGACAGTCGTGACATCCGTTAGTATAATAAAACAAATCACAACTTCAAGTACTGCTGCAAACTCATTCATATTTCATTTTTTCATTGTAGCTACTTTATTATGACATTCCATGGCTTCTACCACCGATACAATCGATAGCTTCATCACACGAGCAAAATAATGCATCAAAAACAGAATCTGTTAAAAACAGGACTGTCTGTAGTAATCTGAACATCAACCAGACTTCTGTAACTCCAAAATTCTGAAAACTTAGAAAAAAATAAAAAATTTGTATATAAGTACTGTGCAAAAAGTTTCAGAAGCGTTTGACTTTCCAGTAAATAATGTAAAATCATGCACTACAGCCAAAGTTTCTGTTTGTACACCCACATACCAAACAAGCAATATAATCATCCTAAAGGCAAATCTTGGCACATTATTTTTATAATATAATGGAATTGTAAAAGGCATAATTATTTTTGTGAGAATCTTCATAAAAAATTCTACATTGTTTCCATGAGCATGAACACAAGTGTTCAAGGTCGACCCTCACTTCTCCAATGCATAACTTCCAATCACTTCTCTTTTGTGAAAAAGTTTTTAAGTTCCCCTCTATATTTTTTGTTTTTTGAACTTTATAAAAGCAATCAACAAAGAGAAATGACTCTCTAAAACTTCCGATTTGTCTCCCTGGTAGCGCTTTCTTTAAAGCCATTAAGCTAGGCATAAACTGCTCAAGTTATGAATCCACCCGAATCCCAAGGTATATCAAAACCAATTTTAATTAACAATGATTTGGCATTTCGTAGTGAGCACAAAGCAACATAAATCATGCAATGACTAAGTCTAACTCTCTTCCTATGCATTGGCATGTCATACAAGAACAATTCATGCACATCAAGTAAAGGCCAATACATAACATAAGTAGTTTCTTGCAATTTTATCGTGTTGGAAACATAGATAGGTGGAGATGTAGTTCCTCTCTCATAATAATTGAAAGTAGGAGCATCAAGCACATGCATATTACATTCATCAAATTATCATGTGCAACGGTAAAAGGCAACCCATCAATATAATCCTTAATAAGAACAAACTTCTCCGATATAGTGTAGTTTGGAGAATTCAAAAAGATAATAGGACTATCGTGTGTGGGTGCAATGGCAACAATTTTATCCTTAACATAAGGAAATATAGCAAGTTCATCTCAATAAACATAATTCATATTGGCATCTTGGCCACAAGCATAGAAATTATCAAGTTCATCAAAAAGGGATATTTCAAATGAATCAATGGGATCATAGCAATTATCATAGCATTCATCCTTCGGTAAGAACTAAGGGACATTAAACAATGTATCAGTTGGTGGGTTACTCTCATTAGAAGGTGGGCACGGGTAGCTAATACGCTCTTCCTCCTTTTTTTTCTTCGCTCTCATCTTCATATTTTTCATCTAATGAGCTCACAGTGTCATCAATTTTTTCTTCCATAGTTTCCTGCAAAATATTAGTCTCCTCTTGGACAGTGGAGGAGTCCTCAATATATGTGTGGGAGTCCTGGATTAGGGGTCTCCGGACGACCGGACTATCTCCATTGGCTGGACTGTTAGACTATGAAGATACAAGATTGAAGACTTCGTCTCGTGTCCGGATGGAACTCTACTTGGCGTGGAAGGCAAGCTAGGCAATATGTATATGGATATCTCCTCCTTTGTAACCGACCTTGTGTAACCCTAACCCTCTCCGGTGTCTATATAAACCGAAGGGTTTTAGTCCGTAGGACAACAATCACAACATGCAATCATACCATAGGCTAGCTTCTAGGGTTTAGCCTCTCTGATCTCGTGGTAGATCTACTCTTGTAACACCCATATCTTCAATATTAATCAAGCAGGACGTAGGGTTTTACCTCCATCAAGAGGGCTCAAACCTGGGTAAAACTTCGTGTCCCTTGCCTCCTGTTACCATCCGGCCTAGACGCACAGTTCGGGACCCCCTACCCGAGATCCGCCGGTTTTGACACTGACATTGGTGCTTTCATTGAGAGTTCCGCTATGCCGTCGCCACAAGGAAGGATGTCTCGTCCCGTCTTTAAAGACGACACTATCGCTGAGGGAGCTCTGGCTATCGGCCAAACTCTCCGGCTAGGCGGTTTTCTTATGACCGCCTATTCGGCCGCTGCGCCGACGATGACTTCTCGGGTCATCGAAAGCAATCTTCACATCAACTCAGAACTCACCGAGCAGTTAGATCCACTAGAGCTCTCTTCCCTGAACGAGCTCTTGGATCGTATCGCCGCCCTGGGAGTCGCTACAGACTACGATCAAATTGGGCCTAAACCCGATCTAAGAGAAATTAACTCTCCCCAGGTCACCCATCACGTTGCAGTGGTGGAAGAACAATGCGGCAAAACTTCATCTATCTTAAGGACTAGCTACGTCCGGATTCCCTATCCCCCCAAGTCGGATACCCGCGGAGGGGAGGATGTCACTCAAAGCCTGAACCCAGAATCAGGCAGCGGGCCAGATTTACCAGAAAACATCCAAGAATCCAAACTTTGAGTTCGAAAACTCCTTGGCCACTAAGCCTCGGATTGGGTGAGGATTCGGATTCAATTCCACCCACCCACCCAAACATACGCGATCTATCCCAAATTAGGCAAGAGCCCACAGAAACAGTACACCATTATTGGGCCAGATTCCTCCAGGTCAAGAACAGGATAAAGGACTGCAGCGAGGAAGACACAATTTCACTCTTCTGCAATAATTGCACGGACAACGGAATCCTCAACGCCATAAGTCGTTGCAAAATTATACGCTTTGCCGACTTGGTGTCCATAGTACGAAAGTACTGTGCGATGGAAAGCGCCTGGAAAACCGAAATAAAATTTTGGGATAATCCGGCCCTGAATACAAACCCAGTCCGAAATAAAAGGGTGCATTATCACAATACACCTGGGTTAACCACCAAAAAGCAAAAGCCCTCTACGGGGCAAGGAACCGTACTGGAGGGATGGCTCAACGGACCCTGCAAAATTCATAGTACAGCGGATGCGATACCAACGCACAGCCTTAGAGCATGCTGGATACTCCGGTAGGTGGCCAAAAGCAGTGAGGATCTACTCCTCCCAAAAACCACAGAGCACCACCCCAAGGACAACAGTACGGTCTTAACGGTCTTCGAGACCTTCGCGTCAAATAAAAGACGGAAGCGAACACTCCGCAGCACGTCCGAAATCTGCCACATAGCAGAAACAAATCCTTAGAGCGACACGGCTATTACCTTCAATGCCAGCGACGAACCTAAATTCCGAATAGCCCGAGTACCAGCCACACTAGTCCTCAGTCCAATCTTGGACGGCTTTCGACTCACCAAGGTACTCATGGACGGCGGCAGCGGATTAAACCTCATCTACGAGGAAACTCTTCAAAAGATGGAAATAGACTGGAGCCGCATTAAGCAAAGCAGCACAACCTTTAGAGGAATCATCCCCAGTCGGGAAGCACGCTGCACCGGAAAAATCACACTAGACGTGGTATTCGGCATGCTGGATAATTACAGGCCCGAAGAAATAACATTCCAAGTGGCCCCGTTCAGCAGCGGATACCGCGCTCTATTAGGGCGGGAGGCGTTTACAATCTTCCAAGCCATACCCCATTACGGGTACATGAAGCTCAAAATGCCCGGGCCCAACGGAATCATCACTCTTGTTAGTGATCCGGACATAGCACTCTGCGCCAAAAATAAGACAGCTGCACTGGCCCATGAGGCACTATCCAAAGCCCTAGCGGCCGAAGAACTAACTGCGCTGCGCTCCATGGTGAACAGGGACGACATGATACTCGACAAAAGATCCAAGTCCACCTCCTTTAAGCCGGTGGACGAAATAGTCAAATTCCAAGTCCATCCAACGGACCCTACAAAAACAGCTTCCATCGAGGCACAATTAAACCCTGATGTTGACGCTGCACTGCGAGAGTTCCTACGCAAGAACTGGGACATTTTTGCCTGGCACCCTTCAGACATGCCAGGAATCCCACGCAGGCTGGCTGAACACAGCCTAAATATGCTAAAAGGATTCAAGCCAGTCAAGCAGGCTCTTCAACGTTTCTCCGAGCCTAAAAGACAAGCCATGGGAGAGGAACTAGCCAAGCTATTGGAGGCCGGATTCATCAGAGAAATAAAACATCCGTACTGGCTAGCAAACCTGGTGATGGTGCCAAAGAAGGACAAATCCTGGCGCTTGTGCGTCGATTTCAAGGACCTTAATAAGGCCTGCCCAAAGGATCCCTTCCCCCTCCCTCGCGTCGATCAAATCATCGATGCTACCGCAGGACACGATTCATTGTGTTTCCTCGACGCATACTCTGGCTACCATCAAATCAAAATGGCAGAGCCAGACCAAGCCGCAATGGCATTCATCACACCATACGGCCCATTCTGCTTCAACACAATGCCCTTTGGGCTAAAAAACGCTGGTGCAACATATCAACGCATGATTCATACATGCCTAGCAAACCAGATCGACAAAACAGTGGAGGCATACGTGGATGAAGTGGTCGTTAAAACCAAGCATGTCGACACCCTAGTAGACGACTTGAGGGTCACATTCGACAACCTCCGAACATATGACATCAAGCTCAATCTGGAAAAATGCGTTTTTGGCGTACCAGCAGGAAAGCTCCTGGGATTCATCGTCTCCAGTAGAGGTATTGAAGCTAATCCGGCCAAAATCCGAGCGTTGTCACAGTTGGCTACCCCAACTGACCTCAAACAAATACAAAAATTAACTGGATGCGTGGCGGCTCTACGTCTATTTATCTTTCGCTTGGGAGAAAAGGCATTACCCCTTTATCGCCTCCTACGACGCACTGAACACTTCGAGTGGACGGACGCCGCCACGGCCGGACTGAACAAAATAAAAGCCATATTGGCAACAAACCCAGTCCTGGCCTCGCCAAACACTGACGAATCAATGCTATTATACATTGCGGCAACTCATCAAGTAGTAAGCGCAGTGCTTGTCGTCGAGCGAGAAGCGGACGGACACAAATTTCCCCTTCAAAAGCCGGTTTACTACGTGCCCACAGTCCT
This sequence comes from Triticum monococcum, assembly GCA_034509565.1. Lineage (NCBI taxonomy): Eukaryota > Viridiplantae > Streptophyta > Magnoliopsida > Poales > Poaceae > Triticum > Triticum monococcum. The sequence continues at coordinate 303,034,595 of CM067845.1, read as the reverse complement.
TACCCCATGCAAATCACGGTACCCGCATTATCAAAAGATAGCGTACGCGGTATTTATGGCATCCCGGAAGCTGCGACTCTACTTTCAAGAGAGTTCGATAACGGTATCCTCGGAAGTACCACTTAACGATATTATAAACAACCGCGACGCGACGGGCCAGATTGCCAAATGGGCAATTGAGCTCGTCCCGTTCGACATAACTTACAAACCACGGCGAGCTATTAAATCGCAAGTTTTGGCTGACTTCTTCGCTGAATGGACGGAAGCCGAACTCCCTAAAGAGTACGACACATATTCAAACTGGATCATACACTTCGACGGCTCCAAAATGTTGGCTGGTCTGGGGGCTGGCGTCGTTTTGACGTCCCCAACAGGAGACACCATTCAATACGTACTGTAGATAATGTATACAGACTCCAACAACGCAGCTGAATATGAGGCCCTTCTCCATGGTCTCCGGATGGCAGTATCCATGGGCATTCAATGCCTAGAGGTGCGCGGGGATTCAAACCTCGCAATATCCCAAATAAATGGAGACTTTGATGCCAAGGATCCAAAAATGGCCGCTTATCGCAATGTCGTCCTAAAAATGTCAGCTCGGTTCGAAGGGCTCGAATTTCACCATGTGGCTCAGGAAAACAATCAGGCGGCGGATATCCTCGCCCGCATTGGCGCCAAACGCGACACGGTCCCTCCCAACATTTTTTTGGAAAGGATTTTCAAGCCATCCATAGCATGGGAAGGGGACACCGGTAACAACAGTCCGGACCCGGCCAAAATACCCGATACCGAACTCCCTGACACAATCGGAGGCTCCGCCACCGAAATAACACAATCAGCTCACGAAATAATGGCCATTATTGCCCCGTGGATAGAGCCATTCCTGGCCTACTTAACTAGACAGGAACTCCCGGAGGACCAAAATGAGGCACGCTGCATAGTGCAGCGATCAAAGGCCTACAGGGTCCATGAGGGAGAATTGTACAAAAAAAGCGCTACCGGAGTCCTTCAATGGTGCATCTCCGAAGAGGAAGGACGGAACCTTTTGGCAGAAATTCATGCCGGACTCGGTGGTCATCACGCTGCAGCTCGGGCTCTTGTGAGCAAGGCCTTCCGTATAGGATTCCATTGGCCAACGGCCTGGGCAGACGCACATGACTTAGTCCAGCGTTGCGCCGGTTGCCAGCTCTTTGCAAATCAAAGCCATATGCCACCCACCGCCCTCCGAACAATCCCCATTATATGGCCCTTTGCGGTCTGGGGGCTTGACATGGTTGGACCCCTTAAAGGTGGAACCCACAAGAAAAAATACTTATTGGTCATGGTGGATAAATTCACCAAATGGATAGAGGCCAAACTGGTTAAAACAGCCGAATCCGGACCGGTGATAGATTTCATATCCGGGGTTGTACATTGCTACGACGTCCCCCACAACATCATCACTGATAACGGCACGAACTTCACGGCCGACGAGGTAAAACTCTGGTGCAGCAAAATGGGCATCAAGCTCGATTATGCTTCAGTCTACCACCCACAAACCAACGGTCAAGTCGAATGAGCAAATGGTCTTATAATGAGCGGCATTAAACCCAGCCTAGTGCGCTCCTTAACAGAGTCTGACACGCACTGGGTAGAGGAGCTCGACTCCGTACCCTGGGGGCTGCGGACCACGCCGAATCGTAGTATCGGATACACACCATTTTTATGGTGTACAGCGCAGAGGCAGTCCTGCCCTGTGACATAATTCATGAGTCACCTCGAGTGTGCATGTATGAAGAAAGAGAAGCCGAGCTCGATCGGTAGGACAGTCTGGACATCTTGGAGGAAGAGCGCGATGTAGCCAAAGCCTGTTCCGCATTTTACCAGCAACAGGCTCGCAGATACCAAAGCAGGGAAGTACGAGCCAAAACTTTGGCGAACTAGTTCTCCGGCTACTGGATAAGAAAAAGAACAAGCTAGAGCCCAAATGGGAAGGTCCCTTCATCATCGACCAAGTTCTGACCGGCGGAGCGTACCGACTGTGGGATGCATCGACTAGTCGACTCGAGCCGAACCCATGGAACGCAGCCAGGCTCCGAAGATTCTACGCCTAGCACCGGACTTCATGTTAGTCCCCTCCCTTTGTCCATTTTCTGCATATGTGTCATCTGTCTTGTTTCCCTTTCTTTCTTTTATTCCTCTAGGCCTTCAAGGGTCACCTTGTGCCTCACTTGTACATTACAGAGGTGCTAGCCGCACTATCTACACCTGGGGGCTTCTTTCACAGAAGCTTAAATTATTTACCTAGGCATCATGCCCAACACATGCGTTATACTTCCGCATGTACCTTTTTTCACCATTATATGCATTGATATGACTTAAGTTTTGGCCAAGCTGGGTTGCCTGGCTCTTGTATTTATGCCCTACGTTCTCGTTAATTCGGCTAGGGCATAAGGGGAGCACCTCTGCGATTGTTACCGCCGGGTCAGGCGGATGTGTACCTTAGACTGGGTGAAGCCGAAAGCTAGCGTTCTTAAGAGAATATTCGGTCGATGAACAAAAGATGACTTTTATTTATTAACCATATCTGCCCCCAGACGTTTTTACCACGCTTCTTGTCGCAGTCCGGACATGCACGTTAGGGCATGCCTACCCAGGGAAAGGAACCCTTAACGAAACTATTCTCTCTGGAAGATGTTTCTTACTACCCATGTAATATAACATAACTAGTTGGGCACTTGTCCGATAAAGCACTAATGACCCCTACGCCTGGTCTCCACGCATGCCCCGGTTCTTATATAACCGAGAGGGTATTCGTATACATTCCGGACTGTCGGGTCCTGAGGTTGAAGCGAAAAGGTCCGCTACGACAAACGATCTACAATCTGGCTAGAAGACATCATATATGTCACTTTACAATTACATAGTCAATTTGACTGGTTGAATTCCTCTTCAATGCCCTCCAATAGGCTGTCTAGTCTACAGTCCTGTTGGGAATACTTTGCGGCCAATTCTACTTGGCCGTACACTAAATTCACAGGGATCTCCTTGCCGCCAAGCCACACAGGTCCGACTTCGGCCATGTGGTTCGGGTCAGGCTTTGTGTACCGTGTCTTCACCATTTCCCAAGCCTCCCTGGCGCCCTGATGGCAGGCTGATATCTTCCATAATCGGAAACGCTGTCGTGCTCCCTTCAGCTTTTCTGCAAGCTCTCCAAGGCCTTCGGGCATGGACACGGACGGCCACAAGGCCTGGGCAACGCCTTGCATCACCTACCGAACTTGTTTGTGCAACTGTGTGAGCTCGGGAAGAAGATCACCTATTGAACTAGGCATCTCCTCGGCAGGACGTCCTGTTAGCATACCTACAGACATAACTCTGTCAGCCAGCTTCCTCGCCGAACTCTTTTTCAAAGTTCGTTCAAGCACTTACTAAATATGCCGCGTCAAAGCCGCCGATTCTCCTTAACAGAATCCGACAGTTGGGCACGAACATCTTTTAGTTCCACACCCAGCTTGGTGTTGGCATCTTGGAGATCATTCTTCTCCTGCCTCACCCTCATTAGCACGCTCTCACGAGCCTTTAGCTGGTGTATGAGCTGCTGCTTATCCTGATTCACTCCAGCGTCATCTGCAATTTTATCGTCAGATTTGCATATAAAGCCGCACTCTAATATGATACTTATCATTTGACGGATATGTTACCAGTGGGGGTCTCTTTGGGCCCCCCTGCGGTGGACAGTGCGGCCTGAAGTTGGGCTTTGCACTCTTCCAGCTCCTGGGACAGTTGAGTATTCTTTTCTGTAAGAACCTACAAAACAAATGACCCTTAAATCAGTTATCCTAACTGTTTCAAGTCTCAGGGGCTACTGATATATATAATCATCAAATTATCTCACCCGTATGTCTTTTACTATCGGGACCCCGATCCCAAGTCACACCGATCTAGCATGTAACACTTCATATCACTTTGCGGCCTCACGCACGGTATTCCCACGGGTGCCACCTTACCTGGCCCAGGACCGTTTGCGCATTTTGGCTCACGTATATGATAGTGTCGTTAGCATCCATATGACAGAGGACCTGGGCCGACATGACTAGTCATGAACCCAAAGTGGCACTAACCTATGGGAACAGGCATACATGATTCACATCGAGCGTGTCGGTCAGCAGAGTGTGAATCCGGGCTGTAGCACTGGGCTAATAGGACTCCGGGAACCCGGGCTGTAGCAGGCTAAGCAGGACTCCGGATGTCACCGCGTGACATTTCTCCGAAGGGACAGACACAGGAACAAAGTGAAACACATGCCGGCCAATCAAGTGTCCTGAGCAGTAGTGCTGGGCTAATAGGACTCCGGTGTACCGGGCTGTAGCGGACTACTATGGCACATGGAAACACAAGACTACATTTCCCCATAAGAGAGGCTATCAGAGGTAAACGACTAGGTTGTCGGATCCCACACATAGCAGTACATGTTACACGTACGCATAACATGCAAGTATGTGCTGTACATCATGGCATCACAACATAACTCAAACTCATATAGATAAAGGCCCGGAAGAGCCACATAGCATAAATACAAACAGGGGTCACATGACCCATCATTCAGAGCATACAAGCAACAAGCGGAAGCATTACATGTCTGAGTACAGACAACTACAAAAGAAAAAGACTAAGAAGCCTGACTAAACACGACCCTCCCAAGGGTACAAGATCGTAGCTGGGATACAAGCTACTCGTCGAAGCCACTAGTGTAACCAACTGCAAAACATAAATAAGCAAACGTGAGTACAAAGGTACTCAGCAAGTCTTACTTCAGAACTATCTACATATGCATCATTATCAACAAAGGGGGTGGTGGAGTTTAACAGCAGCAAGCCAGCTTTGACTCAATGGCTAATTTATACTACGAGTATCAGAAACTTCTTTAGGTGAGAAGACGCACACGAGTCCACAAATTCACCATATCAATACCCCACTATGGATCCGTTCCCGTCTCCCTTCGAGAAGGCCATCCATAGCACTCACGCTTATCTTGCGTATTTTAGAGTATCCACTTCAAGTTGTCTACGTACTATATAAGTCCTCCAAGTTTCCATATCCGAGGAAAACGGCTATTCGAATAGATAATATTGACCCTGCAGGGGTGTACTTCGTCACACACGCTCTCGCCACTTATAGCCCTGTACACGTCATGTACCTCGGCAACCTTCAAGCGGAAGCCGGGCGGGGTGTCGGCCACGACCTGACTAACCACACAAGTCTCTCGTCCAGGTTTATCGCCTATTCGGGTTCCATCCGCAAGGAGATCCGGCCGGGGTGTCGCTCACGGCCCCAAACGATGTGTGCAGGGTTCCCAAGCCCACCATCCGGGTGCCACTTGGTACACCGTGCCACAATGCCTAGTCTGTCCCAAGCCTGTCCCGTCGGACACCACCTGGTAGACAAGTAGCACTACCTACAAATGCCAGAAACTAGTTGCAACTCCTGGACAGAGATCAAGTGGATTAATAAGTCGAGAGGGGCCGGATAACCGGAACCCAATGTGTGGTAGTAACTGGACTTGGATAACATACACAGAACTCAGTGCTTAAGGACGGTTCCAATGAGACAACCCACCATGTACTCCTACATGGCCTCTCATCGCTACCTTTACCAAAACGTGTTCACACACTTAGCCTTTACCGGTAGGACATGTTCACCACTCCGATTCATTCCCGATGAAACAGACCTGACACAACTCTAAGCATAGCTGGCATAAAGAAAACAAGCATGGATGAGCAGGCACATCAAGGCTCAAGCAACTCCTACTCATGCTAGTGGGTTTCAACTATTTACTATGGCAATGACAGGTCATGCAGAGGAATGGGTTCAGCTACCGCAGCAGAAAGTAGCAGTTTGAATCGTTGTTGTCCTAATGCAGTAAAAGGAGCAGGAGCGAGAGAGTGGGACTTTATCGAGATGCTCAAGGGGGTTTGCTTGCCTGATAGATCCACGAAGAAGCACTGCTCCTCAGACAGGTACTCGGGACAGCTTCCGGAGTAGAACCTATCGAGAGGGAACAGTGCCGGCAATCAATAAACAACCATATGCAACAATATGATGCATGAAGATAACATTCAAAGATGCTATGATTTGCCCTAATGCATCTAGCATCAATTTGGTTAAAGTCCATACGAACCAAGGGTTCATATGCAAACCCCAAATTAAGTATATAACATGCCATTATTACGTTTTCACTTATACAGCAAGTATAAGTTGGTTTTTCATGCATGAAACTAGCATAAATGGATTCTTTGCATTTTTCTGATAATTTTTCATATATAATTTATTTGATTTGGAGTTACGGTTGAATTACTATGATTTTTTGAAGTTTTAACTATTTTCTGAAATTCTCTGAATTATTTAAAATCCAGAAAAGCAAATACTGCATCAGCATGATGTCACAGAGGCGTCAGCAGGCTGACCAGGTCAAACCTGACGTGTGGGGACCACACGTCAGTGACACTGGGGTTAACCCCGGGTCAAACCCGCACTGACCAGGTTTGACTTGGCCTTGGGGCCCACTGTCAGCGGCTGGAGGGGTGGCTAATGGTGGGGATTAGCGCTAAATAAGCCGCCAGGTCAGCCTCGTCGGAGTTCGGCCGGCGACGACCAAACCACACGTCGATGGTTCGCCGGAATGCGCTACAGGCGGCGGAAGAGCGCGCGGAGGCCACCAGAGGATAGCCCGCACACGCCCGCATCTAGCTGGCTGCTCGGGTGGCCGCGGGGTCGCCGGAGACAACGGCCACGACCATGGAGGCGGCGGCCGGAGTTCGGCCATCAACGGAACGAAGCTACGGTGGACGGGAGGACGAACGAATGCTTGTTTTGGGCTCCTGGGACCATGCTGAGCACAGACACACGCTCAAACGCGGGCGGCAGCAACTGTGGCCGCGGCGGCTATGTGGCCGGTGGAGCAAAGCTCTCGGCCGTGACGGCGAAGCTAGCTAGAGGGAGAAATCGACACTGGGAGTAGAGGGAAACGACGGAGGGGCTCACTGGGATCACGCAGGGAGGGTCAGCGAGCTCGGGGATGCACGGACGACGGCGAATCGCTGGCAGTGATTGGCGGCACCTGAGGTGATAGACGAGCTCGAAGGCGTCACCACGGTGCTCCTGGGTTTGGGATCTTCTGCGTGGAGGAGCGGTGCGTCGTCACAGAGCTTTTGGACACGGGGAAGGGGCGAGAAGACCACGGTGCTCACGGTGGCAGCGAACGGCGGCGACGGACCCGTTCGGGCGTGCTACAGAGAGAGAGCAGGGGAAGGGAGAGTGAGCTGCGAGAGAGGGAGAGGAGAGAGGGGCTTCGAGGCGTCTCCAGGCGCGGGATTGGGTCAACGGGGAGCGCGACACGGCAAAGCAGGAGGTGGCGCGGCCGGCTGCGTGCGCTGGCTGCCAGTGGGCATAAGGTTGAAGACAACCTTGCCCCTGGTGGGCTGGGCCACTGCTGGGCCGTGGTGGGGCGCCAGGTAAGTCAGGTAAGAAGCCCAGGTAGGTTTTCTCCTGTTTTGTTTTCTTTTCTATTTTCTGACATTTGTTTTGTAACTAAAAGAAATGTTGAATCATTTCCATAAATGCTGAAAATAATTGTGGCATCTAGATATAATATTCTAGAGGCCCTCACCAATTCCCAACATTTTTGGAGCTATTAAAAATATTTATATAATTTAAACAGCTCCAATTCAAATATTTATGCATTGATTCAAAAATCCAAAATGAGTAGAAAAAATGTGCATCACATCTGGTTGTTGTTCCCAACATTTTCCAAAGACCATGAACATTTTTGAGAAGCATTTTGGGTTCATTGAAATTCCACTTTTAATTTGAACCTATTTGAATTGCTTTGGTGCTAGGGTTTGCAACTTCCCCATTTCAATTTCATTTGAAAAATAAACATGATGCACAAAGCAAGCCTAGGACCATACCAGAACTAGGGATGTGACAACTCGCCCCCACTCGAAGAAATGTCGTCCCGAGATTCAGGAGTTGGCGGAAAGAAAGCGGGGTACTCAAGTCGAAGACGATCTTCTCGCTCCCAAGTAGCTTCTCTCTCGGTATGATGAAACCATTGAACCTTTAGAAACTTGATGTTATGACGTCGAGTGACACTCTCTGCTTGATCCAGAATGTGAATGGGGTACTCTCGATAAGTGAGGTTATCTTGGAGATCAAGCGTTTCGTGGTCCACTCCGCGGATGGGATCCGAGAAGCAACGCCTGAGTTGAGAGACGTGGAAAACATCATGAACTCAAGAAAGATGTGGGGGTAGTTCCAACTGGTAGGCAACCTCTCCTCGTTTAGCAAGAATGCAAAAAGGACCGATGTAACGAGGAGCCAACTTGCCATTGATACCGAAACGATGGGTACCCTTCAAAGGAGTAACCCGAAGGTAAGCCTTGTCGCCAACTTCATAAGCCACTTCCTTATGACGACGGTCATACCGGCTCTTTTGACGAGATTGGGCTGTTTTTAAATTCTCACGAATGATGCGAACTTGCTCTTCTGCCTCCTGGATCATATCCGGTCCAAAGAATTGTCTTTCGCCGGTTTCTGACCAGTTCAAAGGTGTTCGACATCTTCGTCCATACAGGATCTCGAAGGGTGCTTTCTTAAGACTGGATTGGTAGCTATTGTTATAAGCAAACTCGGCAAAGGGGAGACATTTCTCCCAATCCATACCGAATGAGATAACACGAGCTCTAAGCATGTCTTTGAGAATTTGGTTGACCCTTTCCACCTGACCACTTGATTGAGGGTGGAAAGCGGTACTGAAAGAAAGATGGGTGCCCATGGCAGTTTGGAAACTTTCCCAGAAATGAGAGGTGAAAAGACTACCACGGTCTGAATTGATCTCTAGTGGAACACCATGGAGTGACACTATTCGGGAGATATATAAGTCAGCGAGCTGACTAGCAGTGATACTCTCTCGAACAGGTAGGAAGTGAGCCACTTTGGAAAGACGATCAATGACTACGAAGATAGCATTATTTCCTTTCTTGGTCCTGGGAAAGCCGGTGATGAAGTCCATACCAACTTTGTCCCATTTCCACTCGGGAATAGCTAAAGGTTGAAGGGTGCTAGCAGGTCTTTGATGCTCTGCCTTAACGCGACGACAAACGTCACAGTTGGCAATATACTGAGTGATTTCTCTCTTCATCCTAGTCCACCAGAACCTCTGGCGTAGGTCATGATACATCTTTGTACTACCGGGATGAATCATGAGAGGAGATTCATGGGCCTCCTTAAGGATCAGTTGCTGCATCTGTTGACATTTGGGAACCACCAAACGGTTACCAAAGTAAACAACACCTCGTTCATCCATAGAGAAACAACCAGCAACTCCCTTGGAAATATTCTTCTTGATCCGGGAGATTCCTGTATCATGCTTCTGAGCCTCTATGATCTGATCCGTAAGGGTAGGTTTCGCCACCAAGGTAGAAAGGAAACCATGAGGAGCTATGTGAAGGTTAAGCTTACAGAATTCTTCATGGAGGGGTGGTTGACAATGTTGCAACATGAGGTTGTTGCAATAGGATTTACGACTTAAAGCATCAGCCATGACATTGGCTTTGCCTGGGTTGTAGGTGATTCCTAAGTCGTAATCCGAGATCAACTCCAACCAACGTCTCTGTCTGAGATTCAGATCCGGTTGGGTGAAGATATACTTGAGACTCTGATGGTCGGTGTAGATTTTGCAACGGTTACCAAGAAGGTAATGTCGCCAAGTCTTAAGTGCATAGACTACGGCTGCAAGCTCCAGATCATGTGTAGGATAATTTTCCTCATGTGGATGCAACTGTCGAGATGCATAGGCAATCACATGACGATCCTGCATAAGAATGCAACCTAGTCCTTGACGCGAAGCATCGCAATAGATAACAAAGTCTTTAGTGAAATCCGGTGGCACGAGTATGGGCGCAGAAGTCAGGCGTCTTTTCAGTTCCTGAAAACTGTGCTCACACTGTGGGGTCCACTCAAACCTTTTATCTTTCTTGAGAAGCTCCGTGAGGGGTTTGGCCACTTTGGAGAAGTTTTCAACGAAGCGGCGACAATAACTGGCTAGACCAAGGAAACTCCTAACTTGTTTGACTGTTTTGGGTGGAGTCCAATCGAGAACGGCTTTGACTCTCTCGGGATTTACAGCAATGCCCTTACCGGAGATCACGTGGCCTAAATAGGTCACTTCTGGCAACCAAAATTGACACTTGGAGAACTTGGCATAAAGACGATGCTCTCGGAGTTTTTCTAACACAAGCCTAAGATGTTCGGCATGCTCTTCCTCGTTCTTCGAGTAAATAAGAATATCATCGAGATAAACCACGACGAACTTATCTAAGTACTCCATAAAGATCGAGTTCATCAAGCGGGAGAAAGTAGCTGGAGCATTGGTTAGGCCGAAAGACATCACGGTGTACTCGTATTGACCATAACGAGTGACAAAGGCCGTTTTGGGGATGTCCCCGTTTCTGATCTTGATTTGGTGGTAGCCTAACCTCAAATCCATCTTGGAAAAGACTGAGGATCCAGCGAGCTGATCATACAGGTCGTTGATCCTGGGGAGCGGATACTTGTTCTTTATCGTGACCAAATTAACGGGACGATAATCTACAACCATTCGATCTGAACCATCCTTCTTCTTGACGAAGAGGACAGGACAAGCCCAAGGAGAAGAACTGGGACGGATGAAACCCTTTTGCAAGGACTCATCAAGTTGTTTCTTAAGCTCGGCTAACTCCAAAGGTGCCATCTTGTATGGTCTCCTAGAGATTGGAACAGTTCCTGGGATAAGTTCTATGACAAACTCTACATCTCTGTCAGGTGGGACACCTGGCAGTTCTTCTGGAAAGACATCCGGGAAGTCACGGACTACCGGAATATCTCCAAGGTCCGGAAGAGGGCTGGCATTAAGAGAATAGAGTTGACGCCTTGCAACTCTAGTGGAGACAGTGACTATTTTGCCAGATGGATGTGTAAGTTGAACAGATCTGGTGTAACAATCGATCTTGGCATGATGAGCTGTCATCTAGTCCATACCCAAGATGATGTTAATATCTGAGGACTTGAGAGATATCAAAGAAGCAAGGAAAACCAGTCTATCAACAAGGATTTCATTACCATGGCTTACCTTGGAGGTTTGCCATTTGGAACCAGGAGTCTGGATTATTAGTGGAGTTGGCATATCACAAAATTACATGTCGTGCATCCGAGCGTAACCTTCAGATATGAAGGAGTGGGATGCTCCAGTATCAAACAGAACTGAAGCTGGGTGACAATTGACAAGAAGTGTACCCAGTACGACATCGGGATCATCTTGAACTTCTGAAGCCGAGACATGGTGCACACATGCTCATTCAATGGAGGCTGGCTTGGTACTGATCATCTTGACTGATGGCTTTTCACGGCCAACAGACCTCTCAGACTGGGGTGCAGCATAACTGGACTGAGGGCAGTCACGTGCATAGTGTCCTGGTTCTCCGCAGGTAAAGCAAGTTCCTGAGGTAGGACGTGGACCTACGTTGGCAAGTGGTCCACTAATAGGCCTGAGTGGAGCATGTTGCTGAGTTGGGTGAGGCGCCACATAGGATGGCCTCGGTGCATATCGAGGTGGAAGAGCCGAGTTCGGAATCCAAATCCGTCGCTTCTGAGAGCCAGAGCGGGAGGAAGAACCCAGATCACGGTTGTGCTTATGAGACTCCTCGTAAGTGAGTTGAGCTATCTCTGCATTAATGGCCTTGTTCACAAGAGCCTGGAAAGTATCACAATGATGCAGGTGGAGATCACGACGCAACTTAGGGTGGAGACCCTTCCGGAACCTAGCCTGCTTCTTAGCGTCCGTGGACACTTCTTCTGTAGCATAGCGGGCAAGGTTTCCAAACTCCCTACTGTAAGCATCAACAGGCAGCTTACCTTGGGTAAAATTACAGAACTCTTCCCTCTTGCGGTCAAAGAGAGCCTGAGGAATGTGGTGCTCACGAAAAGCCTCGGTGAAATCTCTCCAGGTAGGAATCTGACCAGCTGGAAGCATAGCCTCATAGCTTTGCCACCAAATACTAGCAGGACCTTCCAGGTGATAAGCAGCATAGGTGACCTTGTCACTTTCAGCGACGTTCGCAGAATGCAACTTGTGAGTGATGCTTCGGAGCCAGTCATCCACATCGAGTGGCTCAATGGAATGATGGAAGGTGGGTGGTTGCAGACCAATGAAGTCGGTGATGGAAACCAACTTCTTACACTGATGTGCGGTGTTCTGCTCAATCTGTGCCAGCAAGCGGTTAGTCTCACGCTTGTTCCTCTCGGATGCTAACAAGAACTCTGCCACCGAAGGCTGGTCAGGAGGATCCTTGTCCCTACCATCTCCATGGTTCTTGCTATGAGCAACTGAAGCTCGGTTAGCAGACGACATCCTGACACAGAAACCAAGGAAACAAGGATGGAATTAGCATCGACCTAGGGATGCAGAATGTAATGCAAAAGTATTGGAAAGTCTTGAAATCCTGGGACAATTTCGGCAGCATAACAGCTGTAAATGCTCAAAAGGATTTTTGAGACATTCATCAAAGGAATAGCATAATCAATCAGCATCATAATATCAAGGTTCTGGGTCAAACTGAGGACACACAGAAGTAGTAAAACTATATTGAGACACAACCCAACAATCCTAAGACTTTATGGTTTAGTAACACGTCATCCTGAGAGATAGAGGAGAAGCCTAGGCCTTAACCCTCGTAGAAAAGAAGAGGCTGACTCAGAAAGAATGACATGAGGTAAGGAGTAAAAGAGCCTTACGTTCCCTTCCACAATCAATTCCCTTATGTAACTAAAGCATTTCTAGACTCAACTTCGACCAGTTTGGCTTGGTAATCCTACAGTCAGTCAGGCTCTAATACCAACGCTGTCGGGACCCCGATCCCAAGTCACACCGATCTAGCATGTAACACTTCATATCACTTTGCGGCCTCACGCACGGTATTCCCACGGGTGCCACCTTACCTGGCCCGGGACCGTTTGCGCATTTTGGCTCACGTATATGATAGTGTTGCTAGCATCCATATGACAGAGGACCCGGGCCGACATGACTAGTCGTGAACCCAAAGTGGCACTAACCTATGGGAACAGGCATTCATGATTCACATCGAGCGTGTCGGTCAGCAGCGTGTGAATCCGGGCTGTAGCACTGGGCTAACAGGACTCCGGGAACCCGGGCTGTAGCAGGCTAAGCAGGACTCCGGATGTCACCGCGTGACATTTCTCCGAAGGGACAGACACAGGAACAAAGTGAAACACATGCCGGCCAGTCAAGTGTCCTGAGCAGTAGTGCTGGGCTAACAGGACTCCGGTGTACCGGGCTGTAGCAGACTACTATGGCACATGGAAACACAAGACTACATTTCCCCATAAGAGAGGCTATCAGAGGTAAACGACTAGGTTGTCGGATCCCACACATAGCAATACACGTTACACGTACGCATAACATGCAAGTATGTGCTGTACATCATGGCATCACAACATAACTCAAACTCATATAGATAAAGGCCCGGAAGAGCCACATAGCATAAATACAAACAGGGGTCACATGACCCATCATTCAGAGCATACAAGCAACAAGCGGAAGCATTACATGTCTGAGTACAGACAACTGCAAAAGAAAAAGACTAAGAAGCCTGACTAAACACGACCCTCCCAAGGGTACAAGATCCTAGCTGGGATACAAGCTACTCGTCGAAGCCACTAGTGTAACCAACTGCAAAACATAAATAAGCAAACGTGAGTACAAAGGTACTCAGCAAGTCTTACTTCAGAACTATCTACATATGCATCATTATCAATAAAGGGGTGGTGGAGTTTAACAGCAGCAAGCCAGCTTTGACTCAATGGCTAATTTATACTACGAGTATCAGAAACTTCTTTAGGTGAGAAGACGCACACGAGTCCACAAATTCACCATATCAATACCCCACTATGGATCCGTTCCCGTCTCCCTTCGAGAAGGCCATCCATAGCACTCACGCTTATCTTGCGTATTTTAGAGTATCCACTTCAAGTTGTCTATGTACTATATAAGTCCTCCAAGTTTCCATATCCAAGGAAAACGGCTATTCGAATAGATAATATTGACCCTGCAGGGGTGTACTTCGTCACACACGCTCTCGCCACTTATAGCCCTGTACACGTCATGTACCTCAGCAACCTTCAAGCGGAAGCCGGGCGGGGTGTCGGCCACGACCTGACTAACCACACAAGTCTCTCGTCCAGGTTTATCGCCTATTCGGGTTCCATCCGCAAGGAGATCCGGCCGGGGTGTCGCTCACGGCCCCAAACGATGTGTGCAGGGTTCCCAAGCCCACCATCCGGGTGCCACTTGGTACACCGTGCCACAATGCCTAGTCTGTCCCAAGCCTGTCTCGTCGGACACCACCTGGTAGACAAGTAGCACTACCTACAAACGCCAGAAACTAGTTGCAACTCCTGGACGGAGATCAAGTAGATTAATAAGTCGAGAGGGGCCAGATAACCGGAACCCAATGTGTGGTTGTAACTGGACTTGGATAACATACACAGAACTCAGTGCTTAAGGACGGTTCCAATGAGACAACCCACCATGTACTCCTACATGGCCTCTCATCGCTACCTTTACCAAAACGTGTTCACACACTTAGCCTTTACCGGTAGGACATGTTCACCACTCCGATTCATTCCCGATGAATCAGACCTGACACAACTCTAAGCATAGCTGGCATAAAGAAAACAAGCATGGATGAGCAGGCACATCAAGGCTCAAGCAACTCCTACTCATGCTAGTGGGTTTCAACTATTTACTATGGCAATGACAGGTCATGCAGAGGAATGGGTTCAGCTACCGCAGCAGAAAGTAGCAGTTTGAATCGTTGTTGTCCTAATGCAGTAAAAGGAGCAGGAGCGAGAGAGTGGGACTTTATCGAGATGCTCAAGGGGGTTTGCTTGCCTGATAGATCCACGAAGAAGCACTGCTCCTCAGACAGGTACTCGGGACAGCTTCTGGAGTAGAACCTATCGAGAGGGAATGGTGCCGGCAATCAATAAACAACCATATGCAACAATATGATGCATGAAGATAACATTCAAAGATGCTATGATTTGCCCTAATGCATCTAGCATCAATTTGGTTAAAGTCCATATGAACCAAGGGTTCATATGCAAATCCCAAATTAAGTATATAACATGCCATTATTACGTTTTCACTTATACAGCAAGTATAAGTTGGTTTTTCATGCATGAAACTAGCATAAATGGATTCTTTGCATTTTTCTGATAATTTTTCATATATAATTTATTTGATTTGGAGTTACGGTTGAATTACTATGATTTTTTGAAGTTTTAACTATTTTCTGAAATTCTCTGAATTATTTAAAATCCAGAAAAGCAAATACTGCATCAGCATGACGTCACAGAGGCGTCAGCAGGCTGACCAGGTCAAACCTGACGTGTGGGGACCACACGTCAGTGACACTGGGGTTAACCCCGGGTCAAACCCGCACTGACCAGGTTTGACTTGGCCTTGGGGCCCACTGTCAGCGGCTGGAGGGGTGGCTAATGGTGGGGATTAGCGCTAAATAAGCCGCCAGGTCAGCCTCGCCGGAGTTCGGCCGGCGACGACCAAACCACACGGCGGTGGTTCGCCGGAATGCGCTACAGGCGGTGGAAGAGCGCGCGGGGGCCACCAGAGGATAGCCCGCACACGCCCGCATCTAGCTGGCTTCTCGGGTGGCCACGGGGTCGCTGGAGACGACGGCCACGACCATGGAGGCGGCGGCCGGAGTTCGGCCATCGATGGAACGAAGCTACGGTGGATGGGAGGACGAACGAATGCTTGTTTTGGGCTCCTGGGACCATGCTGAGCACAGACACACGCTCAAACACGGGCGGCAGCAACTGTGGCCGCGGCGGCTACGTGGCCGGCGGAGCAAAGCTCTCGGCCGTGACGGCGAAGCTAGCTAGAGGGAGAAATCGACACTGGGAGTAGAGGGAAACGACGGAGGGGCTCACTGGGATCACGCAGGGAGGGTCAGCGAGCTCGGGGAAGCACGGACGGCGGCGAATCGCCGGCGGTGATCGGCGGCACCCGAGGTGATAGACGAGCTCGAAGGCGTCACCACGGTGCTCCTGGGTTCGGGATCTTCTGCGTGGAGGAGCGGTGCGTCGTCACGGAGCTTTTGGACACGGGGAAGGGGCGAGAAGACCACGGTGCTCACGGTGGCAGCGAACGACGGCGACGGACCCGTTCGGGCGTGCTACAGAGAGAGAGAGCAGGGGAAGGGAGAGTGAGCTGCGAGAGAGGGAGAGGAGAGAGGGGCTTCGAGGCGTCTCCAGGCACGGGATTGGGTCAACGGGGAGCGCGACACGGCGAAGCAGGAGGTGGCGCGGCCGGCTGCGTGCGCTGGCTGCCAGTGGGCATAAGGTTGAAGACAACCTTGCCCCTGGTGGGCTGGGCCACTGCTGGGCCGTGGTGGGGCGCCAGGTAAGTCAGGTAAGAAGCCCAGGTAGGTTTTCTCCTGTTTTGTTTTCTTTTCTATTTTCTGACATTTGTTTTGTAACTCAAAGAAATGTTGAATCATTTCCATAAATGCTGAAAATAATTGTGGCATCTAGATATAATATTCTAGAGGCCCTCACCAATTCCCAACATTTTTGGAGCTATTAAAAATATTTATATAATTTAAACAGCTCCAATTCAAATATTTATGCATTGATTCAAAAATCCAAAATGAGTAGAAAAAATGTGCATCACCTCTGGTTGTTGTTCCCAACATTTTCCAAAGACCATGAACATTTTTGAGAAGCATTTTGGGTTCATTGAAATTCCACTTTTAATTTGAACCTATTTGAATTGCTTTGGTGCTAGGGTTTGCAACTTCCCCATTTCAATTTCATTTGAAAAATAAACATGATGCACAAAGCAAGCCTAGGACCATACCAGAACTAGGGATGTGACATTTACATACTGCTCCGTGGCTCTGGCTAGACCATTTTGAGCGGCACGGAGGTGCGCATCTCCCGAATTGAAGGCATCCAAAGCCTCTTGAGAGAAACAAGCGTCATGAAGAACAGTCCGGCGACGCCTATGGTTCATGGCACTTTCCACCTTGGAATGGGTGGAGGACAGTCTATCCGTATCCTCTGTCGGAGGAACACCCGGTGCACGCCTTGTACTCGTTCCCACCCCGTGTCCGGCCTTGGAGCCTGGCTTGTGGAGGCGCGGTTGGTAGCCTCTCCGGGTATAGTCCGGCGAGGGCTCTATCTCCTGAAAAGAAGGCATGGGCGTTAATATGCCTCTGTAAATAATGTCTTGCAATAAAGACGGCGCGTTGTACCACTGTGCTAGTGCCTCAATCCGGACTGCGGATCTTTTCAGCCTGCCTGGCCTAGCGGCCCCTTGTTGGCTGGTTGCCACAGGCTCGGCCTTCCGCCCCAAGGACCTCCCCTGCAAAACACGGCTGTTATACAACAATAAAAAAGAGCCCAAGGACGGATCCCTTTTTAAGTGCTGGGACTTCGGTCTCAGTCACCTGTGAGGCTGGAACTAGCCCAGGGTAATCGGCCGTAATGGCCACCAAGGTATTGTCATTACTCCCTTGGTAAAATACCCCGTCGATCAGCTGCACGGATATGTCCGGATCCTCCTGGGAGGCCGGGTCAAGGGACCGTCCAGGGTCCTCGGGCTGTGGAGGAGGGCTGTTTATCTCCTTTACTTCCTGGCGCAGCTCCTGCGATGAAATCGCTAGAATGAATACTTAAACTACGGGAATACGAAACGGATTGGCGAGAAAAAATCTCCACTTACCCAGCTCGGAGGATTGTACATGGAGAATCCGCCCTGCGGGTTGGCACGGAGGAACTCCTCCTCTTCTCCCTTGTACAAAGTGGACAAGATCTTTATTAGATCAGCAGCCGATCCTGGCCCTTTGCAGCCGTGGCGGGTGGTGTCATCCTCCCCGTTGAAATCCAACATGGGGTGACCTCTATACTGGAGCGGCTGCACCCCCCGCATAATGCATATAGCCATGACCTTGATCATGGTTAATCCGGATCGAGCTAAAGAGCTTATCCGGCTCATCAGATAAAGAATGTCCCGGTCGTCTTCCTCCAGGGGGCTCCGTGGCGCCATCTCTGGCGCTTCTTCAAAGGGGCGTTGTCAAACTCAGGAAGGCCGATCCGAATAGGGTCCGGAAGGGGGACATCTTCTATATAAAACCTTTCCGAAGGCCAGTCTTCGGACATCTTCTTCGGGGTCTCGGATAGGTATCCGATCCCAGCGATAGCCACACTTCGGCTCCGCCCACTTGATATATTGATCCCTTCTTAGAACGGAGCACAAGGCAGAACAACTTCTTCCACAAAGCGAAATGAGCCTCACAGCCCAAAAATAACTCGCAAAGGGCTACGAATCCCACGATATGCAGTAGGGAGGCAGGCGTAAGGTTGTGCAGCTGGAGGCCATAGAACTCCAGAATCCCTCGGAGAAACGGATGGATTGGGAATCCGAGCCCTCTTACCAGATAAGGGACAAGGCATACCCGCTCTCCCTTGGAGGGATTGGGACGGCTCTCTGCTTGCTCTCCGCCATTATAAGTGGCAAGCCCGGCTCGAACCGGGACTAGGTACGCTGGGGGAAGAAATCCCTTGGACTGAAGCATCACCAATTTGCTGTGCGGGATGGAACATCTCTCCCAATCTCCAGGCTTGGAACTAGGGGTGCGAGAGGAGGAGCTGCGTCGACCGGCCATGGTGGAATGGACCTTTGTCGGGTACGCTCTGATGAAGACTCAGCAAGGGAGGATGATGTGATTTGGATCTGTATCCTCATCTTTTTAAATAGGCGGCTCATTTGCATAGCTAGGGGGGTAAATGTGAAAACACCCTGGCTCTTCACATTCGCTCGACACGTGGAAAGTGGCCATTATTGGGCGTAGAAGCCAAGAGGTACAAACCATCACAAGGAACCAGACATTATTTCGACAGGTACACAGAATTTGAAGTGGAACCCGCCTTGCAATGCCGAAGATAATACTGCACGCCGGACTCGTCATCACTGAAGCTTGGTTCGGGGGCTACTGTGGGAGTCCTGGATTAGGGGGTCTCCGGACGGCCAGACTATCTCCATTGGCCGGACTGTTAGACTATGAACATACAAGATTGAAGACTTTGTCTCGTGTCCGGATGGGACTCTAATTGGCGTGGAAGGCAAGCTAGCCAATACGTATATGGATATCTCCTACTTTGTAACCGACCTTGTGTAACCCTAACCCTCTCCCGTGTCTATATAAACTGAAGGGTTTTAGTCCATAGGACAACAATCACAACATACAATCATACAATCATACCATAGGCTAGCTTCTAGGGTTTAGCCTCTCTGATCTCATGGTAGATCTACTCTTGTAACACCCATATCTTCAATATTAATCAAGCAGGACCTAGGGTTTTACCTCCATCAAGAGGATGCGAACCTGGGTAAAACTTCGTGTCCCTTGCCTCTTGTTACTATCCGGCCTAGACGCACAGTTCAGGACCCCCTACCCGAGATCCACCGGTTTTGACACCGACAATATGATTTAACATAGGCATTAGAAGCATAATTATCATAACAATAATTAAGTATGGCAAAATTTTCAGATTTGTAAAGAGTAGCACCATACTTTTCAATCAAAGAAGCAATCTCATAAGCACCCTTAAAAGCAACAAATTCTTCAATTTTGTTGAACATCGTAGTAATTATAAACACCCTTGGCGTATGAAGATATGATTCCATTATCACTAAACTCACATTGGTAGGGAAGGTGTTTCTTAGGGTCTTCAGAACAACAAGTAAAATCATATATTTCATGTAAATTGCAAGCATAGCATTGCAATCGATGAATTTGATCCAGTAAAAGCTTCCCTTTTTGAGACAAGCGGTCTCACACATAACAAGCATGCTCATCTAAAGATTTTCCCTTAACTAAGCTAGTTGGGGTTTCAGCACGAGCACATAGGGATCGAAGATGATCCAAGTAGAAAGCTTCAGTAGTATGTTAGATTTTGAGTGGTTCTTCAACCACTAGTTTAGTAGGTACAACTAAGTTTTTTGGTATTTTGCGTTTCCTACCCATAACTAGAGATAGAAAACAACTTAGAACAAAAAATAAAAACTACTTAGTGATAAAGCAAACAAGTAGACATAATAATATTCACCCCACGCTATTGCTCCCCGGCAATGGCGCTAGAAAAAGGTCTTGATAACCCACAAGTATAGGGGATTAGTTGTATCCTCTTTCGATAAGTAAGATTGTCGAACCCAATGAGGAGATAAAGGTAGAACAAATATTCCCTCAAGTTTTATCGACCACCGATACAACTCTACGCATGCTTTACCTAGAACAAGTATGAAACTAAAAGTACCTTGTAGGTGTTGTAGGCTAGGTTTGCAAGATAATAAAGAGCATGCAAATAAAAGCTAGGGGATGTTTAGATAAAGACACAACTAAGTTAGTTTTAGTAGAGAGCTTTTTGTTGCGAGAAAGTTATTTGTCCCTAGGCAATCGATAACTAGACCGATAATCATTATTGCAATTTTATATGAGGGAGAGGTATAAGCTAACATACTTTCTCTTCTTGGATCATATGCACTTATGATTGGAACTCTAGCAAGCATCTGCAACTAATAAAGATCATTAAGGTAAAACCCAATCATGGCATTAAAGTATCAAGTCCTCTTTATTCCCATACGCCATGATCCACTTATCCGTGTTTGTGTTTCTATCACTCACGCAACACAGACAATAAGAAAGCCATGAACATATTGCAAACCCTACAACGGGGTTCCCTCATGCTTGCGCGGCACGGAGAGCACCATAGGACAACAACAATAATAAAACATGCAACTCAAACCAATCACGATCATCAATCAACCCATAGGACAAAACGGATCTACCCAAACATCATATGATAGCCATACATCATTGGGAAATAATATATAGCGTTGAGCACCATGTTTAAGTAGAGATTACAGCGGGGAGAAGGGGTGTCACACCACTGCATAGAGGGGGAGAGAGTTGGTCCTGACGGCGGTGAAGTTGTTGGTGTAGATTGCGGTCATGGTGATGGCCCCGACGGCGTTCACCGGGAGAGAGGGGGAGAGAGGCCCCCCTTCTTCTTCTTCTTCTTCTTCTTCTTCCTTGACCTTCCCCCTAGATGGCAGAAGGGTTTCCCCTCTGGTCCTTGGCTTCCATGGCAGCGGAGGGGCTCCCGCCCGTCCGAGATTGGATCTCTCTCTCTCTCTGTGTGTGTGTGTGTGTGTGTGTGTGTGTGTGTGTGTGTGTGTGTTTCCTTCTGTTTCTGTGCTCCCTGATTCTGGCCTTTCACCGTTTCTTAAATTCCTGAAGAACCGTAACTCCGATTGGGCTGAAATTTTGACATGATTTTTATCTGGATATTAGATTTCTTGTGCCAGAAGAAGGAAACCAACCCCCTTACGGAGTGGCCACAAGGACCAGGGGCGCGCCCTACCCCCTGGGGCGCTCCCTCTGTCCTTGTGGGCCCCTCAGGCATTGTCTTGTGTTGACTATTTTAGCCAAAAATCACATATATTCCAAAAAAATCTCCGTAAGTTTTTACCCCGTTTGGACTCCGTTTGATATGGATTTTCTGCAAAACAAAAAACATGCAACAAACATGACTAGCACTGGGCACTGAATCAATATGTTAGTCCCAAATAATAGTATAAAAAGTTGCCAAAAGTATGAAAAGTTCTAGAATATTGGCATGGAACAATAAAAAATTATAGATATGACGGAGGCGTATCAAGGCCGCCCACGCCCAGCTCGTGGCAGTCACCGCACAAATCGAACGAAGCTTCTCCGACAATGGTCGGCAACCCACAGCGGAAGAGTTGGCAATCATCGAGAGAGTTCGAGTAGGCATCCGTTCCTGTGCGGCATACCTTGCGACGACGGAGCTCGCCAAAGCCCAGATCGCGCCCCCCATGCCCAGCTCGTGGCGGCCTATTCCAAAGAGATGGAGGATGCATATGGCGAGATGCTTGCCGAGTATGGTGTGATGGATGCCATGGAGCCCCTTCCCCAGGAGACCGACGGGCGTGAGCTCGACATGAAGACGGCGATGGAGATCGACAAGCATGAGCCGCAGTAGTACTCTTTGTTTTGTTTAATTAAGAGCACCGGTCTTTAATTTGTTAGAGTAATTTTTAGCTCAGCTTGCTCTATTTAATTGCTAAACTTTCTCGATTAAGAAGTGTGGGTGTGTTGTAGTCTCCTTTGTGTACCCAAATTATGCAATGACATGGATGATCACTATAACCAGGGAAATTCGAAACAAAATTTTTGACGTTCAAACTCATCACACACGGGTAAGCTATCTAAATCGTTTGTGATGTTCACATACTGTACATAGTTCTGAATAGGGGACTGTGTCTGATGACACTTTGCGCGCCATTTTTTTCGCTGAAGTGATTCCAAATTTTCCGCTTCTGCGGAAATATCTACCTCCCCGCCTCTCCCCCTTACCAAAAGCCACATTTCCCCTGTTTCTGCCTTCCTTTCCAAGTTGAAACCTTCACTCCTTGCTTGCAGCGCCGCCTCCTTGTCGGCGACCCTCCTTCATGATGCTCGGCCTCGTCTATCCAGGCAGGCAATCCACACCCGACCCCATCCTCCTCCTCCTTCCACATCCCACATGCCCCGACCGCCGGCGCAATACCTTCCACCCAAATCACCGACCCCTCCACCACATAAGCGCCGCCCTAAGCCATGGTGCACGCAGTATAGCCAGGATCTCAAGGAGCATTTGGCACTGGAGAAGCAAATCGCGGCCGCACATGCGGATGAGGTCATGATGGCTGCTATTCGTGCCGACCCCAGATCTTGGAGGCGCACCTCGCTGTCGAGGCCACCGTCGACGCCTCGCGCACCGATGATGCGACGCGGTTGGCTGCTTTAAACGACAATTCGTGGCATTTTCTCGAGCCCACCATTTTAACTGTTTGGTTAATTAGTTGTCGTGTTCAGTTAACTGCTTGGTTCAATTATGCAAATGTGATGTTCAATTCTTCAGGGTGCAATTTTGTATTGTCTTCCATCTGGGAAATAAATTGAATTTTTCTTTACAAAATACATGATAAACAAATATAATTGCTATATTTCCAAGTTGTCAAGCATGCTTGGTTTGGTTAACTGTCTGATCTTCTAGTATGTTATACATTGTGCAATGCGGTGCTCAGTTAATGTTTGGTTCATTTGTTGTGGTGTTTAGTTATCTGTTTGGTTCAATTCTGCAATGCGATGTTCAATTGTTGTGGGTGCATTCTGTTATTATATACCCTGTGACAGATAAATCGAATTTGGCTACACTAAATACATGTGATAGAAATACAATCGCTATATTTCCAAGTTGTTAAGCATGCTTGGTTTGGTTAACTGTCTGATCTTCTATTAGGAGTATGTTATATTGTGCAATGCGGTGCAGTTAACGTTTGGTTCATTTGTTGTGGTGTTTAGTTAACTATTTGGTTCAATTCTGCAATGCGATGTTCAATTGTTGTGGGTCCATTCTGTTATTGTATACCATGTGAGGAATAAATTGAATTTGGCCGTACTAAATACATGAGAAACAAGTACAATTGCTATATTTCCAAGTTGTTAAGCATGCTTGGTTTGGTTAACTGTCTGATCTTCTATTAGGAGTATGTTATATTGTGCAATGTGGTGCTCAGTTAATGTTTGGTTCATTTGTTGTGGTGTTTAGTTAACTGCTTGGTTCAATTCTGCAATGTGATGTCCAATTGTCGTGGGTAGAATTTTGTATTGTTGTGCATGTGCGAGGAATAAATCGAATTTGGCTGCACTTAGTACATGAGAAACATATACAAGTGATATATTTCCTAGTTCTTGATCATGCTTGGTTTGGATAAATGGGTTTTCCATGTGGCTTGAATTAATTTGATGAATTTGCAATGTGCTTATTTTTCATCAACATATTTTACTAATAGCATGCGAACCCTCACTTAACCTGATGACTAACTACCTTATATGTGTCGCAGGGAAGCAGTGGGAAGCACTGAGGTTTACAATCGAGGTTTGCACATGCATGGTCTGTCTAATAGCACATTATTGTGCAATTGCAGGAACCATTCTAATATTTAGGTTTTTAACAATTTGGTCTTGCACATGTAGGTCATGCTGTTAGAGGTTTTGACCCACTGTTCGACCCTTTTTGCATATGGGGAAATGAGTTGTTCATGAATATCAGTCAAGTCAAGAAACTCTGAAAGATTGTTAGGATAAAGAAATTGGCGATAAAAAACAAAAAGATATTTGTCTGCACAATGAAGAAGACATCAGTTCACTATAGGATGGTCCTAACTATTATACCTTGCCTTTTTTATTTATTTGCCCCATTTCCAATATAGAGAAGATATTTATGCACATCATAGTTTTCAGGCCTTTCCAAACCAGTTCACTGATGATTATCTCTCAAACCATCTTTATGGTCAGGAGGCGAGGAAGGTATTCATACAACACCCACGGTTCAATATTGAAGTGTTCCTGAAGAGGACAAAGGATGGACGGTCAATCATCCACATACACTGGCCTAAAGTTGCAAAGACCTTCAACATCAATGAAGGCTCAATATTTGCCTTCTCCTTCAGCGGTTTTCCAGATGAGATACATCTGTCTATGTACCATCTATGATGCCAATTTTGAAAGGTTATAGATGTTTCATGTGAAACTTGGTGCTGGTGTAGTTGTGTAATGGGGTAGCTAAGTGCTGAAGCTATATGATGTTGTACTCTGATGTATTTCAATTATGAAAATGAAATATATTGTGTGCTTAATATGAAATGTCAATTACATTAATAAATGGATTATTAATAATTGGATAATTAGCCTGCTAATTGGGGTTTTCTATTGCAAACGGTTATTGAGAAAACACCGTGGGTGATGACCTCAGGCAACGCACACAGTTTCTAGGAATAAACCATCTTAGATTAATGAACAATCACACAAGACATCCTCTTGAAAACTACTTGCGTTGAACCACCTGGCGCAAACGCTTACCACATAAAAACTATGTGTGATGGACAGCCTTTGGCACACAGTTTCTTCTGCGCACTGTGTGTGATGCATTCAATAACACGAATGATAAAATTGTTAATACCTTGTGCAATGGAAACGCTATCACAAACGATTTAATGGGGAAAATTGTGTGGGATGTACCTGCGAACATAAATGTTTTCCTTGGAGCGACTGTGTGGGACGTATATACGAACGTAAACGTTTAGCGGAGACTGACTGTGTGGGATGTACTTACGACCGGAAATGATTTCGCCTATATGATTGTATTTTTGAGCACTACTGTATCTATAACCATATTTAGTCGCTCGCTGGTCGCACACGACCTCATTTTGTCAAGCGTGTGTGCCAGGAGGGCATATCCCTGACGGTTTCTAGGTCGTGTGGGAAGGACCCCCCTATCGCCCACACTCACTTGGCGACAGTTCCAAATGCCGTCGCAGAAAGGGGTTACAACCGTTTGTATAGCACCTCGCTTTACTAGTCAGTGAGTTTAGGAGCATAACAATTATTTTTCCAATTGGGATTATAGCTATTAAGAACAATAAAATCACATCACTAGTATCTTCATCAGTGGTGGCATTGGCATTTACCTCTTCTTTACCTTTCATCAGAGAGATAAGTTCTTGTAGCTTCATTGTTAACTCTGAGGTATTTTCTTCCCTTACCAAAAGCCACATTTCCCCTGTTTCCGCCTTCCTTTCCAAGTTGAAACCTTCACTCCTTGCTTGTAGCACCGCCTCCTCGTCGGCGACCCTCCTTCACGATGCTCGGCCTCGTCTATCCAGGCAGGTAATCCACACCCGACCCCCATCCTCCTCCTCCTTCCACATCCCACATGCCCCGACCGTCGGTGCAACACTTTCCACCCAAATCACCAACCCCTCCACCAAATAAGCGCTGCCCTAAGCCATGGTGCACGTAGTATAGCCAGGATCTCAAGGAGCATTTGGCAGCAGAGAAGCAAATCGCGGCCGCACGTGCAGATGAGGTCGCGATGGCTGCCATTCGTGCCGACCCCAGATCTTGGAGGCGCACCTCGCCGTCGAGGCCAGCGTCGACGCCTCGCGCGCCCATGACGCGATGCGATTGGCTGCTTTAAGCGACAGTTCGTGGCATTTTCTCAAGCCCGCCCTTTTAACTGTTTGGTTAATTAGTTGCCGTGTTTAGTTAACTATTTGGTTCAATTATGCAAATGTGATGTTCAATTCTTCGGGGTGCAATTTTGTA
Organism: Triticum monococcum; assembly: GCA_034509565.1. Taxonomy (NCBI): domain Eukaryota; kingdom Viridiplantae; phylum Streptophyta; class Magnoliopsida; order Poales; family Poaceae; genus Triticum; species Triticum monococcum. The sequence goes on along the minus strand of CM067845.1, from coordinate 303,008,241 downwards.
TTGTCTTCCATGTGAGAAATAAATTGAATTTTTCTTTACCAAATACATGAGAAACAAATACGGTGATTATGGTGGAGTGATTCCGGCAGGGCTATGCCGAGCGCTACCGAAACAACGAAGATGGAGGAGTTACAAAGTAACAGGAGAGAGAGAGAGGGCCAAGGGCTTGTGTGTCCTCTTGGGGGACCCCCCTTCCCCTCTATATATAGGTGGAGGGGCGTGGTCGTCAGCCCTCCAAACCCTATGGCGGGCGCACCAAGGGGGAGGAGTTGGACTCCTAGTCCAATTCCCTCCTTTCCATACATAGGTGGACTTTCCGCCTTTCCCAGCCACATGGGCCTTGAGGGACTTGTGCGCCTGGCCCAATAAGGTGAGGGCACCTCCCCTCAGCCCATGCTGACCCTTGGGACATGATGGAACCCTTGGTGGACTTCCTGACTCCTCCAGAAGTTTCCGGAACCTTGTGGATGGTTCCGGTACAATACTGAAGAAAAGTGAAACTTTTTCTGGAACCCTAAAAGCAACTTTCCATATATAAATCTTTACCTCCGGACCATTCTGGAGCTCCTCGTGACGTTCAGGACCTCATCTAGGACTCCGAACAACATTCGGTCACTAACAAGCATATCCCAATATTACTCTAGCGTCACCGAACATTAAGCATGCGGACCCTACGCGTTCAAGAATCATGTTGACATGACCAAGACACCTCTCCGGTCAATAACCAATAGCGGAACCTGGCTGCCCATATTCGTTCCTACATATTCCACGAAGAACTTTTATCGGTTGAACCACGATGTCAGGGAATCGGTTAATCCCATATGCAATTCCCTTTGTCCAGCGATATGTTACTTGCCCGAGATTCGATCGTCGGTATCTCCATACCTAGTTCAATCTCATTACTAACAAGTCTCTTTACTCATTCTGTAATACAAGATATCGTGACTAACTCATTAGACACCTTGCTTGCAATCTCTTTACGGTGTTGTATTACCGAGAGGGCCCAGAGATATCTCTCCGTCACACGGAGTGACAAATCCCGGTCTCGATCCATGCCAACTCAACAGACACCTTCGGAGATACCTTTAGAGCATCTTTATGGTCACCCAGTTACGAAGTGCCGTTTGATAGCACACAAGTTTTCCTCCGGTATCCGGGAGTTGCATGATCTCATAACCAAGTCAAAAAGGTCGGCCTTTTAACCTGAATGGACCACTATTGGGCCTTGTCACGTGTGGACATATCATAGGCCCGTCCCATCCATTCGCTGGATGACATCTGTACCAACACGGAGCTGACACGTGGTTCCTTCGGCCAATGGGAATTTTACACGTGGAAAATCGCCATTGGTCGTTGCTGTTAATGGGTTATCAGATCATAAAGCCGGACTTGATAGCTTAACGACGACCCGTTATGGTGGATGCCACGTGTGGGTCAGCCTTGACGAAAACACTTCCATGACGCGGCATTTTTTTGTCATGGAAGTGGACACTTCTGTGATTATAATTTTAGTATTGTCATGGAACACTTCTACGATAGCACAGGTATGACTATCTTGATTCTGTAATAAAATTGTCATGGAAGTACATGCATGACAGAAAACGTGACCTACTGTGACAAAGACGTATCATAACGGAAGTTTTTTTTGTAGTGAAAGCTATCGTAATCATGCATAATGATGTTCAAAAAAGATTCAATTACTTTCAATGAATAATCCGATCAGAAACTCACAATTCATAAGATCCCAAAAAACACACCGCAAAAGAAGATTACATCATATAGAACTCCAGTATGTCTATGGTAAACTATTCACGCATCATCGAATGGCAGCAAAGATGATGTAGAAGCCCTCCGTGATCAATTCTTCCTCCGGCAGAGTACCGGAAAAGGCCTCCAGATGGTAACGTGGAAGAGCAAAAGGTTGCAGCGGCAAAAAACGTGTCTTGGGTGGCTCTCTAGGGTTTTCCTAATATTTGAGAATTTATAGAAGTGGAATTAGGTTAGATGGAGCCACGTGGGGCCCACAAGGTAACAGGGCATGCCCTACCCCCTGGGTGCGCCCTATTGCCTTGTTGTCTCCTCGCTTCACGTCTAGTCTCCTCTCGAAGCTTCTAGGGTCTCTTTTGTCAAGAAAAAATCTTCAAAAAGTTTCGTAGCGTCTGGACTCCATTTGGTACCGATTTTCTGGAAAACCAAAAACAAGCAGAAAAAACAACTGGCACTAGGCACTGGGTTAATAGGTTAGTTCACAAAAATGGTATAAAATAGCATAAAATGCATATAAAGTATGAAAAATTGATAATATAATAGCATGAAACAATCAAAAAATATAGACATGTTGGAGACGTATCATTGTCAAACCTACGAGGTCACAAGCTTAAGGAAATCACGATATGTTGAGTCTTAGTAGGACAGGAGTAATGAAAATATATTTCTGGAATTGTTTCATTAATATTCAGAATAGTTCTGAGAGGATACAGAAGCATTTCGGGGTCATCAGAAGGGTTTCAGTGAATATCAGGTAGTACCGATACATATGTATATATATATATGTAGAAAATGTTTCTGATGATGTTAATATATATAATGTGGTCTAAAAGTATTTAGAACATTTTATATTTAATTTAAATATCAACGGGCGTAAAAAGTCCAAGAGGTAGAAGGCAACTTGGGCCACAAAGGCCCAAGTGGAGATGGCGCTCCCTCGTGATGCGGAGCATCCTTCCATCAGCCCCATGGACTCTACTACAACTCACATTCACCACGTGGACCTATGAGAAGAGCTCCAGCACGTGCCATCAAAACTGATGTCAAGTCACTCGTACATGAGATCGATATGGATATGAATGGAAATTGGATGCTACTTCACCAAAACATGCTATGTGCCATTAGGTACGAAGACGAATGCCACCTAGCAGCTAAGGAACATCCCATGGACATAGGATAAGAATCCCAAGACCACAAGGGAGGAGAAGGCATCCATCAAGAGCAAAACAACACCTCCCAGGCGACCCTGCGCGCACAAGCCATCCAGACCCCGTGCCGACGGGCTACCCAAAAGGATTTTCTTAACCAAGACGCACACCCCCATGCGCACGGGCCCTCGCCATTGAAGCACCCCGTGCGCATGGGCATGTACTGTGTCCAAGGGACCCCCATGCGCACGGGCCCAACTTACCCCGTGTGCACAGCTCCCCCAAGAACCAGCCGTGGGTGTCCTGTCTAGCCTCCCAAGTCGCCCCGTACCTCCCTCTAGCTATACATTCCATGTCTAAGTCATTTTTAGGGGTTAGCAAAGTATATGTGAGACATTGATAGAGCTTTGTTCCTTCTACCACTCCTCTTGGATATCAAGACCTCCTAGGGGAAGATCCCAAGTGGATATCAAGACCTCCTCTTGGAGAAGAAGATCATCAAGACCTCACCTCCTTAGGAGTGGGAAGAACCTTACCTTTGTGCTTGTTTCCTTGGATTGTTCTTGTATTCTTGTGGATCTCAACCATGTTATTCTAGTGGATGTGTGATTGGGTTTTGTTTGAGTGAATTCCCTCTTTGTGTTCTTGTGTTCATCCCCTTTCCCCCTCCAAGTGTGAAAAGATCTCCACTTAGGGTTCCACCCTAAAACACCTTTCCTAATGGGGGGAGGGGTGAATCCTACTTTGGGAGGGAGTCCAACTCCTCCCCCAGGCCGACGTGCCAAGGGGGACTCTTTCCCCCTTGGTAGCTGCACTCTCCCTTCCCTCAAACATATATACAGTAGGGGATTTTGTCCTTTGAGACAACAAAAGTTTTGGAGCCTCTTCTAGTTCTTCTAGTTCTAGTTGGTCCTAGTTGACTAATCAGAGCTAGGCTAATCCTTTTGCCCTCATAATTGGAAGCCTCGTATAGTTCTAATGTCCTTCCTATAATTCTCCAGTGATGATTAGCTCTGGACGGCAAAGCGCTATCAGATCATGAAGGCTCCACGCTTGCAACCAAGTAGAGAGGTCGTGCTTTCGATCTTCGGTTCAAGGGACTGTTTGTGGGCAGTTCACGAGACCGTTCATCGATGGTTGGAGGGACTCCAAGTATGATCTACACCGACACGTTCTTCTTCTGCCGCAACTCGGTGACGGTAATGATCCTGATCCCAACTCGTTATACATCTTCATATTGATCTTGGGTGTGTGTAGGCACACTTTTTTCGTTTTCTATTATGTTTCCCAACGAATACTTCACAACTAAGGAATGATTGCATGGAAATATTTCTGAGGTGCAGCTCAACACGGATCTGACTAGAAAAGTTACAATAAGTCGAGGTGGTCCCGAACACTTAACATATAATCCAACGACCAAGACTTGGCTACAAAATACATATTTGTTGAACTAGTTTTCTAGACCAGCAACCGGAGATGAAGACTAGCTCAGATGAACCGAGGTGTGTCTAGACTTAAAACTGGTTTAGGGGTATATCAATGGCGTCCAAGCTTGGGGGTCTGATGACCCACAAGTATAGGGGATCAATTGTACTCCTTTCGATAAGTAAGAGTGTCGAACCCAACGATGAGCAGAAGGAAATGACAAGTGGTTTTCGGCAAGGTATTTTCTCCAAACACTGAAATTATCGGTAACATGTAGTTTGATAGCAAGATAATTTTTAACAAGTGATAAGAGTAATAGTAAAAATAGGTGCAACAAGGTAGCCCAATATTTTTTGTAGCAAAGGACAGGCCGGAACAGTCTCTTATAATAAGCAAAGCGTTCTTGAGGACACACGGGAATTTCATCTATAGTCACTTTCATCACGTTGGTTTGATTCACGTTCGCTACTTTGATAATTTGATATGTGGGTGGACTGGTACTTGGGTGATATTCTTACTTGAAATAGCCTCCCACTTATGATTAACCCCTCTCGCAAGCATCCACAACTACGAAAGAAGAATTAAGATAAAATCTAACCATAGCATTAAACATATGGATCCAAATCAGCCCCTTACGAAATAACACATAAACTAGGGTTTAAGCTTCTGTCACTCTGGCAACCCATCATCTCATAACTACTCCACAATGCATTCCCTTAGGACTAAATATGGTGAAGTGTCATGTAGCGACATTCACATAACACCACTAAGGGAATCACAACATACATATCATCAAAATATCGAACAAATATCAAATTCACATGATTACTTATGACAAGACTTCTCCCATGTCCTCAATAACAAAAGTAACTACTCACACAACATATTCATGCTCAAGATCAGAGGGGTATTGAATAGCGTAATAGATCTGAACATATAATCTTCCACCAAGTAAATCGGCTAGCATCAGCTACAAGATGTAATCAACACTACTACTCACCCAAAGGTACCAATGTGAGGTTTTGATACAAAGGTTGAACACAAGAGATGAACTAGGGTTTTGAGACGAGATGGCGCTGTTGAAGATGTTCATGAAGATTGGTCCTCCCATGATGAGAGGGTTGTTGGCGATGACGATAGCTTCGATATCCCCCTCCTGTAGGGAAGTATCCCCGGCGGAAGCGGAGAGCACAAGTGCTCCTGCCCAAGTTCCGCCTCGAGATGGCGACGCTCCGTCCCAAAAGTCCTCTCCTTATTTTTTCTAGGGAAAATGACCTTATATACCAGAAGATGGGCACCGGAGGATGGTAGGGGCCCCACTACCCACCAGTGGCACGAGGGGGGTAGACGCGCCCTAGTGTCTAGTAGACACCTGGCTGCCCCCCTCTGGTATTTCTTTTCTCCAATATTTTTATATATTTCAAAATAAATCTCCGTAAAATTTTAGCTCATTTGGAGATGTGCAGAATAGGTATCTCTGACATAGCTTTTTCAGGTCCAGAATTCCAGCTGTTGGCAATCTCCATCTTTGTGTAAACCTCGCATATTATGAGAGAAAAAGGCATTAGAATTACTCCACAAAGTGTTATATTGAATAAAAACACTATAAATAACAGTAGGAAAACATGATGCAAAGTGGACGTATCAGGGTCTCTCACTACGTCATCTCTCGGCCTGGTGGGCCGGGCCGTGGACCCCCATCTTAGTTTAGGACTGGGACACGTTGGGATGGGCCAAGATGTATAAAATGGAAGGATCTGAAAAGAGTTGTCATATCCTCCAAGATGTAGGATTCGTCAGAGACTCTGTTTCCTTGTGCGTACCTGACTAGGATATTGTAGCCCTAGCCCCCGGGGTATATAAACCAAGGGGTAGGGCTCACAGAGGACACACAATAATCTCATGGTAGATCATCTGTACTTTGCACTCGAATACAAAGCAATGAAACACAAGCAAAACACAAGGTGTTATCTCCTCAGAGGGCCCAAACCTGGGTAAAAACTCATGTCCTATTACCATTGTGTCAAATCATCTAGCTCAGGATCCCCTACCTCGAGATATGCTGGATTTAGCTCTGTTAGAAAGAGGGCGTGACTCGGCTATGGCCCAACCCCTCGTCTCCTTCACTGCTCATAAGAGAGAGATGCGGTGTGTGAGCAAAGACAAATGTTGGTTGTTTCTATACGAGGAAGGAACTCATGAGAGAGAGAGATGCAGTGGCAGGATGGAGAGAATTAATGGATTAAAAGGACCAATGAGAAGATAAGGTTGCACGTGGGTTTGAGCGTGCGTCTGCTCACGAGAAACACATGTGAGAGAAAAGAAACTGGCACAATTCATAGTCGGGCAGCCGGTAGGAATCATTTGCACTGGTTTTCATAGGAATTTTTCATCCACTCCAATCTCTTTGTAGAATCCTCCCTAGATTTTTGTTGCACATAATCAAACTTCCTCACAATCATGTCATATTGAAAAGGGCATGTCACTCTATTCGTACACTTTTCTTATTTTTCACGTTTTGAAAATCTTGCAAAGCACCCAAATTCCAGTGTAGGAGGATAGCACACCTTCGCTTGCAACCTTGCTGACAATTGCCGTTAACGCATCCATGGCTATGAGCATATCCAATGGGAACCCGCAAATTTCCTCCCGCATCTGTCCGTGGATAGGGGGGGGGGCAGTCGCGGACACGGATGTGGGAGGACGATATCCAACGCTAGTCGCATACATTTCAACTAGTGTTTTAACTAAACGGATGAAATTCATGCAAACCGGTAGATATTCATCAAAGTTTGGATAGAACACGCCCAAAATTCATGCAATTAGTTCGATCTTGTGAGATTTTGCTGATTTGGTCCATGAATTTCGTGTTTGACATGTGGATCTACCCCTTACCACCATCTGCTAGCCATCCCACCGTTAAATTTGGCTGAATTTTGGAGATTACCAGCGGATCCGGGTGTGTTCTTTCGCAGGCGGAACACCCCATGCGCATAGGCCATTGGGACCCCGTGCACACGGGCACAACTTACCGCACGACCCCTTCAGTCTAGTTCGACAACAAGCCATTTACATGTTTTTGCCATCTTACCACCGCCATTTGTCTTCCGCACTATGTCCCGTTGGTGTTTGAGATTTTGGGTTGCGGTGCACCGTGTCCTAAGGTGTTTCAGCTACTTCCGAACGGTTCTACTTCGACATCACCGGCACTCATCATTGCCTCGGAGTTGACATCAACAAGGACCATTCCATCTTCATACTAACCGTAAGCAAGGACGGTAACCTCGACGACATCTTGTACTAATTCCTCGCCATTGCATTGATAGCCTCGAGCCTTTTACGTCACTTACCCATCGACAGTAGCGAGTTGAGAATTTCCGGGCCACGTTCTTTATGCACCTTAGTGATATTCCTATATCACATAGCTACATTTAGCATGCATTCTTCTTGCTATCATCATCATGCCATAAGTCTCTCCCGTGCATACCATACTTCTTTGTCTCATATATCGGCTCGCATTTCTTGTATTGTGCCATAGTAAAAAAAGCTTTTAAGCAAAAGAAAATAGAAACAAAGAGCTTGTAAGAAATGGCACTGAGCCATTTTTCATAGTTCCATCATCTTGGTCAATACATACATAAGCATACTTGGGATTGTAGACGACATGTTTCTCTCATAGGTTGGTGCACAAGCGTATCGAGCCCATTTGAGCAATTGAGCAAGCGTCTCTCTAGTATCTGTACAACTAGAGCATTTTCTGTGGTTCCACATTTTGAGCTCATTACTTGGTTGTGCGGATCCCACTTATCTTCTGTGTGTGTGTGTGTTCTAATGATACATCTATTTGTCTTACTTGCAATTTGTGCATCTTTTCAACATTATCAATATCTTGGCTAACACTTGCTTGAATTTTGTGCCACTCTTCCTAACCAAGCTACTCCATAAGCCTTTACTTGTAGGTGTGAGAAAATAAAACATGTTACCAATTCTCCTATTATTGCATTAAGTTGAGTGATACTCGATACATCCTCAATCTTCGGAAAAGGTAACTCTAGTATTGTTCTCTCATTTTCCTACTCACCACCACTTGGTTATGATGGATAGGCCAAGCGCTTAGGCGATCCCACTCTTCGAGGATCAAGATGATGAACACGACTATGTCACAAAAAAATCACTTCTTCGTCGCCCAACGAGTTCTTCATAAAGAAAGTGAAGTTTGAGTGATCACATCGAGCAGCTCGCCACCGACCTACACCAATTGGAAGCAAGAAACCGGGATTATCTTGACGCCAAGCTCAACACTCAAATGGAGGAATTTTGCAACATGATCGTGAGCCGCTCATCCTCCACAACTTCTTCGTTAAGACGGCTCCACTCAAGTCGAGACTCTTCGGTCTACTCTTCTTCTGATGCAAGTCCTCCTCGAGCTCGCTCACCTTGCTGCAACGACAACCAAAATACATTCCATGGCAATGGTTTGCAAGACCTAGTCCGAACACGTGAAAAAGCATGACACCAAGAATAAGACGTCGTGGACCAAGAGAAACCTCGACAACCACAATGTCCATGTGAAGCACCTCACAACGGAGACACACTCCGGCAAGAGCAACAAAGCCGTGACGAACAAGCACTTGAATCACAAGCGCACTCTACAAGGCCACTAGAGCCATCAATGAACGCAACCGTCAAGTGTGTGAATAAGAAGAAGCACTTCGCCAAGAACGACAAGATGAAACCACTCGCCATGAAGAGCAATAAGAAAGAAGGAACCGAGCGCAAATGCCTTGACCTAATCGGCAAGTCTATCAAGAGGAGTGTGAAATTGAAGATGTTTTTCCATGCCAAGTCCGACATCACCATCATTCACATGATGAATAACAATGCTATGGAAAGCTCAAGTTCACAATGCCCAAGTTCTCCGGAAGCAACAATCCATAGGAGTATATCTCGTGGGCATTGAAGGTCGACAAGATATTCCGTCTTCACAATTACGAAGAGGAGAAGAAAATCGCTATGGCCTCCCTCAAGTTTCAAGACTACGTCCTCATTTGTTGGGAAGAAGTGATTGAGAAATGAAGGGAGAAAGGCGAACTACCCATCACGACTTGGACACAAATGAAGGATGTCATGAGAGCTCGCTTCATGCCTACACACTACACACACAATATTTTCAAGAAGTTGCAACTTCTAAAGCAAGGCATGAAAAAGGTGGAAGAATACTACCAAGAATTAGAGATGCTGTGATACGAGCCAATGTCAAGGAAGATGACGAGCAAACTATGGCACGCTTCTTGAATGGTCTCAATCACCCAATAAAAAAGATTGCCGACTTCCAACCATACTCCAACCTTCTTGAGGTAGTTCACCAAGTGACCAAGGCTGAGCGACAAGTGCAAGATGACTTCAAATACGCTCATACACTCAAGCTTCCACAACTACGTCACCTCCTAGTCGACTAGAGCATCACCAAGCAACGACGACAAGTCAAGTTACAAGAAAATATCGAGATCTTCAAGTTGTCCTCCTAGTACAAGCAACTTCAAGCCGAGATCTTCATCATCATCTACTCCAACGAATGAGACCGTCAAGACGAGTTTCATCAAATGCTTCACATGTCAAGGCCGCGGCCACAAGACATTTGAGTGCCCCACTAGGCGCACCATGATCGCCAACGATGATGGCACCTATGACTACATGAGTGAGGAAGAAAGGGAAGCACTTGAGCACATGGCCATGCACCGGCAAGTGAATGAACATGAAGATGATTAAGTCTTTTGTGACAATGATTCAAGCCCCACTCTTGTTGTTTCCAAGGTCTGGACACTTCAACACCAACAAGACGAAGGCCAATGTTGCCACATCTTCCACACCAAAGACGGCATCAATGGATGTTCCGTGAAGGTCATCATCGATGGAGGAAGTTGCCACAATTTGGAAAGTGAAGAGCTATCTTGTAAGCTACAATTGATCAATATGAAGCATCCTCGCCCCTATAAGGTCCAATGGCTTAGCGACTCCGACACCATTCAAGTGCAGCACACCATGCAAGTTTCCTTCAAGATCGGCGCATACGAAGCACTTTGGAGTGTGATGTGGTTTATATGTCTGTGTGCCATCTCCTCTTAGGAAGACCTTGGAAATTGGACCGTGACATCATACAGAATGGGCACACCAACCACTATAGTTTCAAGATGAAGGGCATGGAGTACATGCTATGACCTATGTCGCGAAGTCAAATGATCACCGACAAACAAGCATCCCCACCATGGAGAGAACAGTGAGAGAGTGAACCACTAAAACGAGAGTGGGCACCACAAGCCAAAAACGAGTGCCTCCATGATGAGCGACGAGAAAAACTTAGTGCTTTTAGACACCAAAAGAGGCATGAGAGAAGTGTGTGCGAACCCAACTAGTGTCATACACTATGTCCTAGTGTGGAAATACGAAGCGGCAAGGACTAACACCTCTAATAATCTACCTCTAGTGTTGTCTAATCTCTTGTAGGAGTTCGCAGACGTATTTCCCGAGGAGCTACCTCCCGGTCTTCCTCCTCTACGCGACATCGAGCACCGCATCGACTTCATCCCCGATGCACCAATACCGAACAAGGCTCCATACCGCGTCAACCCCTAAGAAACTAAGGAGATACAAAGGAAAGTACAACACCTCATTAACAATGGACATGTCCATGAAAGCTTAAGTCCTTGTGTCATTCCGGTTATTCTCGTGCCTAAGAAAGATGGTAGTTTTTGCATGTGTTCCGATTTCTGTCCCATAAATGCTATCACCGTTCACTATAGGCATCCCATTCCACGCCTTAACGATATGCAAGATGAGCTTAGTGGTGCCACCATTTTTTCAAAAATTAATCTTAAAAGTGGCTATTTACGAAATTCGCATTCAACAAGGTGATGAATGGAAAACCGCTTTTAAAACTAAATTTGGCTTGTACGAGTGGTTAGTTATGCATATGGGCTTATCGGAAGGACACGACACTTTCATGTGTGTGATGCACTATGTTCTTCGCAAATACATTGGCATATGTGTTGTGGTCTACTTTGATGATATACTTGTGTTTAGCGAATCGTTAGAAGATCATGTCACCCATCTTAGGGATGTTTTGCAAGTTCTTAGAAATGAGTGTATTTATGCTAACATGGAGAAATGCATTTTTGGTGTTGATAGGCTTGTTTTCTTGGGCTTTGTTGTGTCTTCTAAGGGTGTTCATGTTGATGAGTCTAAAATTGAAGCAATTAAAACTTGGCCACAACCCACAAATTTGCAACAAGTGCGTAGTTTCCTTGGTCTCACCGGCTTCTACCATCGCTTTGTTATGGATTTTAGCACCATTGCATCACCATTACATGCCTTGAGTAAGAAGAATGCAGCCTTTGTTTTGGGACCCTCTCAATCTACCGCATTTGACAAGCTTAAATATTTGCTTACACATGCTCCAATTCTTGCATTGCCTAATTTTGACAAAACTTTTGAAGTGCATTGTGACGCTAGTGGAAATAGTATTGGTGGAGTTTTGATACAAGAAAAGCGATCCATTCCATATTTTAGCGGAAAAAAATCCGGCGCCCAACTTAACCACCCCATCTATGACAAGGAATTATGTGCTTTAGTGTTATTAATGCATGTTTGGGAGCATTATCTTCGCCCACATAAATTTTCCATACATACCGATCATGGGACGCTTAAATACCTTAAAGGTCAAACAAAGTTGAACAATCGACATGCTAAATGGAGTGAATTTATTGAATCTTTTCCTTATGTGATCAAGTACATTAAGGGTAAAGAGAATGTTGTGGTGAATGCTCTTTCTCGCAAGTGCATGTTAGTTACTCAACTCTAATTGAATGTTATTGGCTTTGAGCATGTTAAAGATCTATATGCACATGATCCTTCGTTTGCGATTCCTTATGCCAAATGCCTTGCTAACACTTGTTGGGAGCACTATTACCTTAAGAACGGTTATCTTATGCGTGCTAACAAACTTTGTGTACTCGAGTCTTCTCTTCATTTGTTACTTTTGCAAGAGGCTCAAGACGAAGGACTTATGGGACATTTCGGATGTGACAAGACCTTTGCCACACTCTCCTTCAAGTACTTTTGGCCAAAGATGTTTGGCAGTGTTGCACGCTTCACCAATCGGTGCTCTATATGCCACAAAGCTAAGTCACAAGCTCAATCTCATGGTTTACATATGTCCCTTCCTATTCTGTATCAACCATGGGAAGATATTATCATGGATTTTGTGCCTGGATTACCTAGGACTCAAAATGGCAAGGATTGAGTATTTTTTTGTGGACTGATTCAAAAAATGGCACATTTCATCCCATGCAATTTGATAGACGATGCTTCACATGTTGCAAATCTCTTTTGTAGGAAAATCTTGAGATTACATGGAGTGCCAAGGACAATTGTGTTGGACCGCGATGTCAAGTTCCTAAGCTACTTTTGGAAGACCCTATGTGCCAAGCTCGGAATCAAGCTACTATTATCGACGGCCTATCATCCTCAAACCGATGGCCAAACGGAAGTCATCAACCAGACGCCATCTACTCTCCTAGGCATGTTGATCAAGAAGAACATCAAGGAGTGGGAGGAGTGCTTACACATTGCCGAGTACGCCTACAATCGCGCAAGACACTTGACTATCGGCAATCCCCCCTTTGAGGTCGTCTACGTCTTCAACCCTTTGTCGCCCTTGGACATCCTTCCTCTACCACTCCAAGAACATGCAAACATGGACTCAAGTCCAAGAGCAAGTTATCTCAAGAAGATGCATGAAGATACAAGGTCCACGATCGAGCATCAAGTACACCGTCTCGCCACCAAGCTCAACATCAACAAGACCTCCATGGTGTTCAAACCAGGCGAGCTAGTATGGCTACATCTCCGCAAGGACTGCTTCCCTAACGAGCGCAAGTCCAAGCTTCTATCGTGAGCCGATGGACCCTTCAAAGTGCTCATCTGTTACAATGACAGCGCGTACAAGATCGACATCCCACGCGACAAGTACAATGTAAGCGACCCCTTCAACGTCCAGGACTTGACCCCCATACCATGGTGATGAAGATCACGATCCAAGGACGGATCTCTCCCAATGCGGGGGGGGGGGGGGGACATGATGTGGAGCATCCTTCCATCATCCCCATGGACTCTACTACAATTCATTATTCACCACGTGGATCTGTGACAAGAGCTCAAGCATGTGCCATTGAAATCGAGGTGAACTCACTCCTACTTGAGATCGGATATGAATGGAACTTGGATGATGCCTCACCAAAACATGCTATGTGTCATTAGGTACGAAGATGAATGCCACCTAGCAGCTAAGGGACATCCCATGGACATAGGAGAAGGATCCCAAGACCACAAGGGAGGAGAAGGCAACCATCAAGAGCAAAATAGCACCACCCAGGCGACCCCGTGCCCACGGGCTACCTAGAAGGCTTCTGTAACTGAGACGCTCATCCCCATGCGCACGGCCTACAAACTCCATGTGCACTGGCCCTCGCCGTTGTAGCACCCCGTCTGCACGGGCTTGTATCGTGCCGACGGGACCCCCGTGTGCCCACAGGCCCAACTTACCTTGTGCACACGACCCTCCCAGGAACTGGTCGTGGGTGTCCTGTCTTGCCTCCCAAGTCGTCCCGTACCTCCCTCTAGCTATATATATTCCATGTCTAGGTCATTTGTTAGGGTTAGCAAAGTATATGTGAGACATAGATAGAGCTTTGCTCCTTATACCACTCCTCTTGGAGATCAAGACCTCCTCTTGGAGAAGACTATCATCAAGACCTCACCTCCTTAGGTGTGGGAAGAGCCTTACCTTTGTGATTGTTTCCTTGGATTGTTCTTGTATTCTTAAGGATCTCAACTATGCTATTCTAGTGGATGTGTGATTGGGTTTTTTGAGTAAATTCCCTCTTTGTGTTCTTGTGTTCACTCCCTTTCTCCCTCCAAATGTGAAAAAAATCTCCACTTAGGGTTCCATCCTACAACACCTTTTCTAATGGGGGGATTCTACTTGGGAAAGGAGTCCAACTCCTCCCCCAGGACAGTGCGCCATGGGGGACTCTTTCCCCCCTTGGTGGTTGCACTCTCCCTCCCCTCCAACTTATATATAGTACGGATTTTGTCCTTTGAGACAACAGAAGTTTTGGAGCCTCTTCTAGTTCTTCTAGTTCTAGTTCTAGTTAGTCCTCGTTGACTAAGGGCCAGTTCTTTTGGGCGGTTTAAAAAATAAGCTGCCTCTCTCTAGCTTAAAAAATAAGCCGCTCCTAAAATTTGTCGAGGCTTCTATATTAGTTATCCCATAACTAGTCCGGAAGCCCCAATGAATGAGGAAGGTGGCTTATGGAAAAAGCTCGGGAGGAGGTAGCTTAGTTTGTAAGCCACGGAAAAAACTGGCCCTAATTAGAGCTAGGATAATCCTCTTGTCCTCATAATTAGAAGCCTTGTGTGCTTCTAATCTTCTCCGTGTAATTCTCTAGCGATGATTAGCTCTGAACGATGAAGCACTACCGGATCGTGAAGGCTACATGCTTGAAACCAAGCAGAGAGGTTATGCTTTCAGTCTTTGGTTCGAGGGACTGTTCGTAGGTGGTTCGCGAGACCGTCCATCGATGGTTCAAGGGACTCCAAGTACGATCTACCCAACACGTTCTTCTTCTGCTACAACTCGGTGATGGTAACGATCGTTATCCCAACTAGTTATGCATCTTCATATTGATCTTGGGGTGTGTAGGCACAATTTTTTTGTTTTCTATTATGTTTCCCAACAAATACTTCACAACTAAGAAATGATTGCATGGGATATTTCTGAGGTGCAGCTCGACACGTATCTGACTAGAAAACTTACTAGAAGTCGAGATGGTCCTGAACACCTAAGATATAAACCAACAATCAAGACTTGGCTACAAAATACAAATTTGTTGAAGTAGTTTTCTAGACCAGCGACCGAAGATGAATAATAGCTCGGATGAACCGAGGTGTGTCCAGACTTAAAACCAGTTTAGGGGTATACCAATGGCGTCCCAGCTTGGGGGTCTCTCCCTACATCGTCTCTTGGCCTGGTGGGCTGGGCCTTGTAACCCCATCTTAGTTCAGGACTAGGACACATTGGGGCGGTCCAAGATGTATAAAATGGAAGGCTCTAATAGAGTTTTCATATCCTCCAAGATGTAGGATTCGTCAGAGACTCGGTTTCCTTGTGTGTAGCTGACTAGGATATTTTAGCCCTAGCCCCCTCGGGTATCTGTATAAACCAAGGGGTAGGGCTCATAGGGGACACACAATAATCTCATGGTATATCATCTCTAATTTGCACTCAAATACAAAGCAATAAAACACAAGCAAAACATAGGGTGTTATCTCCTTAGAGAGCCCGGACCTGGGTAAAAACTCATGTCATGTTACCATTGTGTCAAATCATCTAGCTCAGGATCCCCTACCTCGAGATCTGCCTAAATTAGCTCCTTTAGAAATAGGGCGTGACTCGGCTATGGCCGAACCCATCATCCCCTTAGTTGCTCGTAAGAGAGAGATGCGACATGTGAGCAAAGATGGATGATGGCTGTTTCTATAGGAGGAACGAACTCATGAGATAGAGAGAGACGTAGTGGGAGGATGGAGAGAATAAATGGATAAAAGGACCAATGAGAAGATAAGGTTGGACATGGGTTTGAGCGGTGTGTCTTCTCATGAGAAACACATGTGAGAGAGAAGCAACCGGCACAATTTAAAGTCGGTCAGTCGGCAGGAATCATTTGAACGGGCTTTCATAGGAATTTTTTCATCCACTCCAACCTCTTTTGCACATAATCAAACTTACTCACAATCATGTTATATTGAAAAGGGCATGTCACTCTATAAGTACACTTTTCTTATTTTTCACATTTTGAAAATCTCGCAAAGCGCTCGAATTCCATTGTAGGATGATAGCACACCTTCGCTTGCAACTGTAGGATCGAAAGTATGTCTAGAGGGGGGGTGATTAGACAACTTGACCATATAAAAATATTTCCTTTTCCCAATTTAGTTGTAGGCAGATTTTAGCAATTATGACAAGTCAAGCAATCAACCTACACATGCAATTCTAAGAGTATAGCAGCGAAAAGTAAAACGTTGCATATGAAGGTAAAGGGAAGAGTTTGTAGAAGGCAAAAACGCAATGGAGACACAGAGATTTTCTATGTGGTTTCGATGGTGGTGCTTATACCTGGCCATTCCTCGGGCCGGGCCAACCAAAGCCCGACGCAAAAAACTTAGGCCCGAGCCCGGCCCGGCCGTCGGGCCTAAAAATCGAGCTCGAGCCCGGCCCATCACACTAAAAGCCCGTCGGGCCTCGGGCCACGGGCCGGGCCTCTTCCTTAAATAGCGAAATTGACGGGCCCGGTCCCGGCCGGCCCGAGCTTCGGGCTCAAAACCTAGGCCCGAGCCCGGCCCATGGACAAGGTCGGGTCGGGTCGGGTCGGGCCGACCGAGCCGGGCTGCCCATGACCAGGTATAGTGGTGCTATAGTACGTCCATGTTGATGAAGACTTCAAGCCATGAAGGGTAATGGTTGTGTGAGTCCACAAAGGGCTCCACCCACAAAGGGTCCAGAAGAAGCAACCTTGTCTATCCCACCATGGCCATCTCCCGCGAAGAACTGGCCTCACTCGGGTAGATCATCATGAAGTAGGTGATCTCCTTGCCCTTACAAACTTCCTGGTTCAACTCCATATCATGTCGGAGCCTCCCAAGTGACACCTAACCAAACTAGGAGACACCACTCTCCAAAAGGTAATAGACGGTGTGTTGATGATGAACTCCTTGCTCTTGTTCTTCGAATGATAGTCTCTCCAACACTCAACTCTCTCTCTCTCTCTCTCTCAGTTTTGGCTATGGTGGAAGAAGGATTTGAGTGGAAAGCAACTTGGGAAGGCTATAAATCAAGGTTCAAATGGTAGGAATGGAATCTATTGATCTCAACACATGAGTAGGTGGTTCTCACTCAGAAAATGAATGGTGGAAGTGTAGGGACATTCTGATGGCTCTCTCTTATGAGAAGAAGGGGGTCGAGGGGTATATATAGCCTCCACACAAAATCTAACCGTTACACACTTTTCACCCATCTCGGTAGCACCAGTTAGGAAACTCGGTGGCACCGATCTATGCAAAAATATGACCGAGGAATCTCGGTCGGACCGACATGAACAACTCGGTGGGACCGATGTGCTAGGGCTTAGGGCAAACATCATCTCGGTGGCACCAATTACATCGTCTCGGTGAGACCAAAGTGAAGCAACAAGGCAACAGAGAATCAGTCAAGCCAACTCAATGGGACCGTGATAACCCACAGAGAATCAGTCAAGCCAACTCAATGGGATCAATTGTAGCCTCTTTCGATAAGTAAGAGTGTCGAACCCAACACGGAGCTAAAGGTAGAACAAATATTCCCTCAAGTTCTATCGACCACCGATACAACTCTATGCACGCTTGCCGTTTGCTTTACCGGAAACAAGTATGAAACTATTTTGCAAGGATAAAACTATGAGTACTTTGCGAGAATAAAACTACGGAAAAATTGCAAGGTAATGAAAGTGGAAAGCTTTTGTCAATAAGAAAGTCATTTGTCCCTAGGCAATCGATAACAAGTACCGGTAATCATCGTTGTAATTTTATATGAGGGAGAGGCATGAGCTAACATACTTTCTCTACTTGGATCATATGCACTTATGATTGGAACTCTAGCAAGCATCCACGACTAATAAAGATCATTAAGGTCATGAAACCCAACTATAGCATTAAGTATCAAATCCTCTTTACTCCCATACTGTTGGGGAACACAGTAATTTCAAAAAAATTACTACGCACACGGAAGATCCATCTAGGTGATGCATAGCAACGATGGGAAAAGAGTGTTGTCCATGTACCCTCATAGACCGTAAGCGGAAGCGTTATGACAACGCGGATGATGTAGTCGAACGTCTTCACGATCCGACCGATCCTAGCACCGAAGGTACGGCACCTCCATGATCTGCACACATTCATCTCGGTGACGTCCCATGTATTCGAGATCCAGCGGAGTGTCGAGGGAGAGTTTTGTCAGCACGACGGCGTGATGATGGTGATGATGAAGCTACCGAAACAGGGCTTCGCCTAAGCACTGCAACGATATGACCGAGGTGGATTACGGTGGAGGGGGGCACCGCACACGGCTAAGACAATTGTCAACTTGTATGTCTTTGGGGTGCCCCCTCCCCCGTATATAAAGGAGTGGAGGAGGGGCAAGGTCCGTCCCTCTATGGCGCGCCCTGGAGGAGTCCTACTCCCACCGGGAGTAGGATTCCCCCCCCCCTTCCTAGTTGGACTAGGAGAGGAAGGAAGGGGGAGGAAGGGGGGAGGAAAGGGGGGGCCGACCCCCCACCCAATACAGATTGGGCTGGGGGGGGGCCTCCTAGGCTCCCTTCTCCTCTCTCACACTATGGCCCAATAAGGCCCATATACTTCCGGGGGGTTCCGGTAACCTCCCGGTACTCCGGTATATTCCCGAACACACCCGGTACCATTCCGATGTCCAAACATAGGCTTCCAATATATCAATCTTTATGTCTCAACCATTTCGAGACTCATCATCATGCCCGTGATCACATCCGGGACTCCGAACAACCTTCGGTACATCAAAACACATAAACTCATAATGCCGATCGTCACTGAACATTAAGCATGCAGACCCTACGGGTTCGAGAACTATGTAGACATGACCGAGACTCATCTCCGGCCGATAACCAATAGCGGAACCTGGATGCTCATATTGGTTCCTACATATTCTACGAAGATCTTTATCGGTCAAACCACATAACAACATACGTTGTTCCCTTTGTCATAGGTATGTTACTTTCCCGAGATTCGATCATCGGTATCTCAATACCTAGTTCAATCTCGCTACCGGCAAGTCTCTTTACTTGTTCCATAATGCAACATCCCGTAACTAACCCATTAGTCACATTGCTTGCAAGGCTTATAGTGATGTGCATTACCGAGAGGGCCCAGAGATACCTCTCCGATACATGGAGTGAAAAATCCTAA
The DNA here is from genome assembly GCA_034509565.1 of Triticum monococcum. NCBI lineage: Eukaryota > Viridiplantae > Streptophyta > Magnoliopsida > Poales > Poaceae > Triticum > Triticum monococcum. The sequence continues at coordinate 302,988,814 of CM067845.1, read as the reverse complement.
TCTCGATCTATGCCAACTCAACAAACACCATCGGAGACACCTGTAGAGCATCTTTATAGTCACCCAGTTACGTTGTTACGTTTGATAGCACACTAAGTGTTCCTCCGGTATTCGGGAGTTGCATAATCTCATGGTCATAGGAACATGTATAAGTTATGGAGAAAGCAATAGCAGTAAACTAAACGATCACCGTGCTAAGCTAACGGATGGGTCAAGTCAATCACATCATTCTCTAATGATTTGATCCTGTTCATCAAATGACAACTCTTTATCCATGGCTAGGAAACTTAACCATCTTTGATTAACGAGCTAGTCAAGTAGAGGCATACTAGTGACACTCTATTTGTCTATGTATTCACACATGTACTAAGTTTCCGGTTAGTACAATTCTAGCATGAATAATAAACATTTATCATGATATAAGGAAATGTAAATAGAAACTTTATTATTGCCTCTAGGGCATATTTCCTTCAGTCTCCCACTTGCACTCGAGTCAATAATCTAGATTACATTGTGATGATTCTAACACCCATGGAGTCTTGGTGCTTATCATGTTTTGCTTGTGAGAGAGGCTTAGTCAACGGGTCTGCAACATTCGGATTCGTATGTATCTCACTACTAGAAAAAAGGCTGTTAGTGGCACACCAGTTTTTGCTATTAATGACGCACTATAAGTGCATCACTATTAACACGCCACTAGTAACAAATAGTAATGGCGCACCTCTGGTGCGCCATTAGTATCCCAGATAATAGTGGCGCACCACATAGTGCGCCGTCACTATGTCCAACAGTGCGCCATTACTATGCCTCCTAGGGGGCCATATTTACCTTCATGTATGCCCCCAAGTGCGCCATTACTATGCCCCATAATGCGCCACTGGTATTTAGCCTTGGTGCGCCACTAATGCTCAATATGGTGCGCCACTACTAGGGGCCATATTTGCCTTCACCTATGCCCCAAGTGCGCCATTACTATGCCCGATAATGCGCCACTAGTATTTATCTTGGTGTGCCACTAATTCTCAATATGGTGCGCCACTACTATGAATATTAGGAATTATTATTTTTTGCTTTTCTGGTATTTGCACAGGTTACAAAATACGTTACAGCACAGAATATAAACATCACACAATAGAATTCATCATATTAGTCTCCAAATTCGAAATAGAGAACAAAGTTCAAACATTAGCCAAGTTTAGGTCTCGAGACATTAGCAAAGTTCATCATATTAGCCGAGTTTGTCGTCACATTACAAAGTCGATATCAATCATCTAAACTACCATCACATAGAAGAGAGCTGCGGTCACAATGAGCATCATCGCAATGAAACTGGTCTTCATCTGGTTCCTCCTCCGCTCCCTCCTCTCTCCCGCTAGATAGCGCGCGTATCTAGCTTCCGCCTACGCCCTAGTGTTGTACCCTACCGCTGAAATAGTGAACCTGTCTCTGACACTCCTCCTAGCCGTCGTAGACTCCGGGAACCTTACCCTTGTACACGACATACGGCGACATTTCTATGCACTAGACAAACAATACATTAGTAGCAATTCACAAATAATATATAAGCAATATATAAGTATGCAACAAAAGGATCAGAAGAGAAAAGCAACACATTGATAGCACGATTCATGGTCCTACTAATAAATAGCATCGATTACATATAAGTTGAACGATTGTCCAATCAAAAGAGACATACAAGTTCATTAAAGTTTGTTTACAACATGAGCTAATCGATATTTCAGAACTACATAGCATCAATACTTTCGACTCGACTTAGGGACCGGAGCGTGGATGAAACCGCCGTCTTTCGTGATGGTCATGAATGTGCGGTCGTTGTCAGCCTGCATTTGTAGTGTTGTTTCTATTTCACTGTTGGACGGTTGATATTTGAGGTAGAACTGCCCCGAGGTACGAAGGACATCTTGATAGATGATTTCCGCAAACTCCCACTGGATGCGAACGAATTCTTGTCTGATGTCCTCGTCCTGGATTGCCGACAAGCGTGCAACTCATTCTTTGAGATTATTTCGTAGCATAAGGTGATTATGGTCTCGTAGGATCGCCCGCATGTGATGGAGGGCGTAGTAGGCATCCTTCTGACTGCTAGGCGGCTGCTTGACGCAGGGGAACGTCGTTACGTGGGTGAACACATGCTTGCCGTACCTACGAATTGGCCTCCTGAAGGTGCCTCTAGATTTGGCATAGCCGGGGAGAGCATCATCAAGAACTTTCTACATATTTGTGTAGTCTTTCTTCGACTGACGGTCCAAGTCGAAATACGTGGCCATGGAATATTTCGGGCTTAAGAGGATGAGTGTGCAATGTGTGTCACTACACAAAACACAGAATGTTAGAAAAAAAGAACGATCAGAATCTAAGAAATCATATGTTACGGGGCAATGAGCGGATGACTTACTCGGAAAAGTAAGGCACGAGGAAGTTATCCTTATCTGGGTTCGCCAGAATGACGCCTTCAAGGTATGAACTCACGACTTGCCGGTCCCCAGCGCTGCCCAATATCTTGGCACGCATGTAGAAGGGGTCGACTATCACGATGTCTGGGGTCTTGTCTCTAATGATCCGCATCTCCATACTGAGCGAAAATTGCCGAATGAAGGTGTAGTGCAGCGGATGAAGGTTAAACATAGCAAAGATGTCATCAAACCGCAGGACGATCATACGCCCGATGGTGCTATCGACAAAGCCCTTGCCCTCTGGCACCTTGGCCACGAAAACCGGGTATGCCACATCATTCTCGGAGATACGACGCTTCTCCATAGAAAGAACACTGTCATGCAGACTCCGCATAGCACCGGTTGCAGCATTGAGCAGATTAGTCGATAGCATCGGCCTACCCGCCACATGCACCCTCCTTGAGATATCCTTAGGTATTGGTGGCCCGTCCTGAGCACGGGTCGTACTCGGTGTCGGCTGGCTCGCACCCTTGTTATTTCTTCTTTTCCGTCCCTTCTGCTTCTTCTGCAATAATGGGATCGAGTTCTGCTCAGAGACCACCTTCTTGAGTGTGTTGGGGCTGATAATATTTCGCACCTCGGCTATTTGAGTCTCGGTGAAGCCGGCAGCTGGATGTGTCTCTTGAGAACTGAACGCCGGACGATGCCTGTTGCAATTGGGTTTCTCCGCGGTACCAGCTAGATCGCGATCGTCTTTTGCAGGGTTGGGTTCTTGAGAAGGAGGCCCCAAGAATTCGTCACCGTACCCATGTTTGTTCATTTACTTATCGACGTTGGAAAATGTACCGTCGTTGTCCGGATCCTGTGCCATATGCATGTCTGGATCAGCTGACGGTGGTAGCGTTGCGGCGGTCTTGCCATGGCTTGGTGCCAGCACGACTGGTGGTGTTGTCTGTGGGGTGGTGTCCCCCGCCCCCAAATGAATCTGGCTCTTCGGCCAAAGCATGGACCAGCCTAAGTAGGCGCTGAGGGTCATCACATCATCTTCGTTGGCCCCAGGGGGTCGATACGGAGGTAACAAGTTGTCGTAGCCCCGCAGCACCCGAACCAGTTGAACCTTATACACGGTGGGTGGCATCATATTACTGTGGAACACGCGGTTGCCCGGTTCAACGATTTTGGCCTTGGCAACATCAATCAACTCGCCGTCCACGAAGTGCATGAGAGTGCATGGAACGTTGGCGGCGCCCTGCGAAAACATGTAGGGTGTCAGGGATGCTGATGACCCACAAGTATAGGGGATCTATCATAGTCCTTTCGATAAGTAAGAGTGTCGAACCCAACGAGGAGCATAAGGAAATGATAAGCGGTTTCCAACAAGGTATTCTCTGCAAGTACTGAAATAAGTGGTAACAGATAGTTTTGTGATAGGATAATTTGTAACAAGCAACAAGTAACAAAAGCAAATAAAGTGCAGCAAGGTGGCCCAATCCTTTTTGTAGGAAAGGACAAGCCTAGACAAACTCTTATATAGAGAAAAGCACTCCCGAGGACACATGGGAATATCGTCAAGCTAGTTTTCATCACGCTCATATGATTCGCGTTCGGTACTTTGATAGTTTGGTATGTGGGTGGACCGGTGCTTGGGTACTGCCCTTACTTGGACAAGCATCCCACTTATGATTAACCTCTATTGCAAGCATCCGCAACTACAACAAAAGTATTAAGGTAAACCTAACCATAGCATGAAACATATGGATCCAAATCAGCCCCTTACGAAGCAACACATAAACTAGGGTTTAAGCTTCTGTCACTCTAGCAACCCATCATCTACTTATTACTCCCCAATGCATTCCTCTAGGCCCAAACAATGGTGAAGTGTCATGTAGTCGACGTTCACATAATACCACTAGAGGAGAGACAACATACATCTCATCAAAATATTGAACGAATACCAAATTCACATGACTACTAATAGCAAGACTTCTCCCATGTCCTCAGGAACAAAAGTAACTACTCACAAAGCATAAACATGTTCATAATCAGAGGGATATTAATATGCATATAGGATCTGAACATATGATCTTCCACCAATTAAACCAACTAGCATCAACTACAAGGAGTAATTAACACTACTAGCAACCTACTAGCACCAATCCTGGACTTGGCGACAAGAATTGGATACAAGAGATGAACTAGGGTTTTGAGAGGAGATGGTGCTGATGAAGATGTTGATGGAGATTGCCCCCTCCCGATGAGAGGAGCGTTGGTGATGCCGATGGCGATGATTTCCCACTCCGGGAGGGAAGTTTCCTCGGCAGAACAGCTCCGCCAGAGCCCTAGTTTGGTTCCGCCAAGGTTCCGCCTCGTGGTGGCGGAGTTTCTTCCAAGAAGATGGCTTCTTATTTTTTCCATTGAAAGACTTCATATAGCAGAAGATGGCCATCGGAGGGCCACCAGGGGGCCCACGAGGTAGGGGGTGTGCCCAGGGGGGTAGGGCGCGCCCCACCCTCGTGAGCAGGGTGTGGCCCCCCTGGTGAATTTCTTCCACTGAGTATTTTTTATATATTCTGAAAACGTCTTCCGTGAAGTTTCAGGACTTTTGGAGCTATGCAGAATAGGTCTCTAATATTTGCTCGTTTTCCAGCCCAGAATCCCAGCTGCCGGCATTCTCCCTCTTTATGTAAACCTTGTAAAATAAGAGAGAATAGGCATAAGTATTGTGACATAATGTTTAATAAAAGCCCATGATGCAATAAATATCGATATAAAAGCATGATGCAAAATGGACGTATCAACTCCCCCAAGCATAGACCTCGTTTGTCCTCAAGCGAAAAGCCGAAATCGAAAATATGTCCACATGTTTAGAGATAGAGGTGTCGATAAAAATAAAATATGGACATGAGGGCATCATGATCATTCTTAGAATAGCAACTTATATAATTCTTGTCATATGATTTCTTATGCTAGAGTGATAATTCAATCACAATTTCAAGTATGAATAGTAAACTTCATTGAAAACTAACAAACTATAATCTCAGTCATTGGAGCAATTGCAATTTATCATAACATGGGAAAGAATCAATATATAAGAGCTTTTCAGCAAGTCCACATACTCAACTATCATATAGTCTTTCACAATTGCTGACACTCACGCAATACATATGGGTATGGAGTTTTAATCGAACACAGAGAAAGATAGGGGCTTATAGTTTTGCCTCCCAATGTTTTACCTCAAGGGTAATGTCAACGGTAATAGTTCATGAAAACTCACATCCAATTAGCCATATATACCAGGATCTTTCCAACATACTGTGCTTGCCAAAGGATAAAATGTAAAAAGGAAGGGTGAAGATCACCATGACTCTTATGCAATGTAGGAGATAAAAGTAAAAGATAAGCCCTTCGCAGAGGGAAGCAGAGGTTTTCATGCGCTTTTATGGTTGGATGCACAAAATCTTAATGCGAAAGAATGTCACTTTATATTGCCAATTGTGATATGGACCTTTATTATGCAGTTTGTCGCTTTTATTTCTTCCATATCACACGATCGTATAAAGTTTATTTCCCACACTAATAAGTCATACATATTTAGAGAACAATTTTTATTGCTTGCACCGATGACAGCTTACTTAGAGGATCTTACTCAATCCATAGGTAGGTATGGTGGACTCTGATGGCAAAACTAGTTTAAGGGTATTTGGAAGCACAAGTAGTATCTCTACTTGGTGCGATGAATTTGGCTAGCATGAGGGGGAAAGGCAAGCTCAACCATGTTGGATGATCCATGACAATATAATTTATCTCAGATGTAAGAAAACATAACCCATTACGTTGTCTTCCTTGTCCAACGTCAACTCTTTTAGCATGTCATATTTTAATGAGTGCACACAATCATAAAAGATGTCCAAGATAGTATATCTATATGTGAAGACCTCTCTTTCTTTATTACTTCCTATTAATTGCAACGATGACCAAAACTATGTTTGTCAACCCTCAACAACTTTTATTCATCATACTTTTTCTATGTGAGCTCAGTACTCTCCATAAGACTCACATGATCTCTTTGTTTCTTTTTATTTCTTTCTCTTCTCTTTTATTCACTTAAGATCATGGCAAAATAATCAAACCCTTGACTCAACACTAATCTTTATTATATAGCTCACGGACTCGATTACATAGAAGAATTATGAAGCAAAACTCACGACTAGATCATACTAAGAACTTTTATTCTACTAGATCAATATATTACCAAAAGGATCGAACTAAGAAAAACGGTAAAGATAAAAGTGATGGTGATACGATACCGGGGCACTCCCCCAAGCTTGGCAGTTGCCAAGGGGGGTGCCCATACCAGATACTCAATTCTTCTTTGTTGGTGGAGACGGTGGTGATTTTGTTGATGGCGTAGGCTTGTCGTCCTTCTTCCAAGGCATAGGCTCCCCATCATAGAAGGATGACCGAGTCTCCTGGAACCTCAAATCTGCAACCAAACTCATCCTCTTGAATCTCTATTCATACTCACAGTTTTGATTTTGTAGGTCATAGATTCTGGCTTGGAGGTGCTCGTTTTTCTCATGAAGCTTGAAGATCGCCTCCCCAATGTCCTTGACGTCTAGCTTGTGGTTGTTGGTGAACTCCATGATCATGATGTGATTGGAATCGAGTCCATGCTCCACCATCTCCTGACACTTGAAAACTTCTTGCTCCAATGCCTCGAGCCTTGCCTTCGTGCTTCCGGTCTTCCTTGGTCCCTCAGCATCGCGGATGTGCAAGAACCCCTCACGCATCTCAATGGTTTGAGGGTGTTGCAGCACTTCTGCGAGGTACGGGTTGATGACCTTCTCAAAGAACTAGTCCTTGGGGGCGCTTGAAGACGACATGAAGACCTGGATCTGTCAGAAAAACAATTCGAAACGAAAACATGAGATTTTTGCGTGATACGGGAGTCAAAACCTCCGGGAGATTATATAATGAATTTTTACCGACCAAAAACGTGTCGTGTACGAAAACAGAGTCCGAAAAGCGCACGAGGGGCCCACGAGGTAGGGGGCGCCCAGTAGGGTAGGGCGCGCCCTCCACCCTCATGGAGCCCTCGTGTCTTTCCTGGACTACTTCTTATTTTTCTATTTTTCTAAATATTCTAAAACGGAGAAATATTGCCTTAAAAACTGTTTTGGAGTCGGTTTACTTACCGTACCACATACCTATTCCTTTTCGGAGTCTGAAACGTTCCGGAAAGTGTCCCTTATGTATTCCTCCGGGGTTACGGTTTCAATAATATTGGTTTCAACATTTATGGGATTACCTGAGATATAATGTTTGATTCTTTGACCGTTCACCACCTTCGGAATTGTGCCTTCGAAGTTGTTGATTTTTATGGCACCAGAACGGTAGACCTCCTCGATAACGTAAGGACCTTCCCATTTAGAGAGAAGTTATCCTGCAAAAAATCTTAAACGAGAGTTGTATAGCAATACATAATCACCTACATTAAACTCACGCTTTTGTATCCTTTTGTCATGCCATCTTTTAACTTTTTCTTTAAACAACTTGGCTTTTCATAGGCTTGGGTTCTCCATTCATCAAGTGAGCTAATATCAAATAACCTCTTCTCACCGGCAAGTTTGAAATCATAATTGAGTTCTTTAATAGCCCAGTATGCCTTGTGTTCTAGTTCGGGAGGTAAGTGACATGCTTTTCCATAAACCATTTTATACAGAGACATACCCATAGGATTTTTATATGCAGTTCTATAGGCCGATAATGCATCATCAAGTTTCTTGGACCAATTTTTTCTAGATCTATTAACAGTCTTTTGCAAAATTATTTTTAGCTCTCTATTACTCAATTCTACTTGACCACTAGACTGAGCATGATACAGAGATGCAATTCTATGATTAACATCATATTTAGCAAGCATTTTACGGAAAGCACCATGAATAAAATGTGAACCACCATCAGTCATTAAATATCTAGGGACTCCAAATCTTGGAAAAATAACTTCTTTAAGTATTTTAATAGAAATGTTATGATCAACACTACTAGTTGGAATAGCTTCTACCAACTTAGTAACGTAATCAACAACAACTAAAATATGTGTATATCCATTAGAGGAAGGAAAGGGTCCCATATAGTCAAAGCCCCAAACATCAAATGGTTCAATAACGAGTGAATAGTTCATAGGCATTTCTTGACATCGACTAATATTACCAATTCTTTGACATTAATCACAAGATAAGACAAACTTACGGGCATCCTTGAAGAGAGTAGGCCAATAAAAACCAGATTGCAATACCTTATGTGCAGTTCTATCTCCAGCATGGTGTCCTCCATAAGCTTCGGAATGACACTTGCGTAGGATCTATTCCTGTTCATGCTCAGGTACACAACGTCTAATAACACCATCTACTCCTTCTTTATAAAGATGTGGGTCATCCCAAAAGTAATGCCTCAAATCACAGAAGAACTTTTTCTTTTGCTGCTTTTTGAAACTAGGTGGTATAAGCTTAGCAACAATGTAATTAGCATAATCAGTATACCATGGAGCAGTATGAGAAGCATTTATGACATTAATTTGCTCATCAGGAAAGCTATCATCAATAGGAAGTGGGTCATCAAGCACATTTTCTAACCTAGACAAGTTGTCTGCAACGGGGTTCTCAGCTCCCTTTCTATCAACAATATGTAAGTCAAATTATTGTAGCAAGAGAACCCATCTAATAAGTCTAGGTTTAGCATCTTTCTTTTCCATGAGATATTTAATAGCAGCATGATCAGTGTGAATAGTTACTTTAGAATCAACAATATAAGGTCTGAACTTATCACAAGCAAATACAACTGCTAAGAATTCTTTTTCAGTGGTAGCATAATTTCTTTGAGCATTGTCTAGGGTTTTACTAGCATATTGAATAACGTTTAATTTCTTATCAACTCTTTTCCCTAGAACAGCACCTACAACATAATCACTAGCATCACACATAATTTCAAAGGGTAAATTCCAATCAGGTGGCTGAACAATAGGTGCAGAGATTAATGCTTTCTTAAGTATTTCAAATGCTTCTACACAATCATCATAAAAAACAAATGGTATATCTTTTTGTAATCAATTAGTCAGAGGCCGAGAAATTTTTGAGAAGTCCTTAATGAACCTCCTATAAAATCCGGCGTGACCAAGGAAACTTCTTATACCTTTGATGTCCTTGGGACATGGCATCTTTTCAATAGCATCAACCTTGGCTTTATCAACCTCAATACCTCTTTCAGAAACTTTATGCCCGAGGACAATACCTTCATTAACCATAAAGTGGCACTTTTCCCAATTCAAGACAAGATTAGTTTCTTCACATCTCTGCAAAACTCCATCAAGGTTGCTCAAGCAATCATTAAAATAAGATCCATAGACAGAGAAATCGTCCATGAAAACCTCACAAATCTTTTCACGAAAGTCACAGAATATAGCCATCATGCATCTTTGAAAGGTAGCAGGTGCATTACATAGACCAAAAGGCATACGTCTATAAGCAAAAGTACCACAAGGGCATGTAAAAGTAGTCTTTGATTGATCTTTGGCTGACACATGTATTTGAGAGAAACGAGAATAACCATCTAGAAAGCAAAAATGCGTATGTTTCGATAATCTTTCTAGCATTTGATTGATAAAAGGTAAGGGGTAATGATCCTTTTTAGTTTCCTTATTTAATTTACGGAAATCAATTACCATCCTATAACCTGTAATAATTATTTGAGGGATCAATTCATCTTTATCATTAGGAACTACAGTAATACCTCCCTTCTTAGGGACACAATGGATATGGCTTACCCGGTGACTAACAGCAACGGGATAGATTATACCTGCCTCAAGGAGCTTTAGTATTTCCTTTCTTACCACTTCTTTCATTTTAGGATTCAGCCGGCATTGATGATCACGAACTAGTTTAGCATCTTCTTCCAAATTAATTTTATGTTGACATAGAGTGGGACTAATGCCCTTAAGATCATCAAGAGTATACGCAATAGTAGCACGACGCTTATTCAGAGTTTTCAATAATCTCTCTTCCTCATGCTGATGTAGGGTAGGAACCCTATAGGCCGATCTTTCACGAAAGGAGCGGATCCCGTCCAAGAACACGAAGAACACAAAGGGGAAAACGAGAGAAAACACTCAAACTAACAAGAACAAGTCACACATGTGCTAGATCCTCGGATACATAGAATGATACACGAATCCATGGACAACTAAGGACGATACAAAAGGGTGGCCGATTCTTCTCCGAGATGAGGTCTTGAATCCACAAGGGGATCTTCCCGTAAAGGGGTCTTGAATCCAAGGTGGATCTTCTCCGTAAAGGGGCCGCGGTCTCTCTCGTGGAGTAGATCCGATATGGATGAGCAATGCTCTATCTCTCAATGAGCTAAACCAATGCTGACCCTCGAAAGTTGTACGGGATAGAATATATATAGTCTAGGTAACGAAAGGGTACACGGGCCTCGGCCCAAGTGGCTGCGCGCAGGCAGGGCCGGAAGTTCCGGGCGCCGGAGGTTCCGGGGAGGGTCCGGCCTAACCAGAGAGTTGGCGCGGTGGAGCTGTGCTGGCATCCAGGGGCCGGAAGTTCCAGGCGCCGGAAGGTCCGGGGCGGGGTTCGGGCTAACCTGAGAGTTGGCACGCCTGGGCTGGTCGAAGTCGTCGGCGGCCGGAAGCTCCGGGTCGGCCGGAAGGTCCGGGGGCCGGAAGTTCCGGGCTCTGGCCGGAAGTTCCGGGCTGTCCAGAGTGTTGACGTTTGTCTCTTCTTCTACAGTCCTCAGCTCCGAGTCTTAAGCGTTGTACCTGGTGACACATAGTATCTCGGACTTAGGTAGTAGCCATGTCTCACTTGAAGAGGGGGAAAACTCAAGTAGGAGTGATGTCACCTCTGATTGAATAGCACGTGCCCTAGCCCTTGTCATTGTTCCACTTGGAGCTTGGATAGCTGAGGTGGCGTCCATGTGGATGGTCGTGGGATGCTCCGCATCATCTCCTCTCCCTTGGGGAAGATCCGTCCTCGGATAGAGTTCTTCATCACCATGGAAGGGAGAGAGATCTTTGATGTTGAAGATGTCGCTCACGTTGTATTTGTCCCGTGGGAGGTCGATCTTGTAAGCGTTGTCGTTGTAGCGTGCGAGCCCCTTGAAGGGTCCATCGGCTCGAGGTCGAAGCTTAGACTTGCGTTCGTGTGGAAAGCGCTCCTTGCGAAGGTGTAGCCACACGAGATCACCAATGTTGAAGACCATAGGTTCCTTGTTGACGTTGAGCTTGGTCGCAAGGCGTTGTACTTGGCGCTCGATGGTGTTTCTTGTATCTTCATGCACCTTCTTGATATGGGTCGCACGTGCACTTGCGTCCAAATTGATTCGCTCTTGGAGTGGTAGAGGTAGAATATCCAATGGTGACAAAGGGTTGAATCCGTAGACAACTTCGAAAGGGGACTTGCCGGTTGTTGAGTGTCTTGCTCGGTTGTAGGCGAACTCGGCGATGGGTAGACACTCCTCCCACTCCTTGATGTTCTTCGTGATGAGTACTCGAAGTAGAGCGGAGAGTGTGCGGTTTGTCACCTCCGTTTGGCCGTCGGTTTTAGGATGGTATGCCGTGGAGAAGACTAGCTTGATTCCGAGCTTGGCGCATAGGGTCTTCCAAAAGTAGCTAAGGAACTTGACATCGCGGTCCGAGACGATAGTCTTTGGCACACCATGTAGACGCAATATTTCCCTACAAAAGAGATTAGCCACATGTGAAGCATTGTCTATCTTGTTACAAGGAATAAAGTGTGCCATTTTTGAGAAACGGTCCACAGCGACAAATATGGAATCTTTACCATCGCGAGTCCTAGGCAAACCAAGTACAAAGTCCATGCTAATGTTTTCCCAAGGTTGGTATGGAATCGGTAAAGGCATATAAAGACCATGAGATTGAGCTTTGGACTTCGCTTTGCGACATGTAGAACACCGATTGGTGAAGCGATTGACGTCCCGAAACATCTTTGGCCAAAAGTAGCTCTTCGAGAGCGTGGCGAGCGTCTTGTCGTGTCCGAAGTGTCCCATTAAGCCCCCTCCATGAGATTCCTGCAAAAGCAACAAACGAAGCGAGGAATCGGGAATGCAAAGTTTGTTAGCTCTCATAAGGTAGCTATCTTTGATGTAATAGCGTTCCTAAGATGTATTCGACAAACACTTGGCATAAGGAATGGCAAAAGTTGTATCATGCTCATATAAGTCTTTGATATGCTCAAAACCAATGACATTCAACTCAAGATTAGTGACAAGCATGCATATACGGGAAAGCGCATCCACCACAACATTTTCTTTACCCTTAATGTACTTGATGACATAGGGAAATGACTCAATAAATTCACTCCATTTAGCATGACGCTTGTTCAACTTAGTTTGTCCCTTAAGATACTTGAGAGTCTCATGATCGGTATGAATGATAAACTCATGGGGACGAAGGTAGTGTTCCCATTCATGCAAAATGCGGACTAAAGCATAGAGCTCTTTGTCATAGATGTGGTAGTTGAGTTGCGCTCCGGAAAGTTTCTCACTAATGTAAGCTATGGGGCGCTTCTCTTGCGTTAACACACCTCCTATGCCATTACCACTAGCATCGCAATGAATTTCAAAGGGTTTGTCGAAGTTGGGTAAAGCAAGCACGGGAGCATGAGTAAGCAAATTCTTAAGCTCATTGAATGCGGTATCTTGGGATGGTCCCCAAACAAAAGGCACATTCTTCTTGCTCAAAGCATGCAAAGGTGAAGCAATGGTGCTAAAATCCTTTACAAAGCGACGATAGAAGCCCGCAAGGCCAAGGAAACTACGCACTTGATGCAAGTTGGTTGGTTGCGGCCAAGTCGTAATAGCATTGATCTTGGACTCATCTACATGAACACCCTTAGAAGAGACAACAAATCCTAAGAAAACGAGCTTATCAACACCAAAAAGGCATTTCTCCATATTAGCATAAAGACGCTCTTTCCTAAGAGTTTGCAAAACGGTGCGGACATGGGTGACATGCTCTTAGATAGATTTGCTAAACACAAGAATATCATCAAAGTAGACCACAACAAATATACCAATGTAAGGGCAAAAGACATGATTCGTGAGGCGCATAAAAGTGCCCGGTGCTTCCGAAAGACCCATAGGCATGAGTAACCACTCATACAAACCAAACTTGGTTTTGAAGGTGGTTTTCCATTCATCACCCTCTTGTATGCGGATTTGATAGTAACCACTCTTAAGATCAATTTTGGTAAATATAGTGGCGCCGCTAAGCTCATCAAGCATATCATCTAGGCGTGGAATGGGATGCCTATAACGAACGGTGATAGCATTGATAGGTCTACAATCGGAGCACATGCGAAAACTACCGTCACATTTTGGCACAAGAATGACCGGAACGGTGCAAGGGCTCAAACTTTCATGCACATGTCCATGGTCTATGAGATGTTTTACTTGCCTTTGAATTTCTTTGGTTTCTTCGGGGTTGACGCGGTAGGGAGCTTTGTTTGGAAGTGGTACTCCGAGGATGAGGTCAATTCGGTGCTCAATGCCTCGTAGAGGAAGTAGTCCTGGAGGTAGCTCATCGGGAAAAACATCTTGAAATTCCTGCAAAAGAGAAGACAACACTAGAGGAAGAGTGTGAGAGGTGTTAGTTTGTGGTGCATTGTCCTTGCACACGATGACGTAGTGTAGGACACTAGATGGGTTCTCACACACTTCTCTCATCTCACGTTTGGTGGCAAATAGAACTAAGTTCTTGTTTTCGCTCATCGTGGAGGCACTCAATTTGGGCTTGTGGCGCTTACTCTCTTTTTGGTGGCTCACTCTCTCACCATTCTCTCCACGATGGGTGGTATGCTTGTCGGCGATCACTTGACTTGGCGACATTGGACGGAGGACGTACTCCTTGCCCTTCATCTTGAAGATGTAGTGGTTCGTTCGACCATTGTGGACGACTCCTCTATCGAATTGCCATGGCCGTCCAAGGAGAAGATGACAAACGGTCATTGGAACAACGTCGCACTCCAAGGTATCTTTGTAGGCGCCGATCTTGAAGGAGACTTGTACTCGGTGCTCGACTTGGATGGTGCCGGAGTCACTAAGCCATTGCACTTTGTAAGGATGTGGATGCTTCGTCTTGGGCAATTGGATCTTGGAGCAAAGTTCTTCACTTGCGAGACTGTGACAACTCCCTCCATCGATGATGACCTTGACGGATCGTCCATTGATGCCGGCCTTGGTGTGGAATATGGTGCATCTTTGGTCTTCTTCTTGGTGATGTTGGAGAGTCAAGACTTTGGAGACAACAAGTGCGATACTTGAGTCTTCATCACAAAAGACTTGTTATTCTTCATTGTTCACTTGGCGGTGCATGGCGACTTGCTCAAGTGCTTCCATTTCACCTTCATTCATGGAGTCATAAGTGCCATCGTCGTTGAAGACCATGGTCCGCTTGTTGGTGCACTCGTAGGACTTGTGGCCTCGGCCTCCGCAAGTGAAGCACTTGAAGGAACTCGTCTTGACGGTCTCATCAGTTGGGGTTGATGATGATGAAGATCTCGGCTTGAAGTTGCTTGTAGGAGGATGACTTATAGTTGACAAAGCTTTCTTGGAAGTCGGCTTGTCGATGTTGGAAGTAGACGTTCTTGTAGTCGGTGTTGGAGTCGTTGAAGCTTGGTTATTGGAGAAGCCGTAGGACTTGGATGAGAACTTCGCGTACTTGAAGTCATCGTGCACGTGGCGTTCCGCTTTGGTAGCTTGGTGCACGAGCTCGATGAGATTTGAGTATGGTTGGAAGTCGGCGATCTTCTTGATGGGATGATTGAGTCCATTCAGGAAACATGCCATAGTTTTCTCATCATCTTCCGTCACATTGGCTCTTATCATTGCAATCTCCATCTCCTCGTAGTATTCTTCAACGCTCTTGGTTCCTTGCTTGAGTTGTTGGAGTTTCTTGAAGAGGTCGCGGTTGTAGTAGATAGGCACGAAGCGTGCTCTCATGACATCCTTCATTTGTGCCCAAGTAGTGATGGGTGGTTCACCTCTTGCCTCACGGTGCTCTATGATTTGTTCCCACCAAATGAGGACATAGTCTTGGAACTCAAGGGATGCCATTGCAATCTTCTTCTCTTCTTCATTATTGTGCAAACGGAAGATCTTATCAACTTTCAATGCCCATGAAAGGTATTCTTTGGGGTCGTTGCTTCCGTTGAACTTGGGCATGGTGAACTTGAGCTTACCGTAGCGTTGCTCTTCATTGTGTTGGGGTCGGGCATGAGGACGCCCGTGTTGTAGATGATTGTTCAACTCGTGGTGCTCTTGTCGCGGAGGGTTATCAACCTCGTGTTGCTCTTGTTGCAGAGTATTGTCAACCTCGTGTTGCTCTTGTCGTGGAGTATTCCCATTGTTTTCATGCTCTTGATGAACCTGATGGTCTTGGCGAGCTTGTGGAGGAGCGCGTCGAGCTCGAGGAGGAATTAGATGATGCATGCGAGCTTGAAGTCGTCGTTCGAGAATTTCTTCGCGAAGTGCTTCCTCTTCTTCATGGGCTTGATGGCCTCAGTCGGCAATGGCTCGACTCGCATCGCGTAGAGCTTGTTGCGCCTCAAGTGCTTGAGCGTCACGGAGTTGTTGTTCTTGACGTTGAGCCTCGGCATCTTGTGCATTTTGGTGTAGACGCGCGCGTTCTTCCTCTTCATGTTGGCGTTGTTGTTGCCGTTCTCGAGCTAGCGCAAAGGCTTCTTCGGCTTGACGTCGTCGATGTTCTTGAGAGTCGGTGTCCCGACGTTGATTGAGGTTTCCTTGACGGTCGGTGCGCGCGGCTTGACGAAGAGTGTTCGATGTCGGTGTACTTGAGCCGGAGAGGGTAAAGTCGGAATGGCGACTTGAACGGCTCCTTCTTGAAGTGGAAGAAGAGCGGTTGAGAAACAAAGCGCGAATCTCGTCCATCCTTGCGTCATTCTCTTGCTTGTGATTGTTGAGCTTGTGGTCAAAGTAGTCGTTTGTACGTTGCTCAGAAAGTCTTAAGTCGGCGGCAAGGTTGTCGATGCGTTCACTCATAGCTTGTTGCTCTTGACGCAAAGCACGTTGTGCACCAAAGAGGTGACTCTTGGTGACGAAGGAGTTCATGTCGTCGTCTTGCTCCAAGAAGAGTGGGTTGGTAGAAGTACTTGGCCTATCCATCATTCCAAGACAAATGTGAGTGGTAGAAAGAGAAGAACGAGTACCAAATGTACCTTGACCGAAGTTGAAAGTGGATCAAGGATCACTCCAATGTAGGACAAGGAAATAGCACAATTGGTACGAGTTCTTGTCGGTTTCTCACACCTACACAAGTAAAAGCTTTTGGTGGAGCTTGGTTAGGATGGTGGCACAAAATTTGATGTAATTGTAAGTGAGCTTCAATAATGTTGGAATAGATTCGCAAGATGCAATGTAACAAGTAGACCAAGCATATAAGGTACACGGAAACACACACGCAAAAAGATAAGTGGGGTTGTGCAACCAAGGGTGAGCCAAAATGTGGAATCCATGAAAATGCTCTTGTTGCACAACACTAGAGAGACGCTAGCACGATTGCACGATAGGTGGATACAAGAACTTGTGCACAACCTACTTAGCAAAAATGTAACGACTTCTATCCCAAATACTTTGTATGCAAGGTGTTGTTATGATATGATCCAAGATGATCAAGTATGACAATCTTAATGTTGTATGATGCTATGGTTCTTGCTTAAAAGCTCTTTGCTTATCCTTCCTCTTTTTCTTAAAAGCTTGTTTGGCTCTTTGATGTTTGAGCTCTTTTCTCATGTAATGCTTGACAAACCAAGATAGCAAGTGAGTATGCGATGACAACTTTGTGACAAAAGAGATGATACCAATATAGGCAACAATGATGTATGTATTCTATGGGAAGTATGATCACTAATGTGCACAAGTCTTGTTGCTGGAAATACTCAATGGCTAGTCTCGATGGGTAAGCAACGCAAAGGAGTAAGGCTATGATGGCTATCAATGTAATGGCAAGAGTGATATGTCCAATACCAAGATGAGGTTACCGGTCTTGCTTCCGGTATGGTGTCAAAATGGTGGCACGAATACCAAGTCATAGTCGAGGTGGTCGTTGTTGATGACGCATCCGTGGCGAAAATGAGCAGCGGTGATGTCAATGTCGAACCGTACCTAGATAGCCGAAACACATAAGGATACGGTACCGCAACTCAAATTCTCAAACCTCAAAGTAGCAATTGTGTCGGAGAGCGTCCAAAAATAGTTGGGTTATGCGGAAATGGTGGAGGTATGCGGAAGTATATATGGTATATGGTGAGCACCGGAACAAAATTTGGTGGAATTTGGGCGAAGATGTGGAAGTAGTGCAAACTTTTTGTCGAAGCCGGAAGTTCCGGGCAAGACGGAGGGTCCGGGGTCCGGAGGTTCCGGGAAGGCCGGAAGGTCCGGGGGCCAGAATGTCCGGGCTGGACAAGAAGTTCCGGTGGTCGGGATTCTGCCAAGAACAGAGACTTGGCGATCGTGGATTTGGGCGGAAAAACTTGGGGAAAAGCCCAAATCCGAAGGGGAAAAAGAAGAAATTGTAGGAAAAGAAGGTGGGGAGTCTAGATCTACGAGCCACACACAAACTTCACGGATCAAAACCTACAAAATCTCAACACACGAACAAATCACAAAAAAAATTGGGGGCTATTTTTGGTGGGGATTTTCGGATTAGGACGAAAAACAACAAAATTAGGCTAGAAACACAATGGGGAGGCTCCGAAATCGTGATCAACGTGGCTCTAGATACCAAGATGATGTAGGGTAGGAACCCTATAGGCCAATCTTTCACGAAAGGAGCGGATCCCGTCCAAGAACATGAAGAACACAAAGGGGAAAACGAGAGAAAACACTCAAACTAACAAGAAGAGGTCACACATGTGCTAGATCCTCTGATACATAGAACCATACACGAATCCACGGACAACTAAGGACGATACAAAAGGGTAGCCGGTTCTTCTCCGAGAGGAGGTCTTGAATCCACAAGGGGATCTTCCCGTAAAGGGGTCTTGAATCCAAGGTGGATCTTCTCCGTAGAGGGGCCGCGGTCTCTCTCGTGGAGTAGATCCAATATGGATGAGCAATGCTCTATATCTCAATGAGCTAAACCAATGCTGACCCTAGAAAGTTGTACGGGATAGAATATATATAGTCTAGGTAACGAAAGGGTACACGGGCCTCGGCCCAAGTGGCTGCACGCAGGCAGGGCCGGAAGTTCCGGGCTAGGCCGGAAGTTCCGGGCGCCGGAGGTTCCGAGGAGGGTCCGGCCTAACCAGAGAGTTGGCGCGGTGGAGCTGTGCTGGCATCCGGGGGCCGGAAGGTCCGGGCAGGCCGAAAGTTCCGGGCGCCGGAAGGCCCGGGGCGGGGTCCGGGCTAACACGAGAGTTGGCACGCCTGGGTTGGTCGAAGTCGTCGGTGGCCGAAAGCTCCGGGTCGGCCGGAATGTCCGGGGGCCGGAAGTTCCGGGCTCTGGCCGGAAGTTCCGGGCTGTCCAGAGTGTTGACGCCTGTCTCTTCTTCTACAGTCCTCAGCTCCGAGTCTTGAGCGTTGTACCTGGTGACACATAGTATCTCGGACTTAGGCAGTAGCCATGTCTCACTTGAAGGGGGGAAAACTCAAGTAGGAGTGATGTCACCTCGGATTGAATAGCACGTGCCCTAGCCCTTATCATTGGTCCACTTGGAGCTTGGATAGCTGAGGTGGCGTCCATGTGGATGGTCGTGGGATGCTCCGCATCACATGCTCTGAAAGGTTAGCACTAATAAAAATAGGATATATCTTTTTCTCATCAAGATAAGCATATTTAAGAGTATCAAGCAACGGTTTAAGCTCAAACACGGGATCACCCTTGGGTGGAGGAGGATCCCCTAGGATTTCGACAGGTAAATTGTGTTTCAAAATAGGTTCTTGTTTAAAGAATACTTCATCTAGTTCCCTTCTTTCATTCATAAACATATCATTTTCATGGTCTAGCAAATATTGTTCTAAAGGATCACTAGGAGGTACGGCAATAGAAGCAAGACCAATAATTTCATCCTTACTAGGTAATTCTTCTTCACGGTGTTGTCTACTAAATTTAGAAAAATTAAATTCATGAGTCATATCATCTAAACCGATAGTAATAACATTCCTTTTGCAATCTATGGTAGCATTAATAGTGTTCAAGAAGGGTCTATCAAATATAATGGGACAAAAGCTATCTTGTGGGGAACCAAGAACAAGAAAATCAGTAGGATATTCAGTTTTCCCACACAAGACTTCAACATCTCTAACAATTCCCATTGGTGAAATAGTATCTCTATTGGCAAGTTTAATTGTGACATCAATATCTTCTAACTCAACAGGTGCAATATCATGCATAATTTCTCTATAAAGGCTAATAGGTATTGCACTAGAACTGGCACCCATATCACATAAGCCATGATAACAATGATCTCCTATTTTAACAGAAATAACAGGCATGCCTACCACAGGTCTAGGTTTATCTTTAGCACAAGGTTTAGTAATTCTAGCTGTTTCATCACAGAAATAAATAGCATGCCCATCAATATTATCAGACAAGAGATCTTTAACAATAGCAATATTAGGTTCAACTTTAACTTGCTCAGGAGGTGTAAATGTTTTAATATTGCTTTTACGAACCACAGTTGAAGCTTTAGCATGATCCTTTATCCTAACAGGAAAAGGTGGTTTCTCAACATATGCAGTAGGAACAATAGGATCATTATAAGTGACAATCTTTTCTTCAACTTTAATAGGTGCAGCTACTTTCACTTCTATGGGAGGATGATATTTAAACCACTTCTCCTTGGGGAGATCAACATAAGTAGCAAAAGATTCACAGAAATAAGCTACTATCTCAGAGTCAAGTCCATATTTAGTGCTAAATTTATGAAAAATATCGGTATCCATAAAAGATTTAACACAATCAAAACTAGGTGTCATACCTGACTCCTTACCTTTGTCAAGGTCCCAATCTACAGAGTTGCATTTAATTCTTTCCAATAAATCCCATTTAAATTCAATAGTATTCATCATAAAAGAGCCAGCACAAGAAGTATCAAGCATGGTGCGATTGCTATCAGAAAGCCGATCATAAATTTTTTGAATAATCATTTCTCTTGAGAGCTCATGATTGGGGCACGGATATAACATTGATTTAAGCCTCCCCCAAGCTTGAGCGATGCTTTCTCCTTCGTGAGGCCAAAAATTATATATATAATTGCGATCACGATGAACAAGATGCATGGGATAAAACTACTGATGAAATTCCAATTTCAATCGTTTTGTAATTCCAAGACCCCATATCATCACATAGCCTATACCATGTCAATGCATCTCCCTTCAAAGATAAAGGGAACACCTTCTTCTTAACAACATCTCCGGGTACACCTGCAAGCTTAAATAATCCACAAACTTCATCCACATATATTAGATGCTCATCAGGATGTTTTGTTCCATCTCCTAAAAAGGGATTAGCTAGCAGTTTTTCTATCATACCCGAAGGAATTTCAAACAGACATTTTCATTTTCAGTAGGTTGAGTAGGTTGAGGAGCAAGTCTTTGCTCTACTAGTCAGAGTGAAGATACCCCGAACAAGCCCCTTAGAGGATTACTTTCCATAGTAACAAGTGACAGTAAATTTCAGCACACTATATAAATTTTTCCTTACCAAATTCCACCTACCAAAGGCGTTTCACTCCCCGGCAACGGCGCCAGAAAAGAGTCTTGATGACCCACAAGTATAGGGGATCTATCGTAGTCCTTTTGATAAGTAAGAGTGTCGAACCCAACGAGGAGCAGAAGGAAATGATAAGCGGTTTCCAACAAGGTATTCTCTGCAAGTACTGAAATAACTGCTAACAGATAGTTTTGTGATAGGATAATTTGTAACGAGCAACAAGTAACAAAAGTAAATAAAGTGCAGCAAGGTGGCCCAATCCTTTTTGTAGCAAAGGACAAGCCTAGAAAAACTCTTATATAGAGAAAAGTGCTCCCGAGGACACATGGGAATATCGTCAAGCTAGTTTTCATCACGCTCATATGATTCGCGTTCAGTACTTTGATAGTTTGGTATGTGGGTGGACCGGTGCTTGGGTACTGCCCTTACTTGGACAAGCATCCCACTTATGATTAACCTCTATTGCAAGCATCCGCAACTACAACAAAAGTATTAAGGTAAACCTAACCATAGCATGAAACATATGGATCCAAATCAGCCCCTTACGAAGCAACGCATAAACTAGGGTTTAAGCTTCTGTCACTCTAGCAACCCATCATCTACTTATTACTCCCCAATGCCTTCCTCTAGGACGAAACAATGGTGAAGTGTCATGTAGTCGACATTCACATAACACCACTAGAGGAGAGACAACATACATCTCATCAAAATATCGAACGAATACCAAATTCACATGACTACTAATAGCAAGACTTCTCCCATGTCCTCGGGAACAAAAGTAACTACTCACAAAGCATAAACATGTTCATAATCAGAGGGGTATTAATATGCATATAGGATCTGAACATATGATCTTCCACCAATTAAACCAACTAGCATCAACTACAACGAGTAATTAACACTACTAGCAACCTACTAGCACCAATCCCGGACTTGGAGACAAGAATTGGATACAAGAGATGAACTAGGGTTTTGAGAGGAGATGGTGCTGATGAAGATGTTGATGGAGAATGCCCCCTCCCGGTGAGAGGAGCGTTGGTGATGACGATGGCGATGGTTTCCCCCTCTGGGAGGGAAGTTTCCCCGGCAGAACAGCTCCGCCAGAGCCCTAGATTGGTTCCGCCAAGGTTCCGCCTCATGGCGGCGGAGTTTCGTCCGAGAAGATGGATTCTTATCTTTTTCCCATCGAAAGACTTCATATAGCAAAAGATGGCCACCGGAGGGCCACCAGGGGTCCCACGAGGTAGGGGGCGCGCCCAGGGGGTAGGGCGCCCCCCCACCCTCGTGGGCAGGGTGTGGCCCCCCTGGTGAATTTCTTCCGCTGAGTATTTTTTATATATTCTGAAAACGTCTTCTTTGAAGTTTCAGGACTTTTGGAGCTATGCAGAATAGGTCTCTAATATTTGCTCCTTTTCCTGCCCAGAATCCCAGCTGTCGGCATTCTCCCTCTTTATGTAAACCTTGTAAAATAAGAGAGAATAGGCATAAGTATTGTGACATAATGTTTAATAACAGCCCATAATGCAATAAATATCGATATAAAAGCATGATGCAAAATGGACGTATCAGATGCCCAGTCAAAGGCAAGGAGATGAAGTCATCGTCCGAGGCTTAGTTACCGTGATGGCGTCGAGCTCGGCTAATGTCAAGGCACCACCAACGGCGGGGGTGCAAGTGACGGAGGGGCCGCTTGCTGCCGAGGTGCCAGCCGACGTATTCTTCCCACACCCGGGTGCATTAAGCTCCAATGCCGGCGCCGACGCTGGAGACTCCAATGCCGCCTCCATCGGAGACACCAATGCCGACGCGTTGTGGGAGTTGCTGTCCGTGAAGCTGGGAATCAGGGGCGGCCCCTGTTAGCCACCCGCAATCCACCCCCGCAGCCCCTCAAGCAAGCAAGGCATAATGGCGGTGATCATCGCTCACACTTGGTCTCGCACTTGCTCTTGGACTATCTCCAGAATCTGCGCCACTTGTGCCTTGAGTTCTTTTACCTCGCGCTCCTGGCTTTCCGAGCTGGTCTTTTTCTCCTTTCTACCAGCCTTATAGTATTTCGACCATTTCGTGTACAAGCCTTTGCCGGCCACACGACCAGCTAACGACGGCTTACTGAACTTATCCTTGTGTTTCATCACGTTCAACGCCCTATTTAAAGTGGTGTCCCAAGGGGAGCACTGAGACGACCCCGTGCTACAGCTTTCAGTTTCCTACGGAAGGAACGTGAAACATTTAGAAATCTGGCTTCATTAATTAGAATGCAACCATATGGAGCTAATTACCCGGGGGTGTATTCTTTACCAGAACAAGCTCAAGCGCCTTCACCTTCTGATCCGTGGTAAGCTCCTTTGTTACCGGGTCCACCTTGTACTGGGCCCTGACATAGTTCCTGGTCTGCTTTTCATGGTATTTATCAAAGAGGGGCGGTAGGCCTTTCTCGGCATGCTCCACGTCCTCATTGTCCCATTTAGGTTCCGCCACTCTGTAACCGCCGGGACCGAGTTTGTGGACCCCTAAGTTCAAGTCCCGCATATCTTTCCCCCACTGACTTGATTCCGCGGATGCGTTGCTCTTGCACTTGATCTTGAACTCCAAGTAGTGAGCTTCGCTGATTGAAGGATTTGTCTCCTTGATCTTCTCATAACTATCACCACTTAGAATCCTTCACTTCACCGTGGCTGTGGCTCTCCAAGTAGCCAGGGCCGTGCTCATCTTCGTGAGGGCGGCACTGTTCACTTTATTCCCTGAGAGGCATGTGTTTGCTAAGTCACCGGGGAACATGTATCGTTCGTGCAGCTTCATGAAGAGGAGGTTGCGAAAATTCCCTCGGTCACGATGCCTTACGTTCTCGGTGTTGATCAAGACGGTGCTCCAGAGAATGCACCCAAGTTGTCCCGCATACCCACTGACTAATTCTTTGTGCGCCGTTGGATGCCCACTGGAGGACACTTCAGTAAATTCCTCCTTGACGGTGCCGAGCATGTTCGGGCGCCGGTCCTTCCGTTGCCTCTTCGGTTCGCTGCCATCTGTGCGTTCACTGCCATCATCAGTGGTGGCATCCCCGGCGGCACCATCAGTGGTGTCATCCCGAGCGCCACTAGGGGTTGTGTAGTCGGGATCGGTGTCTTCCGCGGCGTCCTCATAGCGGTGAGGTTCATCCTCCATCTCCTGGGACAGCTCCCAGAATTGCTTGCCCGAACCGCCGGCCTCATCGTTGTCGGCCATGTTCGCTCTAAATAGGAAAAAAGTCTACTAGAGTTATTGGATGAGATTAGGGTAGTATCTATTCTTGTCAGATTTAGAGGAATATTTCTGTTTCGGTTGAGAATCGGGCACCTTCTAGGTCAAGAAAATTGGGCATGACCTTTGCTAATTTTCTTGACCTAGGAGTGCCCCATTCTCAACCGAAACGTAAATTAATCAACATTTTAGGAGAAAGGGGTAACTATTTGTCCCTGCACAAAATATTGAACTGAAGGAGCCTCAGTTCAGTTGTAGCTGGCACGTAGCTACAACCTATGCCATACAATCCCCCAAAGGGAAGACATGAGAATATTCAGCAGGAAATAACGACAGCATTTTTTAGTACTTCATATCTCATGAAAGCAAATAGTGGTAACAAGATCAGTTATGTACTGTTGCAGCAAAGATGCAGGTAATAGATTGAATTCTCTAAACAAAACTGATATTTTTGTAAGTAAATAGCTTTCACCCTAACAAGCGAACGAAACCAGTGACAAGGACACCACATGATGGGCCATTCTGGTGTCGCAATTGCCAAAAAGGGATGATCTCATGGCACTACTTCTTATGCAAATGGTACTAGTAGTTCTACTACATCATCCATTATGTTCCAAATGTACAGATTCAGAATATCGATGTTGCTGTAGAGATTCAGAATATCAATGTTGCTGCAAAAATCGGCATTCACTATGAACATGCATATCAAATAGAAAAAACTTAAAACATGGACATTAGGCTCCTAAAACCAGTCTAGATGCGCTTAATAATATGCCTTCTAGAGAGATGTATCTATGATGAAGTAATAGTTCAGTAAGCATTACAGAAATCACACTAAGTAGTGTTCACACAACCAAATCTGCAACTAATTGAAATACAAAATGAACAACAAAAATCTAAAACTGAAAAATATCAAGCAAGTCATCAGATCAGATCATCACACAAGCATTATTCAATCATGCCATTAGTAATTGAAGAAGGAAGGTAAATCACCTCTTGAATTCAGTACGCGGGGCAGAGGAAAGTAGCAGGAATGGAGGTCGACCATGGAGGTGGATCCTTAACGAGCTGCTGCTCCTTGGCGAGGTGGACGCGCTGCTGCTCCTTGGCGAGGTGGACGCGCTGCTGCTCCTCGGCGAGGTGGACGCGCTGCTGCTTCTCCTTGTCGGTGGGTGTCGATGGCATTGTTGATCCTCGCGCAGCGGACGAAGCTACAGCTCCTAGAAGGGTGGTGCACAGTGGGCTAGAGGGATGTGGCGCGGCGGAGGGCCAGCGGACGAGCGGCGGCATAGTGGGTCGGGGCGGCGGCGCAGGTAGGGGCGGCGACGCAGTGGGTCGGGGCGGCGCAGTGGGTCTGGGCGGCGGCGCAGTGGGTCTAGGCGGCGGTGCAGGTAGGGGCGGAGGCGCAGTGGGTCTGGGCGGCGGTGCAGGTAGGGGCGGCGGCGCAGTGGGTCGGGGCGGCGGCGCAAGTCGGGGGCAGTAGGTCGAGGGCTGAGAGAGGTGTGAGATTGGGGATTGGGGATTTGGGATTGAAGGTTTTTTATCTTTGCCTTTTTTATCTTGCAGTGGGGGGAGCGTTAGCAATAAAAAGGTGCGCCATAAAAATTGGTATATCAATGGCGCACCTTTTAGGGGTGCGCCATAAACACCGTGATAGCAATGGCGCACCTTCTCCTGGTGCGCCATTACTAACTTCTTTTATTTTTTGGATTTTTAGTTGCATCTAATAATTTAATATTTGAGATACAAGAAAAGGAAAATGCAAATGGAGTGATAAAACCATTGTGCAAAGATTTAGAATTAGATGACATGGTTGAAATCAAGTGATACATGTAATAATTTAGTTGCATGTAATAATTGATCTTGCCACTAACACACACACGTGGCCGACATGTCATGATTCGATCTTAGCTATCTTTTCACAATCTTCTTGCCCTTCTTTCTCGCGGTTGAATAATTTAGCCCCGGAACCCCTTGAATTGATCTTCTCTTGAATGGACGTCCTTTAGGTAGGGTGGTCCTGCTTCTTCTTGTGGTGTATGGTACTTCATCATCATCGTCATCTTCCATATACGAGTCGCCGTACTTGTCGAAGTCTTGCTCATTGGCATCCATTCCGATGATGTTTCTTTTGCCTCTCCTCACGACAACACGACTGGGCTTTGACGGGTCGGTAATGAAGAAGCATTGGTCCACTTGGGAAGCCAGTACCCATAGCTCATTTTTTGCGGTGATGTTTGCGCCCACGGTCTTGGATTTGGCTTCGGGTATAACCATGGTGGTGAAATATCGGTCTTCTTTTAGGACGCTCTTGGCCCATCTGACACGGAACATCGTGACCTTCTCTCCAGCGTAGCTCAGCTCCCAGATCTCCTTGATCCTTTCGTAGTATCTGTCCTTGTCGGTACCGGTGTAGGATACCATCGTTACCCTGGAGTTCTGATAATCGCTCTTCATGTCCTTTTCCTCGGTGTAGAATGTGCAGCCATTGATATCGTACGCCTCATAGGTCATCAGGTTGTGCTCGGCGCCCTGTGACAAGGCAAATATGAGTTTTTCTTCCACGGAAGAATCCTCATGTAAAGGGTACGACAGAAGCTTGTCCTTGAACCAACGCGTGAAACATGAGTTGTGCTATTTGATTATATCTCCGTACGTCCTCTGTTGTCCTTGGTCATTGTATGTCTTCTCAATAAAGGTTTTGTGCGCTACCACCCAAGGATCGACCACGTCTATGTGTTGTAGCACGACTAGGTTTGCTCTTTCAAAGTCGGCGAGTCGACCCTTGAAGTCAACATGCATTACGCGGCGACCCTCGCGGTGACCCCATCTAGCGAGCCTGCCGAGGTGCCTGTTGATGGGCAGACCAACAGGGTTCTCAATGCCTAGATAATTCGTGCAGTAGGGGATGCACTCTTCGGTCAGAAAGCCCTTGTCTATGCTTCCATCTGGACGTGCCCTATTGCGAACATATCCTTTGATGACACCATTCATCCTTTGGAACGGCATCATGTTGTGCAGGAACGTCGACCCGAGTTGGATGATCTCCTCCACGATATGGACCAACAGATGCACCATAACGTCGAAGAATACGGGCAGGAAGTACATCTCAAGCTCGCATAGTATCACCACGATCTCTTCCTGTAGCCTTCTGAGTTGCGTCACGCCAACTGACTTCCGAGAGATGACGTCGAAAAAGTTGCATAGGCCAAATAGTGTTTCACGGACGTGCGCGTCCATGAGACCACGGATTGGAACTAGAAGTATCTACATCATCAACATGTGACAGTCGTGAGACTTCATCCTGTTGAACTTCTGCTTCGCTGAGTCTAGGTATCTGCTTATCTTCCCCGCGTAACCGTAAGGAAGTTTTACTCCTACGAGGCAGGTGAAAAACTGCTCGATCTCCTTCTGACTTAGAGTGAAGCACGCGGGAGGGCAGTCATATTCGATCTTCTTGGCCTTCTTGCCTTCGCGTCGACTTTCCGTGTCCTTCGCCTCATCATCATCATCATCATCATCATCAGGCCGTTTTGCGTGAAGCTCATCCCTGATGCCCATTGATTGCAAGTCGGCCCTTGCTTTCGGCCCATCTTTGGTCCTCTCTGGCATGTTGAGCAGGGTACCAAGTAGACTCTCGCACACATTCCTCGTGATATGCATGACATCAAGGCTGTGAGGCACACGAAGGATCTTCCAGTATGGCAAGTCCCAGAAAACAGACCTCGTTTCCATACCTTCAGCAGCGGCTCTGGCGCCTTTCGCTTCTTTCCCGGCGGTGGGCACTCTTTCCATTTTTTCAACAGCTCGTCTATTTCCTCGCCACTCCTCGTACGCGGGCGTCTTCGGGGTTCGGTTTCACCATCGAACAGATCCTTGTGTTTTCTCCATGCGTCATCGTCGCGAAGCCACCTTCGATGTCCCATGAACACGGTTTTCGAGGACCTGGGATCTCTATCTAGCTGGCGATACGTTGTGTCATCCATGCACCTGACGCATGCACAAAATCCGTGGACCACGTGCCCCGCGACATATCCGTAACCGAGATAGTCGTGCACCGTCGTGAGCAGTGTGGCTCTCATAGGGAAATATTCTTTCGCTGCGGCGTCCCACGTATTGGCTGGCGTTTTCCACAGTGTGTCTAGCTCCTCTTTTAGCAGCCCCAGATACAGATTGATGTCGTTCCCTGGTTGTTTCGTCCCTTCAATTAGCATAATCATGTGAATGTACTTCCTCTTCATGCACATCCAGGGGGGAGGTTGTACATCCACACAAACACAGGCCAGGTGCTATGTGTGCTTCTTTGGCTGCCAAACGGATTGACTCCATCGATGCTCGCGCCCAGCATGATGTTCCTTGGATCGTCCCCAAATTCTAGGTGTTCGAAGTTCAATGCTTGCCACTGGCTCGCATCCTTAGGGTGACTCAGCATCTTGTCTTTTTTATTTATCTCCAGATCATTTCCGTCATCTTCTCACTTCTTCTCCTCCCTGTCCGCATGCCAACGCAGGAGCTTTGCTAGCTTAGGGTCCGCGAAAACAGTTGCAGACGAGGAGTGATCGGAAAGTACCACACCACTTTTTGAGGAGCTTTCTTCCTCTTCTTGTATCGAGTGACACCGCACATCGGACATATGGTAGACTCCACATGCTCGTCCTAATAAATGATGCAATCGTTCATGCACACATGGTATTTCACGTGCGGTAAATCCAGAGGACACACAATTTTCTTCGCCTCCTTGAAACTGGTCAGGCACTTGTTCCCCTTGGGAAGACGTTCGTGCCAGAATGACATGTTCTCATCGAAGCATGCTTCGGTCATTTTGTGTTTTACCTTCATCTCCAGAGCAATGAGCGTTAATTTTAGGAAGGTATCCTCGGGCCTGCATCCTTCATACAATGGAGTAACCGCATCTATCTCCAGTTGATTCGGCTTGGCTTTCTCTTGGGAGGCAGCTCTTGCATTACCCGTCTGCTTGAGAAGCAACTCTTGAATATGAGGGTCCTGCAGCCAGCCCATCGATGGTCCATCGTCGTCTGCTTCGGCAGCTTCATCTTCATGATCATGCCCTTCGTCTTGATCCTCCTCCTCATCATGTCGGGCATCTTCTACATGATGACTGTGTCCTGCATCTACATCGTGTCCATGTCCTGGAGATTCTTCGTCTTCTCGCCCGCTCTCGCCACTATTGTCTTGCTGCCCTTCCTTAATTCTTGCCCGGCCCCCATGGACGACTTCATAATCATCTTCATCACCTTGCCACCGATAGCTATCCATGAAACCATGCAAGAGCAGGTGGTCCCACACCTGTCTGGAATTTGGGTCCATACGGCTCTTCAGCTTGCATCTTCGACACGGACATCTTATCTCCATCTCGTTCTTTTGAAGCATCTCGGCCTTCGTGAAGCTCAAAAACCTATTCACGATACCTTCGGTCATCGTGTGGACCATGGTCGCCTGCGGGGTAGAGGAAAACGATATTTTAGAACCAAAAATTTTTTGGCATGATTTTGCCTAAAAATAGGACCAAAAGGAATGCATAGTGCCAAATTCTCACCGAAACGGAAATGAATCAACATTCCGGCAAAATATTGGCAACTATCGCATTTCAAATACTGGTACCTGCAAACACAAACATATGCAACACCACAAACATACGTAGATCTGGGCCATAAAAAGTGTGTACATTGTTGGAGGGAGAAAAAAGTAGATCAAGAACATAAAGAAATCTTTCCCCTTACTTACCTATAAAAAAAAAGGAAATTTAACCACTTAATTTGGGTGAATCTATGGTGCAAATGAGGTGAGGAGGAGGAGGCAGCCGAGACCAAGCTTGGTAGAGGTGGAGAGAATGAAGTGGGGAAAGTGAGTGTGGTAGGTGGCTGTCAAAAATATCTAGCTGCTCTCAGGTTACCAATGGCGCACCTCCTAAGAATGCGCCATTGGTAACCAGGGTTACTAATGGCGCACCTGGTGTGTGGTGCGCCATTACTAGTTTTGAAAAAAAATGAAAAACAAATTGTTAGTAGTGGTGCACCGTGGGTGTGGTGCGCCATTACTAGTTAAAACTAGTGATGGCGCACCGAACCACGATGCACCACTAGTAAGTCTGGGGAGGGGGTGTGCCCAGGAGAAACTTAGCGGTGGCGCACCACGCACAAGGTGCGCCATTAGTAATATAAACATTAGTGGCGCACCACATACATAGTGCGCCACTAATGTCTATATTAGCTATAGCCCATTTTCTAGTAGTGTCTTGACAATCTCTATGTCTCCCTCCTTGACTTGATCGCGGATGGAATTGAAGTGTCTCTTGTTGTGCTTGGTTCTCTTGTGAAATCTGGATTCCTTTGCCAAGGCAATTGCACCAGTATTGTCACAAAAGATTTCATTGGACCCGATGCACTAGGTATGACACCTAGATCGGATATGAACTCCTTCATCCAGACTCCTT
The DNA here is from genome assembly GCA_034509565.1 of Triticum monococcum. NCBI lineage: Eukaryota > Viridiplantae > Streptophyta > Magnoliopsida > Poales > Poaceae > Triticum > Triticum monococcum. Next base: position 302,957,949 of record CM067845.1, on the reverse strand, counting down.
CATTTGCTGCTTCCGAAGCAGCTATGTACTCCACTTCACATGTAGATCCTGCCACGACGCTCTGCTTGGAACAACAGCAACTGACAGCTCCACCATTTAATAAAAACATGTATCCGGTTTTTGACTTAGAGTCATCCGGATCAGTATCAAAGATTGCATCGATGTAACCATTTATGACGAGCTCTTTGTCACCTCCATAAACGAGAAACATATCCTTAGTCCTTTTCAGGTATTTCAGGATGTTCTTGACCGCTGTGCAGTGATCCTTTCTTGGATTACTTTGGTACCTCCCTGCCACACTAATAGCAAGGCACACATCAGGTCTGGGACACAGCATTGCATACATGATAGAACCTATGGCTGAAGCATAGGGAATGACATTCATTTTCTCTCTATCTTCTGCAGTGGTCGGGCATTGAGTCTGACTCAACTTCACACCTTGTAACACAGGCAAGAACCCTTTCTCTGCTTGATCCATTTTGAACTTCTTCAAAACTTTATCAAGGCATGTGCTTTGTGAAAGTCAATGAAGCGTCTTGATCTATCTCTATAGATCTTGGTGCCCAATATATAAGCAGCTTCACCGAGGTCTTTCATTGAAAAATTCTTATTCAGGTATCCTTTTATGCTATTCAGAAATTCAGTACCATTTCCGATCAACAATATGTCATCCACATATCTTATTAGAAATGCTACAGAGCTCCCACTCACTTTCTTGTAAATACAGGCTTCTCCAAAAGTCTGTATAAAACCATATGCTTTGATCACACTATCAAAGCATATATTCCAACTCCGAGAGGCTTGCACCAGTCCATAAATGGATCTCTTGAGCTTGCACACTTTGTTAGCACCATTTGGATCGACAAAACCTTCTGGTTGAACCATATAAAACTCTTCTTTTAGGTATCCATTAAGGAATGCAGTTTTGACATCCATTTGCCAAATTTCATAATCATAAAATGCGGCAATTGCTAACATGATTCGGACGGACTTAAGCATCGCTACGGCCTACGGGTGAGAAAGTCTCACCGCAGTCAACTCCTTGAACTTGTCGAAAACCTTTTGCAACAAGTCGAGCTTTGTAGACAGTAACATTACCATCAGCGTTAGTCTTCTTCTTGAAGATCCATTTATTCTCTATGGCTTGCCGATCAATGGGCAAGTCAACCAAAGTCAACGATTTGTTCTCATACATGGATCCCATCTCAGATTTCATGGCTTCAAGCCATTTTGCGGAATCTGGGCTCATCAACGCTTCCTCATAGTTCATAGGTTCGTCATGGTCAAGTAACATGACTTCTAGAACAGGATTACCGTACCACTCTGGTGCGGATCTTACTCTGGTTGACCTACAAGGTTTGGTAGTAATTTGATGAGAAGTTTCATGATCATCATCATTAGCTTCCTCACTTATTGGTGTAGGAATCACTGGAACCGATTTCAGTGATGAACTACTTTCCAATAAGGGAGCGGGTACAATTACCTCATCAAGTTCTACTTTCCTCCCACTCACTTCTTTCGAAAGAAACGCCTTCTCTAGAAAGGACCCATTCTTAGCAACGAATATCTTGCCTTCGGGTCTGTGATAGAAGGTGTACCCAACAGTCTCCTTTGGGTATCCTATGAAGACATATTTCTCCGATTTGGGTTCGAGCTTATCAGGTTGAAGCTTTTTCACATAAGCATCGTAGCCCCAAACTTTAAGAAATGACAACTTGGGTTTCTTGCCAAACCATAGTTCATAAGGTGTCGTCTCAACGGATTTTGATGGTGCCCTATTTAACGTGAATGCAGCTGTCTCTAAAGCATAACCCCAAAACGATAGCGGTAAATCAGTGAGAGACATCATAGATCACACCATATCTAATAAAGTGTGGTTACGACATTCGGACACACCATTACGCTATGGTGTTCCAGGTGCCGTGAGTTGCTAAACTATTCCGCATTGTTTCAAATGAAGACCAAACTCATAACTCAAATATTTACCTCCACGATCAGATTGTAGAAACTTAATTTTCTTGTTATGATGATTTTCCACTTCACTCAGAAATTCTTTGAACTTTTCAAATGTTTTAGACTTATGTTTCATTAAGTAGATATACCCATATCTACTCAAATCATCCGTGGAGTTAAGAAAATAACAATACCTGCCGCGAGCACCAACATTCATCGGGCCGCATACATCAGTATGTATTATTTCCAACAAATCTGTTGCTCGCTCCATTGTTTCGGAGAACGGAGTCTTAGTCATCTTGCCCATGAGGCATGGTTCGCAAGCATCAAGTGATTCCAAAAGCCCATCAGCATGGAGTTTCTTCATGCGCTTTACACCAATATGACCTAAGCGGCAGTGCCACAAATAAGTTGCACTACATTATTAAACTTATATCTTTTGGCTTCAATACTATGAATATGTGTATCACTACTACCAAGATTAGTAAAAACAGACCACTTATCAAGGGTGCGTGACTATAAAAGATATTATTCGTATAAATAGAACAACCATTTTTCTCTGATTTAATGAATAACCGTCTCGCATCAAACAAGATCCAGATATAATTTCCATGCTCAACGCTGGCACCAAATAAAATTATTTAGGTCTAAAACTAATCCCAAAGGTAGATGTAGAGGTAGCGTGCCAATGGCGATCACATTGACTTTGGAACCATTTCCAACACGCATCGTCACCTCGTCCTTAGCCAATCTTTGCTTAATCCGTAGCCCCTGTTTCGAGTTGCAAATATTAGCAACAGAACCAGTATCAAATACCCAGGCGCTACTGCGAGCATTAGTAAGGTACACATCAATAACATGTATATCAAATATACCTTTCACTTTGCCATCCTTCTTCTCCGGCAAATACTTGGGGCAGTTCCGCTTCCAGTGACCAGTCCCTCTGTAGTAGAAGCACTCAGTCTCAAGCTTAGGTCCAGACTTGGGCTTCTTCACTTGAGTAGCAACTTGCTTGCTGTTCTTCTTGAAGTTCCCCTTCTTCCCTTTACCCTTTTTCTTGAAACTGGTGGTCTTGTTGACCATCAACACTTGATGCTCCTTCTTGATTTATAGTTCATCATGAAGCTCTTATAGCTTGGTGGCAGTGATTGAAGAACTCTTTCAATGACACTATCATCAGGAAGATTAACTGCCAGTTGAGTCAAGTGGTTGTGGTACCCAGACAGTCTGAATATATGTTCACTGACCGAACTATTCTCCTCCATTTTGCAGCTGTAGAACTTATTGGAGACTTCATATCTCTCAATCCGGGCATTTGCTTGAAATATTAACTTCAACTCCTGGAACATCTCATATGCTCCAATACGTTCAAAACGTTGTTGAAGTCCCGGTTCTAAGCCGTAAGGCATGGCACACTGAACTATCGAGTAGTCATCAGCTTTGCTCTGCCAGGTGTTCACAACATATGGTGTTGCTCCTACAGCGGGTTTGTCACCTAGCGGTGCTTCCAGGACGTAATTCTTCTATGCAGCAATGAGGATAATCCTCAAGTTACGGACCCAATCCGTGTAATTGCTACCATCATCTTTCAACTTAGCTTTCTCTAGGAACGTATTAAAATTCAACGGAACAACAACACAGGCCATCTATCTACAACAACATAGACATGCAAAACACTATCAGGTACTAAGTTCGTGATAAATTAAAGTTCGATGAATCAAATTACTTAAGAACTCCCACTTAGATAGACATATTTGTAATCATCTAAGTGATCACGTGATCCATATCAACTAAACCATGCCCGATCATCACGTGAGATGGAGTAGTTTTCAATGGTGAACATCACTATGTTGATCATATATACTATATGATTCGCGCTCGACCTTTCGGTCTAAGTGTTTCGAGGCCATATCTGCATATGCTAGGCTCGTCAAGTTTAACCCGAGTATTCCGCGTGTGAAAAACTAGCTTGCACCCGTTGAATGTGAGCATAGAGCTTATCACACCCGATCATCATGCGATGTCTCCGCATGACAAACTATAGCAACGGTGCATACTCGGGGAGAACACTTATACCTTGAAATTTAGTGAGAGATCATCTTATAATGCTACCGCCGAACTAAGAGAAATAAGATGCATAAAGGGTAAACGTCACATGCAATCAATATAAGTGATATGATATGGCCATCATCATCTTATGCCTTTGATCTCCGTCTCCAAAGCACTGTCATGATCACCATCGTCACCGGCTTGACACCTTGATCTCCATCGAAGCATTGTTATCGTCTCGCCAACTATTGCTTCTATGACTATCGCTACCGCTTGGTGATAAAGTAAAGCAATTACATGGCGATTGCATTTCATACAATGAAGCGACAACCATATGGCTCCTGCCAGTTGCCGATAACTCTGTTACAAAACATGATCATCTCATACAATCAAATTTAGCATCATGTGTTGACCATATCACATCACAACATGCCCTGCAAAAACAAGTTAGACGTTCTCTACTTTGTTGTTGCAAGTTTTACGTGGCTGCTACTGGCTGAGCAAGAACCGTTCTTACCTACGCATCACAAACCACAATGCGGTATAGTGACTGCTTTTTGATCTTCAGAAAGAACCCCGTTCATTGAATCCGATTCAACTAAAGTTGGAGAAACTGACACCCACCGGCCACCTATGTGAGAAACACGTCGGTAGAACTAGTCTCGCGTAAGTGTACGCGTAATGTCGGTCTGAGCCGCTTCATCCAACAATACCGCTGAATCAAGAATCAACTAGTGACGGGAAGCAATATGTATATACCCGTGCCCACAACTCTTTTGTGTTCTACTCGTGCATATAACATCTATGCATAGACTTGGCTCGGATGCCACTGTTGGGGAACACAGTAATTTCAAAAAAATCCTACACACATGCAAGATCATCTAGGTGATGCATAGCAACGAGGGGAAAAGAGTGTTGTCCACGTACCCTCGTAGACCGTAAGCGGAGGCGTTATGACAACGCGGTTGATGTAGTCGAACATCGTAACCATCCGATCGATCCCAGCACCGAAGGTACGGCACCTCCGTGATCTGCACACATTCAGCTCGGTGACATCCCATGAATTCGAGATCCAGCTGAGTGTCAAGGGAGAGTTTCGTCAGCACGACGTCATGATGACGGTGATGATGAAGCTACCGGAACAGAGCTTCGCCTAAGCATTGCAATGATATGACCGAGGTGGATTATGGTCGTGGGGGGCACCGCACACGGCTAAGACAATTGTCAACTTGTGTGTCTTTGGGGTGCCCCCTCCCCCTTATATAAAGGAGTGGAGGAGGGGGACGGTTGGCCCTCTATGGTGCGCCCTGGAGGAGTCCTACTCCCACCGGGAGTAGGATCCCCCCTTTCCTAGTTGGACTAGGTGAGGAAGGAAGGGGGAGGAAGGAGGAAGGAAAGGGGGCCATCCCCCACCAATTCAGATTGGGTTTGGGGGGGGGTCCTAGGCTCCATTCTCCTCTCTCTCTCTCTCTCACTATGGCCCAATAAGGCCCATATACTTCCCGAGGGGTTCCGGTAACCTCCCGGTACTCCGGTATATTCCGGAACTCACCCGGAACCATTCCGATGTCCAAACATAGGTTTCCAATATATTGATATTTATGTCTCGACCATTTCGAGACTCCTCGTCATGCCCATGATCACATCCGGGACCCCGAACAACCTTCGGTACATCAAAACACATAAACTCATAATAATGATCATCACCGAATGTTAAGCGTGCGGACCCTACGGGTTCGAGAACTATGTAGACATGACCGCGACTCATCTCCGGTCAATAACCAATAGCGGAACCTGGATGCTCATATTGGTTCCTACATATTCTACGAAGATCTTTATCGGTCAAACCGCATAACAACATTCGTTGTTCCCTTTGTCATCAATATGTTACTTGCTCGAGATTCGATCGTCGGTATCTCAATACCTAGTTCAATCTCATTACCGGCAAGTCTCTTTACTCGTTCCGTAATGCAACATCCCGTAACTAACCCATTAGTCACATTGCTTGCCAGGCTTATAGTGATGTGCATTACCGAGAGGGCCCAAAGATACCTCTCTGATACACAGAGTGACAAATCCTAATCTCGATCTATGCCAAATCAACAAACACCGTGATATGATACGCTCTTTGACGGATAAACCTCCTCATATCCTCCTCAAAATAGCCACCATACCTACCTATTATGGCATTTCCATAACCATTCCGAGATATATTGCCATGCAACTTTCCACCATTCCGTTTATCATGACACATTCATCATTGCCATATTGCTTAGCATGATCATGTAGATGACATAGTATTTGTGGCAAAGCCACTGTTCATAATTCTTTCATTCATGTCACTCTTGGTTCATTGCATAACCCGGTACACCGCCGGAGGCATTCATATAGAGTCATATCTTGTTCTAAGTATCGAGTTGTAATTCTTGAGTTGTAAATAAATAGAAGTGTGATGACAATCATTCATAGAGCATTGTCCTAAAGAAAAGAGAAAGGCCAAAAAAAGGCCAAATAAAAAAATAAAAAGGGACAATGCTACTATCCTTTGCCACACTTGTGCTTCAAAGTAGCACCATAATCTTCATGATAGAGAGTCTTTTGTTTTGTCACTTTCATATACTAGTGGGAATTTTTCATTATAGAACTTGGCTTGTATATTCCAACAATGGGCCTCCTCAAGTGCCCTAGGTCTTCGTGAGCAAGCAAGTTGGATGCACACCCACTTAGTTTCTTTTGTTGAGCTTTCATACATTTATAGCTCTAGTGCATCCGTTGCATGGCAATCCCTACTCCTTGCATTAACATCAATCGATGGGCATCTCCATAGCCCATTGATTAGCCTCGTTGATGTGAGACTTTCTCCTTTTTGTCTTCTCCATATAACCCCCATTACCATATTCTATTCCACCCATAGTGCTATATCCATGGCTCGCGCTCATATATTGTGTGAAAGTTTATAGGTTTGAGATTACTAAAGTATGAAACAATTGCCTGGCTTGTCATCGGGGTTGTGCATGATGAGAGCATTCTTGTGTGACGAAAATGGAGCATGACTAAACTATATGATTTTGTAGGGATGAACTTTCTTTGCCCATGTTATTTTGAGAAGACATAATTGCTTAGTTAGTATGCTTGAAGTATTATTATTTTTATTTCAATATGAACTTTTATCTTGAATCTTTCGGATCTGAATATTCATACCACAGTTAAGAAGAATTACATTAAAATTATGCCAAGTAGCACTCCACATCAAAAATTCTGTTTTTATCATTTACCTACTCGAGGACGAGCAGGAATTAAGCTTGGGGATGATTGATATGTCTCCAACGTATCTATAATTTTTGATTCCTCCATGCTATATTATCTACTGTTTTGGACATTATTGGGATTTATTATCCACTTTTATATTATTTTTGGGACTAACCTATTAACCGGAGGCCCAGCCTAGAATTTTTGTTTTTGCCTATTTTAGGGGTTTGAAGAAAAGGAATATCAAATGAAGTCCAAACGGAATGAAACCTTCGGGAACGCGGTTTTCTCACCGAACTTGATCCAGGAGACTTGGACCCTACGTCAAGAAACAAAGGAGGAGTGAGGGAGTCCTGGATTAGGGGGTATCCGGACAGCCGGACTATATCCTTTGGCCGGACTGTTGGACTATGAAGATACAAGATTGAAGACTTTGTCTCGTGTCCGGATGGGACTCTACTTGGCGCGGAAGGCAAGCTAGGAAGTACGGATATGGATATCTCCTCCTTTGTAACCGACCTTGTGTAACCCTAACCCTCTCCGGTGTCTATATAAACCGGAGGGTTTAGTCCGTAGGACAACATACAATCATACCATAGGCTAGCTTCTAGGGTTTAGCCTCTCTGATCTCGTGATAGATCAACTCTTGTAATACACATATCATCCAGAATAAATCAAGCAGGAAGTAGGGTTTTACCTCCATCAAGAGGGCCCGAACCTGGGTAAAACATCGTGTCCCCTACCTCCTGTTACCACCCGCCTAGACGCACAGTTCGGGGCCCCCTACCCGAGATCCGCCGGTTTTGACACCGACATTGGTGATTTGATTGAGAGTTCCTCTGTGTCGTCGCCGTTAGGCTTGATGGCTCCTTCAATCATCGTTGGCGATGCAGTCCAGGGTGAGACTTTTCTCCCCGGACAGATTTTTGTATTCGGCGGCTTTGCACTGCGGGCCAACTCGCTTGGCCATCTGGAGCAAATTGAAAGCTACGTCCCTGGCCATCAGGTCAAGTTTGGAAGCCTAAACTACACGGCCGATATCCGCGGAGACTTGATCTTCGACGGATTCGAGCCCCTACCGAGTGCGCCACACTGTCACGATGGGCATGATTTAGCTTTGCCACCGAACAGTGCCCTGGAGACCGCACCCGCAGCCGCTCCGACCTTTAATTTGGAGCCAACTATGCCATCCGAGGGCGGGTGGTTAGACCCCGCCACGGAGGCAGCAGCCTCAACGGAGATCGAACTGAACACCAACCTCATCCTTCACGAGGCCCGTGACTTCCCATCGCCGGACTCTCCTCCGGACTCTGGACCATCCGCGCCCCTGCCAATCGAATCCGATTGGGCGCCGGTCATGGAGTTCACTGCCGCAGATATCTTTCAGCGCTCGCCCTTTGGCGACATACTGAATTCACTAAGGTCTCTCTCTTTGTCAGGAGAGTCCTGGCCGGATTATGACCGACAGGATTGGGATGCAGACGACGAAGAAATTCGACGCCCATCCACCACCCACTTCATAGCCACTGTCAATGCCTTGACCGACATGCTCCACTTCGACTCCGAAGACATCGACGGTATGGACGACGATGCAAGAGACGAACAGGAACCAACGCCTATAGAGCACTAGAAAGCCACCTCGTCGTACGACATATATATGGTGGACACACCCAAAGAAGCCAATGGCGACGGAACAGCGGAGGATGACCCCTCCAAGAAGCAACCTAAGCGCCGGCGTCAGCAGCATCGCTCTAAATCCCGCCAAAGCAAAAACGGTGATTCCGGCATAGGAGATAATAACACCCTGGACAGTGCTGAAGACAACCCCCTCCAGCAAGATTCAACACAGGAGGATGGAGAAGCCAGCCCTCATGAGAGGGCGGCAGATAGAGAGGAAGAGGACGATAATTACATACCTCCCTCCGAAGACGAGGCAAGCCTCGGCGACGACGAATTTGTCGTGCTTGAGGATCCCATTGAGCAAGAGCGCTTCAAGCGCCGACTTATAGCCACGACAAATAGCCTTAAGAAAAAGCAGCAGCAGCTTCAAGCTGATCAAGATCTGCTAGCTGACAGATGGACTGAAGTCTAGGCGGCCAAGGAATATAAACTCGAACACCCCTCCAAGAGTTACCCAAAATGCAGGTTGCTACCCTGACTGGAGGAAGAAGCATATGACGCGGCTGACTAGCCACCTCATGGCCGCGACAGAGAGGCATTCCAGCCAAAAGCTCAACCTGCACCCCGACGCCATTCAAATAAAAAGGCATGGGGAAATACGCCAGACTTGCGAGACGTACTGGAGGGCAAAGCAAAACATGCAAGATCGATCTAGGGATCACGAGGGCGCGCCACTACGCGAGACGATAAATGTCTCGCCGGATACAGTAAAAGCAAATCCGGCCGGGCCGAACACAGCAGGCAAGACTCATTGGAGCTGCGTCGCGATATAGCCCAGTACAGAGGCGCCACACACCCCTTATGCTTCACAGACGAATTAATGGATCATCAAATCTCAGGGGCTATCAAACCCGTAAATATAGAATCATACGACGGTACAACAGATCCTGCGGTATGGATCGAGGATTTCCTCCTGCATATCCACATGGCACGCGGCGATGATCTACACGCCATTAAATACCTCCCACTCAAACTAAAAGGACCAGCTCGGCATTGGCTCAATAGCCTGCCAGCAGAGTCCATTGGTTGTTGGGAAGATCTGGAAACCGCATTCCTCGACAACTTTCAGGGCACGTATGTGCGACCACCAGATGCCGATGACTTGAGCCACATAATTCAGCAGCCAGAGGAATCGGCCAGGCAATTCTGGACAAGGTTCCTGACAAAGAAAAGTCAAATCATCGACTGTCCGGATGCAGAGGCTCTAGCAGCTTTCAAGCACAACATCCGCGACGAGTGGCTAGCCCGGCACCTTGGTTAGGAAAAGCTGAAATCTATGTCAGCCCTCATGACACTCATGACCCGCTTTTGTGCGGGAGAAGACAGCTAGCTGGCTCGCAGTAATAACATATCAAAGAACCATGGTACTTCGGATACCAAGGACGGTAGTAATAGGTCACATCGCAACAAACATAAGGCCGCATTAACAGCGACAATACCGAGGATACGATAGTCAATGCCGGATTCAAATGCTCTAAACCCGGTCAGCGTGAAAAGCCATTCAAACAAAGCACTCCGGGCCCGTCCAGTTTGGACCCTATACTCAATCACTCGTGTCAAATTCACGGAACCCCCGAGAAGCCAGCCAACCACACCAACAGGGATTGTTGGGTGTTCAAGCAGGCCGGCAAGTTAATTGCCGAAAGCAAAGATAAGGGGCCACATGGCGATGACGAGGAGGAGTCCCGGCAGCCGAATACCGGAGGACAGAAGAGGTTTCCCCCACAAGTGCGGACGGTGAACATGATATACGCAACCCACATCCCCAAGAGGGAGCGAAAGCGTGCGCTCAGGGATGTATATGCGTTGGAGCCAGTCGCCCCAAAGTTCAACCCATGGTCCTCCTGTCCGATCACCTTTGATCGCAGGGACCACCCCACTAGTATCCGTCATGGCGGATTCGCCGCACTGGTCTTAGACCCAATTATTGACGGATTTTACCTCACTCGAGTCCTTATGGATGGCGGCAGCAGCCTGAACCTGCTTTATTAGGACACGGTGCGCAAAATGGGTATAGACCCCTCAAGGATCAAACCCACAAAAACGACCTTTAAAGGCGTCATACCAGGTGTAGAGGCCCATTGCACAGGCTCAGTCACACTGGAAGTGGTCTTCGGATCCCCGGATAACTTCCAAAGCAAAGAGCTAATCTTCGATATAGTCCCGTTCTGCAGTGGTTATCATGCACTGCTCGGACGAACCGCATTTGCGAGATTCAATGCAGTACCGCATTATGCATACCTCAATGTAACGCCCTCGATGCGGCTATATCTCCCACGTGTCGAAGCATGACTTAGAGGCATAACCGCATTGAAAGCAATGTCGCAAGTGAGGTAATCTTCACACAACCCAAGTAATACAATAGGGGAAAAAGATACATAGTTGGCTTACAATTGCCACTTCACACAATTACATGAATAAAGCATTACATCATCCAGATACAATCAAGGTCCGACTACGGAACCAAAATAAAAGAAGAACCCCAAATGCGACACGGTCCCCGATCGACCCCAACTGGGCTCCACTACTGATCAACTAGAACGAAACAACACAAAGGACAAGATCTTCATCGAGCTCCTCCTGAGCTTGGTTGCGTCATCTGCATGGACTCATCGGCACCTGCAAGCTGGTTTTGGAAGTATCTGTGAGCCACGGGGACTCAACAATCTCACACCCTCGCGATCAAGACTATTTAAGCTTATGGGTAAGGTAAAAGGTATGAGGTGGAGCTACAGCAAGCGACTAGCATATATGGTGGCTAACATACGCAAATGAGAGCGAGAAGAGAAGGCAAAGCACGTTCGAGAAAGTATGATCAAGAAGTGATCCTAAAACAACCTACGTCAAGCATAACCCCAACACCGTGTTCACTTCCCGGACTCCGCCGGAAAGAGACCATCACGGTTACACACGCGGTTGATGCATTTTAATTAAGGTCAACTTCAGGTTTTCTACAACCGAACATTAACAAATTCCCATTTGCCCATAACCGCGGGCACGGCTTTCGAAAGTTCAAATCCCTGCAGGGGTGTCCCAACTTAGCCCATCACAAGCTCTCACGGTCAACGAAGGAATAGACCTCCTCCCGAGACATTCCGATCAGACTCGGTATCCCGGTTCTACAAGACATTTCGACAGGGTAAAACTAAACCAGCAACACCGCCCGAATGTGCCAACAAATCCCGATAGGAGCTGCACATATCTCTTTCTCAGGGCACACCGGATTGTCCAAACTTTTGGTAGGCCAGCCCAGAGTTGCCCCTGGTGGCCACCGGCGGCTGACAAGTTGGACCAACACTCAGAGGAGCACTGGCCCGGGGGTTTAAAATAATGGTGACCCTTGGGCGCGCGACCCCCAAGGGAAAAGAAAAGGCTAGGTGGCGAATGGTAAAACCAATGTTGGGCATTGCTGGAAGAGTTTTACTCAAGGCGAACTGTCAAGGGGTTCCCATTATTACCCAACCGCGTAAGGAACGCAAAATCCAGGAACATAACACCGATATGACGGAAACTAGGGCGACAAAACACCAGGCATAAGGCCGAGCCTTCCACCCTTTACCAAGTATATAGATGTATTAATTAAATAAGATATATTGTGATATCCCAATAAGTAAACATGTTCCAACAAGGAACAACATCTCCATGTTCCAACAAGGAACAACTTCAATCTTCACCTGCAACTAACAACACTATAAGAGGGGCTGAGGATAGCGGTAACATAGCCAAACAACGGTTTGCTAGGACAAGGTGGGTTAGAGGCTTGACATGGCAATTTGGGAGGCATGATAAGCAAGTGGTAGGCATCGTAGCATAGGCATAGCACAAGAGCGAGCATCTAGCAAAGCAAAGATAGAAGTGATTTCGAGGGTATGGTCATCTTGCCTGAGATCCCGCAAAGAAGAAGAACGAGTCCATGAAGAAGACAAATGGACGTAGACGAATGGGTCCTCACAAACGCGACGTTATCGGAACCAACCCGAAGAAGCAAACACCGGAAAAGAAGCACACAACATAGTAAACAACCAACACATGGACATGGTATGATAAGCAGGATGCGGTATGCGATGCATATGCATGATTTGCAAAGGAATGATTGAACCTGGCCTCAACTTGGAAATCCAAGAGTGCCACTGGAAAGGTGAGGTGATTTCTGTTGAATTCGATATAAAGATCACCGGAATCGGAGTTACAGTTTGGAAATGGCAAGCAATACAAATATGACACCGGTCTGCGATTTACAGCAAGTAGCCATCTAAATGCATCAAGATGAACATGCTACATCACCCAAACATGGCATCAAAATACATGTCAGGGATCCACTCAAGAAGCTTAACAAAAGATGAACACCGAGCTACGGCAAATTCATCCATTAACAGGTTCAAACAAGCATGGCAAAAGTGCAATTGGTAAACAGGTTTCAGACTTAGTGAAATTAACACAAGCCTGGAATTTCAGATCAGGTAGCACACTTTGGAGCAAGAAACATATATGCTATAGGAACTTAACATGGCAAAGCAAGGCATGGCATGGAGCTACTCAAAGAGCTTAACAAAAGTCCCTTAGTGACCTTGAGCCAAAAGGGATCATAAAATACAATTGCGAGCATGTCAACATGGAAAAAACATAAACAGATTACAGACTTAGTGAAAAACTGGAGCATGCTGAAAACAGATATCAAGTAGGCATGTTTACGAGCTCGATGCACTCACTACAGAGCAAGTCATGACAATCTAAGCATACAACCATCAAGAATACACATTATGCAAGCTAGACATGGCAAGAACAATAACATAGCATGCACGGATCAACTACAACATCCTCGGCAAAATCGCTAACAAGTAGACAATCTTCCCAGATTCACGAAATGACAAAAGTAGAGCTCGATTGACTCAAGCTAGGGTGCTCCATAATTGCAAAAAAAGACATGCATGGATAGAGCACTACAAGATTAACTAAACATCCTTACTGATCATCCTCAAAAGAGGCACGGATCACTAGGAAACAATATGAACATATGGCATAATGAGATAAACAGATCAAGGACTTATTGGAAATGCTAAGTCCCTGAAATCAGCATTAACGAATGCACCACTTTGCAAGCTTGTGCTAGTCACCACGCACATCACAAAAATACGTGGGTGGCACCTCTGTAAAGATGTCAAGCATATAACAAAACACATGTAGAGCTCATGAGCATATCATGCACACAATAATCATGGCAAAAATGACAAATATCTAATTGGAGCAGCAGCTCTGATAATCAACTCAAATAGCACTCTTCCAACTTCATTTCGGGCATCAAGATGCACTCAAATGAAAATGATGCAATGAGATGAAATGATGTACTCTCTGAGATGAACATTTTGATATGCTACATGCCCAAAACGGAGCTATGGATGCAAAGTTACGACATGATGAACATGGGCATTTGAAACATGGAAAACTCGGGGACTTAGTAGAAATTGGACCTCCAGATCTAGGTTTCTTGGCATGGATTTCGATGCAGCACGGATCTCGCCGGAGAGCGGCCGGAGGCGAGGAGGAGGTCGAGGGAGGCCGGGGAAGGAGAGGTCGGCGAGGGGCGGATCCGGGCGCTCCTGCCCGGATCTAGTAGGAGGCGGGGCCAGCACCGGCCACGGCGTGGCACGGCAGTGCCGTGGCGGCGCGGCGAGGTCCCAGCGGCTGCGAGGCGGGCGACCGCGGGTGGGCGGCGCCCATGCGGCGGCGGCGGCGGAATGGGCCGCGGGGGCCCGGTTCGGGCTCCGCGGGCCGGCGGGCGCGGGGCGAAGTGGGGCGACAGGTGGCGCGCGCGGAGTGGCGGGGAGCGGCGGCGGGGCGACGTGGCAGCTCCGGATTGGTCCGGGTGAGGTGGCGGCGGCGGCGGACATTGTCCGGCGCGGAGGAGAAGTGTCCGGCGGCGCGGAGAGGATGAAGTTAGGGTTTCATCCGCGAATTTCGGGAGGGGAGCACATATTTATAGGTAGAGGGAGCTAGGAGAGTCCGAATGAGGAGCGGTTTTCGGCCACGCGATCATGATCGAATGACCGAGATGATGGAGCAGGTTTAGGTGGCTTTTGGGCCAAATTGGAGGGGTGTTGGGCTGCAACACACACGAGGCCTTTTCGGTCCCTCGGTTAACCGTTGGAGCATGAAACGAAGTCCAAATGGTACGAAACTTGACAGGCGGTCTACTGGTAGTAAACCAAGGCCGCATGGCAAGTCTTGGTCCAATTCGGAAATGTTTAATCCCCACACACGAAAGAAAGGTAGAAACGACCATCGGAGGAGAACGGAGCGCCGGAATGCAAAACGGACAACGGGAAAAATGCTCGGATGCATGAGACGAACAAGTATGCAAATGAAATGCACATGATGACATGATATGCAATGCATGACACGTAAGCAATGACAAGGCAACAATGGCGAATAACTGGAGGATAGCTGGCACATCGGTCTCGGGGCGTTACACTCAAGCTCAAGATGCCAGGACCTCGGGGGGTCATTAAAGTTAATGGAAACACAGAGCGCTCTCTCCGAATGGGGGAGCACACTGCGGCCCTCGTAGCGGAAGCGCAAAGCAGCCTCTTAAGGCAATCCACTAGTTTGGCGTTTAAGGACCCGAACACCTTCAAGCGCGCCCGGAGTAATCGGCAACAGGACCGCGTGGCACGTTTCGAGCTCGCATAGAAGTGCAGCCCCCACCCCGGCCCAAGCCAAACGGCGAAATCCATGCCACGCGTACATAATTACGCATTAAAAATACCATGGGCACAAGTAGGGAGGGGGCACGACTACGACACTCTCCAAGACGCAGCTTAAACCGCACTAGGGGCTTCCCGCCTTGTTATTTTTCTCTTTCAGGACTTTAATCTCTCGAAACCCTGTCCGGCAGCATGATTGCCGAACACATGATGCAGCACTCTAGGAGGCAGAAAGCTACATCACACCACGGAACTCCCAGGTGGATTACGATAACGAGTGAAATACTTGCTTTAATACTATTCCTCAGCTTGCCCTTTGAGGGGACATGTCAAATAGTCCTACTTTTTCTTATCGCACTACCTGTATCATTCTGCTTTAACGCATGTTTTTTCATAAACAATGCATTGCACTAAGACTATTATTGCATTCTTCTTATATATATATACATATATATGTATATATATATATATATTCATTCATGACATTCAGCACCCGTACACTCTGGTACGGCCAATACGCCAAGGGCTTAAGCATACCCCATAATACGGCGTGAGAAGTCCGAACAATCTCACAAGTGCGGCACCCCGAACTTATAGCATTATATGCATCAGCTCCAAATCATGTCATTGGTCAATTGTTGGGTTTGCCCGGCTCCCATGTTTTGGTACCTTACATTCCGCTATATCGGCTAAGGTAGCACTGGGAGAACTACTGCGATTGTGCCCCGGTTCAGGTGGGCTAAGCACCTCAGTAGAGAAAGCTAAAACTGACTGTCATGATAAGGCGAGAGATTGGTCGCTGTTCGGGAGGTTTTCGAGTCCCTAAAGACTTATGCCGCTTAGAGAGAGGAGTCGGCCCTGTCCGGCTTAAGGCATGTGTTGCGCCCCGAATTCGGCCTTCCGAATACTAGGGGCTTCGCCGAAATTTAAAATTATAGAATTCTATGGCTAAGTGAGAGTGATAACGCATTATAGTCTGATTGCCTTGTTCGTTGTGCTGAGCACCTCCCTTGAAGGACCAAATAATGGGAACAAGAGTGCTCAGGTTTATCCCGAACACCCCAGCACTCATGGCATGGGGGCAGAAGCCGACGACTAGCCATCTCTTAGATTTGATAAACAGCCAAACAGAAGGTAATATTTTAAATTCAAATAAGCGTTGCATAGCGCATATGAACAAGTTTTCATAACTACAGGATTACACGAGCGAGTTTACTCAAATATTACATCTTTCGTACACTCGTCTGCTACGAGACGGGCACCCTTCAGGACACCCTCATAGTACATCTTGGGGTGGCGATACTCCTTGCCCGCCAGCGGCCCTTCCTTAATCAACTTCACGGCATCCAGCTTGGCCCATTGCACCTTCACACGGGCGAAAGCCCGGCATGCTCCTTCGATGCAGACGGACCGCCTAATGACTTCCAGCCGTGGGCAGGCATCCACAAGCCGCCTCACAAGGCCGAAGTAGTTGTTGGGAAGGGCGTCGCCGGGTCACATCCGGACTATAAAGCCATTCATGGCATGTTCGGCCGCCTTGTGTAGCTCGACCAGCTGCTTTAGCTGGTCGCTCATGGGCACCGGATGTTCGGCCCCAGTATACTGAGACCAGAACAACTTCTCCATTGAGCTTCCCTCCTCGGCCTGGTAAAACAGTGCGGCATCCGACACACTGCGGGGAAAATCTGCGAAGGCTCCTGGAGAGCTCCGGATTCGGGTAAGTAACAAGTAATTTACTTTCACATGCTTGCTCTGCATAAGGAATGCCTTACCCGCCGCTATTTTCTTCATCGCCTCAATCTCCTGGAGGGCTCTTTGGGCTTCAGCCTTGGCATTTTTTGCGCTTTCGAGGGCCGCGGCAAGCTCGGACTCTCGCGTCTTCGAGTCACGCTCCAACGCCTCATGCTTCGACACGAGAGCTTAGAGCTCTTGCTGCACCTCGTCCACCCGTGCCTCCTGCCTTTCCCGCTCGGTGCGCTCCTTGGCCGCTTTGTCTTCGGCCTCGGATAGCGCTCGCTTCAGGGTCGCCACCTCGGTCGTGGCCCCTGGCAAATTTACGATAATCCTGTCATTTTGCAATCGCGTCTTCTTTTATATATACATATCTATAAACAGGGTATTACTTACCCTTGTTCTCCTCGAGCTGCCTCTTGGCAAGGCCGAGCTCTTTCTTGGACCCCTCGAAGTCCTGCTTCAATGTGGCAACCTCCGCAGTCTGTGTGGCAGAGGCCAGCAGCGAAGCCTCCATACGCATATAGACATACTTATGTTAGACTCCTGCGATATTGTTTGATCCTCTATTCGGCTTTTCTTTTTGAACACCGAATAGAGCATTAGGGGCTACTGTCTATGTGGTAATATTTTTCCTATATTTCAAACACTTATCTCAAAGCCTGTTAGAAGGCTGGCACAGGCTTCAGTCAATCCGCTCTTGGCGGACTGAACCTTCTGGACCACCACACCCATAATAGTGTAGTGCTCTTCGTCGATGGAAGCGCTATGAAGCGCTCCCAGCAGATTGTCCGGTGCCTCTGGTTGGACAGAGGTCACCGGCACAGGCGCCTTGCCCCTTTTGGAGGGAGGCCGCCTGCCCAAGTCCGGAACCACTGGAGGTTCCGGTGCGGTGTTCGGCTGAGGGCCGAACTCGGAGCCCTCAGGAGCCTTGCTCCCGGAGTCTGGAAGGTCGCCTTGAGGCGCCTCCGGGACTGTCTCCCCTCGACCCCGGTGCCTATTGAGACAATACCTCGGCGTTGTCCGTAGGGCAAGGGGAGGTGGCGGTCGAAAGTGGATCGCTATCCATGTCCGACGAGCCCAGGGAGCCGTCCGATGATACGTCAATACGGGCTCGTGGCGGTCTGCATAATCATAATTCGGAGTTAGGAGAAGCGGTGCGACAAAGGAATGCTATGAGTTTCTCTGGTATTTGAATACTTACGACTTCACTAGGGGCTTGGCCCTGAGCAGCCACTCTTCTTCGCCTTCGGCGGCGGTGGTGGAGTAGCCCGGAAGGAGAGTCCTTCCCTTCTTGGACCCTTCGGCCCCCAGTAGGGGCGGCCATCCTTTTCTTGTCTCCCCCCGACTGGAGGGGGAGCATCTTCTTCTTCCTCCTTGTCTTCGGGGGAGGAGTGCGTCGCGGAGTTATCGGACGATGAGTCCGATATCACCTGGCGTCGGGAACTCTTTCGGGTTCCCTTGGCCTTCTTGGTCTTCTCCGGCACCTTGTAAGGAGCCAGAGTCAGCATCTCCGTCAGGAGAGCGTCCGCAGTGTCTTCGGGCAAAGGGGCCGGATAGTTAATCTGCCCTGACGTCTCCACCCAGTCCTGTTAAAGGCATGGAGATCAAACCCCGCACATGGTTAAGCTAGGGGAAATAGATATCCTGCCGAATGTAGGGAACTCACCGAATGCGTTCGGCGCTTCGCGCTTAACCCGCGGTCCTCGGTGAGAGAGGGAGGGACCTCTGCGCCCTTGAACAGCACCTTCCAGACGTCCATGTGCATCGTGTCGAAGAGCTCGCTCAGAGTCTAGTGCTGGGCCGGGTCGAACTCCCACAAGTTGAAGTCCCGTTGTTGGCACGTGAGGATCCGGTGGACGAGCATGACCTGGACTATGTTGACAAGCTTGAGCTTCTTGCTTGCCATGTTTTGGATACATTTCTGGAGTCCGTCCAGCTCCACCGATGAACCCCATGACAAGCCCTTCTCTTTCCAGGAAGTGAGCCATGTGGGGAATCCGGATCGAAACTTGGGGGCAGACACCCATTTGGTGTCGTGCAGCTCGATGATGTAGAACCACATTGATTGCCACCCCTTTATGGTCTCCACGAAGGAGCCTTCAAGCCATATGACGTTGGGCATCTTGCCCACTATGGCTCCGCCGCATTCTGCTTGTTGGCCGCCCACCACCTTTGGCTTGATATTGAAGGTCTTTAACCACAGGCCGAAGTGGGGCCGGATGCGGAGGAAAGCCTCACACACGACAATGAATGCCGAAATGATGAGGACGAAGTTCGGGGCCAGATCATGAAAGTCCAGCCCGTAGTAAAACATGAGACCACGGATGAATGGATGGAGAGGAAACCCCAATCCTCGGAGGAAGTGGTGGAGGAAAACTACCCTTTCATGAGGTTCAGGGGTAGGAACGATCTGCCCCGCAGCGGGCAACCCGATGCGCGATATTCGCGGCTAAGTATCTGGCGCCGCGTAGCTTTTTGATATGCCCCTCCGTAACGGAGGAAGCCATCCATTTTCCCCCCGCTCCGGACATGTTTGGAGAAGGTTGAGGGGAAGGATGTGGACTTGGGCGTTGGAGCTCGAGTGCACAAGAATGGATGGGCAAGGAGGAAGAAGGCGTGGGTAGAAAAAGGTTAAACCTTATCCCTTTATAAGGGCGACCGAAACTATGCGCCCCCACTAGCCTGGTAAAACTCGCTTATCCCCCAAGCGTCATAATCGATGGCGCGGTTGGGTTACCCACGCCCTATTGATGAGAATCCCGTAATAAGGGGAACACGATCACTGCTTTGACAAGACGTGTCAAGAAACTGCCTCGTGTTGTGTGCGGGGCTAGTTAAAGGAAACGGTTTGAATAATTACCGGGCCATGGCATAATGTCATGTTGCCAAAATGTGTCAGCAGATTAGATTCCTGGAAATATTATTCTCTCTATGGTGGTATGTGGAAATTATTTTGCAGGGTCAGACACTATCCTTGTATTCAAATTCTTCCGTGATGTATTCGGAGGAGGAACCCGCCTTGCAATGCCGAAGACCATACTGCGCGTCGGACTCATCATCATTGAAGCCTGGTTCAGGGGCTACTGAGGGAGTCCTGGATTAGGGGGTCTCCGGACAGCCGGACTATATCCTTTGGCCGTACTGTTGGACTATGAAGATACAAGATTGAAGACTTCGTCTTGTGTCCGGATGGGACTCTACTTGGCATGGAAGGAAAGCTAGGCAGTACGGATATGGATATATCCTCCTATGTAACCGACCTTGTGTAACCCTAACCCTCTCCGGTGTCTATATAAACCGGAGGGTTTAGTCTGTCGGACAACATACAATCATACCATAGGCTAGCTTCTAGGGTTTAGCCTCTCCGATCTCGTCGTAGATCAACTCTTGTAATACCCATATCATCAAGAATAAATCAAGCAGGACGTAGGGTTTTACCTCCATCAAGAGGGCCCGAACCTGGGTAAAACATCGTGTCCCCTGCCTCATGTTACCATCCGCCTAGACGCACAGTTCGGTACCCCCTACCCGATATCCGCCAGTTTTGACACCGACAAGGAGGCCACGAGGTAGGGGGCGCGCCTACCCCCCCCCCCCCCCCCAGGTGCACCCTCCACCCTCGTGGGCCCCCTGTTGCTCCACCGACGTACTCCTTCCTCCTATATATACCTACGTACCCCCAAACCATCAGATACGGATCCAAAACCCTAATTCCACCGCCGTAACTTTCTATATCCACGAGATCCCATCTTGGGGCCTGTTCCGGAGCTCCGCCGGAGGGGGTATCCATCACGGAGGGCTTCTGCATCATCTCCATAGCCCCTCCGATGAAGTGTGAGTAGTTTACCTCAGACCTACGGGTCCATAGTTATTAGCTAGATGGCTTCTTCTCTCTTTTTGGATCTCAATACAATGTTCTCCCCCTCTCTTGTGGAGAACTATTCGATGTAATCTTCTTTTTGCGGTGTGTTTGTTGAGACCGATGAATTGTGGGTTTATGATCAAGTCTATCTATGAACAATATGTGAATCTTCTCTGAATTCTGTTATGTATGATTGGTTATCTTTGCAAGTCTCTTCGAATTATCAGTTTCGTTTGGCCTACTAGATTGATCTTTCTTGCAATGGGAGAAGTGCTTAGCTTTGGGGTCAATCTTGCGGTGCCCTTTCCCAGTGACAGTAGGGGCAGCAAGGCATGTATTGTATTGTTGCCATCGAGGATAACAAGATGGGGTTTTCATCATATTGCATGAGTTTATCCCTCTACATCATGTCGTCTTGCTTAAGGCGTTACTCTGTTTTCATGAACTTAATACTCTAGATGCATGCTGGATAGCGGTCGATGAGTGGAGTAATAGTAGTAGATGCAGGCATGAGTCGGTCTACTTGTCTTGGACGTGATGCCATACCTAGATATTCTCATAACTATGCTCAATTCTGTCAATTGCTCAACAGTAATTTGTTCACCCACCATAAAATACCTATGCTCTTGAGAGAAGCCACTAGTGAAACCTATGGCCCCCGGGTCTATCTTCATCATATTAATCTTCCAATACTTAGTTATTTCCTTTGCTTTTATTTTACTTTGCATCTTTATCATAAAAATACCAAAAATATTATCTTATCGTATCTATCAGATCTCACTCTCGCAAGTGACCGTGAAGGGATTGACAACCCCTTATCGCGTTGGTTGGGAGGAGCTATTTGCTTTGTGCAGGTACGAGGGACTCGCGTGTAGCCTCCTACTGTATTGATACCTTGGTTCTCAAAAACTAAGGGAAATACTTATGCTACTTTGCTGCATCATCCTTTCTCTTCGGGGAAATCCAACGTAGTGCTCAAGAGGTAGCATGCCTCTGAGTGCTCCTCACCTGGAGGGTCCAAAAAAGACTTGTTCATTTTTTGTGATATAGCATGAAAATAATTTGAGATAAGAAGAGCATAGATATCTAGAGAAGGTTCCTGGGCATTCTTGTACATCCACTTGGCCAACGAAAACCAAGACAATCAAAACAACAAATGAATGTCCTCGAATGGATAAAATATGCAACCAAGATGCTCACACAATAAAAAGCAAATGAAATATGTGTCAAACATGCAGAACCAATTCTAGCATCTATCAAGCAATTGGTGATGACTAGGTCATCTATACATGAGTATATTGACTTAGGAGTCAAATGAGAACATTTGATCATAGGTCATACTCATCGTTTAAGCACAAGTGGGGTTAACACTTTTACATAAAGCGTTAATGTGTTCACACCATTAGAGTTGTTTTAGCTCAATTTTTTAGAGCAAAGCTCTCCCTAGATGTGATATCCCCCCAAAGAGGGATGAACTGACCTTGGGTTTTGTCGACGATGACTTCATGTAGATAGTGAAGATGTGGATGCTCATTGTTGATGTAGATCATTCGGAGCAATCCTTTGGAGTTTCGCACTTTCAATAGCTACATGGGTTAGTCCCACAAGGAACATACAAGGATATCCATAGACATAGAGTGAATTTCACATATGATGATGTCCATGAAAGCATTAAGTTACCTTGTCCCTTGTCTTACCGACAAGAGGGTTTGTGACTCCATGAACTAGTCTAAGATATGAAAGTTGATTGCATAAGTCCTTGCCAAAATTAATATGAGTGAAGTATGTTGGCAGAGTCACCCTCAAGAGCACTCTAGTTCTTCTTCTTTGGGACCTACATCAACTTGATGGGAATCCTTGGAGTTGTAGTCGAACTTGATGAAGTAGAGCTTGACCTAGTTTTGGGAACCCACTTGACCATGGCCTTTAGAGCTTCTTCAAATGAGTCAATCTATTCTTGAAGCTTGTCCTTGACTTTTAGCTTGTGGTCTTGTGGTGGAAGATAATCTTGAGCTTGTGTTCCCTCAAAAGAAGTGGGGTCATACTTCTCTTGTTGAGGAACAAACTTTGTCCTGGGGTATTGATCTTCTTCCCATTCAACTCCATTGGCATTGAACTTTTGTTCAAAAGTAACACCTTGATTGTTCCGGTGTCTTCCTTGCTTACATACAATTTCCTCAAATTGCTTACTCCCAGCAAGAATCTTGTAAACACCTTTCTCTATAATTCCCTTCAATAAGCTATTTTATTACTCAAGTGTAACTTGGCTAAGAGAATCATTAGTGGAATCAAGAGATTTACTAGAAGCAACAATATTGGATTTAGCATGGTTATTGTTACTACTATAAGAAGAATCCTTCCTGTTCTTGTTACTATATTTTACTTGTGGCATATAAGTAGACAAGAGGAGACGTTTGGCAATGTAAGAATAACTCTTCTTTCGAAGATCATCACTGATAGCTTTTAGGAACTCATGCTCTTGCTCTAAATTTAGCTTCTCAAAGCATAGCTTCTCATGAGTCCTTAGGAGCTCTCTATGATCCTCTTGAGTTGTTTCATGAGCTAACTTAAGAGGGTTTAGTTCTTTAGTTAGACACTCAATTTCCTTCTTATCATTGTCATTCGTTTCATCTTGATTAGCATGATTACTAGCAAGTTCATTATAGTTCACATCACCAGTTTTATCAACAAGTAAATCATCATCACCTAGCAAATCATCTTCATCACTACCAAAATCAAGATACTCGGGATGTGATACCATGGGGACTCTATCCATGAAGAAACTTCCAATTCCTTCATAAGGTGAATCAAATATGTCGTGGGAGTTGGATGACACTAGTGAAAGACGGGTAACACCTTCATCTTGAGTATATTAGGAGTCGGAGTGATAGCTTCTCTCGGAGTAGTTGTTGTAGTCAAAACCGGAAACCCATTCACCAACATGAGCTTGATGTCTTCGTCTTGTGTAGCTCTTTGATGATTTGTCCTTCCTTTCAAATCCTTGCTTCTTCGAGAGGGTCTTCGTTCATAACGATCATCTCTACTCCTTCTCTCTCTTGGAGGTGATTCATCTCTTTTACTCCTCCTTTTTGGCGAGTCTTCTCTTTTCTTATAGGGAGCCATACACTCATTGGAATAGTGTCTGGGTCTTCCACAGTTGTAGCAATTACGATCACAACTAGAAGATCTTTTGTCATTGTAGGACCTTGACTTGGAGCTTCTCTCTTTGCTTCTACTCTTGTAGAACTTGTTGAAGTTCTTCACCATTAAGCTCAATTCTTCATTGGAGACTAGCTTGTCACTTGATGTTGTAGGAGCATCACTTGAAGCTTTGTAAGCACCACTTGACTTGTTGTGAAGCTCTTCCTTATCCTTGAGTGACATCTCATGAGCAACAATTCTATCAATGACTTCTGTGGGCTTGATATCTTTGTAATTGGGCATCATTTGGATAAATGTGTACAAGGTATCATATTTTTCATCCAAAGCTCTAAGGATCTTCTTGATAATGAATTTGTCGGTCATCTCTTCACTTCCTAAGCCGGCAATATAATTTGTGATGAGAGCAAGCCTAGAGTACATTTTGGTGACTCCTTCACCATCCTTCATGTTGAACTTGTCAAGTTGACTTTGAAGCACATCCAACTTGGATTCCTTGATGGACTCAGTACCTTCGTGCATATCAACCATTGTATCCCAAATTTTCTTTGCATTCTCAGGGCGGCTGATTTTGTTGAATTCTTAGGGGCACAATTCATTGAAGAGAATATCACAAGCTTGAGCATTGTATTACAACATCTTTAATTCTTCCGCGGTTGCTTCACGATCTGGTTCTCTACCATATTCAAAGAATTTACCTTGTAAGCCAACATGAACAACAGCCCAAATAGCGGGGTTATGACCAAGAATATGCATTTTCATCTTATGCTTCCAACTAGCAAAGTTTGTACCATCAAAATAAGTACCTCTACTGTGATAGTTACCCTTGCTAGACGCCATACTCTCCTAGGTTGTGAAACCAAGGCAATGATCACCAAAGCAATGGAAATCAACGCTAATGGAGACCAAAGCTCTGATACCACTTGTAAGATTGTAAGTATGTCTAGAGGGGGGGTGATTAGACTACTTGAACAAATAAAAATGTTTCCTTTTCCTGATTTTAGTTGTAGGCAGATTTTAGCAATTATGACAAGTCAAGCAATAAACCTACACATGCAATTCTAAGAGTATAGCAGTGCAAAGTAAAACATTGGATACGAAGGTAAAGAGAAGGGTTTGGAGAAGGCGCAATGGAGACACGGAGATTTTTGGTCTGGTTCCGATAGGTGGTGCTATCGTACGTCCACGCTGATGGAGACTTCAAGCCACGAAGGGTAATAGCTGCTCGAGTCCATGGAGGGCTCCACCCACGAAGGGTCCACAAAGAAGCAACCTTGTCTATCCCACCATGGCCATCATTGTAGGATCGAAAGTATGTCTAGAGGGGGGGGTGATTAGACTACTTGACCAAATAAAAATCTAGCCTTTTCCCAATTTTAGTTCTTGGCAGATTTTAGCAACTTTGAACAAGTCAAGCAATCTTAACACAATTCAAACAAGCATGCAAAGAGTATATGAGCAGCGGAAAGTAAAGCATGTAACTTATAAGAATGTAAAGGGAAGGGTTTGGAGGATTCAAACGCAATTGGAGACACGGATGTTTTTGTCGTGGTTCCGATAGGTGGTGCTATCGTACATCCACGTTGATGGAGACTTCAACCCACGAAGGGTAATTGTTGCGCGAGTCCACGGAGGGCTCCACCCACGAAGGGTCCATGAAGAAGCAACCTTGTCTATCCCACCATGGCCATCGACCACGAAGGACTTGCCTCACTAGCGGTAGATCTTCACGAAGTAGGCGGTCTCCTTGCCCTTACAAACTCCTTGGTTCAACTCCACAATCTTGCAGGAGGCTCCCAAGTGACACCTAGCCACTCTAGGAGACACCACTCTCCACGACGTAACAAATGGTGTGTTCATGATGAACTCCTTGCTCTTGTGCTTCAAATGATAGTCTCCCCAACACTCAACTCTCTCTCACAGGATTTGGATTTGGTGGAAAGAAGATTTGAGTGGAAAGCAACTTGGGAAGGCTAGAGATCAAGATTCATATGGTAGGAATGGAATATCTTGGTCTCAACACAAGTGTAGGTGGTTCTCTCTCAGAAAAAATAGGTTGGAAGTGTAGGTTTGTTCTGATGGCTCTCTCAATGGATGAAGAGGTGGTGGAGGGGTATTTATAGCCTCCACACAAAATCTAACCATTACACATAACTTTCCAAACTCAATGGGACCGAATGATTAAACTCGGTCGGACTGATTCAGCAAAGCTAGTGGCCGTTAGGGTTTTCGGTGGGACCGACATGCAACTCGGTAGGACCAATATGATTAGGGTTAGGGCATAATGTAATCTCGGTGATACCGATTACACAAACTCGGTGCGACCGATTTTGGTAATAAGCTAACCAAAGAGTTGGTCAGGTAAACTCGGTGGGACCGATCTCTCATTTCGGTGAGACCGAAACGTTAAGAAGGCAAAATGGATAGTTTACATTGCAATCTCTGTGGGACCGATTGCTCATTTCGGTGAGACCGAAACGTTACGAAGGGAAACAGAGAGATTACAACCCCATCTCGGTGAGACCGAGATCCCTATCGGTGAGACCGATTTGCCTAGGGTTTGTGGCAGTGGCTAAGACACTTGAAACTCGGTGGCGCCGGATAGAAAGAATCGGTGGGGCCGAGTTTGAATTTTGGTTTAGGTCATATGTGGATGTGAGAAAGTAGTTGAGGGTTTTGGAGCATATCACTAAGCATTTTGAGTAAGAACCTCAATAAGCAACACCTCATCCCTCCTTGATAGTATTGGCTTTTCCTATAGACTCAATGTGATCTTGGATCACTAAAATAGAAAATGTAGAGTCTTGAGCTTTGAGCTTGAGCCAATCCTTTGTCCTTAGAATTTTGAGGGGTCCACTTTTCTCATCCATGCCATGCCATTCATTGAGCTTTCCTGAGATATTAAACTTCAAATAGCATTAGCTCAATGAGCTATATGTTGTTCGGAATTACCAAAACCACCTAGGGATTGATGCACCTTCAATCTCCCCCTTTTTGGTAATTGATGACAACATATAGATCAAAACTTCGACAAATGATAATAAGAGTGAAAAACATTGTCACTTTGAGAAGTATGTGAAAAGCAAGAGCTCCCCCTAAGTTTGTGCATAGTTTAAGATTTGCTTTGGACTGCAAATGGACAAAGAGTTAGGATCATGAGTTACTCTTCCATGTCACATACATCTTGGTGGAGCGCTCAAAATGATAATAATTAAAATACATGCACTCATCACCAAGCAAAGTGAATGATCATATGGAATATAAAAAGGATAATGTCATCCAACAAGCATTAAGGTAGCATATGATCAAACACATGATAATCTAAGCAATCACAAAGTATAAAGTATCTCAACCAAGCAAATAAACGAAGTTTAACCACCAAACAAAAAAGAGAATAAAAAGCAACGCTCTCTCTCTCGAAGCCTATGATCTATACATTTTCTCCTCCTTTGGCAACAAGTTACCAAAAATTTCATAAAAATGTATAGTGCTAAAGCGACTCTCAGGCTTGGTCATCAGGTGGTGGTGTAGATAGAACTCCAAGGACGAAGGCATCAATCGATGTAGATGGAGCTGGTGGAGTAGGTGCTGGAGCCGGTGGCACTGAAGCTATAGCTGGTGCAGATGAAGTAGCTCTAGTGTCTGGAATAGGCACTTCAGCAGACCTCTGACCTCTGGGCACTCTAGCAAAAGCATCAGTGGTTGTCTTGCCCTTCTTCTCCTGCACTTCATCCTGAAGTTTCTCAACAACTGACTGGATCTCAGTGACCTTCACATCTAGGTCATAGAACTTCTGCTCCACGATCCTCTCCAAGCTCTCCTGGTTTTGAGTCAGGGTGACCAGTCCCTTCTCAATCCTCAGAGTGGAGGCAATCAAGTAGCCAAGCTGATCTTGCTTGCTCTTCAGAAGATACTAAGATGCTTCTTCAGTAGTTGCCATCCTTGCAGCCTTTTCAGCCTTTGCCTTCTCCTTCTTGGCTTGTGCGTGCACAGAAGATGGTTCAGTTTCATCCATCAGCACAGTGTTGTCCTCAAAGTCTGGGTAGATGGGCAGGTGCTCCTTGTCCAGCAGATATGTGCCAGTGCCCATCTTGGAGTTAACCAGCTCCTGGATCTGTGGGGCATATCCACAACTCCTCTTTTGATCTGCAGCTGTCCTCTTTATGGTTTCCACTATTAGGCTCATGACTTTGAACTTCTGTGGGACATCAAAGATGTGAAGCAAGTTAATTGCATGGCCTCTGGTCATCCTGTGATCACCTGACTTTGGCAAGAGAGTGTGCCTGAGGATCCAGTTGAATGTTGGCAAGCCTGACAGAAGGTAATGTACTTATCCAAACTTGTGTGTCTCAAGAGCAGCATCTGGGATCTCCTTGTACATGTGTGCCATCGTGTTGTGATCCTTCTTCTTCTTGGCATAGACATCCAAGTCATCTTCATGTTCTTCTAGGGCATTGATCAACTTAGCCCATTCTACAACTGTTGACTGGTACCTGATGCCTTCAGACATCTAGACAATCCTTCCATCTGGGTAGAAGTGAGCTGTGGAGTAGAACTACATGATGAGCTCATCATTCCATTTTGTGAGCTTCTGAGCCACAGACTCATCAACTCCACAAGCCTTGAAGCTGTCATATACACCAGGGAAGTGATCCTCGTTTTCCTCAATGAATGTTCAATCGACCCATCTCATGTCACACACTATGGGCTTCTTGTCAAGCAAGATAGTCTCAAAGAAGTCATGTTGTTCCTTTGTATGGAACATGTAGTCCACAGCAGTCCTTCTCCTGGTGGCATATGGATCAGACTCTCTCCATAGCCTTAGACCAAAGTCCTTCCTGACTTTCATGTTCTCTGCAACTGGATGAGCATCATTGTGGTCTGGAATTTTTGGCTTCAATTTCTTCAAGACAACAGAATCATCTTCTTCTTCCACTGCAGCTCCAGGCATTGGGGCCTTGTTCTTCTCTGCTGCTGGGATGTTCGTGGTGCTCCTCCTGGGTGCAGTTTTGGATTTTGGAGCAGCTGGCTTAGAAGTTCCTTTAGGCTTAGATGGAGCAGCCCCTAATCTTATGGCATCTCCCATAAGCTTTTGAGCTTTGGGTGCTGGTGCTGCATCCTCTTCCTCTTCCTCTTCTTCAGAGTCTTTCATTATTGAAGATCTCCCAAGCACTCTGGCAGTGGTCTTCTTGACCCTTTCCTTTCTTTTCTTTTCTGCCAGAGCCTGCTCTTTGGGTGCAGATCCCAAAGTCTCTTGAGTAGATGTTCTAGCTTTAGACATTGGAGCTCTCTTGGCAGGAACCTTTTGCTTCATCCCTGGCTTGGTGGCAGCAGCTGTGCCATATTCCTTTTTCAGGACTTTCCTCTTTGAGGTGGCTTCTTCCTCCTCGGCCACATAATCCTTATGCTCTGACTCTGAGGTTCTTTTCTTGCTGGCCCTGGTGGCAGCTTTTGGCAGATTGCTGGGTGTGCTCCTGCTTCCATCATCTGAGCTGCTAGAGGGACTAGTGCCCTCACTCAAGTGAACCTGTTCCTCTGACTTGTTCTGACTGTCACTCTGATCTGACATGATGCAAACACTAACAGCAGACCCTGTGAATAGATTATAGATGAGGTAGAGTGGATGAGCATCACAAAGTACAGAGGTTTTTGCAAAAGAATGAGTTAAAAACTTAGTTTTATTTTTCCACTGAAAGCATTTCGGATCTACCGATTTGCAAACTCGGTGATGCCGAAGCAGCTTTTGGAACCTGAACTAGAGAACTCGGTCAGACCGAGTCACAGTTCGGTGGCACCGAGACTGCTAGGGATTCACAAAGTGCTGAACTCGGTCACACTGATTTGCAATTCTCGGTCAGACCGAGAATCACATGTGCAATGGCCTGAGCCAAATCGGTGGAACCGATTTCATCAACTCGGTCGGTCCGAGATGGTTTCGGTGGAAACCTAACCCTAAATTTTCAATTCACGACTAAACTACGGAGTGTTTTCGATGGATAGAATGATCTCAATCGTGGAAAGATACATGGCAAAGCAATGTGCTGGGGAATCGGAGTAAGAACAGCACAAAGTTCAAGTCCATACCCTAGTTCGGCGATTAACTTGCTACGGCAGCAACGGCAGAGACGATCCCGTTGACAGCGGCGGAGACCAGCGACAGGAGACGGCTGGCCACGAGGAGGATGATCCGGAGACCCAGGGAGGCAGAGTAGGCTAAGCGCGGGCGAGGAGGTTCGGAAAGTTTTCCAAAATTTGACCCGTGAATATATATAGCATGACCCTGTCGGTGTGACCGAGTCGAACAACTCGGTGGCACCGAGATTCATAACTACAAGCAGTTACTGAAACTCGGTGTGACCGAAAAGTTCAAATTGGTTGCACCGAGATTGAAAACCTAGATCGACTTAGTGATCTCGGTATGACCGAAATGGATGAATCGGTCAGACCGAAACACACAAAGAAGTTTTGGAAGTTTAAGTCTATGACGAATCGGGGACTCCGAGTGCTCCTCACACAGAGTGGTTCGAATCTGACTTGATCAAACTTTGAGATGCAGCATGAATAGAGTTTGAGACGAGAAAAGCATAGATAGCTAGAGAAGGTTCTTAGGCATTCTTGTCCATCCACTTGGCAAGAGAAAAAGAAACCAACCAATCAAAACAACAAGTGGATGTCCTCGAATGAGTAAATTATGCAACCAACATGCTCACACAATAAAACGACAAAGGAAATATGTGGCAAAGCATGCGCAAACAATTCTAGCATCTATCAAGCAATTGGCGATGACTAGGTCATCTATATATATATGAGTATATTGACTTAGGAGTCAAATGAAAACATTTGATCGTAGGTCATACTCATCGTTTAAGCACAAGTGGGATTACCACTTTTACATAAAGCGTTGTTGTGTTCACACCATTAGAGTTGCTTTAGCTCAATTCTTAGAGTAAAGCTCCCCCTAGATGTGAGATCCCACCTAAGATGGATGAACTAACCTTGGGTTTTGTCGAAGATGACTTCATGTAGGTGTTGAAGATGTGGATGCTCTAAGTTGATGTAGATCATTTGGAGTGAATTGCACTTCCAATACCTACACGGGTTAGTCCCACAAGGAACAAACAAGGATATCCATAGACATAGAGTGACGCACACACAAGATGATGTCTATGAGAGCATTAGGTTAACTTGTCCCTTGTTTACCAACAAGAGGGTTTGTGACTCCTTGAACTAGTGCAAGATGTGGAAGTTGATTGCACTTGTTCTTGCCAAAATGATAAGAGTGAAGTATGTTGGCAGAGTCACCCTCAAGAACTCTCTAGTTCTTCTTCTTCGGGATCCACACCATCTTGATGGGAATCCTCGGAGTTGTAGTTATACTTGATGAAGTGGAACTTGATGTAGTTTTGGGAACCCACTTGACCAAGGCCTTAGGAGCTTCTTCAAATGCATCAATTTCCTCTTGAAACTTGTCCTTGCACTACAAAAAAATACACTTCCGTGATGATACATGTTTGTCACAGTAGGTCGCGTTTTTTGTCATGCATGTACATCCATGACAAATTTATGACATAATCAAGATAGTCATACCTGTGCTGTCGTAGAAGTGTTCCATGACATTACCAAAATTATCATCACGGAGGTGTCCACTTCCATGACGTTAAATCGCGCGTCACAGAAGTGCTTTCGTCAAGGGTGACCGACACGTGGCATCCACCGTAACGGAACGCCGTTAAGCTATCGGGTCGGGTTTTGGATCCGATAACCCGTTAACAGCCCCGACCAATGGGGATTTTCCACGTGTAAAATCATCATTGGCTGGAGGAGACACGTGTCAGGTCCGCGTTGGCACAGGTGTCACTCATCCAATGGGCGAGACGCGCCTATGATGTGTTGACACGTGGACCGGCCCATCAAGTTTAAATGGGCCGGCCCAACTGAAGGCCCACAAGATTTTGCAGATCATAATGGGCTGGCCCAGCTAAAGGCCCATGAGATTTTGCGGACCATAATGGGCTGGCCCAGCTAAAGGCCCACAAGATTTTGTGGGCCATAATGGGCCGGCCCAGGTAAAGGGCCACAAGATTTTTGTGTGCCATAATGGGCCGGCCCAGGTAAAGGCCCACAAGATTCTTGCGTATCATAATGGGCCGGCCCAGGTAAAGGCCCATGAGATTTCGCCGACATAAATGGGTCGGCCCAGCTATAGGCCCACAAGATTTTGAGGACCCAGTAGGCCAGCCCATTAACTAGCTGCCATGTTTTGGGCCAAATGCCGGCCCATATTTGATCCGGTCCATTAATGTCCTGCCACGCTCTAGGCCTAATAGTGGCCCATATGAGATCTGACCCGTTAAAAGCCTACCACGTTCTCGGCCAAATTACGGCCCAGATCAGGTCCGGCCCTTTAAGAGGCTTTGGGCTCAATTATGGCCCACATCAGATTCGGCCCGTCAACTGGACACTATGCTTTTGGGCCCACTTGCTAAAGGCCCACATAGTAATTCGGCCTGATATTAGTTTTGGCCTGTTAGGTGCCCATTTAACATTTCGGCCCTATATTAATTTCGGCCTATTAAAAGCCCGTCATATAGTTGGGCCTAACTACGGCCCGGTTTGCATCCGGCCTGCTCGCAGCCGATATCTGATTGGGACAAACAAGGACCGAGACAATTTTGGCCTGTTAAAAGCCCGTGATTTGATTCGCACAATCATGGGTCGGGGTTCATTTCGGGCTGCTGCCGGCCCGTGAGCTGTTTGGCACATTTCAGGCCCAACCTACATCATGATTGCATGATGGCCCGATTATGTACCGTAATTTTATGGTTTGGCCAGTTTACTGCGAAGACGGGATATATATACAGTAAAATAACTGCAGCATCATGAATAATAAAAAACCTAGACTATACAATAAAGAAATTACAACATATTACATCCACTGGGCATCAAAGTTTGCCACTATGATAATAAATCACAAGCAGACAGAAGATTACATACACGGGGCATCAAAGATCACCACCGGTGCAAATAAACACGCCGACAAAATAATATAGAGTTCAAGAAAGGTTAGCCCTGCTGGGGAGCTGCAGCGCAAGCAGCTGGGCAAGATGATGAGACTGCACTTGTTCTACACTTATATCTTCCTCACTTTGAAAGATAAACAAGCAGACAGATGACAGGTTTTGCACATAAAAGTATCAGTGCTGACTATTCATCACATTTCTTACTGACGAATAAAGTGACACAGTTTAAAATTGCATTAACACAATATGGTATTGTTCAGGTCAAGACATGGTAGGAAATGACATTGTGAAGGAGTTGACAGCTTCACGACACCACTGGATAACAGATCAAGAACTCATAAGTATCAATGGTTAGTGTGATGTCAATTTATACCATTTCAGATTGGCAAATAAAGAGATGGTTTAAATAATAGTAGAATGATATGACATTGTTCATAGTTAAGACATTGCAGAATATGACATTGTGCTATAGTGGGTAGGTTCACCACACCACTGGATTACGGATGAAGAACAGAAGCATACATGCAATGCAAAAGAAGATCACTTGCTCTGTATAGTTTAATTTACATGGTATGAAGAAGGAACTTGGTTGTACAACTGAAAACTTAAATTGAGAAAGGACAAACTTTTGTTTATGAACTACATAATAAACTTTAAACAAGCAATTTGATGCAAACACCAAAAATAAACAGCTGTTGCAGTCATGCCTAACCAAATATATGCAACAAAGTTTGAAGGATTGAGATGGACAAACGTACATTATTGGTGAAGACAGGCTCTATAAAGGCCTTGTCCATGCTGATGGGGGGCAATTCAAGAAGTTTACCACAGAATCTTCTTCAAAAGCATTGCCTTTATTCTACATTTTGTTAAGAGTAAATATAGATGTGATAATATATGAAAAAATGGAGAATATTTAAGATAAGATGAAGAGTGATGCTACATAACCAAGTAGCTATAAATGTAAGTGCAGCGATACAGGCAAAAGGTACAGCCAAGAGCAATGGACAGCTAAACTTCTTCAGTACCAACCTTATGGTAAGAGTAAATATAGTTCTGATGTGTAGAAAATGGAGGGCAAAGGAAAATAAGTTGCAGAGTGATGGTACATGAACAACTACTGTCATTATAAGTACACTGATAAAGGACAGCATGTACTAACAAGAACAATGCAGAGCTAAAAAAAGATTGGCATTGGATATATTCTACACTAATGTAACCATTCATACAGATCAGATAATTTGGAGCGAACAATTGATAAGCAAGCTATCATGCATACTGTTGTCACATAATGAACCAGGTATGTATGCAAGTACAGTGATACAGGACAACAGGTACTAACAAGAGCAAAGCAGCGGGCAGCATATTTGCGATATCCTGTTGTTCTTGTCAAACCGGAATTCTTCTTTGAGCAGATTTCCTGCAAAAAGATCCGTAAGGCACATGCGGAAAAGCAGAAGTTCAAATTGTCATGTGATTTCATAGATAGTACCTCATCCTGGGAACGAGACCAGTGCATAACAAGATTTTTTCCATTCAATGTCTTCTAAATTTAGCACAGGAGACTTCACCGGAAATTCGTTTATAGACTTGCCATCAAAGTGTGATTTCCTTAGGTAACACCGATGCTGCTGCAATGCTTCCTTGAAAAGCACAAGCAAGCTTTGCTCATCATGACTATCCAGATTGACCCTCGCTTAGTTACAACAATGTAATGTAAATCATTGATGTGTTCAATCAGCAGAAAACGGGAGAATAATAACCATGAATAATAGCACTTACACGTAAGTTGGATAGGAAGATGTGAAAATGGTGTTTGTCTTCACAATAATCTTCCCATGATGGGAATATATGCACGTAGTCCCTACCAACATTGAAAGCATTGTCTTTTAAACTCAGAATAAATGTAATGGGGTTCCAATCTGTAGGAATTAGCCATCTCTGCAGTTGGGATAGGTCTTCGGCCGGTGGACTTGCTGTACTTTTTGCTGGTGTGGGATTTTTCTGTGGTATAGCTGGTGCTATGGCAAATGAAATCGGTATACCTTTTGCTGGAGTGCAGGTCCTGTGTGGTGGGGCTAGTGGTGTGGCCAGTGAAGTATGGGTACAGTTTGCTCGAGTCGGTCCTACGTTTTGTGTCACTGGTTGTACAGCCAATATAAGTGGGGTGCTATCTGATTTCTCCGGCACCACCACGTTTTTCAAGGACTTTGCTGGTGCTCCTTTAGGTTCAGCAATCACCCTCATCCTTTTTGATGTCTGATGCACAAGAACAACATTTGAGTGGAAAAACATGGTATGATGACAGATGGAATATGTATTGATAATGGATGGGCATGGCATCTCGGCATATATGATGAGTAAACTAAGTAGATGGCGGTGCAACAAAGTAGAAGAAATGCAAGACAACATATGCAAGATACCCACAATCAATAAAACATGGCCAAATTAGAACAGGCACCTTGATGGGTGAATAGGACAGGCCATCTTCCTTTGACTCCTTGAGGTTAGAATAGTCATTAGGATCATATTCTGAACAAGAATCAACAGGTGGGGAGCGTATGAGTTTCATTGTATCCAGAATGGCACTCAATGCCTTGGTGCCAATTTTGTAAGTCATTGCAGTGTTTAGCTTCAAGAGTGGACTGCTGCTAGCATGACACAAAGCAGCTACATAGATCATAGTGTAGATATAACGGGAAAACCTTAAGCATCAGAGTAAAATC
Source organism: Triticum monococcum (assembly GCA_034509565.1). Lineage (NCBI taxonomy): Eukaryota > Viridiplantae > Streptophyta > Magnoliopsida > Poales > Poaceae > Triticum > Triticum monococcum. The sequence continues at coordinate 302,921,816 of CM067845.1, read as the reverse complement.
AGCAAAGTGGAACTTGTTGGAATATATGTGCTAGTATTGCCGGTACGGCTAGAAAGGCTTCGGATACTAGCTCTCTTCAAGTGAAGGTGCGGTACTGTTAATATCAGTGTAACTCTCAAAGGCGACACAACTCCCCACATTTCCTTGCTATTCTTATAGGATTCAAGTGGGCAGGCTGCTACAAATCCTATTCCTATGTTCACAAGATCCTACGAATCAAAGAGGCTCAAAGTGTCCATCACAACCGACCGTATAGACCTCTACACTGCAAATGTCCCTGCTCATCTTCAGTACAAGGAACATACTGACTACTATCATACTCCCTCCGTTCCAAAATATAAGTCTTCGTAGAGATTTCCACTATGGATCACATACAGATGTATCCAGATACATTTTAGAGTGTAGATTCACTCATTTTGCTCCATATGTAGTCCATGGAGGAATCTATACAAAGACTTGTATTTAGGAACGGAGAGAGTACATATTAAAGAAGAACGGAAGAGGAACATGGTAAAGAAGAGCAAGCAGATTTTGGATAATAAAATGTTGGTTGCGCAGTGCCCACACATGATGAACCAGAGCGCATTAAGAATGCAACTCCCAGCTGTCTCTCGACCATTTCAGGCGGTTGGATGAAGATCCTACGTCTCCTAACCCTTCTTCTTCCTCGTCTCTGATTCTTCCCATAAAGAACACCGCACGGGCCGCCGGCCGGACCACCGACCCCAACCGCATGTGTTCCTCCGCCACCCCCACCCCCGCCCCAACCCCCACCCGCGTCGAGTTTTCTTCTTTCGGCGAGGCCCCACAACCAGCCGAGCCCCTTCGATCGCACCGGCGAACTCTAGCGAGCTCTTAAAAATCGACTGACCCAATTTTGAAATTTAGTCTACTGTGATTTAACTAGTGTGGAATATAAAAGGGGAAAATCATAATCATTGGGAGTATACTGTTGAGTGTGCCATGGCGGATCTGAAGGTGCAATCCGGACAAAGGCAACTTCGCAACCAAGACAAGAAATCAGAGTAAAGCAGTGGTGATCTATTTTCTTGCTGCGATAAATAAGTTGAGCAGATACGAAAGAGTACCGCCTCTGGTGCGGCGCCGTGTACGCATCTGCTGAGAATTTGACGGTGCTACGGTAGCGGTGGCTATCGGCGGCATGGAATCATATCTAGGAGGGTAGACGATGGCGGCGGGGCGCGGTGGACGAGACGGTCGTAGGAGCGGCGCCAGAAGGTGGACGACCACGGGGATGAAGCGAGAGGACGGGATGCAAGGATCCCGATCCGAAGCCGTGGATGAGAGAGGTCGATCTCTTGTAATGGACGGTGGTGTCGGGGTATCAGCTCCGGCATGGTGGAGGAGGACGGCGGTGGATGGGGTGGCGGACGGTGACGGATGGAGGAGGGTGGGGTGGAGAGGGTGTTTTGGCGCCCATGGAGTACGAATGGGGAAAAGGGAGGTAGAGAGGAAGGGGGGAACCATGTATTCAGGGCACTTATCTCAAATGCGAGGAAATTTACAAACTTAGCCCCCGTTTCAAATTTCTACTACATCACAACAACATTAGTCGGTTGGGGATAGGACGGTAATCTCGCATCCACCGAATATTTGCCGACGAGAGTTTGTTTTTGGCGCCCACCGTGTATGAATATGAATCGGGGAGGGAGTCGATTTCGGCCAAGGACACACTGTGTTTTGGTGCCCACCATGTATGAATGCGGGTGAGCGGCGGTTACGTCACGTTTGGGTGAAATTACAAACCTACCCCTATCAAAACCTATAGAAATCCAGCAGATAGGCTTTGCGTGGCAGGGATAGGCAGTAGTGATTTCCATCTCGCAGATTTTGGTTTCGAGCGGTTACTGCGACTTTCCCCGCTTCGTTCAAATTTTGCAGAGTGCATGTTTACCGTGCTAACTCAATTCGAATCCCGTTTGTATTCTATTTTTTTCGGGCGGGATCCATTTTCAATTGGAATTACATTCTATATACATCATTTTTTTTATTTATACTTTCAAAAGCACAAAAAAGAATGATGCTCCTTTATATGTATAATATGATTTACAAATACAACGGTCTCGAAATCTTAAGGTTGAATTCGAAAAAAAATTAACCAAATTATGTTCTACTAAAATGTATGGATCAGTAATATCTACATATTAAATAACATAGATGTGCATGAATTCATATGAGTATGCATGTTGGATAGATCAATTTTGGTTCAAGTATGGATTACATGTCATCATCTCGAATTCAAATATTTGAATCCCTTTTTTGTTCACTCCTTTCACGCCCATCTCTCTCGCATGCATGCTCCTTCAGGTAGCTATCACTCTCTTTTCTCCAGCTCACCCGCACACTCACTTGATGTTTCTCCTATCCTTGCAAACATGGTCTCTCGACGTCTCCCTTGAGAAGTGTCACACTCTCCCTATCATTATACATTACACGGTTTTCATTATCTCTCATGTCTCTACTGTTCTCTGGTATCACTCGGTACCTAAGCTTTACTTTTCACCGCCACACACACAGTCTCCACTCGTCTTTCACTTTGTCTTTCTCTCTATGGGATTCTCTCACACACCCTATATGTCTCTACATATGACTCATACCACTAAAATTACTCTCTCTCTCTCTCCTGTAGACACAACATTTGTGGCGGTCTCCTTTTCGTCTCCATCCCAGATGGACATTATTCATCTGTTTACCGATCAGACAACCCCGACTACCGTCTCCTCTCTTTCTCTCACACAGACACACACACACACACACAACTCATGCTTCCACTCCCCTTCCCGACTACAGTCTCTCTCTCACACACACAAAACTCTCACTTTCGCACCCAGACTCGTATTTCTCTCACAAACATTTATCGACTAGCTAGCCTCTAGATAGGTTTATACACCCGCACACTCGTGCTTCCACCATCGCATACATGTCTCTCTCCCGCTTCTTGTATCTATGTAGATTTTTCTTCTATCAGCATTCTGGGAACGGGGGTCCCCAGACTTGCCTGCCTGCGGCCTGCGGTGTGGCTCAAGTGGGGGCCCAGCGCAGCCCATCTTCATCAGCTCAAGCTCAAGACCCTCGCGAGGGGCCAAGCCTCGCGGGGCGGACAACCGGAAGCTTCCTCAGTGGCAGCCTCATCAGGCAGGCTCGCGAGGTGGCGGAGAGATCAAGGCAGGGGTACCTCGCGAGGAACCAGTGACGCAAGCCATGACGATCGAGACCAGGCAGGCACTAGGCGAGCGCCGGCCTGCGCAGTGTCCTTGTTTCCCATTTGGTGCAAAGGGGGCAAGCACAGGCCAAGGCATCGGGCAAAGGTTGCCATTCCGATGCAACGAGACCAAGACCAGCAGAGCGGTAGGACGGAGGTCACCGTGGAGCCCAAGATGGCGTCGTCACCAGTACTTTTGGCAGTCGAACACCACCTTTGGTCAGGATAACTTGTACTAGATGTTCCCCTTCAAAATGGCCAATTGTTGGCGCCCTTCCCGCTCATTATTTGGGGAGAGGCCCAGGGCCTCTATAAATAGAGCTAGCCACCACAGAGTAGAGACATGGAGAAAAACCCCGAGACATCCAGAAATCTGGTAGAGCCCTAACAGAGAAAGAGAGAGAGGCGACTGAACTCACCCTAGCAGTTCATCGCACCAGCTCAAGAACACCTCTCACGAGGTTGTTCTTCCCTTGTATTGTTCATCATCAGCCCCCTGAGGCAATCCACCACACCACACACTGGAGTAGGGTATTACACCACAACGGTGGCCCGAACCAGTATAAACCTCGTGTCTCTTGTGTTGTTCGTTGTTTCCAGCTTAAATCACGCAAGGAGATTGGACGTAGATCGGTAGGGGAGAGATCTCCGCGCGCACCCCAGTGTTCGAACCTCAAGGGTCTGCCGGAACCCGAAATCCGACATTTGGCGCGCCAGGTAGCGGTGCGCCAGAATCTTTCTTCCGTTGTTTGCGTGTGATCTTCTATCGTGTCCATGGCTAACGCTCGTCGGGCTCGCGCTGAGCGCCGGGCTGAACGCCCGTCGGTGGACGCCCTCGTCGTTCCCCGTCGCCTGCCGCCAACGCCGCCACCGGCCCGGCGGGGAACGAGCAGCAGGCCTCGTCCCAACATCCTTCGGTACGGCGGGAAGGCCGCACCGCCGCGCCGTCGCTGACTCCAACTGCTTCGTCGTCCCACACCCGTCGTGCCCCCACGGACGCGCACGCCGCGCTGCTCCTAGCAAGAGAGCTCTTGCACTATCGCCCCGTCAACGACCTCTACGAAGACTGGCTCGCCCGCATCACGGAGCTCGTCAGCGCCGTAGGGGGCCCCCCTTGCCGTCCCTCTCACTGCCTCGCCCTCCATTCCGCGTAGGAGGCGAGGATCAGGAAGTGCCTCCACCACCTCCTCCCCAAGGAGGCGCACTGGCTCGAAGGCACGCAACCCCAGGGCGAGACCCTCCGTGTCCGGCGCCTGCGCAGCAAGAAAGGAGCTGCCAAGAGATCCCTCGTCCCCAAGAAGGCGCACGCGCGCTCCCGGCGCCAGTGCGCCAAGATCCTGCGCTGCTCCAAGCGGCGGCGTGCGGTAATCCCCGAGAGCAAGCCCAGTACCAGCAAAAGGCACCGGTGGCCACAGCAGGCTGTCGTGCCCTCACCCCCGAGCTATGCGGCGTCGCATGGCCAGGCAAGTTCAAGCCTGACCTGCCCCCTCGCTATGATGGCACGGCGGACCCTGCGGAGTTCCTGCAACTCTACGAGCTGTGCATCGAAGCCGCCAACGGAGACGAAAGGGTCATGGCGAACTGGTTTCCCATGGCACTCAAGGATGGGGCCCGCACCTGGCTCCTGAACTTGGCTCCTAGCACAATCTCCTCCTGGGACAAGATGCGCACTCGCTTCATCGCCAACTTCCAAGGCACTCGCGGCCGGCCCCCGGCCGTGAGCGATCTGCGGCGCATCAAGCAGCAGCAAGGGGAAACCGTGCAGAAATACATCCAGCGCTTCCACAATGCTCGCCTCAAGATCCCCAAAGTGACTGAAGAAGCCATCATCTCGACCTTCTCCGATGGTGTACGCGACGTCAAGATGAAGGAGGAGCTAGCAATCCATGAAGACCTGTGCACATCCCTGGAGCTGTTCAACTTGGCGACCAAGTGCGCCAAGGCTGAGGAAGGGTGCCTTTCCCTCCTCGAACTCCCGGCTGCCGACCCAGAAGAGAAGAAGCCCAAGGCCAAGGACGTGAAGCACAAGGGGGTTGCCGTGCTTGCAGCGGAGCCAGACACCAAGCGAGGCAGGGATCAGCCTGAGTCATCCAAGGGCAGCCGGTACTGCATGTACCACGACTTCCACACCCACAACACCAACGAATGTCAAGAGCTCAGGGCTGTGAGAGATGGACGTGTCGGCCGACGCCTCGAGCGCAACGACAGGGGCTATGGACGAGGAGGAGGAAGAGGTGGCGGACGATGGGAAGACCGTGGCCCTCGCCAAGGGTGGCGTGACCGACCTCGCAAGGATCACTGGCAGGACCAGCCTCGCGAGCGAGGCTGGAGAGATCAGCCTCGTGAGGATCGCCCGCGCGGCAACGCATGCCTTCCTCCTCTGCCACCACCGCCAAGGAGGAACGAAGACCAACATCAAGACGAGGGGGTTGGGGGCTTCCAGGAGCCGCGCGCAATCGCTTGCATCTTGGGTGGCGCACAGGCCCCAGCCTCACAGCGCATCTTCAAGTAGTTTGCTCGCGAGGTGAATGCATCCCTCCCCAAGCTTGAGGCCACACGCCCTCTCAGGTGGTCTGCATGCGCTATCACGTTCAGCTCAATGGATTAGCTCAAGTGCGCGGCAACGGCCGGAGCCCTCCCGATGCTTTGCTCCCCAGTCATCAGCAACATGCAGGTCACCAGGACCCTCATTGACGGCGAGGCAGGACTCAACGTCCTGTCCATCAGGACGTTCGACAATCTCCAAGTGTCGTACGATCAACTTCAGCCAACCAAGCCATCCTCAGGAGTCACTAATGGTTCCACTGTTTCGATAGGGCACGTTTGCCTTCCAGTCACCTTCGGGCAGCGCAACAACTACCACACCGAGCTCATCGACTTCGACGTCGCCCACATCCGTCTGCCATACAACGCCATCCTCGGGTACCCAGCCCTGGCCAAGTTCAAGGCAGTGACTCACCATGGGTACAATGTCCTCAAGATGCCAGGGAGCGGTGGAGTCATCACCGTACCCTGTGAAGAAAGGGACGCGGCGTGTTCACTTGAGCGCGCGTTCCAAGACGCAGCAATCGAAGACCCGGACCGTAGAAACGGAAGACTTCCTGAGGCAACCCCCAAGAAGGAGAAGGCTTCGCCTGGCCCAAGCCATCAGGAGGTAGGCGCCTCCGGTGGTGTTGGGTCAGGATCTGCGCCCAATCAGGGAGCGCCACCCTCTCTCGCATAGGAAGGCGTGCCCGACGCCCTCCTCAGGCAGGGCTCGGGGGCTCTTTCTTGGAGAGCCACCGACTTTGCCAAGGTCGCGAGGGAGGCGCTCGGGCACAACTTGGAGGGGTGCTTCCAGGCACGTTTCCCTCAGGAAGGTACAAGGCAAGGAAGACCAAACCCTCAGGAGTTCATCGCAAAACACTCAGGAGCTACAGGAGTCGAGAGTCATGCGCGGCAGCCGCCGCTTGCCAGCCATGGCCCCACATCCAAGCGAGGATGGTGGGATGCACATTTGCGTCGACGTGCCAGTGCTCAACCAAGCCGCGTCTCAGGAGCACCTCTGGCCTTCGCGCGTGGGGCGTTGCGAGGGTCCACCTCACAGCTACGTTCGCATGCCTTTCGGCCTGCCGACGCGGTCGCCGCTCATTAGCGCTTGCTGAGGAGCATTCTGGAGGCTCAGGAAGTCAGGCATCATGCTGTCCTTGCGGAGATGGAGATGACTCTTGGAGACCCACCTATGCCCCCGGAGCCTCCCGAGGTTCCTGGGCCTGGGTGCTCGTGAGGGTTGACGTCTTCATCGCGCATCACCCGCTTCTTCAGCATCACTCCATCTTCAACGGCACTAGGTGACATCTTTCTAAGTTCCGTTTTTAGCTGGGAGCGCCCACAGGGCCGCATTATTCCCAGGTCGCGTGGGCCCGTCCCTGCGGCATGTATCTGTTTTGCTTATGCTCTTTACTTACCTTGTCGGGGGCGCCCCTCAGGCTGCATCATCCCCGAGCTGCTCGGGCTCGACCCAGCAGCATTTGCTTTTCCCGCATCTACTTAAAATGAATTTGCTCTTTCATGCTCAATTATCACCTGCTGCTTATCACGGACTTCTCTGCTTTCATGCAAAGCGCTTGCACGTTAAAAGGGGGGTACCTGAGCATCATGACTCATGGACTCCTACTGGCTCTCCAGCCCTCACCCCCTGGCCTTGACCGACGGCATCGCGGCCTATCATACCAGCGGCGACTGAGCTCGCTTGAGGGCCGGGACCTGAGGACGTAGAGAATTTGCATTCTAACCACCCTACAGGAACACACCATTGATAAAGGCCCAGAGCCAGGTGCAACCTGCCTCGAGGTAGGGCCTCGTGAGTCCCGCACTGGCTCACGAGTGCCCAGATACACCTCTCCTAGCCCTACCGTGCCGGCCACGTGTCAGGGCGGGGATGTACACGCCCCGGGGGCTCCTCCCGGAGGGGAGCCCCCTCCCACGTACCAGTGGAAGCACCATGCTCCGCGCTGGTTGACGACAATGCCGAGGAGCGACTATGCCCGTACACATACGGAAGCGCTATGCTCCGCGCTGGTGATAAACAACTGAGGGCGGCCTCCGGTCGTACCAACCTCAGGGAGCCCAGAGCTCAGTGTCCGGCACCATCGCAACGCCTCCCCTCGGGAGTGCCGCGCGAGGGGGCTGGACACGGGGGCTATGCCCGGGCCTCGCCTGAGCGCACGCCACCCAGCCAGGTCCCTCGGACCTGGTCGTCACGCGCCCCTCCCCGAGCGGAGCCAAGGTATGGGAACCTGTTTGAACATCAAGGGGGAATCCTGAGCATCGCGACTCAGGAGCCTAACTTGTCCCGTAGCCCCTCACTCCTTAGTCCCGTTCTGGTTTCCGGACGGGGCCAACGCTGGGTGAGGTACGTGTGGGGCCGGGCCCTGCCGACGTAGAACGATCAATCCACCCCTCGTTCCCCCCTTTTCCTACTTGTTGCTTGTGTGTCAAGGGGGACTCCTGAGCATCGCGACTCAGGAGCCTAACTTGCCACGTAGCCCCTCACTCCTTAGTCCCGTCCTAGTTTCCGGTCGGGGCTAACGCTGGGTGAGGTATGCGCGGGGCCGGGCCCTGCCAACGTAGAGCGCGAGCAAGTAGGGGAGAAAATTGCAAATTCCAGGAAATTCAAAGCAAATATTACAAGCTATAGATTGTTTTTACGACGCCAAACACAAGTTTAAACGCCTCCGCGAGGCATGGTGCATGTTGCAGGAATAAAAACAGGACAGAAGCCGTGAAGGGATCACTCTCCAGTGGCGTCGCCTCCTGGGGCCGCGGAGCTGGCGGCACCACGCC